>JAGXJF010000612.1:0-600000 GCA_019208055.1 Stipa capillata
CGTTAGCTCCCCACCCTATTTAATCCCTTAAAAATCGTTGTCCCCCGAAAGGGAAAAGAGGAAAGCACGTGAGGCCCAATAGGCCCACAACCATAGCCGAGTTGCGCGTTCGCGTCGCTGAGATGCACAAAAGAGAAAAGATGAAAAAAACTGAAGGGGCCACGTGTGCTGTAAGGAGAATAGAGGAAGCAGGCCGTCTCGATTAGGTCGTCTGAAAAAGGCCTTAAATGGAAAGCCCACCTTGTCGGAACTAACTGCGTCCGCGCAATCGTAAATTACCGGCCCCTTGTTGAACATGATAGGGAAGGTCCCTACCTCTACCCGAATAACTACAGAGAGGTAAAACACCATATACAACAAAAGTACGATCGTAGGGCTCAAGAAACTACATGAAAGATGTAACGAAAAGAAACAGAGTAGTGGAGATATCTTTAACAAAAACAGAGTAATGACGATCAGAGGAAGGCCAAAGCAATAAGAGTGACTACAAGACTAGAGCCAACCTCCTGATCCATTTACCAACAGATGCTCTAAACTTGGACTAGCATCTGTAGTATGTTCATAGGGAGATGAATCTACTAACACCTAGGTTCAGGTAGTCAGGTCGATGCTGACAAGATCATACCTTTGTAGCCAAATACGTCATACGCTAGAACACAGAGAGACTATTGCATGCCTGATGTAGCTTAGCACGATGACTGCTTTGATGTCAATTGCGTAAGACAAGCCAAGAGATGGCAAGAACAGACGCATGTAAACAGATAGTTTGAAATCCCAAGGCTCCATACAATCGAGCGTTCTTCAGAAATGTTCTGCATTGCAAGGAAAGAGGTTTTCACAACAAATATATTGGATGATGATTGTTAACACAGTATGAAAGAAAAATGTTATTCAAAACAATGAGAAAATATTGGCAGCTCGAAGAGCAGTGTTCAAGCCATGTTTGATTGGTGTTCCCCAGTAAAAGAAAACTATGAATACTGCTTAGGCTGCTTCCTAGTAGTGAAGGCTGACAACACTGGAGAACACACTAGAAGTAAACTGTATCCACAGAAATATTGTCCAGAAAATGAAATGCAGATACATCTGCAAGGACACATTATCAAGAATCAGGGTAAGAGATGGAATGAAAATCATATCATGGAAGTATAGATAACTCATACATACATGATGCGGCTGCTGCTAATGTGTGTTCTGATCTGATATGAACAATGTTTGTTGCTGATATGTTGCTGGGAATTTACCTTTAGACTTTGAAGAATGAGAGAAGGGGCATTATCTACATGTTATGCTACATTACTCGTAAAATCTCAGTAGTCAAATTTGATTTGAGAGTAAATCTTAATGAGAGTTTTCTTTATTATATAGGACTCCTTATCTTTTGAGCTAAAGTTGAGAATATCTTATTGAGAGTAGTTTTATATTGTTTAGGATTCTTTCTAATCTTTTGAGTTTAAATATGTTGCAGATAACATCTAATGGTTGTCGATTAGTTATAATTAGGGTCCACCAAATTGAGAACTTTTAGCACATTCCTTGTTTTTATGAGGGCATTTAATCACAAATCAGAAGTTCTTTTACCAAAGATGTCTGGTGATTGTGTTTTTCTCGTAAAAATATATAGATAATGATCACAAATTGAAGCTGAAAATTCCAGAGTAAAACTAAAAGCTTTATTATCTTTTTTTCCCAGAACACACAAGAGACCTGTGCATCTTTGGAATAATAGAAGGAAAAACAGACACAGAAGGGCACTTTAGCCAACATGACTAGCATGGAGGTTAGGTAGCCCACATCGTTACAAGGACACTTAAACAGATGCATTGATTGAACACAAGAACAACCTAGGGCATCATGAACCAACGAACCATTAGTGGTTCAGCACCACTTTAAATGCCGTGCTACTGTTGCTCTCCAATCCATGGCTTCCAAACGGATTATGGGCAGCAGCAAATGGATCTCCGGATGCTCATTGTTGAAGAGGCAGCCACTTCTTCCACAAGTTCCACATGGTTAACAGAAACAGCAGCGCCACCCCTTCTCTCCCTGTTTTCGTCACAGAGTAAGATGGAGGGCAAGGGGCAGACGACAGCAGCACTACCACAGGATGCAATGGGGTGTGAAGGAGGGGCTTGTGTGCTTAATGTTAGGTTCAGGTAGAGATGGAATCAATAATCTTTTTCCAGGTACCACCAAGGAAACAAACCGGCTGAAAACCGGCCGAAATATTTCTTTTGAGTTCAAATTTGATTGAAACAGTCCAGTAGCAACTGGTTACTGCCGGTGACCGGTACCGGCCAGGGTCCGGTATTTTGTCCATAACAGGTTTTTGAATCCTTAGTTAACACAAGAGACTAGTCTGACCAGACTTGTGAAACTTAACCATCATAAGTTTGGTAGAAACTGAACTCCGCTTAACTCGTGAAGGTAGGCTTGTCATTGTAAATTAAGGATGGAGACTGCCAGTTTGCCATGTCCACATGGTTATTGTAAATTTCAGATATCATGACATACAGATGCAACCTGTTTCCATTTCAATGTTTTCACCACTACACATTTAGTAAGAACCAATATATTATGATAAGTGGTCAATTGCTTGCATAAACAACAAAAATACCATGTCAACAGTTCATCATAAGTTGGACTTGATGCACAAAATTATCATAAGTTGGACTTGATGCACAAAATTAGCAAATTCTAGGATCGATGAGACGGATCAAATGATGTTACTTTTATAGATTAGTCACTTAGTAAGGCGGAGGAAACCCAATTGAAGTAAAGTAGCAAAAAAATTGTATGCTTGTCACCAATCACTCAGGTTAGTGCGTCCAAGACCTCATAACAATGTATAAACTCAACTTTAAATCTTAAATGCATTGCCACGAATCAATAGAAATTATTTTCATAGGAACATATGGTAGGCCTTGGCCTGACCATCAATAGAAATTATAGAACTGCCAGACCACAAATTACCATCGAACCAACCTTGTTAGACTCTGAGAAGCTGGACCTTGTTCTCGATGGCGATTCCCATCCAGTCCGGGTGTCCGGCCACCCACTGGAGCTGGTTTATCTCCTCACCTGCGTCATACACCAACACTGGATCAATCCCCTCGGCAGGCACAGCCGCCGCCGTCTCGGGCAGCTCCCAAATCAGCGCCTGCCCGTCGTCCCCGGCCGAGCAGAGGTGCCTCGTAGCCTGCGGCGCCCACGCGACCGCGTTGACGCACCCTCCGTGCCGATGCAGCTCGGCCACGGGCACCCCAGGGGCGCGTATGTCGAGCACGACGACCGCGCTACTGTCCATGAGCAGAGCGGCCATGTACCGTAGGTCATAGCGGTTCCAGGCCAGCCTGAGGAGCGGCGTTTCCGGGCGGGGACTCTCGTAGACGATGGTGGAGTGCTCCTTGTCCCGGAGGTCGAAGACGCGGACGGAGCCATCGGCGGAGACAGATGCAAAGACGCCGGCCTCCCCCCAGGCGATGTCGTGCACGGCCTTGTCGTGCGCGATGAGCTGCGTCTCGACGACGCCGCGTTCGATGTCCCAGACGGTGCAGGTGTGTCGATGGATGCGGTCCCGATGCGGCGGGGCTCGATCTCGTTCCAGTCGAAGGAGGTGAGGGGCGCGCAGAACTCGGAGGCGGAGGCCTTGCGGTTGTCGAGGACGGAACGGAGCTCGGGGGCGGAGGCGGAGGGGGAGAGGTCGTCGAGCGGGGTGTGCCAGAGGCGGAGGGCGTCGGAGGAGGAGGCGAGGATGGACGGGGAGGCGGTGCGTGGGTGGAACTGAAGCTTGGTGGGCGGGTAGGGGTGGTCGAAGGAGAGAGCGGGGACGGCGCGGAAGGAGGCGGCGGAGGGGTGGACGGGGTCGAAAGAGAGGAAGGAGACGCGGTTGTGGAGGTCTTCGAGGAAGCTGCCGGCGGCGAGGACGGGCGCGGATGGGGAGAAGGCCAGCGCGTAGATCGAGTGAGAGAGCTCGCACGTGAAGGCGTGCGGGTTCGGCGCTGTGTCCGCGCCCGCCGCCGAGGCGGCCGTCGATGGGGGCGGCTTCGGCTGGTCCATAGAAGATTTGCTTTGCTTTGATTCGGGTGGATTTGGGGGTGGACTTGGCGCTGGGTGATTGCGTTTACAAGGACACGAGTTAAAAGGGAGCGGGTGGGCAATGGGGAGGAATGTTCAACGCGCGCGTGCGCGTGGGTGCGAGCGGCAGGTGAACGGCGGCCTGGCGAGGGGTTGAACAATGATGCGGTCGCGGGCGGGCCAGTGGCAGGTGGGCAGTGCGCGACGCACAGTCAGTCGACTGTTTTTTTTTCTCACGGTCGGTCTACTTGGCTGGCGCTTCCGGGTCAGGTGAGTTCGGTCATTCCAGTGGGGCGGCGACAGGGGAAAAAAAGGCAAATCTAGCCTCCCGCCGAGTGGCAATAGCAGATCTAGCCCTTGGTGGGGGGTAAATTCATTTTTGTCACCGCGATGCGCTGGGCACGCGACACGTGTCAATTTCGCGGATCAAGCCCGCGACGGGCCGAAATCGCGCCCTCAGCCCGCGACGGCAGCCTCTCAGGCCGCAACGAAGTGGGCTGCGGCCCACATCCGCGACGGGCGAAGTACCGAACGCCACGGTGACTGGCATTTTCTCAATGAACCAAATGCCACGGGCTCTGGCGTTCGCGCCGATGTCAGAAGCCCCTGCCATTTCGCGAGGACAGAAGCCAATCTCGAAGTCTTCGGTTGCCTAACGCCAGAGCCCGTGGCGTTTGGTTCGGCCGGACAAACGCCAGTCACCGTGGCGTTCGGTGGGCCGAACGCCATTGGCCGTGGCGTTAGCTCACTCAGTCACACGCCAGGATGGCTGGCGTTAGCCATCCTCGCCCTCCAGGAGCGCGACGAGCGGGCCGTCTCGGCCCAGGAGCGCGCTCAGCCTGCCGTCGCGGCCCAGGGGCGCGGCCCACCCCCGTCGCGGGCTCAGAGCGCGATTTCGGCCCGTCGTGGGCCCGACCCACGAATTTGTGCGTCGCGGTGACAAAAATGAATTTGCCCCCCGCCGGGGGCTAGATCTGCCATTGTCACTCGGTGGGGAGCTAGATTTGCCTTTTTTCCGGCGACGGGAGGGACGGGAGCCCGCGGCCGGCGGTCAACGGCCTGAATCTGGCGTCCCTCAAGCTCCCGGGCTGCAAATGCGCATCGGCGTGGAGAACGACCCGGCGACTACGGATCTTTGGGTTGCCAAACCGCCAAGCAAGCCGTTGCGCACTTCTAGCGCCCCCGAGTACAGGGGCAACAGTTTTTGACCACGAATGCTGATGATCTTAAATTCGAGTAAACCAATGATCTTTGATAACCAGATGCTGCCCTCGCGGGGCAATGTATATCTCGAGTTAGAATAATCTTGATTACGTGATACTCTTCCAATCATTGCAAGCAAGCAGTACAAACAGTTCCGAGCGGCAGCATAAAACCTCTTATTCAGGAATCAGGACATTGGGCCCTTCGAGGGTCTGGGGAACAAAGAAGCACACAGCAGCAAAAGAAAATGCCAGAGAATACTACGAGCTTTAACTCTCGGACGAGATTAACTAAAGATCCGTGCACTTAAGACATCACGTTTCTTTCCCAAAACTAGAAAGGCTCAAAGATAACCTTGAGTATGTCTTAAGGGAATCAACACTGCATGACCAATTAAGTAGCAACTGTTACTGTATTCTGATGACTCAAAACTCTAGACAAAGCTCGGCTGACAATACCAGTAGCAGGCATCACACTGCCGGAGTTCTTAACGTGTGGAACTGAATAAAGCTCGGCTGATAATACCAGTTGCCTCAATGTAACGATCAACACAGCGTGATATGCAACTGCTCTCGCTTCCACTCAAGCTTGATCCTGGGCTTAGTCACACACTTTGTGAAGCACTTGTTCCCAACAGTCTGTAACATTACCAGAGAAATTACCATCGTGATATGCATTTAACAAAGAAAATATAGCCATATGAGAAATAGACAGGAAATTTACAGAAAAAAAGGTGTCATTTATTCTTTCTGCATATGTGATCATGGCTGTTTACAGGCGATATATCCACAAAGCTGGACACAGTGTTTACACAGTTGATAGGCAACAGAAGAGTTTTCAAGCTCACTCATGTGACCATATTGACGAACCTCTCAGTCGATGAGCAAGACAGATGATAGAAAGGTGAAAATCAATAATAATGCTGCTAGTTGTGTATGTTTCTTGTTGTGGAAGCCTTTTTAGTTGGAAGTACCGGCTCAATAAATATTAGTGCATTTCAAGCATTTTAAGAATTAGCTCAAAGATGTTTTAGCCACAAGGGGAAACATGTAGAACTCAAATAGATGAAGGCATACGGATATCAAAGACAATGCACAATGTCACCATATTTGAGCAAAGCACAAGCACATGAATCGTGAATGCAGCATATCAAACTCAAGACTGTAATCTAAAGTCAAGTGACTTCATTCAACTAGTCCAGCTAATTAAACCAGCTTACTTTATATCTCAAGTTATGTTATTATGTGCATTTCAAGTCTTGAATATCTAATTGGATACTGAAGATTATTTTACTAACCCTACAAGGCTACAGGTCATCACTGGATAGGATAAGAAAAATATAACAAGCTATATCTTTGTTTACCAGATGCCACCACATACCTCCAAATAAAATTGCATGCTTAATTTGCACCCAGTTTAAAGTATAATAAGTTCGTATCAGAATAACATGTACCAACACCATGAACATGGCTTACAATGTAAAACATGTCATCTTGGTTCCAAGCTATAATCTATGGATGCACCGAAGTGATGGGGAAACCAACTTATGCCAACATGTTTAGGGCCTCTTTAGAATGCAGGATTCTAAACGTAGAATTGAGATGTCATGAATTGAATTTGCAAACATAGCTTTTCAGATGCTCCACAAGAATTTTACAGGAAGTTGAAGAGAGAGAATGTGCATGCAAGACACAGAAAAATTTCCATGAGGTCTAACCTCTTGCTAGGAATCCTATGGAATTGGCGTGTAGAAAATCGATCCATAGGAATTTTGGTGGTCTCGTTCCTTCGATCCGAACTGGCTTGCTCCTTTAATTAGGTTTACAGATTATTATAAGGATAACGTAGAAGACCAAATAATTAGACGTTCAAAATTAGAAGCTGCAAGCTCCCACAACAGGAGCTGCATCTAATAAAACTTTAAAACGCTCTGTTTATTCCTTGCATGCACAAGAGCTATACCTCTAATCTACAATATCTACTTATGCACCTATGAACCAAATAATGGTTTAGTACTTGCCATTATAATGACCCAATCTTGTAACCATATTGTAATCAAACTCTTAATGGCCAGTGTGAAACAAAGTGCATTTCATTCCATTTCATTTCTACATTTATATTAATTAAAATAATCTTAATTAAAAAACATGTAAATTTTTGACCTAGAATCAACTTAATTAAAACTTGGAGCTAATTTGAATATTGAACAAAGTGTTATTTAAACAAGTTCCATGTTGGCATAATTATAATATATTAATTGGGTGAATCTCCTCTTATCAAAATATAAGAAATTTTGCATTTGCGGCTCATTTCCCTTCATGAAATCAAATATAAATTTTTCATAAATTCATGGGAACTATTTCACCTACTTATGGTTCTAAACTAAAATATGGCAAAAATTGGACTTGTATTTAAATAACAATCAAATATGACTTAATTTAATCTGAGAAAATTCATATAGGTCATAAATATTAGAAAGGACCTACATGATTCTCTTGTATTCAAAAACCTAGATTAAAACCCCCACAAGTTTAAAACCTAAAACAGTATAGGAAATAACATAAAAGGAAAAGGGAAAGGATCCCTTACCAAGATGCCAGCCTAGCTCCACAACACGCGGGGCCAAGCCCATCATTAGCATCAGCAACGTTGCGCCTGCCGTGGACTGTTGCCTCGCCTCTGGTGAGTGAAAACTCTAGTTATCCGCCTTATTAGCCTCTCTGGTCGCTACTCCCTCTTCCTAATCCCTTGGCTTCCTTCTGCATGTCGGCTGACATCACCATTATCTAGAGCTCCATCGCCGCCGGTGACGTAGATCTCCTTGTTGTCTGCCACCTCAGGGTCTACCGGTGGGCTCGTCGCACTTGTGGGACCAGCACGACGCCCTGGACGTGAAGAACCGTACAGGAGCCGCCACCCTTCCTCTCACCATCGACCCCCTCCCTCCTTCACCGACGTTGGCCACCACGTTGCCATCATCTCCAGCCTCCCCAAGCTTAGCCAAACTCACTGTTAGCTTCGCGTGAGCCACTGGATCGAACCCTCTCCTTTTTTCCATCGTCTTAGTGCCCTATCGCTCTCTGGGCCGGTGCTCTGTTTTACCGCCGACAGCAGCAACAATCCCACCGCCGCCGTCGCCAACCATTGGTCCTAGTGGCGCATTCGTACGTGTCCTGGAGCACTAGCGCGGTGTTGCACCGCCGCGGCCACGCATTCGGCAACACCGTTGTTCAGTTGCCAATGTCCTGACATGCGGTCGATCAAGTTTTAGTGTTAATTAAAACACATTTAAGGATCTATCCCAATGACATGTGAGATCTAAACCTCCGATGCATCATATTTCTACTAGGCAGTGTACCAGTACCCGGTAGGTATCTAGTACCGGTACAATGCCAATACAGCTCGATGCGTATTGGGAAGTATCAGAATTACTTTTGTTTAAAATAACATTTAGCGTTTAATTTTGTCTTACGGACTTCATATATTTATATTTACCTATGTTATGGACCTTACAATTGTTGTGTTATGGACCTTATGCACTACCGTTTAATGTTTGTCTTATGAACTCGTCAACTATCTTTTACAGTTTTTATTTTATTATTTTTAGAATACATATATTGTATTTTCATACCCATATCGACGCACTGGTCTCATGTATCGATGCATCACAGATTCCACCTCAAGGGAGCATTTATAAGTATGAAACTTGAATATCTAATAAAAATGGTAAGTGAACTTGATGCACCTAGTGCAGCATATTAATCCAGTTTACTAATGTTTTGGTACTGAAAGTGCACATTTCAACTCCATGTAATTGGATCCTAGATTTCAATCCTCACTGAATAGGGCAAGAAAATAGAACAGTATTAATTATTAAATCACTACAGTCTAGACATGCTACAACATCCCTCCAAAAAGAAGTGAATAAAAGTGCAAACTCAATTTGAGCGCAACGCAGAACAGTGTGATAGCTCATATCAGAATGCAGAATGGTATTAAGATCAATAGATACAGTGGACACGGCTTAAAAGTGACAGCATATGAAGTTCATTCCAAGCTAATAATCCTTTTCTTCAGCAATGGAAATCAGCTACTGAGTTCAACACATCATATTCAAGCTACTAAAGGTGCAATAGGATTGAGCCTGGGTTTTAATTAAAAATTATACACCTAAGAGATGCAGAAACCATCCTATAAACCATGTTCAAACTGGATTAATCTCCGACGAGCTAAAGTTTAAGGGGATGAATAGAAGCTCAAATTCCACCAATCAAGCTAACGTAAGCTGCTGATTGCTGAAAACTAAAATTTGCAAGGCCACCTGTCCAATAAACCCTTAGGTTTTCAACAATTATCACTGAATAGGCAAGAAACTTGAACAATATAAAATCACTAGAGTGAATGCATACTTAATACGAGCGCAATGCAGATCAGTGTGATGGCTCATATTAGAACGCAGAATGGCATTGCGCATATCAAGTTCAACTCAAGCTAATAATCCTTTTTTTCAGCAACGGAAATCAGCTACTGAGTTCTAGACCGACGTTCAATTCAAAGTTCAAATTATTAGGAGTGCAATAGAATTGAGCTTAGTTCCAATAATAGCTTGAACACCTAAGTGATGCAGAAACCATCCTATACCAACATGCTTAAACTGTATTCCTCTGAGTCTCTCCAGCCCGATTAAAGTTCAAGGGGATGAATATAAGCTAAATTCCCCCAATCAAACTAATGTAAGCTGCTGGATTGCTCAAAGCTAGAATCTGCAAGCCCCCAAGTAGGACATCTATCTAATAAACCCTTGGCAATGTCCAGTTATTTTTACCTTGCAAGCACACTAAGCAATCCTTTCTGAAGCTAATTCTACCTATTTTACTAAGCACAACTTAGCACCCGCCCCATCTATTAAAACAAACGAACCCAAATATTCGCTTCCTTCAAGCAATCCTGCAATTGGTGAAACCAAGACTCATCTACACCCATTAACTAGCATCCAAACCATCCAATACAGATTCGCATGAACCAAAGTGCTAAAAGAGATGAAAAGATTGGGGGAGATTGCACCTCAAGAAACTCCTGGGCGTAGGCCTGGGCGAGCTGCGCCTTGATCTGGTCCATGAGCGCCTCCGTGTTGCCGGGCGACCCGGACGACGACATCGACGGCGACGAGAAGGAGTCCATGCCGGCTTCCCCTTGCTTGCTATCCAAGTCTTCCGCGGGTGTTCGGTGGTTACAGTGCGTTCTCCTGCGCCGAAAGATCTCTGGAGACGGCGGGGTTATACTAAGGTTGGGGGGCGGCGTGCAGGCGGGGTAATAACCCTAGTCAGACTATTGGATCGGCATCATAATTGGGAAAGGGCTGGGCCGGTCTACCTTCAATAGCAAGAAGATCTGAGCCCATTTGATTTTTGGCCACTAGGCCCATGTGGTATTATTGAGTTTATGGACTGTAAAGCAGCGTACTCAAATCATGTAACGGGCCTGTTTGGTTCGCTGCATCGCTTTATTTATTTCCGGGCAAGTTTTCTGAAAGTCGTCGCGCCGCAGCCTTGGTTCAATGCTTCAAGCACATGCGTTACATGCATACATCGGTGCATCTCAGTGGAAAACTGCATCACTAGTGTGTGTGCAGATTAACTAATACAGCCTCGAAAGTCTTTGCACCAAGAAGTTCACGTGATCAAACGAAAAATATTAGAATTAATCGTGATAATAGCCTAGAACATACTTGGATTAAACTTAACTTCTACCAGCGTACTAATACTAATCCAGAGTCCAGACACCTTACCGGGTGTATTTTGCGGGGGACATCAACGTCTTCCAGGTGCAGCAGAGCGGGTAAACCAAGGGACCAAACGCTCAAGCTAACCGCGCGCGCCATAGCGGGTGGTGGGCTACCGCCTACTCTCTCCTGTCCTGCCTTCCAGAGTCCACACGAGGCGAGACGACTCTGCTGCTGCGCATGTCCCCCGCCTGCGTGCGCCTTCGACGCGGCATGCAAAGCCTGCGGCGCTTCTCCGGCCAGGGACCGGCGTGCCTTCCTTCCCCAACCACTCCCCCAACCATCAAACGCAAACTTCAAAAAGCCTTGTAGCTAGCGCAGGCATGCGGGCACGACGACGTTGTCTGCATGCTGCTGCGCAGGTCATGGAAGCACGCAACGACAACGCCCCAGACCACAGCCACATGATTCGATGATTCACCTCTCCTGCGTGCCATCGCTTCCGCGCCCTACCACCCATTACGAACAGCTACGCTGGACATATGTGCATTCACTGTTCAGCATCTCTGATCGTCTCAGCGACACCACACTTGGTTTTCCATGAGCGCATACAGGTCCACTAGCTAGCTGATGTTGGTGTGGGCTCCAACACACGGGTCTGGCGGCCGGGTGCTCATCGTCACGTTGATGGGGTGCGCCTGGATTGGATGGGCGCCGGGCGAGTCCCTGTGCGGCCTGGCCCCTCCACTCGTCTCATCCGCTGAGCCGTCGTTTTCCCAATTCGGAAAGCGACCCACGCAAACGAGCGCGGGGCTTCGGAAATTCATCATCGATCTGCTCTAACAGTCTTACGTGCCGCGCTCTGTTTCGATCGTATCCCCTTTTTGGATGCCCGGAGTCTTCTTTAGCTTTCATCTTTTCGCGCAAAGCGTGACGACGAGGCGACATCATACCGTTCGATCGTGCGTAGACAGGTATTCATGCTTCTGTCTCTGCCCGCTCTTAATTGCTCTCATATCGATATCATATGTTGCATGCGTAGGTTCCTATGGATCATCATGGCCGTGCGTTTGCAGATAGGACGCGATTGGGCTGCGACCGGTCCACCGGTCCTCCCCTATCCACGCTTCCGTCTCCTTCCTCTCTCACCCTTATCTCCGCTTTCGCCCTTTCCTACAGCTGCGTCACACGTCGCTGCCTCGCCTTGAAGCTGCTTTAGGAGCATCCTTTCCGCGCTACGTCGAGCACCCCGATCAGATTTGACCGGCCACCGATGCCGGCGGCAGTCGGAGCACCAGCGTCCCGATCAGACCATCCCTCTAAACCTGGGGGTGCCGGTGTTACCCCTCCGACCGCGGTTAGCCCCGAGGGGTGCCGGGTCATGCTGACGCCGATCAGCCTCTGCCCTCCCCTTCTTTCTCTTTCCCTTCTTCCTTCTTCCTTTCTTCCTCATCTCTCTCCTTCTTCTCCTCTTCCCCCTTCTTCCACCTTCCCTCCTCCCCATCCAACGGCGCGCGACCATCCAATGGTTAAATGATTGTAGTGGTTTAATAGGGATAAACATGATCATTTTCCATTAACTTTCTTTAGATTTAGTGTTACTTTGGTCTGTCGTGTGCGTGGTGGGCTAAGGATCGATATAGTGAAACAGAAGGAGCAGTTAACTTCTGCTGGGTGCTGAAGCTAGTTAATTAGTGGTTAGCAAGGGATTATGGGTTACGAACCGCCACATACATAGATCTGATTTGTTGTGAAATGTATATGGGGAAGGTGTTTTCATAACTCTCAAAGCCTACAGTATTATAACCCCCTGGAATTTGGTCATTTGCCTACTCTATACCTTGAAGTATGAAATCAGATATTTCACTCTCTCAAGTATTGAAAACCGACTAAATAACCTCACTGTTATGAGGTGGTTTTGCCCTGTGGCATTTGATGTGGCAAAGGATGTAGCAATCAGCAAATAAACAAAAAAAACTCATTTTCTTTCTCTCACTTGCAACCGGGGCCACCCTGTCAGGTTGTCTTCAACCTCCAGCCTCGACCCCCTCTATTTTCCTCTCTCACCTGGATCAATTCATGCAAGGGCGACGAAGGGCGACCGTGGTGGCTGAGGTGGCCGCTAAGAGGGTACAGAAGGGGAGGGCGATTCCACATACAATCGATCTTTCCTCAATTTCTCATCTCCACCACTAGAACTCTCTTCGATGCCTGCATGCCACCGTCCCCATCTATCCCCTTCTCCGGTTCCTTCCTTACTTCCCATGAAGGAATTGAGAGAAACACACACAAAAATGAAATAATATGTAAGATGGATAGCTCAAGATTCTTCGTGTGAATGAAAGAAATACACACAAAAAACGTACGATACGTCTCGTTACTAACAGATCAAGCTCAAAACAAACTTTGGTTTCATTAACAATGCTCGAGATGGTGGGAGAGATCTAGAGCGAGGAGGAATTTACTCGCGAGTGATGCCACTTTGGTTTTTATGTGCCTGCGAGATCTGGGATGCAGTAGTGTGGCATAGCCCAAAACAGATGGAGATGTGCTCATAGAAGCTTGCGGCGGCCGGCCATGGGAGAGAGGACGAGGCTAGTGTGGGGAATGAGAAGAGCTCGGGATACAGATGAAGAGATGAAAAAATAGAAATTAGGTGCCATTTACATATAGGTCCAAGAAAACTTAGACAGTTCATGTAGACAATCATCTATGTTAGCATGCCATATCATCTTCCGCATGTACAATACTACCTCCCAAACCACTCCATGAGGTTGTTTAGACGGTTTTTAATATTTAAGAGGTAGAATATATGATTTTATATGTAAGAGAGTAAACTAGACAAATGATTAAACTTTAAGAGATAACGTAGACATTTTCCTATTATTAACTCAACCTGCATGCACTGCAGGGGTGTCAACGTTTATGTTCATGAGTGGAGTGCATGGAAAGAAAGGCCTGTACCGACAACTGCACGGGTATGCATGCATGCCGATCCGTCTGCACTTCTGCATACAATGGCTGGTGAAGGAGAGCTGAAAAGCTGCATACGCAAGCCTGCGCTCAAGACTAGTTGTCGTTGACATGAACTGTGATAGTTCGTTGTTTCTTTCTGCAGTGCTACTTTATGTATAGCTTCACTAAAAGAATCCCATAATATGAATGCTGCAGGATAAGGTCGATCCTCAAGAGTTTTGGGACGTTTGGCCGTTGGATCCTCTCTGCCACCATCTCAGCCGTCCATTTTCACTAGTGGTTGAGGTTGCCTCCGTGGGCTTTTCTTCTCATCGCAGGCTAATCTGCCCCGTTCGGCTGACGCTGGGACCCCGCTTTTCGGACCGCGCGGCAGCTGCATCTGTGTGTTTTCGCTAGCTTGGGTGTGAGGTGGTTTGAGAGAGAGGGCGCGGTGGCTGGTCTCTGTGGTTTGTGCTGCTGCTTGAGGGCATTAGTGGGATTTCACGTGGTCTTCTCATGGGTTCCGGCGCCGTCGTACGCTCGTGCCCTCCGGTGAGTCGCCGTCGGGTATAGGCTACAGCTCCATGGTGCAATGGAGGTACGGTGCCTCTGTCTTCTACTTTGTCTCTCTTTCTCTCTCGTCGTTTCATTTCATCCCCATGGTCCTCCTCAGATCCGTCGTCCGCAGCCTCCCGCGTCATCGTCACCGGCCCTCACTACCAGGCATCCCTCACGCTCATGCGTGCGCAGCCTACACAGGAGTCTGGGGTGATGACGCCGACCACGCAGGTGCTGCCACGGCTTCTCCTCGGTTGAGAGCTCTGGCGACAGCGACAAGATCCAGCCTGCCAGATCCACGCGGAAGAAGAACAAGTCTTCTCTCCGGCTCCTCCTTCCTCGGCGGCGGGTGGAGGAGGCGGCACGAAGCCAGGAGGAAGTGACGTGACGCAGTGTGAGGCAGTTGTGGCGGCGGCGGCTGGAGAGAACGGGAGAGGAGGCAGCGTCAGGCGAGACCTCGCAGTGCCACCTAGGGTTCCTCTCTCCAGGCTGGCTTCCCATGCCTGGATCGAGGTGAACTTCTGCTCATCTTGATTTCTTTCGTCTCCAGATCAGGAGTCATCACCCCTTTCACCAATGTTCATGTTTTTTGCCTCCATTTCGTTCCTTCTAGGTCACGAACCATCTTCCCCTGATCACATCAATGTCCCCCATCTAGGAGCTCATTCCCTTCTTTAGTTTCTCCATACCATTTAGTTTATCCTCTTCATTAGCAGGTTTTGCATTTGTTCTTAGGTTCTCTCGCCATGCTGCCATGCCTGCGCCTTCGTCCGCGCGATTCTCTGCTCTCTCCTGTTACTACGGCTCTACCAGCTCATGATTAGGCATTCATCCATTTTACCTCCCTACGCCTTTTTCGTCTATGCTTAAGTGTACATGAATGAGTGTTATATGTTGTACCTTGAGTGTAAATGTGTAACAGAAGTACCGTCGTATGCTTAATCGATGTACTTTTGTAATGGTTTCCATATCCTGCACTGGATTATCATGTGCTAGCTGTTGCTTCCTAGGTTTTGACCATGTTGGTTGCAATCATCAATCCATCAGTTTTTTCCCTTACCTTTATCCTCTAGGATACCATTGTGGCATTGTCATCGTGTTGGCCATATCGGTCCCAATAGACAGTTTGCAGTGTTCTATTTGATAGGCGAGCTACAAACGTTATTATTCTCACTGTCGCTCTCACTACAAATCCTAGATCTGCGCTTGATGTATTAAGAGACATTGTGCAGGTCTGAGGACCTACTCTTGATTTGCATTTGTTCTGTTGGTTATAGTCAATCGTGTCAGTAAAATATTAGCCATTAGCTTAGTTTATTAGAGTTCATCTTTGCCATTCATTTGTTAGTAAGCTCAATTGTTTATAATGAAAGCGCACCTGTAATATGCATGTTATTTCCCCAGAAAACAGACAAAAGAGTCACATGTAGATTTGCTATTCTTTCTTAGCCATGCCTAAATATCCTTATTTTTTATGTTTAAATGTTAATTTGGTAGGTACTTTTCTTGCTTATCAATTCCATTTTGGGGCATCCTGTGTTTGCAGTGCCTCATCTTAATCTGCAACCCCTGCTAAGAAGGCACCGGTTCAGAACAAATCGAAGCAGTGAACCTGCAATCAAAGTTATCTACTAGGTGTGATTTTTATGTACCAATGTGATTCAGCCTACCCAACTTTTTTGTCTTACCAACATCTGTTTTATGTATGCATACTTTACATATATCTTCAGACTACTGCCAAGAGGAGCTGCCGACTGTGCTGCTGCCTCTGATTTAGTTCCGTGCCGCCATGCCAGGTGCCACATTCTTCTCCCCATTTCCTCTGTGCAATCTGATCCCTCTTCTCAAATTGCATTGTACCTGATCTAAATATTTGGTCCTAAGGTGTTATGTGTTCTCATCTTTCACCTTAAGGATAGGGCAGGAGGATCAATGGATCACCAAATATTCCTTCGAGTGAAAGAGGTTCTACCGCTTTGATTTTCCAAACCTGCATTATCAAGTGAACACTCTTTTTTTATTTTAGTCCTTGCCTTTTCCCTTCACCAGGTCTGTTTCATTTTTAGGGTGCTGTATGACAAAGTGCAGATGCTGGACTCCTGGATGATGAAGGGATGGTGCTGAGCTGATCACGGTTGGTTCTTCCGAATTCTGATTTAGTTTAGATTTAAAACAATTATTGAGACTTTCAAATAAATTTGATACTGCTTTGATGGTTGTCTTTGTAGTAGTGTGTGCAAGATGACAATTGTATCGCTATTGGTATTTGGATTTTTAATCATGGGGCCTCTTAATTCCAGTTTTTCATGTATGTTCAAGTGACTATACTTAAAATTACTATAAAGCACGTTCATCTATTGTGTTCCTGCATGATGAATCAGCTGGTTAGAATGTCATATTGTTTTCTTTAGCTTATGGATAGTAGTGAGTAGTATAGTCAATCGAGCATCAGGCTGTAGGCTATTCGCTTGAGCATGTTTTGGCTTCAAAATACACAAATGTTCAGTTCAAACAGAGATGTGTTCCAAAGAAAGTATGACAATTACTCGGTAACACTGCAAAAGATGTGCAATACAATTTCCTGAGTATGACGCCAGAATAACTAAATTTTCTTGTGCAAAACATTTTCTTCAGTAGCTCTACTTGCTCACTGAATCTTCCAATTTTTTTCATGTGCAAAACAATTTCGATAAACACTTATGCTTCATCTGCTGATAACCAAGAGTCTGCTGAAAGAATTGTCATAGAATCTGTAGGTTTGCTTTTCTTATGGTGTCGTGCTGTCGCAGTTATCTTTCCTAGCCTTACCTGGGTTTTGTTGTGTCCCATGTGACGTCTCCAAAATCATTTAATATATTGATTGAAAATGGTGACAGCAACAACGGTTCGGAGACCAGGAATATTGTGTTTTCCGTGGTATTCCATTCTGTTGTTTTGACTTAGCGCACCAATGATCTAGCCCATTCTCTATAACACTATTCCTATTCGGAAATATCCTCCTGCCCCGTGGCTAACACTGTTTACCTTATATGCTTGCTGCCAGTTCTTGCTTCTTCCGTGCAGGAAAAGGCTTACTGAAACCAGCTAAGTGCTACATACTTAGAAGGTGACCATAACCTTCCAGGCCCGCCTGCTGATCCATATGCTATCCCGTAGGTGCCGTGCCGACGCTCCCGCACCTGCTTATTTTGCTACTGTCGACAGCTTTCCAGCTACAACCAGCTGATATGTACATACCTCTACATCTGCTTATTTTGCTACCGTTAATAGTTTTATAGCTGCAGCCTCCTCTATACAGAGTTCTACCAGAACAATTCATGTATCAGGTGCAAACCAGATTATGTAACAACGCGTGACATTCCAGTTTTCCTTCTCTTGTAACACTTTCTATGGTTCTGTTTCTCCGTTACACCGATGCATGGCGTTGCAGAAAGCACGAAGCAAAAACAACGAGACCACCTCACCTCATGTGTTCATCGCTGTAATTTCCTAATGGATAAATACAAAGCAGGTTCCTTCCTGTCACAAAATACATATATATAGGCATCTATTCTCTCCAACTGTGTAGCCTCTACAGCCTGCCGAAGGGCGGGCAGCTCGCGCCAAGGCGCGCCTCCTGTCTAGTAGCTAGTTTACATATGGCCATGATTCAACAGCTATACGTGTATAACAAATGTAAGAATCAGTCCACAGATGAGTCATGACTTGCAGCTAGATTTCTGTTTTCGGACTAGTAATGGAGGGGGTCTTAGGAATGCAGATTGCACGTAGCAAAATATTGACCAACAGTTAGTCCAATAACATGTTACATAAAATTTATACCCTTGAATTCATATTTAAAAGTATTTTTATGTTACTATGGTTTATAATTTGGACCAGATAGTGGTATAAGAAATTTACGGTTAAAAGTCAACTTTGGAGACATATTCATATTTAAAAGTATTCATGTTACTGTGATTTTATAATTTGGACAAGGTATTGGTATAAGAAATTTACGGTTAAAATCAACTTTGGAGACAGAAGGAGCATTATTCATATAGGTGGGATCCAAAAAAATATGACAAAAATATTTCACATCTCTCTCCAATCATTCTCATGCATGATTGTGCATTTGTGTTTTTATAAGCTTAGTCCGGTGCAGCTTTAGGCACACCGAATTATTCCATGGTGTGCCCCACAGGGGAGGAACGGGAGGAGGTGACGTGTTAAAAGGTTTGTAGGACGCCATGCTGGGGAAGAACATGAAAGAGCGCGGCTGCGAATCGTCCCGATGCCACCGCCTTTGACGGCATCAGTGAACAAGAAGATATTGAACCTGAGGTCGTCGCCACAGACCGCTCGTCTTGTCCTGCACCGAGGGCTCGCCTGATCCACCTCACCTCGTGGATGCTGCTGCTTCTCGCAGCGCGTCTCCTCCGGTTGTTCTGTTCGGCTATGCTGCTTCTCGCAGCGCGTCTCCTCCGGTTGTTCTGTTCGGCTACTAACAGTGAGTACCGGAAACGACGGTGTTCCTCGACAAATCATGGACGTGTGCGAAGAGAATATGGAGAGGACGCTATAGGGAAGAAGGCATATGTGCTTCGGTGCTCATGTCGACACGCGCGTGGCATCTTTAAGGATGGGTCTAATTTGATAACGCGAAAGACTAGGTCATATAAGATTGGGTCCATCAAGGAGTAGCCGATAGATCTCAGTCGATGTACTTAGTACGTGGATTGCTTAGACAGAGGTCAATCAAATTACTAGGTAAGTAAGAAAATAAGCAATAAAATATAAAAATTATAAGCCAGATCAAAAAATTAATTCCGAGACAGATAAATACAAAAATTTGATACCAATTTTTTGTAATAAAGTCGTACAGTTTCAAAATATGAACCTGTCATAAAAAGAGTCTACAACTGGTCTGTTATGTTCCTATTTATGAGTATAATTGAGTCATCGAAATATTAACTCTAAAGCTAGGTAAATACAAAAAATGTGAGGATAAATATAGACAGTTAATTCTAAGATGTAAAAATAAAAATAATAATTATAAGCTTGATAAATATAAAAAATTCTAAGCTAAATAAATACAAAATTTAATTCTAAGCTAGAAGAATACAAAAAATATTTTTAAGCTAGATCAATACAAAAGGTTTATCATAAGCTAGATAACTACCAAAGGTTAAAACCATTTGCGCAATTTTTTAAACTAAAATTGCATGGTTTAAATGTGAAACTATCATATAAAGAATATACAACTATGTAGTTAAATTCGTATTTATAAATAAACTAAATCAAATAAAAATAAAACCTAAAACCACTCATCTTCCCTCACTCAACTCAAAGCTCATAGCCTATAACCCAAAAGGATCACAAACAAAAGCCCAAAATGAAACAGGGAAAACCCCAGATAATCCTAGATTTCATCAAGCGTAGGGCTAAGCTAGTCAATATAAATTTAGCATTTCTTTAGTCGACTGAGCAATAGCAAATCTATATAAGATTTGGTTTCAACCTCTTTTGCATGGTGACCCCTCAGTTCCGGCGATTGATGACCATGAGGCCAGCGATTGCCGGAGGCGTCAAAGATCTCTCTTTATCTTTGACAAATGATTCCACATGCACCACCTCGGTTCGGATGGCTGGATATGATTTTCCCCTCCCTCTAATTGGTCAATCTAATGCTCCACCTCGACCGGCACCACTGGAATGGGCCTTCTCCCTTCCCTCAAGCCGGCGACAACCGGATCTAGATTTATCCCATGTCCCCTTCTTCCGACAAGATTTGCAACACACGTGTCGGCGTACAAACATCGGCGTCGGTGGTCCGGATGGACCCTATTTGGGATTCGGCCGAGGAGGCGCAGGAACAGAAACTACGTCGATCTTAAGTGGCAGGGATGCTAGAATGGAGACCGTGATTTACCCAAGTTCGGGCTACCTTCTTGGTGTAAAACCTTACGTCCTGCTTTTGTGTATATATGAATATATCGAGGATTACAAAGAGCTCGAGCCACATAGGTGTTCTTCCTCTCTTTTTCGATCCTCCTTCTCTTTTCTCGATCCTCCTTCTCTTTTCTTTTTTTCTCCTTTTTTCATGGCCTTGGTTCTCCCCTTATATACCTGGGGGTCACCACAACGGCCGAAAGGCAAATACACTGTAGCAGCACCGTTGCTGACGGATAGGGCGTGGGCGACCCACGCCGGCGGTTGAGGGTTGTTGTAGCGGAATAGTGCCTGTCATGCCGCGGTTGGAATCTGGATCATCATGACGTGGTTGGGTCAAAAGGTGAAGACTTCCTGGACGCTCTCTGCCATGGACCATGCTGCAACTACCCCGGCCCTACTGACCAGGGACAGGAGGCATGCGCCTGGGCACGCGGCGGCATGTCCTAAAGTCAAAAAGGTGCCAGATCGCTCCATCCCCTGACAGGACCGACAGCTGACGGGGCCCATCATATGGGAGGACGGAATTTGACCAAGACGCCGTCATCTTGTCCGCAAGGACTTAGAGTAGGTGGGCCCACACGGACATGCATTAAATGCGCCTGTCGGGCCACGTGTGCTGGGGAAAGACCTACGAGGGGTGCTCAAGGTTCCCGCATGCTCGGGGATCCCCGAGCACGCGACTTAGGACATTCCATCGCTCGTGGGAGGCAGTCGCCGTCCCGAGTGGGTCCCAAGTCGTCTTGGGTGCTCGGGGAGCATCCTTAAGGGACGACTCGGGGTTCCCCTTGATGGCCAAGGGGACACAGTGCTCGGGGTGTTCCTCGGGCACTTCCTCTTAACTCCCACACCCTTGGCGACGTGGCATCAAATTGGGCCTCTGCCAGCGGTCGAGGGGACCCCGTTTCCCGTATCACCGACAACACGTTTGTGCACCCAAGACTAGTGAGCACGGATCCAACACCATCAACGCATGGGAGCATTGGCCGGTGCCATCGACTCCGACTAGGATGGATCTTCCACGGTGCATCTCTCATCGCCGCCATCATGGCTAGACTATATCAAAACAAAAGCCAGTAAAGACGGTACACAAAAGAGATATTTTTTCTTTGAGAAAACGGCATGATCACTACCATTCATGAAGGGAAATTATAATTGGGTGCAGAAATCTTTGCAGAAAGAGTGCAATTAATACCTGCAAAATATTACGAATAGGGACTTATAACCAAAACGTACGCTGAGACTGAGAATACGTACGTTCTGATCCTGTCTTTAATTACGCCATGATTCGTTAGTTATATGGACTGCCTCTAGTACATATCTTAACAATGATCTGTCTAATTATCACTGATTGGAATACAATGATGTCTTGCTGAACTGTGACATGCATGGGAACATAAAGTCATAAAGTATATATACACGGAACATAGAGATAGCTGCTGGGTTCAGGCCACAATGTTCGAGAAATGCTACTGTTGCTAGACAACACAAGAGACACGGCTCACCAGCACCTGCCACAGTTAAAACTTCAAAGGCGTCCATCGATCGGAAAGACTGATCGTCAGGGACGTGGGACGCGCGTATATAGTCGTATGCACGCTCGCGCACAGGCACCGCACAGTGAGACAGGCGCCACAGCGTCAAATGCCGTACCCCGCATTATTACCGCACAGTGAGACAGGCGCCACAGAGGAAAGCATCTGGCCATGAAACCATACATAAGCTCATCATTCTTTCTTGCTCTTCACATGCATGTACTCCCTCCATCTCAAAATACAAGGCACACACGTATTTCAAAATTTACTGTTAGATTTATAATATTTTAATTATATGATATAAAAGTGATATTGTTGGATTCATTTTTCAAAATATTTTCTAATGATATCATTTTTGTATCATATAACTAACATATTATAGACATAATTGTAATTATTAGGATACGTGCGTGCCTTATATTTTGGGACGGAGGGAGTATCATTTATACACTGCCCGTACGTGCCGGCCAGCCAGGTAGAACTGGCTCGATCTTTAAATGCTAAAATAGCTTATATATTCCACTACTTTTAATACTAGCTAGTACTAGTGTTCTTGTACGCATCAATGCGACAATGCATGCACTAGTACGCAAGGTCCTCCCTCTCTCAGAGGAAGACAGAAGTCAACGTGGAAACAATGTCAGCTCAAATTCAGAATGGTGAGAAAAATACTTTTCCAACTTATGAAATGCGATTTGTGCACTTATATAATTAAGCACAACCACAGATGCCCAGTAAGCGCATGCATGCGCTCATATACTGATCAGGGGTGCAGGTTATATATGTGCACCGAAGTTCAGAAATTAACCCAAATGGCATGCATATCTGTTGCTAGTAGTTTAAAAGGACAGTGCCAAAATCAAGTACTTACTGTTCTAGGCTAAATACAACCATCTGGTCTAGCTCAAGAAATTAACATGAATATATATTGATCGTTAGACTCCTCATCTCACAGTAAGGAAGCTTGGGATTCGTAGTGCTTTCGATATTGGCAAATAATAGTAAGTTCACAAAAAACTATTCTTATTGTAACCTTATATGTATAAGTTTGTTTTTTTTGACCTGTTTCATGTCCATAATGCTATACATTGGACGACATACTCAAGGCATCTTTGATTTAAAGGAATTTCATATGACTCTTGGAGGATTCTATTTCTTAGAAAAAATTTCTATAGAGCTTGTTTGATAGGTAGAATTGAAAACCATATGAATTTTTTCTATAAAGACTACTTTCCATGCAATTCCAAAGCAAAATTTTCACTGAGTCAAACCTCATGAAAAATTTCCTTTGAGTCTGTGACAACTATAAATACCTAATTCTTCAAGAAAATTCATACATTTTTCCTATGGTACAATGAAACAACTTCTATTACTTATTTATGTGATTTCAATTCCTGTAGGATTCAACATACCATGACATCAAATTTCTGCATTTTTCCTATTCCTACGCTTTGAATCCTGCGAATAAAATGAACCCAAAGATATGAATGTGTCATCTGTAAATAACCAGAATGTTTCCGAACAACCCAACAAATCGATTCAGAATTCAATACTGCGGATCTATTTTGCATGGATGCATATGAAATTTGCAGGAATTTCACAATAAATAGTTCAATTTCTTCCATATTCTAGTATTCTGTACAGGGTCTCCAAATGTTTTTGTTTACCTACATATGCCAGGAAATATAAGAAGTGTACCAGCTATATATATATGATCGCATATACAAATTGAATAGTATGAGAATTTAACGTTTATTATACACACTATATTCGTAAAATAGTTAGCTAGGAGGAACAATTTTCAAATTTTTGTGCAAAGTTTTTCACATCTCAAACCGATTTACCACCACACATAATCTCCAGTGCACAAGGGTTCCATTTGAACATCAATCTATGGATTGGCATATGCAGAAAGCATACGAAAAAAGTGCACATACTCTGCCATTTGATGTTGTTATGCATGGATCATTATCCCTTTCATCATTAGTGCATCAAATATTTTATCCATGATTCGTGAGGTGTAAGAGACTTCGATTTTCAACAATTTCGAAAGCAAACAATTTGATCTTTTAAAACCAACTTATCAAACTGTAACAACAAACTAATTAAGAACCAACCGCCATGAAATTAGCTAATAATAGAACTACATATATTACACCCTAATATTGCAATGTACCCAATTAATACTCACTATAAAAATAGAGCATGAAAAATGATATTACCAACATGTTGGATGCATGCCTCACTATATGTTAACACTTAACTGTGCAAAACATGTAAAAAATTGATCAAATTCTTCCAAACTATACGTAGTTATATATGAATATCAACATTGTTAACTCGTTGTTTTACGATAAACTTTTTAGTTAACTTGCCCGTTCTTGATCACCGCTTTGCTCAACCAAATGTTTTTTTTGTTGAAACGAAGGCAGGAGGACTACCCCATATATTGATAAAGTAGGAAAGAAAAACAAAAAATACACACAGCACTGGTTCCAGGTGGATACAACACGGATGGATAGAATCCCTCCGAACCACGCAACGCCTAGCACCATTAACACCGGCCAGTTCTCACTCACACGAAAACACATCTAGCTGAAGGAAGGATAACACGTACCCCACAACACAAAACATGTTCAAGCTCATGAACCGGTAATCAAGCAGAATGCCGAGGTTCACAATTGCAGGAAGCATTAGAGATATGAATAGAAGCCAAGGCAAGATGAACCTCAGCTCCACTGCGGCGGGTGATCAACCAAATTAATGATAGTACTACGTAATATATACTACTCCCCTCCGTCCCAGAATATAGAGCACATTTTGTTTGGTTAAGACAAGCCTTTGACCAACGATTACTCTATTAATATGTGGTTTATATGTTACAAAGTTATAATCATATATAAGTACTTTTGAATACGAATCTAATCACATTAATTTTATGTCACATAAACCATATATTAATAGAGTAATCGTTTGGTTAAAACCTTGTCTTAACGAAATAAAATACGCCTTATATTATGGGACAGAGGGAGTATATCTTATAGGCATCTCAACAGTTCTCACATTAGAGTTTCCTTGTGGACATGAAATTTACCCAAGGGACCTAAAAATTTATCAATATATCTTGAGGTACTATATTTCAGGTCAACATTAGTTGGCCCATCTCCATTACCCAAAGAAAAATCCCTCCCAGCGTACATACTTGGCCTTTTCACGATATGAGAAGGTTTTGCCAGCCTCAACAGGATTACTTGGTTATCACAAACAGGTAGAGAGCTTAATACCAAGTAGATATGGACAGAAATAGATCACATGCGTTGTCATTTCACTTTTGATAACCACATGCAGCTACGTGTGTACTCTCTCCATTCGCAAATGTAAGACGTGCACGGAATTTAAGGTCCAACTTTGACTTACAATTAAGCCCAATAATATTGAATTATATAATACAAAAGTAATACATTTAAAAATACGTTTGAATATGAATCCAATGGTACCACTATACTACTATGTCATATAAGTCAATAGTATTGGTTTCATCGTTGGTCAAAGTTAGACCTTAAATTCTATGCATGCCTTACATTTGTGGACGAAGGAAGTGTTCTAGATGTTTGACTCAAGATAAAGTCATGTTCGGTTATCTCAGACTACCAGACATTCAGTGAGGAGGCTGTGTGGCATATCGGCACTCATTTTTGGAAGTGTGCTTTAATTAGGATTAGGCCTAATCTAGATTTGTCAGTGACAGTCCCTCGATATACTCAATCCGTATGAAAATGTAAGAAGCACATATCTACTAAGATTTCTCTTTAATCAATATTTAGTTCAAAAATATGAATTATGTGTGTATAATTTTGAACTTACTGCTGGCCAGAAATAAATCTTAAAAAGTGTGAACATCTTACATTTTACGGAGGAAGTGTATTATTGGGCAAGCATTGAAAATTTGGACAGACTTGAAGTGGAGAACATATATATACGGATTGATGGAAAGAAATCTAGTAGCATTATATGGCAACTGATAAGAAATGGTAGCGATTAAATTAGTTTCAATCTATATAAGTTAAACCAATAATATTTGACATTCAAAAACTGAACTCCTTTCTATAGGCTGGGAGTAAATTAAGGAAATCAATACGGTAAACTCTAGCTAGGTACAAATGATGTGATTAATTCAAAGATATTAAACTAGGAGTATAAGAACAAGAGAAATATTAGCTGAATTCTGAGTTTTTATGCAAGCTAAATTAAATGTTTTTGTACGCGTAGTCAGCCATACTGAATCAGACTTTAGTTTTCCTTAGCCTAGAAGAAGGCACTTTCCTGAATGGCACCTAAACCTAGCCGTAGAGACAACCATGAACTATCAAGTACACTATCTAGAGGGGTATGTACAGCATGAACTGTGTATGGAATTGAAAACACAAGACAAAAGGAAGAACATGCAGAAACTTACATCCGTTCTCCTTCTTTTTTAGTGTGACGAAGACCTCCCTTTCCCTTTTCACCTTCCCATAACTCCCCCTTTACACTTTCCCATCTTACAATGAACCAAAGGTACTTTCTTGAGAGGTTCGGCATCGATCCATCTATTCTGAATTTCCCAACCCTCCCAGTGCAAAAGAATTGCACTCACTCCTACACATAGCTAGTTTTTAGACTACACCTAGCCGAGGCCAGTATGTGGCCTAGCTAGCTCCTCTGCTCCCATCACACCCTGCACACATCCACACACCATGCAGTCCTTGCTACTCACTGGTCACTGGAGTGGAAAAAATGAGAGAGAGAGAGAGAGAGAGAGGATGGAGAGATCGAAACAAAACAGAACTGAACACCACAAGAAGAGCAGCAGCTGCTACTGCGCGCTGCTGCAACAATACAGCGGCAGCCAACAGGTGTACAGCTACTCACTGTTGCTACTCCAACTACAACAGTAGGGGTTCGTACTGAGGTCCCCCATAAATTCCTAGCAGTCGTACAAAGAAGTTATGGCCAGTGCCCCCTCTTTACAGACTGCCACGACCATAAAGATCTCTTGGACTCTGTGTATACCCAACTACTCAAGGCCCAGACAATCCAAACTATACGTGATTTGGCCCGCTGCATGAGTGTAATTCTGAGCTCCCTGTGGTAAATCGAGAAGAAAATTGTAAGTGAAAACAATTGATGGTTGTTTCATTGTTTGGCTGCGCCTGCTGCTGTTACTCTATACCATGACGTTACAGATATGATGATACACCTACGAATGATACGAACAGAAGAACAGTGTAGTACGGTAGTAGATAAAGTGGCGGCAAAAGGCGACATAAAGGAAAATAAAAGGAATGTCCAGACTTAATTCCCTCTGTAAATATGAGATGATGAGCAGTAAGAATGGAATACATTTTTAAGACCTGACCTGCAAAATATAATGCTGCTGCTTCGGACTTGTCTGTTGATGCGTGGTTAATGCGCCATCCAAGTACTGTGTTTTACGGAGGTGCGGATTTGATCTAGGAGAAAATCAGTTCACACTATGATGCAAGAAAATTGAGGTGCCGCTTTGGCCTGCGCTTCCATGGATCGATATGTTTAAATCTTGGAGAAGGTGATAGGAGATTATCAACATTTGTAGACATATATTATCATATGTAGGGAATGTGCATGGGATTTTCCTCAAATCATGGACAGTACTGAAGTATACATGAATAATGAAATGTAACAGCCAATTAGCACAAGGAAATGAAGAGCACGAGTGCTGAAGAACATCACACGCATAGGGGGTAAAACATGAATTTTTTTCTAATGTTTCTTTATGTCTCCTCAACACAACACAAAAATTGCAACTGCCAAAGAAAGGGGAAATGTCAAATCCTAACTGCTATCATCAAAAGTTTATAATGGAACCACAGGAGAAGTGAGATGACAAGAACAAACCAAAACAAACAGAGAAGAAAGAAAGAATCGTTGAACCTTTCTTTGTTTTTTCCCTTTAGGTCACAGATCGAGATCCAAGGCTGAATGCGCCTCCCTTTTGGAAGACGACGACGAGGGAGACGAAGCAGCGGAGGACTCGGCACCGTGCGAAGGCAATTCTAGCAGCCTTAGCGTAGGATCCCTTTGTCGCCACGCGGGCATCTGCAGCGACAGTGCATTGCCATGATTGCTCGACTCGCCGCCGCCATCGCCTGAGTGCGGGTTGTCGAGGTTCACGCCGAACAACCGCACGCGCTTCTTCGTGGCGGTCGTCGGGCTCTCGATGGCCGGCACCGAGTTAAGAACCACCGGGTAGCCGGCAGTCACACCGGTGCTGCTCTGCTGCACCGTGTAGTGCAGCGGCAACGGCGCGCGCGGCAGCTGGAGCGGCGCGTGCGGAGGCATCCTGGCGGAGCCGAAAAGGAAGAGCTGCCTCCCCATCGGGGGGTTCATGCTGCGGAAGTCGAGGCCTTGGCGGAGGCGGTGCTCGTAGAGCGTGGCTGGCGGCGAGGGCGGCATGAAGAATCCTCTGCCGCCGCCGCCGACGCCGAGGCCCCATGGGCTGTAGTGCGATGTCAGCGGCATCGCGAGCGGGAGCCGGGGCAAGCGGAGCGGGTCCCGGGTGTCGGCGCGGCGCTTCCAGTCGATGAAGAGCCGATGGCGCGCGGCCTCGGCGGCGCCGCGGGAGAAGGAGACGGTGTCCCCGGCGTCGAGGCGCTTCTCTTTGACGAAACGGCTCCAGCCCTTGGTCATGACGTAGCTCTGGCTGCTGTTCCAGTAGGAGTAGCGGAAGCGCCATGGCTTCCCGGCACGGTCCTCAAAATTGAGCAGGAGGCCCTTCTCGTTGGCCGCCGAGTCCAGCGGGAAGTATTTCTCCGCGTACTGCTTCGGGATCACCAGCCGGTTCAGTTTCCCCACGTCGCTCGGAGTCACCACCTTGTCGAACATGTGCTCCTTCTCCACCGCCTCCGCCGCGTCGCCGGTGCCGCCTTCGCCTCCGCCGCTCCCCGAAGCTCCGGCGCCGTCCCCGGATCGAAAGGGAGGGCTGCTTCCCGACGCAGACACGGACGCCGATGGCGCGGAAGCCAAAGAAGATGACGCGAACGCTGCGGCGGCGGTGGTGGATGCGGCCGTCATGAACGGGATCTCGCGCCTTGATGCCTCTTCCTGCTCCTCATCCTCCTCTTCTTTAGAAAACCTACTGCTCGTGGCAGTGAACTCCATGTATGTATACTTGTTCCTATCTATTATTGCCGCATCAACCCCGTCTGCTGCAGCGAGAAGGATTACTCTTTGGAAGATCGAAGCAACTGCAACCCCTTCTTGTTCTTGACTTGACTGGCAGCGAGAAATACAGCAAAGAGGGAGAAAACAATCCTTCTTGTTGTTGTTCCCCTTGCAACCTGCTGCTGTGGTAAGCAGCAGCTGGGTGTTTGAGAATAGACACTGCAGAAGAGATGCTAGCTACAGGCTATAGGGTAGGGAGGGGATCTACCTATGTATTGCTTGTATGTGTAATTGTTCCAATGAATTCTCCTACTACATCTTGAGCTGTATGTTTCGCACCAAGCAAAGAGGAATTAGGCATGCATTGACACCTGTGCGCGCCTAGCTTTGGGATGTGGTTGGAAGATAGACTGATAGAGAGAGGGGAGAGATGGAGGCGCACGGAGATGACCAGATGGGGATGGAGACGGAGAGGTTGGTGGCTAATATTGTGGCTAGCTAGCTCTGTGGAGGCTGCAGTTCCTTCGGCAAGAGAAGAGAGAGGGAGGGAGACTACACTGCACTGCCCTAGAAGATTGGCGTTGGTTGAAGTCGACTAGCTGCTAGTGGAAGTGGTAGCTGAGTGAAGTGAGCTTGCTGTATTTTTCCTCTCCTCTCCCTTTCCTTTACTGTACTATCTGTACTCCATGTTCCTTTTCTTTCCAGGAGTTTCATTTTAATTTAGATTTCTTTTCATTTCTTTTCTCTGTGTGAAAGAAGCAGTATTTGTTTGTAGCTAGAGAGAGAGAGAGAGAGCTGGAAAAGTGGGCTGTACTGTACAACGTAGTGTGTAGCTTTATAAAGAAGGAGAGGAGGGAGGGAGAGGGGTGCGGGGTGGGGGTGGGGGTCCATGGACTGCTGGGTTGGGCTCATGTGAGCTCGTCCTTGTCACCATACGGGTATACGTATACATCAAATATCACACGCCTGCCTATAGGCTACTGCTTGGCAGCTACCCAGAGGGGCTATAGCTTGTGTAGGCATAGTTCCTAGAGCCTAGGATGGTCCTCTCATCAGTACCCCTCGATTCATCAAGGGGGATTTTGTGATAATAATTGCGTGATGTGAAATTAGAAGATCGATCGCCTTCCTCAAGGATTTAATTAAACAACATTCTCCATTGGCCTATACTGTATCATTCGCCAAGAGGTAACAGTTTGAGTTATAGATATCTTCAATTAAACAACATACTAGTAATTCAAATTAATGGAGCGCATATTCCAGAAGCACTTGATAGCCTCCTGAAAATCTTGATGATAATGATGTCATAGTACATATTCAGTAGTACTATACTATCAACACGGTCTTTTACAAGATATGGAGTGAATTAATATCGTGTAGGCTAATGACGTATCTGGAAGTAGTTTTTGGATTAGAGGCAACACAATATGGATAAGAACATCTTACGAAATATAGTAGTTCTTGTCAATCATCAGACGGTTTAAAACTTTCTTTTGTTTTTCTCGCATAAAACGAAAATAATCTTCTCCCGGTAGCTATATAGTCCCAAGTATAATATTTAATCCCCAATTTAGCATGCAAGTTATGATTTTTTAAACAAATTTAGCATGATTCTGATTCATAAGTAAAACATAGCCCATACTCGTTTAAATTTAAAAACATGCTATGTCTCATGTTTTTTTTGTGGACTCGGTTTAGACGAACTATATTTGACTGGTGGAGGCTTCCTCCAAGAGAGAAAGGGCAGAAGGGTTCCAATCTTCCAGAGACCAACCAGTATTCATCTGAAAAGGCACCGTGCAGCAGTAAAAACACTGTTATATAATCACTAAATCTCTAAATGCAGGTCGTCATGTGATCGGTACATCAACCTTTTGAAAAACTGACCGTGCATTTTTTTTCTTGTCTTGGAAGTACTTTCATGACAGTTTTATTATGTTTGCTAGTATACAATTGTAAAAATTTTGCACATGTTTAAGCCGGTCGCTTGTCGATCCACTTAAGGAGTCAATGGCGTTGCTTGGCATGGTGAGATCAACGCAGCTATTGAAATTAATACAGATTGTGATTAACCAACGGTACGGTTCCTTGTTTGTATTAGAGTTGATATCATATTTATATTAGATTGATGCCTTGATTGCTTTTGCCAAGACTGAGACGAGTTGATTTTGAAGCTGGATCCTAAAGATTTATTTGTTAAATCTTTCTGCACCCACCTTCAGACGGCGAGAGGTTTTGACATATGCACCGGCGGAAGTCTACGATCCTCTCACTTCGTTTGCTTTATATATAGATCTATTCATACATGGGAGATCAAATGTTATCATTTGATTGACTTCTATTTCGTTGTCCTATAGGATACACCTGGATTTTATTGTAGTGTGCTCCCAGTGTTGTGTTAATCTAACATCTCAAGATCATCTTAGAAAAGTTGACATATGTGGGATTACATCAACTAGATCTCTGGACATTGGAGAAACAAGTAGGGCTTGTTTTCAACATAAATACTCTATAATTGGTCCTGCTAGTGTCATTTTTCTTTCAATAGCTTTGTAGAAACCCGTGGTTCAACAAACGCTTCCACAAGGATATAGAAGACTAATGCTCACTTTAAATATATATAAGTATAATATGTATAATATAGATATATATATGGTGATGATGTTTTGGATATTATAGGATCTACTTGTATTTGTGGGCACTTAACCCTTTCTGGTGTTCAGTACGGTCTGAGTTTGCTTTTGTTGTTTGGTCGTGAAGTTGTAAAGAAGGATGTTTACGTCCTTCAGCTCAATTTCCTTTTTCTGTTGGCTATAACCTACATGGCCTGATTTTTGCTTCATGATTTCACTAACGAAACTGGGGATGAATTCCCTTCCGTCAAAATGGAAAAATATAATTATGAAAAGAAACATAGGCATAAGTCTTCACTAATAACTGTGAATAGTTAAAGATGACTAATATTCATCGACGGAAGGAGTATAGTCTACTGGAAACACCACAGATATGGATATACTCTTATCAAGAGCAATGCAATATTCAGGGAACTAACTATCATATTTTAATCCCTGATCATTGGCACTGGTCGTTCGTTGGTGGCAGCGGAGGGGAAAAGTAGTCCACACGAGCTAGCGTCTATTAGCTGAATAGTGCTTGCAGGACACTAGTAATTAGCTTGTTCTGTCTCATTGGTGCGATCCAGTGTCCCTTTTCTTTGTACTCCACATACTAGATTTTTGGACAGTGGTTCTTTCCCCCCTTTTGAGCTTCTAGCATTAGACTAGAAAAATGGTGTAAAAAATACACTTATTTATATAGAAGTACTACTGCTAGAATATAGTACAATCATTCAAGATGAGTGCATGATCACAACGAGCGGTCCTGCATATATTTTTTTCCCCGGTGGGTCAGAGTAGTGACATGAATGACAAATTTATCCACCGAGACAAGAGAAACTGTTGAATAATTGCGGTCTCACTTGTCGAAAAAAATAACAATAATTGCTGTGTCTTTTCATATTCAGATCGTAGTGTTTTTGTATAAAAAATAAAAACTGGGGAAATTTCGACATAATACATGCATGTGGGTCTGCTCTGGACCATGACCAAGGGTTCTATGGTGGTGCAACATTCTTTCTACTTCTACCTCAATAGTGTTGGGTGTTCAAACAAACACGATTTTTTCGCAACTAATTGCGCCCGTGCCACGTCTGGAGAATACTTCTCCCCTTTCAACCGAGTTTTTGTTGACTAGGCATGTTGCCAACGCAGACAAAACCCTAATAATACACTGTAGAAAGTCTGGTGCATGATTCATCCTTTCTTCCTAAAAAATTGGACACCATTTTAGTGCGCTTGCCCTTGCATGTGGAGGAGAAAAAGAGGTACGCATGGGAGGGGAAGAGAACAAGACAGATAGATAATAAGATGGGGAGTTCTCTTGGACCCAGCTTTCCCAAAAACTTGTGCGAATAGCATAGAGGGGTCGATAGGTTTTGATATGCATGGCAAAGGCAGCGAAGCATGTGACTTCGACGAGCCCACTTCACTAACATGGAATTTATTACTTTAGGGAAAAATCTTCACATATGCTTTCAGCGTACGACATTTTGTGTTCATAAACGCTTCAGCACGTGAAAGATAAAAACCCCTTTAACAAAGCAAGCATGTGTTGTTCCTATTGGAAGGACAGAAGATCCTTGTTAGAGCTCCATGTGATGGTTGGGACTTGGGAGGCATCTACCCATGATTTATTTTAATGTTCATCAAACTAGCATGGTGTCCCGCGCAATTACAGGAGAAACATTTTTAATTATTTTTATCTTTTACAAGTACGCGTGATATTAGATTAGCATGGAAAATAAAAGTTCAGATCGCGAATCAGCCTGCTAGTTGTTGTACTGAGCCGTCTATTTAGGTACAGTTATGATTATCTATCAGATATGATCTGTTTAGATACAATTATGGTGATCTATCGGTTGTGGTCCACTAATAATTAAAAGGTCCACCAGATTAATGATCAGATGTTTTGCTTTTTTATGAGAATTTCTAGCCTCTCTCTATTTTTTCTATTGTGTTCTACTTTTAATATATAGAATTGCACGGGAAACGTTTTCAATTCTCTTTACTTTTTACCTGTACATGTGATATTAGATCAGTGCGGGAAATAAATGTTCAGATCACGAGCTGGCCTGCTAGTCATTGTACTGAGCCGTTTATTTAGGTATAGTTATGATGATCTATTAGATGTATTCTGTTTAGGTATAATTATGATGATCTATCAGTTGTGATCTGTTTAGATACAATTATGATGATCTATCGGCTATATCTAGTTAGGTACAGTTACGAAGATCTATCGGCTATATCTAATTAGGTACAGTTACGAAGATCTATGGGTTGTGATCACTGCGCAATTGCACGGGAAATATTTTTAATTATCTTTATATTTTTTTACATGTATGCGTGACATTAGATCAGTACGGGAAATAAAAATTCTGATCGCAAGCCGGCCTGCTAGTCGTTATACTGAGCCGTCTATTTAGGTATAGTTATGATGATCTATCAGATGTGATTTGTTTAGGTACAATTATGGTGATCTGTTTAGATATAATTATGAATATCTATCGGGTGTGATCTGTTTAAGTACAGTTATGAAGATCTATCGTCTATGATTTGTTTAGGTGCAGTTACGAAGATCTATCTACTGTGATCTGTTTAGGTACAATTATGAAGATCTATCAGCTGCTGTGGTCCACTAATAATAAAAAGATCCACCATATTAACGATCAGATGTTTTGATTTTGTGAGAATTTTTAGCCTCTCTTTATTTTATTGTATTCGATTTTTAATATATAGTAGATTTTTGTTATGTAAAACTAAAGGGCATAAATGTTAATTATGAACTGTGTTTCGACTAAAAGTTTGTGCAAACAACTGTAGATGTGTCGTGAATAACAATCTTATGTTTGCTATAGTAATCTTGTTTTAATTGGACACGACATGGTTGGCCTCACCTAGATATAATTATCGTGTTTTAGGCGATCTTTGGAATGAATATTTTTGTAGGAATTTTTGAGAAACGGAATCCTACGTATAGTTTTCTTGACATTGGAACAAAGAATCAAGATTAGGCTTTTAGCTCGTGGTTGTTGTACTGAGCCACGCTGAATTGTGATATTTAATTAGTTAAGAGATATTTTACTAGTTTTAGTAACATTTTTCTATTATACCAATAATTTCTATATTCATAGGTAGAAATACATAAGTGCTTTTAAAAGCCACCACACACTAGTATAGAAGGATACATACAAGGCCGCTCATCTGTGATGGTTTGGAAAGAACCATGGAGGAGTCACATGCGTGACGGTTGCGGAACACAATTTACATTTGTTTTGGAAAAGAACCGTCTAGAATATTCACACATCGATGATGGTTATTTGAGTTATCCCAAATTGCACAATATTATGGTCCAAAACGGCCCAAACTAGCCCAATAAAATAGATATATATGCCGGCCGGCCGATTCCTAACCTAACCTATCCAGCCCATTCTCCATTCACCACCATCAGCATTTCCTCTCTCTCTCTCTCTCTCTCTCTCTCTCTCTCTCTCTCTCTCTCGGTGGTGGCGGCAAGAAGAAGAGACCATACTGGTGTCCTCGGCCACACCTACACGATGGAGCCGACAGATCTGGAGGCGGTGGACAAGGTCAGGGGCACAACTCGGGGAGCCTCACGTCGTGGGAGATCCTACGAGGCACGGCCACGACCTCTCCACTCTCCTCTCTCTCAGATCCGTGCCACGTAGCCTTCAACTCGACCGGCGATGCCCATCCACTCTGTGTGGCCGTTGACAAGCATCCACACGGAAGTCGGTGGCCTCCTCCTGCCCCCTATCGGCAACTCTGAGCCAGTGACCTCCCGGGATGAGCGTGCTGGATGGCGACGGCTCTGACGTGCAATGAAAGGGACGATGTTGGCGATGTCTCCGACGTGCAATGAAAGGGACGATGTTGATGACGACTTCGACGTGCGAAGAATAGGATGTCGCCGCTGCTAGGAGAGACGATGCCAATGTGCATTTTTTTAATCTTCAAAAGCAATCCCATAAATTTGCATGCATAGAGCCATGTGAAATAAATTTACAATGCTCCAAAACCATATGGGATGTGACCCCATATCTGCAAGACACAATCCATGACAGTTTCAAAAATCGTATGAAATACCGTTTTTGAACTGCCATGGGTGAATATTTCGGTGCTAGGGACAATATCAAACGAAGCCTTAATATTTCCATGGAAATTCCTTTGAAATTTTAAAAACTCTATTATGGTGTTATTATATCTCTTTGGAAAAAACCTAAATTGTACGTACATCGATCTTTTTTACATTTTTTTTCATATTTATGTTGGATCGCACTAGTTTGCATTCAATATTTGATTCGTGTCTCCCCTTCCCATATGTTTGTGTTTTCGTTACTTACATTCCAAACGAGTCCTTACACACACCCATAAGGATTGATAATACACTTGTAATGATGTACATGTAAGACAAAATTCCATTTTATGTAGGCTAGAAGCCTATAATCTGGCCTTATTTCGTGGGTACCCGTTGCATTAAATTTTGAGGCCACGTGATATGCTCTAGTGGCCCTGGATCAGCACCTAGTACATATACTATACCATGCATGCATACATACTGCACATTCATGCTGACCTTATTGCCTATGACCATGGACATCTGGAAGACTAGAAGTCCTATAGATAAAGTTCCAAACAATAGTAAGCAAAAGCACGTCACTTGGAACAATCGAACAAAGCGAAGAGACATGACTGGAACAATCGAGCAGAGCGAAGAGACATGACTTCTTTTCTTTGAAGACAGCGGAAGAGCTTTGCTATTGCATTAAAGTAGAGGGGAAGAAAATAGTTAAGCAAGTAACTGATTTAACAAACCTCTAATTATCAGTTGCTTGAAAAATATTGATGTGTCACTCACTTTTCTAACCTTTGGACTTGGATCACAATTTGTGCTCCGTGATGCCGTCCTCCTCGTCTATGGCAGTAGAGGCAGCGCACAAATGGCCACTACGTGACTATAGAGGGTGGGGGTTGTGGCCACGGCAGTGCTACCAGCTGTGGGAGTGGAGAATGGTGACGAGAGCACAAACCTAATTGAGAAGGTAATGAATAGGTGGGGAGGATAGGGGCAAAGGAGAGTCACTCGAAACAAGAAGGGAGGGAGGGGTAGTGCCAACGCGGTCCATGAAGTTGACAACTGTCCGCGAGAGGTGGCAATGATGGTTTGCCAATATGACTCTTTGGAACCAGAGAGGCAATGCCTATGAGCCAGAGATGCGGGGGACTATGGGATGACAGTGGGTAGGGTTGATATACCATGCAAAGCATTGGAGTCATGTGACCCTCATGAATTTTTGCTGTATTCAATAAACTCCTCTTTATAAATAATGTATGCCATTGTAAATGAGTAAGGCCACCATTATGTTTAGAATAGTGATCTCATTGAAACTTTTTCTAGATCCGCCCCTAATGGATGTGTTAGGTAAGCTAGAGTTATACAAATGAGAGTAAGGTTGAGATGAGATCCATCATTTGTTAGAGAGCTAAGTCACGAACGATCACTATCAAAAACTCGTCGCCCTTTCCTTTTCGAGCCTCTCCACTTCTTCCTCCTACACTATCGGGTTGCCCTACTATTGTCTCCACCTCTGTCTCTGGTACCGGGGCCACTGCCAGTGATGGATGGATGAACATAGAAACATGATCTTCTAACTGATCAACACAAACCTTTTCACATAAAACAAACTTCCAAATAGGATGTACTAGAGCTTTCAAGAGACAAAAACAAACTTTCAAGTCAAACAATAGTAGCTCTCAGGTCAAGTACTAATATCCTTCAACTCACATGCATCAGCTTTCAACTCGATCATGTACAACTTTCAATTCATAAAGTTGGCTTCCAAACCCAAAAACGTGTCTTTCAACCTACAATATTGGAACTTTCAACTTAACTTTTCTGAATTCTGACCTAGAATTTTTGAATCTAGCGCCACCCACCTTAGATTTTGTGCGAGAAGTATGACACTAGTGACAAAGGAGCAAAGCACACGGTGTAGGATGGTCATTTATGGTTGTTAAGAACATAGATGTTTCATTTGTTCTATAAAATGGCCGGGAGAGGTGTTCTAGACCTCGCACTCATGTGTGATATTGGACCCCGGTCACCATTGGATATCCAAATGCCAACTAAGGTATCAAATATTAGTTGTGGCCTCGACATTCTAGACAAGTACTTATTTTAAAAAAATTTAGGGAAGTATATATTTTAGTTGTATATGTATTACCTATCAGAGGCATGAGAGATCAGCTTGTGTGCCATGATTGAGGGTTGGTTCTTTTGCCTTGCAAAAACATATGAAGGTCTATTTTCATTGGAGTTGGAATTTGGTGGAAGGTCTCAATAAGATGAAGAGGATTGGGGGAAAAATCGTCCACTGAGACCCCGTTGACCGGAGTGTGCTTGACTGCTTGCAAATTGCCATTGCGCGTTCAAATCGATATATACTTGACCATTCATATACTACTGAGTACTGACTTTAGCCATTATAAAACACGCGACGCATCAAATTGCGTCCAGCAATTATTTCTATGTATAAAGTTGTCAATCATTACCTTTATCTTTATCTTTACTATCATATAAATAGGAGTTTGTGATGGAGACTTCACAGCTTCCTCTCATCTATTCTCTCTTAGAATAAACGATGCCGACATGTTGGAGTTATAACCTCACCTGAATCAGATTAATTAGACAATCTCAACATCCTAGCTAACTCCAGTAGCCTCGAGTGGCGACACGATGTTTTGGAAGGTGGCAAAAAGATCTAGAGCGAAATTGGATTTGGTGAGGCGGATGTATGTTGTTGGCGGTGGGCCATGTGGGTGGTCTGTTTTGTGTGTGGAGGTCTTAGGTTGTGAATTTTTCAAGAAAATAAGTAGTTAAATTTAGGAACTGTAAGACAAACAGGGACGATATGGAATGTGTGGATATGCTAACGTTTTAGAATACCCCCACCTAGACACGCCTATTGCCATTGTCGCGTATTCACCTTCATTATCTATATTAAGGTGAGGTGCTCAATGTGCTACCATCTATCATTGAAGGCGATCGGGAAGGTGTTAGAGATACATCAGAGTTGGAGAAAATACGCACGTGATGACGACGTGACGCAAAAGTGGAGCAGATGACATCAAAGTGGAGCAACAACGCATGGAAAATAAAGCAGAAGTTAGAGTCTAGGGGTGGGTAGAGAAGGAGGAGGAAGATGATGCTTTATCTTCTTGTAGGGTGTGGTTGGAAAAGGAGACACGTGGTGAGATGGAAGAGAATTGAATGAGTCCATGGTAGTTGCTGAAGAGGGGGTAAGTGAGGAAAATACACTAGTGTGGGGTGGATAAGGAAGAGGGTCACGAGGGAGGAGGGGCTGATTCCATTGCTGTATATCACCCTATTACATTCGTCAATCACCCTATTACATTTGTCAATGCCGATTCGGACCGTGGTTTAGAATCATTAGAGCTAGAAAAAGAGCACATGTGATGACATCGGAGGCGAAGGAAGATCTGAGGGCGGGCAGAGAGGAGAAAGGGAGGAGGAAGACGCCACTTTTCTTCTCGCGGAGTTGGTGAAGAAGGAGATGTGCTACGAGGAGGAAGAGAACAGGAGTCGTGAAAGATGGTTGCAGCAGAGGAAATGCACGCCTGTCGTCCTCGACACACACATCATGCTTGACACAACATTTGGCAAAAACAACAATCATTTGATCAATGTATCTATACGTCTTTTTGTTCCATAGTAACGCACAAGTACTCTGCTAGTAGATGTGTACATCGCATTTGAGTTTAACACAGACACCTATAGCTATAAATAAGATATAAGATTTAATCAAGGCATGCAAATAAAAAATTGAGTTTCAAGCCATAAATTTGCTTGCCAAATAGAAATTTTCACATAATCCAAAAATCTTGAAATTTCCATATTAATTAGAGAAAAAGAAAAGATCTATAATGTTTATTTTTAAGGCTCATATTATAACCGAATATCTAGATTTTAGAGAAAAAAGATCTACACCACTTAATTTGGTGGGCGGTGTATCTTAGCTTTTTTTGGCAGGACTAGATTATGACAATGTAATTGTGTAGATTAGTTCTCGAGGAAAAAAATCTAAGCTGATTATTTTAGTAAGATCAGAATATAACAGCGTGGATCAGTAGAACATGTTGTAAGAACTCTATAGAAAATAACAAATCTAGGTGTGCAAATTGCGGAAAATAGTATGTCAAGTATTAATCGTGCGGAACTGAGCTAATGATTGTTGGGAGGGGCGACGAGAGGGGCGATCCCCGTGGATGGCGACTAACGCTAGCACTACGACCATCATCTCCGGCTAGTGGATCATGTTTTTCGTGTTTGCTGGATGCAGTGGATGATAACGACAAGCTGGCCATCGTTCGGGATGTCATCGGGCAGGGTATGTGATGGTGACATGGCACCCGGGTACTACCAAGGAGGACGAATCCGGCCTCCCGGCCACGGGGTGGGCCGGGGCCGACCACTCGGAGTCCGACTATAACACGGGGGCGCCTCACCGACGTGGAGTACAAGACAAGGACTAATACCTGTCCGGCTTACCCGAATTGGTTGTAACCGAATAGGAAACATATCTGTTAACCCGATCCGGACTCTGTAACCCTACCCCGGCCGACTATATAAGGCCCGGTAGGGGACCCTCCCGATCGAGGAGAACATCTCATCTAGCTTAATCTCCATTGTTTCATAGCTCAGGCCCCCTTCGAGATCAATTCTCTAGGGCTTGCGGCACTCGGGATACAGCAATACCAGCCACCAAACACAGGACGTAGGGTATTACCTCTCCGAGAGGGCCTGAACCTGTCTAAATCTTGTCTCCCGTGTGCACCCATCCAGATTTGCTGTGCTCACGCCGCCCCATAAGTAGTATTGCCGGAATAATACTCCGACAGTTGGCGCGCCAGGTAGGGGCTGTGCGCATAGATCCATCTGCACGAATCCGGATGGGCTTCGTCAACGTCAACAGCGTCTTCGTCCCGGGAAGCATCATGAGATTCGCTCTCGAGAACGCTGCCCCGGATCCCGGCCAGCTTTTCCGATTTAGAAGGCTGAACTTCATTGCCGACAAGGTCGGCCAGCTTCACCTCTGCTACTCGGCGACACCCCGACCAGTAGAGGTCCCTTCAGCTCGTCAGCACGGGCTCTCCCTCGAGCCCACGCACTCGGCCCCTCTCCTCAGGGAAGAGGCCTCGCCGAAACCGGATCCGTTTGTCGCGCATGAGTTCGCACTCGGGTCCCGACTGGTGGGAGCAATCGACTCTCTCCTCCCTGTCCTCGAGTACTACTCGGACGAGGACGAGAGTTCTGGCAGCCACCACCCGTCTCGGGAAGTCTTCATGGCCAACGCCGACCCGGCAGACGGCGACGATGGCCAAGAGGTCCCCATTGTGGAACAAACACCGGCTGAGCTCGAAGCCACCCGACTCCGACTCCTTGCAAAGGAGGAAGAGTTGATCGAGCAACAGACTCGGCTCGCCCGCCAGCGTGACGACCAACGACGCAACGACGACATGAGAGCTCGGGGACGCCAGGTCCATAACGAGCTCCGCATGCGCGAAAGGGAAGGAGTCCCGATATTTCCTCTCCCGAGTCATAACATTGTCGCGGCCACAGTGGCGGCGCGCGCCATCGATATCCCCGAGGGCAACCCGGGGCATGATGAACTCCGCCGACTTCGGGTGCTGCTAGAGGAAACCGCCCTCCAGCAGGCCGAAGCCTCAGAAGGTCATCCCGACACCTCGGCAGGTGCAAGGAGTCGGCGCTCTTCGCCGCCGAAAAGCCCGTCTAACGCGGGTGGACGACGAGTGACCCCCGACCGACGGCAACCGGCCAGAGATGTTCGCGAGCGACTCGGTCCAGACCGAGACGCCCGCGGCACCATAGCCGCCAGAACCCGCGCCAGACAGGACGCGGACAAAAACGCCCGTCAAGCTGCACCGATCCGTGAACGACTCGGACCAAGGGACCCAGCCGGTGCTGAAGGAAGCACTCATCCCGGGTCCAGGAGAGACAATCGTGGTGACCACCACAACGACAGCGGCGCCACCAGCCGAGGACGTTCTCCCACTTCCTCCAGCATGGGATTCTCGGGCCCAAAAGCTTTCGGCCCCCGTATCCGCAGTGTCATTTTCCCACCACAGTTCCGAGTCACCGGCATCAACAAGTACACCGGAGAGACTCGGCCGGACATCTGGCTGGCCGACTACCACACGGCATGCAGGACCAATGGTGGGAACGATTACGTCGCGATCCACTACTTGCCGCTGTTCTTGGCTGACTCGGCTCGAGCCTGGCTCACCAGCCTGCCTCCGGGTTGCATCCATACGTGGAGCGACCTCGAGACTCTTTTTGTGAACAACTTCTAGGGCACGTACAATCGGCCCGGGAACGCGTGGGACCTCCACAGTTGTACGCAAAAATCGGATGAAACTCTCCGTGAGTACATCCAACGCTTCTCCAAGAAGAAGAACTCCTTGCCCGAGGTCCGAGAGGGAGACGTCATCACCGCCTTCTCCAAGGGAGTTCGAAGCACCGACCTCATTCACAAGATAGCGCGCAAGAATCCTCAGACCACGCGCGAGCTCTTTGATATAGCCAATAACTTCGCCACCGGTGAAGAGGCTGTCCGCAGTGCTACTCGGGAAGATAAGGGAAGAAACAGGGGCAAAGGGTCCGACTCATCCAGTCGGGATGCTCAACCCGAGTCGTCCAGGAAGAAGCACCGGAAGCGTAAAGGCGGAGATCTCGTTGCCGCAGCTGAGCGCGCCCCGCCGCGCCGACCTCAGCGCACCAACGTGACCTTCGAGGAGATGATGAGTCAGCCGTGTCATTTTCATGGGCCCAAGTCCAATCATCTGACACGTGACTGTAATCTCTTGAAGAATTTAAACAAGCCTTACAACAACAATAAGGGAAAGAAAGGAGCCCCCTCAGGACGAGGGAGATGAATTTCCTAAAGAGACCGCTTGCTTGATGATCTTCGGCGGCCCGAACGGCTACGACTCCAAGCGTCGCCAGAAGATTATTGATCGAGAGGTCAACGCAGCGGAACCGGCCGTGCCCAAGTACCTGCGATGGTCCGAGTCCGTAATTTCATTCGGACGCGCGGACCACCCCGACTACATACCCCAGCCGGGACGATTCCCCTTGGTGGTAGACCCGATCGTTTGCGGCGTCTGCCTCACCAAGGTCCTCATGGACGGTGGGAGTGGTCTCAACATCCTCTACGTCAAGACCCTTGACGACATGAAGATTCCTCGTTCCGAGATCAAGCCGACTGGTGCCCCCTTCCACGGGGTGGTACCCGGCAAGATGGCGAGTGAAGACTACAAAGAAAAAGCAAAAGGCCCTCCACCCGACTAACCTAGTCGGGCAGAGGCCCGGGGGCTATCCCCTACGGAGATACTCCTACAAGGGGAGACAGTCGGCTTACCTCCATTAAAGGACGCAGCCTGCCGTTCAGCAGGTTGGCGCCCTCCTTCGCCGCCTTCAGCAGGGCCGGGAGGATGTCTCCGATCTGGGCAGCGGCCTCCGCGGCCGCCTGCCACACCTTCTCCTCCTCGACGTTGTCGACCTTGACAGTCGGCGACTCCGAGCTCCCCTCCCTGATCCGGAGTGGCCGGCGCACCAGCTCCGAGCACGGCTTCGTGGGCAGAGCCGCGCTGAATTCCAGCATCGACGAGGGCACGCCGGGCTCGCCCTCCGCCATCTCCGTGTCCCGGCTGACGCCCGCAGACCCCACCAGCATCAAAGCTCCCGGAGAGGCTTCCTCCTGGGGGGCGACTGGCGAAGTGGGCTGCGCGCCGGGCTGCCCGGAGGAAGGTGGCGGAGTGCTTGCAGGCGGAGGCGACGGCGACCGGCGGGTTGGAGAAATTGCAGCAGCCGGAGGAGACGGGGCCCGGGCGTCCGATGCCGGGAGATCCGCGCTCTGGCTCGACGCCGGGCCACTCAGGGGCGCTTTGGAGAGGTCCCCCACCTTCCGAGTCCTACAGAAGCGCATTCAACCATGTCAGCATGCACAGAATTAAAAAACCAAGAGACTACCGCCAAGGCTACTTACTTGGAAGATCGGGGAACTTGGAGTCGCCTCTTGGCCCCCGCGCCTTGCCCCCCGGGTGCAGCGGCAGCCGGGGTCGCCGAGGCCCCCGGTCCACCTTGCGGCCCGAAAGCCGTGTCGGCGTCTCTCTTCTCCCCCCGACTGGGGGGAGCGTTGCATTCGGCTGCCTGAGGAACTTCGCTCGGGGCGGCAGCCGGCGCTGTCGGATCAGCGCCGGTGGCGGAGCCCTCCTGCTCCGTCACCGCAGCTCCTGCACCGGCCGGCGCCACGGGATCCTCGACACCGCCGGAGTCCTCCTGCTCCGTCAAAGCAGACTCCGTGGCGGCCGGAGCTTCGGGGTCGGCGCCGGCGGCGGAGCCCTCCTGTTCCGTTGAGGCATACTCCGTGGCGGCCGGAGCCGTGGGACCAGTGCCGGTAGCAGGGTCCTCCTCCCCCGCTTGCGTGGTCCCCACGGCGGCCGGCGCCACCAGGTCGGCGCTCACGGCGGAGCCCTCTTGCGCCGCCGCGAGAGGCTCGGTGACGACCGAGGCCACCAGGTTGGCGTCAGTGGCGGCCTCCTCCTGCCTTATCGGCGTGCTCCCCGACGGAGCTGTCGGGCTGGCAGGGGCGGTAGAACCATCTTGGTCCGGCGAAGCGGTGCCTCTTACGACGATGGTCGGCCCCCTCTGGGTGGCACTCGCCGACTGCCTGTGGCTGCGCCTCCTCACCAGGTAGGCGCTGACGTCGTCCGAGTCTTCGTCCTCCTCCTCCTGGGCGAGCGTGCTCGGCGGAGGAGGCCGGGGTGGAGCGACTGGGGGGGGTCCTCGAGGACCCCCCGCCCTTGGACGACCCGGCGCCCTTCGAGGACCCGGCGCCCTTGGAAGAGCCGACGACCTTCGAGGACCCGGCGCCCTTAGAGGACCCGACGCCCTTGGAAGACCTGGCGCCCTTCGCGCGGGTGGCGCCGGAAGCGGAGGACCCGGCGCCAAGTGAAGGACGGGCGCCGGGAGCGGAAGACCCGGCGTCGCCCGAGTGCCCGACGCCGGAAGGAGGAGCTCCGACTGCTCCTGACGGTGGCGCCCCGCCGCTCGGGACGTCGGCGTATCGCGGCTGGTTCCAAATCTCGTCCTCCGGGAGAGGAGCTTTGGAGTTAAAGCCGAACAGCACCTGCCGAATAACAAAAGCAACCACAGAGTAAGATTCAGCGACAAAATAAGGGAAAAATCAAAAGGATGCGACTCGGACACTTACGTCGCTCGGGGGGTTCGCCCGGCAGAAGGGGGCCGGCCGCCCGGAGAAATCCAGGCTCGTCCCTTGAGCCAGGATCTTCTCGAGCCGGCCCTGGACCTCGCCTTCCGTGAGCTCTTCCGCGGCCTCCCGGGTCGGGTCACCCGAGCCGGTTGTAATACCCACTTTACGATAAATAGGTATTTGCTCTGCATTCATGATACATGGCATTATCATCACCCACACCTTATTTAAACTTAGTTGTATATCAACTTTACTTTATAGAATATGTTAATATCTCATCCTCGGTGGATATTTATACAAACACCAATCAACTTATTCGAAGTACTCAAATTAACGATATCGTCAATAAGGGTGGTAGAAGTCATCGAACTCTTCGGTGAATCCTCGTCCCTAACACCAAAAACCTAAATATGCCAGAATTAGGGTTCGACGAATGAAGCAAACTCTAGTAGAAGAAATGTTCTAAACCTCCATGAATAGCTAAAAAGGGGATAACCCTAGCCCCTGACCAATTTCTAGAAACTTTGGGCATGTCTAGGGCTCGACCATAAAACAAATCCGAATTGAAACCCTAAATTGAATTTGAATGGGAACCTAGGTCAAATCAGTCCCAAATTGGTCCAAACCCCTACAGTAGCTCGAGAATAATATTATGTAGCTCCTGTAAAAATTTCAGGTTAATTGGAGTAGATTTGCTACATAAAATAACAAAGGGAAATGTGCTGACATTAAGAAATTAAAAAGAAAAGAAAAACCCTAATCCTAGCTAGGCCGGAACCTCCTCTCGGTCGGCCCATCCCCTCAGCCCGCTTAGCCCCCGCGCGCGCCTCCCCTCTCTCCTCACTGCCACCCCGGGCCCGCTTGCCAGCCTCTCCCCCTCTCTGTTCCCGCGCCGGGCCCGCCTGTCGGGTTCTCCCCTCCACGTCGCCGCCGGCCGATGGCCGTGGAGGGCGGTGCTCCACTCCCAAGCTCCCCTGTCCGAGCCGCCGCCGCCCCTTAAAAGCCTCCTCCCGATAGCCCCTTTCTCCCCTCCCTCGCCTTCTTCACTCAACCCTAGATCCAGTGCTAAAGCCCGAAGCATTTCCCTCCTTCCTGAGCTCCGGCGCCCTTCTCCGGTGAGAAATCTGCGAAGCCTCGGTGAGATCCGGCTACCCTTTTTCCTCCCCGAAGCTTCCCCACCTCCTTCCTCACTCCTTCCCGCTCCCCATTTTACAGATCGGCCACTGGAGCTTCCTGCCGCCGCGATTCTTCTCCGCCTCCGGCGTCTGCTCCGGCGAGTCCTTCCGGTTGCTCCGGTCCTCCTCCCCTCCCATCTTCTTGCCTCCGAGGACCTCCTCCTTCCCCCTAACACTCTCAGCACCTTTTCTTTGCAGACCCGAGCTCCGAAGCCCCCCCGTTGCCGGCAACCGAACCTCCCCGCCGCTCCTCGCCGCCGCCAGCCCTCCCCGGTGCTCCTCGGTCCTCCCCGAGCACCGAAGCGTCTTCTGGGTGAGCTCCTGGTCACCCTACCGTCCTCCCCGAGCTCAACCGAGCTCGGGAGCCATCTCCGGCGAGCCCGCCACCATCCGAGTCCCTTCTCCGGCCGAGTCCGTGTAGGAGAGAGAGAGATGAGTGGGAGGCCCGAGTGGCCTCCTCTGGTTGGTCCCGGGTGCCCAGTCGGCTGCTGACTGGGATTTCGGTGCCCAGTCGGCACTGGCCCGGGGGCCCCATCTGTCAGCTGGGCCGTTTATGAGGGTAGGCTTGGGGGTGTGTTCTCGGGTGGAGTTAGCAGAAAGAGCCAGTAGCGCAGAGAGAGAGAGAGGTCTGGGTCTGTGTACGCATAGCAATTAGGGTTAGGGTAGATTTGGGCAGATTTTGTATAAAATTTCAAAAGCTCATATCTTTTAAACCATAGCTCCAAAATTGACAAATTTTATATGGTTGGAAAGCTGGTGAAATTCTCTACAATTTGGACGCATCAAAAGTTCATTTTGTTTACATGCACAGTAGATTATCTAGGGTTTAATCAATTGCTCCGGCTAGTTTCAAAACACGATAACTTGTGATCCATGGCTCGGATTTTTACAAACTTTATACCGTTGAAAAGCTTAGGAAGTTTCCTACATCTTGCCTGAAACAAAGATTCATTTTGGATACATGCACAGCACCGTTCTTAGAGTTGTCTTTGTGCCATGTTACGACCCGTTAAAACCCTAGCTTTGTGAACTAGCTCCCTTCGTACGATTCCACGTACCTTAGTCTCCTATTACATAACTTAACTTCATATTGACTTAATATACCCACTCGTGCAATGTTTCATCACTAAAGACGCAACCCTAACTCCTCGGAGCATTTTAAATCGTCATGCATGCATTCTAGATATCACATGGCTCCGATAACTTAATATGAACCCATGTAGATCATTCCGACTCTTCGACACCACAACATATCTAGTCTCATGTAGCCCATCATTCATACATGCATACATGCCGAACTCATCATCTTTTATCGTTTCTTTTCCGGTGTTCGTGTTAATCGCAACAGAGCCCGAAGAGCAAGACCACCCGGCTTACGACCCCTCGCAAGAACAGGAACAACCCAAATCAGGCAAGCAGAGCTTGTTGCATTTTACTTTCCGTACTCTTGTGTATGCCCTCTTTTATGTGTGCTTATGTATTGATGTTTCGTTCGAATGTCGTATGGGTATGTTCCGGTTGGATGTCATATGGGATTGATTAAGCACACTAATAGCAGTAGGATGGGTCTCACGTCGAGGACATCTGCTGGCTCTTCAACCAAATCGTTAAGTGAGTTGTGAGAGCCGAGGGCGTGCACAATGGGTACGGTTGGTGCTAATTGCAGCATGAAGGCGACCCAGGAGCTCGAAGTTTTGTCGTCGTACCAACCCTATCTTCAGCGTGTCACCATCCCTTATCACACGGGATCGTTAGCGAGAACCAACACTGAGGTGTAATGGGATAAGCCTCCACGCCCCTTGGAGGTTCGCTACCTCCTTGCGGTTATGCACTCATTATATCGGCAGGGGTTGGGTTGTCGGTAGCGGTCCGAGAGATTAAATCATAATGTGATTGATGGATCAATTCGGATTTCGATAATATGTCTTTGATGGATTACTTTGGATTTTGATAATGTATCATTGCTGGACCAATTCGGATGTGGATATATGGCTGCCCTCTTGGATTTGGATTTGTTAAATGGATCGGATTGAATTGGATATATGGGCTACCCCCTTTGGATTTGAACTTGAGGAATCAGAATTGTGGTGAATTGTTCATGTCATGTTGTTATATGATTTAACTGGTTAATTGATTTGTCTTTACTTTACCCTGATAATGCTATGTTATTAGTTTGTATATTGTTACTCTGAGAAGCATCATGTTTACTTGCTGCTAAACTAGTATGTGTAGGACATTTAATCAAGCACGAATAAGTCTTGCGAGTACTTTGTACTCACCTAGGTTAATCCTAGAGCTTGCAGGTGAGCCAGTGGTCGAAGATTACTTTGACGATGCATGAACTTGGGTATCCTCGGTAGTGTTTGATCTGTGGGATAGATGTGGTTTTTGGTCAGCGGTCATGATGCCGCTGTAGGTCTTACTTCTTTAGCTTCCGCTGTTGTTAAACTTCTCCGTACTCTGATATGTTTTCGGATATAACCGACTGCTGTAATATGTTGTCCCATCGTGGACTGTTATTAGTAATATCGTATTGTAGAGCTTTTGTGATGATATCCGAGTTGTTAATTCAGGCTGCCCCTGCACAATGCGTGAATGATATGAAGTGTATGGATATGCCGTGAAGGATCGAGGCCGTACCATTTCCTACTAAGCCGAGCAGGTGTTGGTTGAGTGACCCGCTGGCTGAGATGCTGTGCCGGCCAGGCAGGGTGTGGGCGTTCTACCGGGCTTTCGAGCGACCCACTAGCTTCCGAGCTAGGTTAGGGTGTGGGTAGAACCGCCGGGCTCCTCCGACCTTGTTCGTCGTGGTAGGATTCGGGAACGACTCTGACTCTTCACCGGATCATGGAATCGTATGTGGTTTTGGGAAGATTGGTCGCTTCCGGCCGGCTTGCATGTGGCGGGTGTCGGATCGTTCTACCTTGGTACGTATGGCGCAGGTACCGTACCACCGGGCTGACGAGTCCTTCGGTCCTTGGCGACTTCGCGTTCCCCTAATCATATGCCATTCCGGGTCCGTGACACCGGTGTACTCGGTCATCGGGTGCACCCGCAGCTTGGCCGGCTGCACGCGCCACCGAACGAAGGTTGCGGCGACGACTGCCCCAGTGACCCCGGACTTCATCGCCTCGGCGAGCTGCGCCGTCACGACGGCGACGCTATCCTGCTCCCTCTCGAGTGGCGGGTCTGTCCAGCTCGGTCTGACCACCGGCGGTTGCCCCGAGAAGGCGGGCAGCGACGGCTCCGGGTTGGCGCAGTAGAACCAAAAGGCATGCCAGCCCTTGTTCGACGTCGGCATCGGCGGGGCCGGATAGTTCGCCGCCGTCCCCGACCTCAGCTGGAAGCCGGCGCCACCTACCACGGCCGGGTGGTCTCTGCTGGGCTGAGGCTTCACCATGAAGAAATGCTTCCACAATGCGAAGTGCGGCTGGATCCCCAGGAAGCATTCGCAGAGTGTGATGAAGCAAGACACATGGAGGATGCTGTTCGGGTTGAGATTGTGGAGCTCCAACCCGTAGTAGTGCAGCAATCCCCGCAAGAACGGATGCGCCGGCACGGAAAACCCCCGCTCGAAGAAGGGGCCATGGACCACCAACTCGCCGGTGTTCGGGGTCGGGATGGTCTCCCCCTCGGCGGAGCGCCACTCGACCAGTTCCTTTGGCGGCAGCACCCCGATTCGCACGTAGAGCGACAGCCGGATGTCCGTCGCCGACGACTTCACCCACGGACCCATCGGCTCGGCGGACGGTTCCTCTCCGCTCAACAGCTTCCAGACCAGGGCGTCCTCTTCAGCTTCCGTCGGATCGGCTTCCCAAGGCGGGGATTGCATCCGAGGTGGCCGGGGAGGGAGTTAGGGTTTTTGGAAGGAGTGGTGCGCACGGGCGGATTCGGGAAGACGAAGGGTTTTGAGCGTCGGAGGATGAAACAGGCGAATGGAGCGTGGGCCAGACCCGCGGCCTCTTTTGGAATTTAAAGGGGCGGGCGGACGGTTCGGCTTCCCCACGTCGGCACGTGTCCGGATCTGCCGCACCCCTACTCCGCGCCTCTACGGATTCCCGCGCGCATCCCGCGGGCCACGTCGCGCTGATTCCGCGCCCACGACCCAGCGGCGCCGCGATTCGTGCGGCTTATTAGAGGAGATCCGACGGTTGGCCTTTCAGGCTGAAAACCCGCCGGAATACGTCTCCGCTACACTGCAGTCAAAAGCGTATTTCCCATAAATCGCTAGCCGGCGGCCGGAAGGAGTCGGCGCCGGGCGCTTTGGCTGCGAAGGGTATCAGAGGCTGGCCTCCAGCGAGGAACGCAGTCGACTGGTTACACCCGAGTGAGGGACAGTGATGGCGTGCCCTCCGTGGGCCACAAGTCGGACGCTGAGCAACTCGGAGCTGCTGGATTCTCCACCCAGACCTGACGAGCACTTAAGTCTCGGAGGCCCTGGTAACTGGGATCCCCGGTTTCAGTGGAATGACCCGGTATAAGACTTCGGAACTCGGGAACCTATACGCCATGGCTGGTTTTTTCTGGTTCAGACAAGGATTTCAGAGGCATTCCCTTCAGGGGACCCTAGCCGGCCTTAACCCACTCGGGAGGGTCGGGTGCTACTCGGGAGTTCAGTCGGGATTTATGGCAAGCCCCACGCCGGGTTATCAGTCGGTCCCTGCCCCCAGGGGTGGACCGGATGCCACCAGAAGACGGCCCGTTAGAAGCTCAATCGCCTTAACATTCCTGCCTTACGGGTGAGTGTTATTTGGCTCTAACTGTCTTGTTTGCAGGGATTCCTTTAGCCCTTCACAATCTCCCAGTCAGCCGAAGTCAGTCGGGAAGATCACCCCGAGGCAAAGCCGGCAGCGGTGAGACCGTGAAGGACTCGGGGGCTACTGATGGTGACATGGCACCCGGGTACTACCAAGGAGGACGAATCCGGCCTCCCGGCCACGGGGTGGGCCGGGCCGACCACTCGGAGTCTGACTATAACACGGGGGCGCCTCACCGACGTGGAGTACAAGACAAGGACTAATACCTGTCCGGCTTACCCGGAATTGGTTGTAACCGAATAGGAAACATATCTGTTAACCCGATCCGGACTCTGTAACCCTACCCCGGCCGACTATATAAGGCCCGGTAGGGGACCTCCGATCGGGAGAACATCTCATCTAGCTTAATCTCCATTGTTTCATAGCTCAGGCCCCTTCGAGATCAATTCTCTAGGGCTTGCGGCACTCGGGATACAGCAATACCAGCCACCAAACACAGGACGTAGGGTATTACCTCTCCGAGAGGGCCTGAACCTGTCTAAATCTTGTCTCCCGTGTGCACCCATCCAGATTTGCTGTGCTCACGCCGCCCCATAAGTAGTATTGCCGGAATAATACTCCGACAGTATGACAATGGAGCCTCCTACAACCATGCCCCGACCCCTTCTATAGTCACTTGTCTTTCGGATTGTGAGCTCATGAACGAATTTTGGAGCCTACATTGGGTTTCCTATCGGTCGAGCCCGCTTTTGGGAGAACGGCAATAGTTTCAAAGAGGACTATCCTAAAGAATCCGGTGACACAGTTGATAAAGGTACGCATGAATTCAATCTAACATTGCCATCGATCTATGCAGGTTCTAGTGATCGCAGGGCCAAGACTCGGGATGCGAGCCTACCGAGACAGATGTCACACACTTATCAGGCGGTGGTATGAGCAACTGGACGTTCTCGCGGATGTGGACGTAGCTATATATCCGAGGCGGTCGACCAATACCAACCGCCTCGAATAAGGCTCATATCCGAGGCGCATATATATTTACCACCGCCTCTATCTTGGAGGACCATATCGAAGGAGTTGCAAATATATAACCGCCTCCTTATAACCCATATCCAAGGAGGATAAGTGGATCTAGCCACCACAAATATCCTGCACAGAATTTAATGCGTTGTGCAAGTAGATAGACCAATTGAGCCAAATTTGCCTCAAATGTGATGAATTGCTGGCAATTTTTTGAGCAATTTGGTGACGTTTTTTTTAGGGGAGAAGCTAGATTGGAAAGAGTAGTTGGAGAATTAATTCTTTGTTGATTAGCAAAGGTTAGTGATTTGTTTTTCCAATAATTTTGTGACTTTGGTTTAATATATGGACATTGAGCATATTGATTTATATGGTCACAATTAGATGCATGGAGATGGTTAATTCATTGTATATTTGAATGCTTTGTATGAATAGAGATTATTTTTTAAGATTTGTACACATTTTAAGGAATTTTGTGGCTAAATAAGAAAAAAATAAAAAATATGGTCTTATTTTTGTGGATTAAATGCAAGAAAAGCTAGTTTTGTTAGTTAGCTTAGTAATTGAAGAGATTGGATGGATATAGGTTAGTTATATTTGTTAGTTAGTTCAGTTAATAATTGAAGAAATGTTAAACTCATGTCACATAGTTGATGCACTTTATTTTTATGGCTTTAATTTAAACTTTTTAGATGCACGGCATAGATGGATCGAACGTGGATGTATGAGCTCACAACACTCAGGCGTATAGAGATGGTGTGGAAGACTTTCTGGTAACTGCCGAGGTGGACATGTTGAGAGAGGGGAGAGCAGACACGTATTATCCATCCCTAGACTGTGGTAACATAAGGATTTTTGAGCTTCCGCATATTGAGTTCCACTTTTTGAAGAGAGGTTTCAGGGAAAGGTATTCATGTTGGACTAAGCACGATGAAGATCAAGCTGTAGTCTCAGATGATAATATTCTTACCAATGAAGAAGCAACTGATACACCATTTGGTATCAATCGTGATTCGGACAATTAGATGTCCGATGATGCTGACTCGATGCCAGATTTGGAATAGATGTTGTGTGATCTTGAAGGGCATAGAACTAATAGAGAGTAGCAATAATTTGTAGGCTTGATGGGGGCCTTGGAGAAACCACTATTCGCAGGATGCAAGGCTAAGTTCATGTTGTTATATGGCGTGCTTGAACTACTGAAGCTGAAGGCTAGCAATAGTTGGTCCGACTAGAGCTTCAACGAGTTGTTGGGCCTCCTATGTGACATGCTTCAGGAGGGGAACGAGTTACCCAGAAACATATACAGAGCCAAGAAGGTGTTTTGTCCCTTAGGACTGGAAGTTGAAAAGATACATCTATGTCGGAACGACTGTATCCTATATTGGAAAGAGTTTGCAAACTTGTATTCATGCCTAGTGTCCCGTTAACGCCAGGTTTCACGCGAGTGCAAGTGGAAGCTTTCAACCCGACCTTCACCAACTGCCCCTTGCCTAACGCGCGAGAAGGAGACAAGATGCAGATTGTGAACAACGTTGTTGGGTCTTTTGTTCAGTGGTCAAAGAAGGACATAGTTCTCAAATCACCACCGATTGTGTCGTCTGATCCTGCTTTATCACCGTCCGAGATGATGATGTTTTCACTGCGGCTGCATCAATCTCCACCAGAGGTTCCCAATTTCCTGACCCTACCTCAACCAATGTCGACTTCTCACCAGTTGCTACCCCCTCAACTCCTGGTAGTACCAAATGTGGAGAGCTCACGGCCTCGTCGTGTTCAAACCAAGAGTCAAGGGGCCACGTCAAAGCTAAAAATTTCCCGGAAGAAGAAGTCTGCTTTGAATTTGGCGACAGATGTTGAATATCCTATGGCGGAGTTGGCTCGCCTACGTTCGGGCACAACCTATGATGGATAACAGCGTGAATCTTGGCCTAGCTTGCCGGAGGCTTTATGATCATTACATCAATGTATCCAACAAGACGTTCCCACATACACTAGTCAGCCTTGTAGTGTACTTCACAGAGGAGCACTTCAAACACACTCAAGCCACTATGTTCTCGGTGGAATTCACTGACTTGTTCAACATGTTCCACTATCGTGAGCTAGACGTCTGGCCTCATGAGATGATTTACATTGTAACTTACTATAATACAACACAAGTTTGTTTTAATACCGCTAAGTGCATACATATAATCCATTGTTGTCCTATACTCAGATAGATGATTCATCTAAGAGAGAAAAGAATGCCCCAAAACTCTATGGCATTTGTCGACCCACATCTGGTCTCACAAATAAGAACCTTGTGCGGGATTACGTAGTGCATGTCTCACAAATAAGAACCTTGTGCGGGATTACGTAGTGCATATACTCCACCAACACTTCGCACGAGATTACATCTAGGTTGCTATAATATTGGGTAAGTGATATGCTTTGCAAATTCTTTGTTTTCAACGGCTAAGCATATCATAACTTTATATCGTATAACCAGGGGGCACAAGATCCTCATCTTCATCATGCCAAAATCGAATAAGGTATGTTATCTTGATTTCATGAGGCGTAGCCATGAGCAGCGCAAACCTGCATAATTAGAGATCATGGGTCTTCTCGACAAGTGAGTACCAAAAATTTCCTCTTCGTAGATTGTTATTCTTTCTTTCTTTCGAAATGACACACTAAGACTTATTGTTTTGAATCACGTAGGGCGCTTGATACATACATCAAAGAGGGAGGGAGGCACAAGGAAGGAGTGCCCACCAAGTTACATCATCACTCCTATTTTAAGGTATTTCCTAATGTGAATAAGTCCATGTAATAATGCCATCATACTTCTGCCCTCTATAGCTAAGCAATATTTCTTTTGTCAGCAAGAACCTGAAGGATCCGCCCTCTGTGGGTACTACGTGTGCTTCCACATGCTAGCAAAGTACAATAATCTAATGATATAAAAACCATCTCACCTAATGTATAGAGTTTCATTCATGCTATTCGCCTTAAGTATAAGTTTCATATCTTCAGGAAGGGGCAAAACTCATGCGAATCATACAGTTGGAAGACATGGACGTCACCCAAGTCCCGTCGCACATGGCTACATTCCTAAACAATGAGGTCATCAATCCCGAAAGACTGTTCAGTCACCCATCAGTGCCCTAAAGCTAGCAACCTAGGATTGTAATTAGTTAGGTTTGTAGTACGAAAGCGATTGAGATTTGTGGTACCAATAGATTCTCAAACTTGTCAATAACTAAATTTGTATGTCTCCGAAACTAGTGGTTTCAAATGATACTTGTAGTTGTTGTTTAAAAAATTTCATGTTTAGTTCTTCTCTCGGTGTTAACATGTAAATATGGAATTTTAACTTCCTCTTATGAATTTCACTTTTTAACAAATGACACTTCTTGTTCATGAATAGATCGATCATTTATGGAGGCTACGGCTTATGAAACTGCCCAACAATGTGAGAAGTGGATGTATGTGCATGTGAAGAACTTGGCTATTTTCTTTTTTGGATTGGTGAGTAACTTGGCTGTCAATTAGTATATGTGACAAGTGAATAACTGTTGCAATTTTGTTTTTGTATATGCACGTGAGTGTAAGAACTAGATGTTGTGCTGTGAAAATGATTGAATTGTTTGAAACATATATTTGTTGTGTTGTGGTAGATATGACTGTATAATCTGTTGTTATATATGAACTGTAATCTATTGTTTCAGAGTGGCTAGCAAATCAAAAAAAAATAGTCCCCATAGGGAAATATATCCGAGGCAATTTTAATTAAACAACCGCCTCCAAACTTTGTACAAACCATCTTGGATAACCTATTACCTGAGGCAGTTGACCTATTGCAACCCCCTCAGATAATTGGTTGTTTAGGTAGTCGCTAACCGCCTCTGATATGTGCCTCATATCCGCAACCACCATTCTGAAACGAAGGGGATAACCGTCTTGGATGTTATATTTCAATCGCCTCTGATGACCTTTTCTATACCAATGTAGAGTCTACTTTAACAGCTTGGCGACCCCACCAACCACCTGCGATCAACGCCACCAACATCCCGCACTGCGACAAGGCTGGTGTGGGTGATCATCACGATGTTGCGGCTCCTGTCGGGTAACCTCAGGCAGTGCAGTAGGGATAGGCGTGGCAGGTTGCTGCATCGGCTGCAACGACAGTGCAGCAGCCAAGACACCAGACAGAGCACGTGGCATTGGGGGGCTTCCGCGACCCTATGGTGGCCGAAAAAGAGCAAAGAAGAGCAAGCCCTATTGTTTTTGCTGCGAGATAAAGGGACACGTCATGGAATCATGCACGATCATTCTATATTGCAATATATGTAACAACGCCAAACACCTCACGGTCAAGTGCCCGATTCTGAAGCTACCAAAACTATCGTCTATTCTCTGTGGGTATGGTGGTGAAAAATTGGGTCTTTACCAAGTCACTTTACTGGCGGATCAGAAGAGCACGAGTGCTGGAGCTGCCAGGAGCCCTACTACTATCGTTACTATCTCGGGAAGCCGCTTAGCAGCGACCATTGTCGAGAGGGAGGTGCAGCTGTTGGTGGCCATGAAGTCCAGCAGGAAAGCTATCCCTCATGGAAGGATTCCTTCCTACTCACTTTTCCATCACATGAAGTATTGCAGCATATGGTCAATATCGAAACTAAGCTTAAATCTCATGGGGTTGTGCTGGAATTCAATTAATGGAATTCCAAATCTGACATCCCACCGTCCTTCCATCTTGACAACATCTGCGTTCATGTCTCGTGTGTGTACCGCATGCCTTGTGGCACTACCTGGGGCTTTGGGTGGTAGGGATGGTTATTGATGCCACACAAGAGGTAGATATGTGGTGCCTCCACAAACGAGGCATCGTATGTATCCAGGTAGTTTTCTTAAACAAAAATCAATTACTGCTTCAAACTGATATCGTTCTGGGTACTGATGGCTATGAGATCCGCTTTGACTTGGAGGTTGAGTCCTTCATTGTTGATGACGACGATGTTGGGACAGACCCAATGGACAACGAAGGGGGTCTGGCAATAAGTCACACCGTCGGAAGGATGATCCCCAAGATCATAGTGGGCACAAAGGGCTAAAATAATCCTCAAGGAAACACTACTGATCCCACTACCATGCACATATGCAAGTCCAGATGGTACCCCTTATCGCCGTCATTCCCTTTGCGCCTCACCCGTGGTTCCTGCCAATGAGAGGTGTCGTGGGTTCGTCGATATCCTCAACTCTCCAGGCGGGTGCCACTAGGGGCGGTGTGCCTCATGAGCAACCTTCAATATTTGGGACCTCACCACGCTTGCATCTAGCCCACTACAGCACACATCGCCGCTTTGCTGCACTTCTTACCAAGCATGGCAGGCACATCGCATAGGCATACGGGAAAAGTTTCTACAGCAGGCGGGCAAGGCAACACTGCAACAGGCGAGCAAGGTAGCGATGCGGCAGGAGGGCAAGGTAGCGTGTTGATAGAGCCTGCCAAAGCTGTGGCAATTGAGCTTGGCACTGATGTGACAGATCTTTCCTAGTCCTGCCGCTGACACCGCCTTCTACTCTTGTTGTGGCAGCATCGGTGATACCACTGTAAACTAGTGTACCCTCGCCACATACTAGTTCTACTATCCTTGCCGTGACAGAGACTTCTGCAGCCAAAGTGGTGTCCTTGGCCATGCTGTTGCAAGAGGGCAGCCTTCGGCTAAGTGGGCACATGAACAATGTCTGATGGGGCTGTGGCTGCAAATGATGACTCCATGACTCCAGCCATGCACTGGACTTCCATCTGCAACTTGGATCGACCACTAGGTACACCGCATGATACGTTGAACACTTTCAATGCTTTTTCAGATTCTCTTCTTACTTCCGGTGTTCAAAAAATAGGGGTGTCTATGCATAAGAGTAGTGTAGAGGTTAGGCTCTCAATTAAGTCAATTAGGCATATGGAATTTGATCGCCTTAAAGTGTTACCTAAAAGAGATAAAACTCATACTCCTATTTCTGATCCGGTTGTCTCGAGTGATGAGGATGAGGAAGTCACAATGACAAAGTGTTACCTAAAAAGAGATAAAATTCATAATCTTGTTTCTGATCCGGTTGTCTCAAGTGATGAGGACGAGGAAATCACTATGACAAACCAATGTTAAAAAGATTTATGCAGTGATGTGACTGAAGAGGTGATGGATGAGGTTGAGCTTGGGCACACGACATGTGATCTAAAGGCAATCCCTCGAAAATCCAAATCTACCTCCTCTAAGAGGAAAATCTCGGGTAGGCCGGCCTTCTAAAAAGGCAAGGTTTCAAAACATAAAAGTGGTTCACGATGAAAGTAATGTACTGGAAGAGCAGAGATCTCGGGGACTTGGCTAAAAGTCGATTAATTGTTGAAAACGTGACGGATCACCACCTCGATTTTCTGGATATTTTGCAAATTAGTAAAAAGCATCTTCATGACATCAGAACTTGATCATTTATGTGATGGTCGTGATATTGTGTGGCATTTCTTACCGCAAAGGGGACGTTTTGGTGGAATCCTTTTTGGGGTAAATCAAAGTGTCGTAGACATTCTGGCTATTCCTATGGGGAATATTTTGTGAAATTCCATCTTCGGAATAAGGTAGACAAGCTTATTTGGAGTCTTGCAGCAGTTTATGGGGCGGCCCAGGATAACTTCATACTAGCTTTTCTAGCGGAGTTGGTTCATCTTTGTGGCCATGACCCTAATCCTATGTTGATCAAAGGTGATTTTAACATCCTCTGTCACCCTAGCGAGAAAAATAATAATAGACTCGATAACCAATGGTCGTTCCTGTCTAATGTTGTCGTTGGCAGTTTTTGGATTTACGAGAAATTGAGCTATCGGGTTGATAGTTTACTTGTGCCAACTCACAGGATAACCCGATATTTTAGAAATTGGACAGAGTCCCTATGTCGGTTGATTGGGAAACAAAGTTTCCCTTAGTCATCGTAGTCGCGCTCGACCGGTCCATGTCAGATCACACACCCTTCTTTTTTGCTATTCGAACAATGGTATAACGAGGAGTGAAAAAAACCTTCAAATTCAAACTCGGTTGGCTCACTCATGATGGGTTTCTCCGAGATGGTATCGAATATTTGGAGGAATGAATAAAGGAACTACTCCCATGCAAAAACATCAAAACAAGATTAGCACATTGAGAAGATACCTCCAGGGCTGGGCTATCAATACTAGTGGTGAATATAAAAGAGAAAAGCAGTGCCTCATAGGTATTATTGACAAGCTGGACAAAAAAGCAGAACTCGCTTTACTGTCCGCTCCGGAAATAATTATAAAACAACATTCAAATGAGAGGTTGGCCAAATTACTTCATGAAGATGAAATCAAATGGTATCAACATTCAAAAGTAAAATACCTCATTGAAGGTGATAATGATACAAGCTATTTCTACAAGGTTGCGAATGGCAAGCATCAAAAGCAACGCATTTTCTAATTCGAAAGTGAAGATGGTTCCATAGTGGGTGAGGCATAGCTGAAATCCCATCTCACCTCATACTATAAAAACATCTTTGGATTGCATGAGTTTAACCACTTGTCGATGCTTAACTATCCAGGAAGGCATACCCCAGGTGATGAAAGCCGAAAATGACTTACTTACATCTCCCTTCATTGAAAAGGAAGTTCACAATGCAGTGTTTCAAATGGAAAATAACAAAGCGCCTGGCCCAGATGGGTTCTCCGCTGAGTTCTACCAAGTGTTTTGGGGAGTCATAAAAGATGACGAAATGGCTTTGTTCCATACCTTCCACCAAGGAGATCTTCCGCTACATAGCCTAAACTTTGGGGTAATAACACTCCTAAAAAAATGTGGTGGCCATCTACATTTGAACATATAGGCAAATATATCTGTTAAATGTGAGTTTTAAGATTTTTACAAAAGTTAGGACTAATAGAATTAATAGGGTGGCCGACCAAGTGGTTCATCCTGCCCAAACGACCTTTATGCAAGGCAAAAATATCTTAGACAGTGTTGTTATCTACATGAGACCGTCCATGAGTTACATCGCAAAAAAATTGGGCCGTGTTATCTTCAAGATTGACTTCGAAAAGACTTATGACAAAGTTAAGTGGCCTTTCCTACTACAAACCCTTAGTGGTGTACCTGGGTGGAGGACATCTCTAGAGGAAGTGCGCGTATCAAAATCAATGATGATACTGGCCCGTAATTTCACAGAAAAAAGGGGTTGCATCAATGTGATCCTCTCTCACCCATCCTATTCAATATCGTGGCTGATATGCTTGCTATCTTAATAGCGTGAGCCAAAGTAGACGTGGCGTGGTACCTCATCTCATTGATGGTGATTTTTCCATTCTATAATATACCAATGCTACCATTCTCTTTATGGAATGTGACATAGAGAAAGCAAACAACCTAAAGCTCCTGTTAAGTGCTTTCGAGAGCTATCTAGGTTAAAATTAAACTTCCATAAGAGTGAAATCTTTTGCTTTGGCGAGGCTCAGGACGTGACTGAGCAATATGCTCAATTGTTCGGATATGATCTAGGCTCTATGCCCTTTCAGTATTTAGGCATACCAATCCATCTCGCTATCTCTGCAATGCAAACTAGAAGGGAGTGGAGGAGCGATTCGGAAAGCGTATAAGTAGTTGGAAAGGCAAGCACCTATCCACGGCGGTAGACTGGTCCTTATGAACTCCATGCTTAGTAGCTTACCTATGTATATGCTCTCCTTTTTTAAATACCGAGAGGGGTCCTTAAAAGACTTGACTAGTTTTGCTCGAGGTTCTACTGGTAGATCGATGATCATAAGAAAAGAATACCGTTTAGCAAAGTAGAGTGTCATGCGCTGACAGAAGGACCAAGGGGTCTTGTTATACAGGACTTGGGAATCAAAAATAAAAGCCCATTATGCAAGTGGCTCTTTAGATTATTGTACGAAGATGGTATATGGCAGGACCTTCTTCCAACCAAATATTTTAGGTTCAAAACACTTTCCCAAGTTGAATGGAAGGCGGGCATTTCCCATTTTTGGGCAGGCCTCATGAAAGTCAAGTTCAATTCTTTCGCTTTGGCTCTTTCATGATAAATGATTGCTCGCAGGTTCGTTTTGGGAAGACCAATGGCTCAGAAGTGCCCCTTTAAAAAGCCAATGCCGAAATCTTTTTAATATAGTACGAGACAAACATGATACCCTTGCTGAATTCCTTAGCATAGATCAACTGAGGGTTACCTTTCGAAGGGAAATTATTGGCCAAAACTTAGTTGCGTGGAACGAGCTTTGGGCTCGGCTTGCGCATGTGCACTTGGCACAGGATCGGGATAATTTCAGGTGGAATTTATAGCAAAGCGGACAATTCTCTTTGCAATCCATGTATTCCGCTCTCATGCATAATGATGTGCCCATCTGTAACAAAGAGTTACGAAAATCAAAGATTCCGTTGAAGGTGAAATATTTTTATGGTATATGAAGAACGGGATAATTTTAACCAAGGATAATCTCTTAAAACAGAATTGGCAGGGTAGTCAAAATATTATTTTTGCAATGGTGTTGAAATAATACAACACTTATTCTATGATTGTCATTTACTCGTTCTATGTAACACATTGTCTAGGTCACATCTAACATGTATGCCCCTCACGGTGTTTCCAGTATGCTTGGGAATAGGCTATGGGGTTATATAAAAAACTGAGAGCTAAAATCCTATTCGAGCGGGTGCTCTATGTTGGTCACTATGGCTTTACAGAAATGATCAAATGACGTTATATTTGACAACTAGAAAATAAATTCTTCTAGGCAGATTATCTTCTTGTGCACACATTAGCTCCATACTTGTTCTATGCTTCAGCACCCGGAGGACCAAGAGGTAGTGGCGACAACATGCCTAGTTGGAGAGGGTATCCAAAAAGCTCCTTACCCGGCATGGGTGGCAGTGTAGTCTCAGGATTGCTGTGCACTGTGTGTTTTGCTTCCCTGTTTATTAAATTAGCTTTGTGGCTCATTACTAGGATATGTCCCCAGAACTTCTACTACTAAAGAAACACACATATCAAATGATTCATCTCAGAGGATTCATCAAAAACCGTCTAGAATCTTGTCGAATTAATCCTGGACGGTTTTTGCGAGCAAAAACCGTCTGGGATTTGTCCGGCCCATATAGGCCCAGTCTAGCTGATAAAGTCTAGAAAGAGGTATATAAGTCACCCGATCTAACCCTAGCTCTCCTTAGCCTGCGCCACCCCTCCCCCCTCGAGTGGTGCTCTCTCTCTTCTCCATAGCCCTCCTCTTTCTTAGCCCCTCCTCCCTCCTCCTCTTCACCCACCACGCCACCTAGATCCGCTTACCCACTGCCGCCTTCCATCCATCCGCCCCTGCCATTCGCCCACATATAGCAAGGGAAGCCGGATCCGCCCACCCGCCGCCGCTACCCGCCCACATACGATGATGGACGCCAGATCCACGCCCAACCGCCATCGCCTTCAAGCTCCCTGATCCGATCCTCGCACCTCCTCCGTCGATGGAGGCAGGGTGAGGCCGTCACCTTTGACGCTGCCACAGTCACCCTTCTCGCCGGCGTCGACATCGGCTCGACCTCCCTCAGGCGCGTAAGTGTACCTCTCCTACTGTCCCTCCCCAAACCTTCCTATTCTCCTATATCCTAGGGTAACCCCGATCCATCCCCTCTTGTAGCTTCTTCAACAAGGACCATCGAGCAGCTCATGGACCTCGACGCCCTAGACCCCTCGCCTAAGCCCCAACACTATGACAACCTCGGCGCCAACTAGAACCACAACCACTCCCCCACCCCCATGCGACTGTGACTGGAGCAAGTAGGGTCATGTTGCGTCTCGTGACTGATGACGTGAAGGCCGAGGTGGCATAGGTGGCCGATGCTTGCACACCGCTGTAGGGGGAGATCACCAAGGACGGGGACAAGCTAGACGCCACCCTCGTCAACCCCTTCGGAGTCACCTAGGTCCTTGCCTCCACCAACTGTGGATTTTTGGTATGGTAGATGTGGTTAATTAGTGTAGTAGTAGTCGATGAATGCTCTATTCGATGTTAGTTTCGCGATATGGATTATGGACTTGGAACCTGGTTGGATGAGTGGATTTTGCTCTTGTTTTTGATTGATGGCTTGCAAAGTTCCAGAGAGTGAGCAAGGCTATTGGGCAATTTTTTTTTAATATTGAAGAGTCAATCCTAAATGGTTATGGTAGTTAAACCGTCTCGAATCTCCGTCTATCCTAACTGACAAGGATAAAAACTCCACATTCTTGGATGGTGCACAAAACCGTCTGGGATAGCGATTTTGAACCATCTAGGAGAGGGTTTTCTATAGTGGTGTTTATAAAGCACTTGTAATTTTTTGGCTATGTACATCCCGATGCAGAGGTCGAGAATTTAACTCTTTTGTTATTTTATCACTTTGATACGTCATAAAGAATCAATAAAAAAGTTATTGCAAAAAACGTGTGCAAATTGCACGGACTCCGCTTGTTCACATAACTAGATGCAGGGTAAGCTGGACACAATCTCTGTCTCTCTAGCATAAAATTGAGATGCATTAGCTGGCATTGCCATGCATACCATTTCGGCTCCGATTCCACGGTCACTGAGCTGAAGCATCTAGTCGACTGACCTTATATATGGTCCCTCCGGCTGCGAGATCGTAAGTGCTAGCAGCTCTGACTGAATGCATGACCAGTCTGCATATGGTTAGATGATGAGATTAAAGATGCAAGTCTCTTTTACAACAACAGATGATTATTAAATGGAGAAGCCTCTTTTACAACAACAGATGATTATTAAATGGGGATCACGTGCCTTGCTTTTGCAGACGATAAAAGCATATATAGTACACTAGCTCTTTAGCCGGCGGTCTGTGTGCGTTCGTTCTTGCATCATTCGTGGATTCATGGAGTCCCATGCATTGACCTGCCAGTGTCTTAGTTTCTGGGTCTTAGACCATGTAAAATGCAGGGTGCTTATAGCCCGGTGCTTAAAGAGAGAGTAGCGTGGCGTCTCAAAAAAATATGTGACTTACAATGCAGAGTGCTTCATATGGGTGCTTAAGTTGCTTTAATATTCGTGTAGCACCTACTCTAGCACCTGTTGTCTCCAATGCAGCGCTGCATTGTGTGGAGTACTATTTGTGCTTCTTGGAGTACTATTTGCTAGGCACCGGTTGAAGCACATGTCACTTATGTCACCCTAAGCACCAGCCTAGCACCGGGTGCTTAACTTTGCTTCTGTCGTCCTTTCTAAGCACCTGTCTAAACACCTCTCACAAAAAAACCAGGTTTTTTTTCTGAGGCACCTGTCTAAGCACCTACATTGTACAGGGTCTTAGCTAGCTAGTTGAGATATCAGTCAGAGTAAATTGCACTTTGAACCGGGATATTGTTACCGTAGTTGCAGTTTAAATCAAATATGTCTAAAACTTACATTTTAAACTGGTGAAGCTCAGATAATATTGCAGTTTGAATCAGATTTTTTATATTTGGAAGAAAATCGAATAGTTCATTGACTTGGCCCTTAGCTCTAGTTGGAGGCCATATCACACATCTCACTACCACGCCCCTTCTATCACCAGCTCGATCGATGTCACCTCCTTCGAAATGAACTTGACGGAATTTCATTCCCTAGTGGCTATCGTCATGATTTACTGACAGGAATAATTTTCGTACCGATCGATCATCGGAAAAATGTTTTTTCCCTGTCAGGTTGTGGCTTACGGCTATTCCTAATGGTTGATCGATCGACATAAAAATTGTCCCTAACGGTTTTTCATATATCTCTGACGGTGTCCCGTCCACCAGGATATTCATGTTTCTAGTTAGTAGTGTTGCCACGCTACTAAGATCAAGACTTCCTGGTGATGTTAACTTGAGGCAATCATGGGGACATAACTAAGCAAAAAGGATATTTTGATAGGCCGGTTGTGGCGCACTAAACCGCTGGCATGAGATATTCTTCTCTATATGCTCAAACTATCCCCTGCAAATATTGTAGTACAAGCTAGGTTCTTTTAGAGTGTATTTCCTTGGTAATAAAAACTAAGTTGTCCAAGGAACCGGCAACAAAAGCTCATAAATGATCATATGCATCGTTCGAAAGTTAAGTTTAGGACCACTACGGCCGGACATGTCCGGTTTTAGGAGTAAAGGCAGAACTGGAATCACAAACATAATAGTGCTGCCAGGCGAGATCAGACCAAAAAGGAACAGAGGAGAAAATTCAAACATTTGCCTGCTGGCATGATCTTAATTAATTGCTGAATAGTAAAAAGGCAAAACCAAACATAGAGTTAGGCCTCTGAAGACTGCAGAATTAATTAACCTTGAAGATTCTAATAATTGTTGGACTTCACCATAATGATCAAAAGATTAGCAGTCCAGTTGACTATAGCAAATAATATGTCGAGCGAACATGATTTAAATTTTTTTTTGCTTTGTTGATAAATTTAGATCATGAACAGTACTGAACCCAGCACACATAATTAATTTATTACTCATTTTTCTCTTTTTCTAAATAAAGGAAATAAATGTGGAAATTACGGGGCTAGCTACACATCTGTGATACACTTTGGAGGGATCAGTCAATTTTGTTGTATACCACCACGAACGGTGCCGCCTCTCTTGTCAGAACTCCCCTTTCCTCTACATCCTCCTTTCTCGATTCTGGCCGATGACCCCGATAACACAGACCGGCGACGAGGAAGAAGAAGAAAAACCCCACCAAGTCTATAAGGATGAGGAAGAAGACCTCACCGGTGATGAGGAAGAAGAAGGAGACCTCGCCGCCGACGAGAAAAAGAAAAGAATAAAGAAAACTCAAAAATCTCAGCAAAAACAGAGAATAAACGCGGGTGTCGTGCACCTCGGTGGTTGGGAGGCACGATGTAGTAGCCGGTGGCGGTGGCGGTGGTGAGAAAATGGCAGTGGAGGTGCTATTTCTGCAAGCAAGTGAGAGAAAAAGAGGATCGGGGGAGAGAACGGCCGGAGAGGAGGAGAGAGATAAGGTGAGTGGCGCACTAATCTTGGAGCAAATTGTACGGTCGGGAAATTGACTGATTCGCGGAAATAAAATCAGTCAACATGTACCTAGCAATTCTAAGAAATTATTTAGAGTAACTTCTAAGGCCTGCGTATAGAAACAAGTCGTACGATGTACTCCCTCCATCCACAAATGTAAGATGTGTATGGAATTTAAGGTCTAATTTTGACCAATCATTAAACCAATACTATTGACTTATATGACATAGTAGTGGTACCATTGGATTCATATTTAAACGTATTTCAAATGGTATCACTTTTGTATTATATACTTTAATATTATTGATTTAATTATTGGTCAAAGTTGGACATTAAATTCTATACACGTCTTACATTTATGAACGAAGAAAGTATATGTACATCGACAACACTTGGGATTTGTCAAGAAAGCAATCGAGCGCGTGCGTGCATGCATGCAAGGCACGCATGCACGCACTCTCATACGGTACAAATTCCTCGCATTTGGGCAGACGCGCACATACATGCATGTTTAGACTAGAATCATTTGAACTTTCTGCATGGGCAGATCTGATGTTTACGTCTTTTGCAGCAGAGGGAACACATGACTTTAAAGGCACAAATTTTGGTAGCCGTTTGCTCAAGTACTAATCCATCCTCCCTCTACCTAGCTAGTCAGGTTGACGCATAGCCTGCTTCTTGCAGAGAAAGAGAGAGGAGCAGTAGCAGTGAAATTGGAGAAGGGAGAGAGGGGAGGGGCCAACACGTCATGTGCATGTCTTACTTGGCGAGCACCGAGGCGTGGGCCTCCTCGCGGTCGCACCGGCATGCAGGTGGCCATGCGCGCGGAGGCTGCTGCAGGTGCATGCACGCCTTTCTGCAGTCCATGCTGGGCTTCGCTCTGCTCGTCTCTGCAGCTGCTGCCTCTGCAATGAGGAGAGAGAGGGAGAAAACGCTGTCTAGGTCCAGCATACCACTCTTAACACTTGCATGCATGCCATTTTGTACCTCTCTAAGCAACAAAGAACGCATGCATGTGATCGAGCGGGTGTCTGGGTGGCGCGGTACCTGGTTAATTTCGCTGCTCGATCGCAGGACGTACGTACGTACCTCGGTACCTGATCACTGATACGTGGAGGTCGATCGACCTAAGGGCCGGGCGTCCTCATCCCGATCCACAGCCTTCAGCCTCATTACCTACACTTTACATTACCTTTGGTACTTGGTCATTTAATCGCTCATATCGTGGTAGTAGTGATTGCCGTGCTTGCATTAAGCTACATGTCGCGCGCGCTAGCTGTACATAACCAACAAGCACATCTTAGTTGATCTTCAGTACTACGACGCATATATACCTTTCCTTCCGAAAAACAATCAGGCTGTTGCACAGGCCCATGTGCTGTTAATTTACTGCCATTGTTTTGTGCTGTTGATCGATCTCGTAGTACATGCGAATGCCAGTGGACGATCGAGCATGCAGCTACCAACTAGCGCTCCGATAAATAAATTAGGTAGCCAGCAGGAGCAATGCATGCAGTTTGCAGCATGAGCATTATTACGCAGTGATGTTTGCAGCATAAACATTATTACGCAGTGATGGCCGTGGCCCTTACTTGATCGAGTGAATGTGATGTGATGTGATTTGTTTTTCGGAGGAGATCTATTTCTAATTAATGAAAGGGGAGAGAGGTGAAAAGGGTAGGACCATGCAAGAAGCAAGGGCGGAGCTGTGCTTCTTTTTTTCTTTTCTTTTTACGTTTACGTACGTGCAGGAGCTGAACTGAGCTGATCAAGGGAGGAAGAGGAGAGATGAGATGCGTCTTTTTGGCTAGCTGCGTGGGAATGGAAAGCGCCCTGCCTATGTTCAGTCGCTCTGAAAAAGAAGGGGCCTTTTGTTTGCATGTTCTATGATAGCAAAAGGCTGCCATGGCTGGCCTTCTCTTTGGCCTCCCATCAGATTGAGCTTTCCTCTTTGCCACTGCCCATACTACTCTCTATGTGTCCATGCCTAATTGCATGCTCGCAGTTGCATGTCCTATCTTTAGGCTTAACTTGCTCTACCGCCCAATATGGTGCAGGGAGAAAAAAATATTAAACATCATGATGGATGTGTCAGGTATGGAATTAGAAGCCTCTGCATGATCTGAAAGATGCCATGCATCGTGCTGCTGCTCACCATTCCAAATTCATGGCGCCAATAAATGCGAGCTTTCATCAGCATGTACTGACGATCATATGGCCAGGTATCCATCTCCAGCACGTACACCTCCGTGTATATATAGATCAATGGCTCAATAATACTCGTATCCATAACACTAACTACGACATAAAGTATACGGTGCCAAACTAAACCGATGCTTGCACGCACGTAGGCGAGTTACGATCTCAGTGTACGTCGAATGAAAGGCTCAGTGTACGTCGAATTAATAGGGCGTGAAAACCGTGAAGGTACTGTGGGACTAGTGTGGCCGTGTTGATTTTGGCTACAAGTTAAACCACGGGTCTATCAGGAAAGCACGCATGCAATAATCTGTATGTCGACATGAATGTGAGCAGCGCCGAGCCATGCCATGCCATGCACCCAGCTCACAGTCACTGACACATCTCTCTCTCTCTCTCTCTCTCTCTCTCACACACACACACACTCTCTCTCTCACTCTCTCTCTCTCTCACTCTCTCTCTCTCTCTCTCTCTCTCTCTCTCTCTCTCTCTCTCTCTCTCTCTCTCTCTCTCTCTCTCTCTCGGACCACCCGGCAATTTCTCTCTCACTCTCTCTGAACAGCGTACTACGAGTTTACGACTCCTCCGGCCAATGGCCAAACCAGGTCAGGGCGTCAGCAAGGCCTGATCGGGTACATATGCATATGGGACTTGCTTCCAAGCCATCTCGATAGTGCTAGGGCTCGGGACTTTTATCAGCCCATAATTGGAATCCGTGGTCCGTTCCAACTTCCTCATGATCAATATTCCTTCGGCCTTTCCCTCAAAAATTGACCTTAGGAAATGAATGTCAGGATGTCACAAATGCTCTGATTAGAAACTGTCTAGTTGCTTCATCTCAAAAAATAAAAAAGTTGGTAGCTGGGGCAACCAGTTTCATACTTAATTTGATCCTCTGGCCAAACCAAGCCAAAGTTGTTTGATACGTGTTCATTTGTTTGTTTATTTGAGTTTCTTTGTGAATTTTCTTACACATATACATGGCCTCTTTGTTTTGGTAATGTGTAATCCGTTTTGTTGTTTTTAAGTTGCATGTCATGTTGTTAAGTATAAGTCGATTTTTCTGGCATTTGGATTAGCGTCGAGGTCTGATATATTTCGTTTCGATTTAATTTATCCAATAGTGTTAAAAAATAAGACTTCTTTAAAAAAAATTCCACTTTGAACCACATACTTGTTGCACTGTGACAGTTTGGACCATATTTAATTCTTTGTTACACATTTAACCAGATTTAAAGTTTCATCCCGTCCTGAAAGATCGGGCCCACATGTCAGGCCAATGTGGCACTGACTAGAACACCACATCACCTCGACATGTGGGCCCTTCTCTCTCTCAACAAGGAGATGAGGTGGAGGTGTTTATAATTGTTTTATCGATGTCGGGTCGCAAAGGTTGGCGTGAGGAACTCGGCCCAAGGCACCCCACCTCGGTCAAAGGCCTAGAAGGTCCAACCTAGCCCGCCAGCAACTATACTCTCACTATTTTCTGAGAGAATTTGAGAAAAATAAAAATAAGTGGAAAGAAAACCCTAACAAGAGGAAGAAAGTCCTTTGGATTCTGATATTTCTCTTAGGGATTATTTTCCTTTTCTCATAAAAATGTACGCTCACTTCCAATGATGATTAGTTCAAGGGCTCACATAAGACTAGGCTGTGCTCCACGAGACGGTTCAACCTATTAAAAAATATTAAAGTGTCTCATTTTATTGAGTGTATGGTGACCTTTTCATAAGACCGTCGTACACGGTCTAATAATATTCCAACATAGCCGTCGAGCTATCGACACCCTCTCTAGTGTTGTTTTGACAATAACAATAAGACAAGTCTTGTCAAAAGCTGGATCATACATGACGTCCAAGTCAATAAATGGATTCCAACTCATCGCCCAGTCAGCCCGACTGGTATGGCAAACTGGTCAAGATGAGAGGATCAAACGTTAAATCTGATTTAAACTAGAATTTTGATGCGCTAATCTGGTTCGATATATCACAAAAGATTAGATCTGGTCCAAACTGTCACCATGTGGCAAATATGTAGTTCAAAGTGGAATATACTAAAAAAAGAATAAGCGCGCAACAGGTGAGCATATGGCCTAGTCGATTTTCTGGCCTTTATTATCTCCCTCATATATAATACGTATTTCCGTAGGGGCTCTTAGTCCTATAAATTGTGCTAGTTTCAAATAAGCATGTCTTTTGAGCCCAGCGAACAGAAATTTATATTGTAATATATTTGTAAAACACAAAAAAAAACGAAACTGGAGGCAGCTGACATGATAATATTGTAAAAGATATTTTTTCGGGACGAATCTAGTACTATTATCATGGTTCTATTATTCATATAGATATTCTTGAATAATATATATTGTACACATTCTAGAACGGCGTTTATTTTGACACGGAGTAATAAGAAAAATATATGTCAGTTGTACATATTTCAAAGAGAGACGAAATCATTTTATTTTGGCATGCTCATCTTTCGACATTTTTTTGTCCTTGGGAAATCCCTCTTCTTATCCAGAGCTGCCGTCATATGAGAGTTAAATAACATTTGCATAAAAAACACTGAGAATATTAGAATATGATCGTTCGCAGGCAATTAAGTGGATTGGAATGACACGCTTAGTTAGCACTGATAGCATGCTGATTACTTCAATGAAATGAATAGGCATCCCGGCTGGGCGGCGTACATACACGTTCAAACAAATTCGCCGTATAGCTCAGTGCGCGCAGAGTGATGGTCTGATGGATGCATCGATCCCAAAATATCCTTATATGCCACGAGCTGGCTGCGGGTTAACCCTGTCCATATTGCTATACGCCTGCAGCTCACCACTCGATTCACCCGGCCCCTGCAAAGCTTAATTGGCGCATGCGAGATGGAACCATCCCACCAGAATCCAACAAGCTGCATTAAGGCACGCTGAGATTCAGATAATGCAACCCAACATAGAGAGAGAGAGAGAGAGAGAGAGAGAGAGAGAGAGAGAGAGAGAGAGAGAGCCCGAGCTCTTTTAACTTTTTCGAACTGGCCGTGGCTCTCCTTCTCCGCCACCTCATGTCCAAAGAAACAAAACAAAGATGGCCGGAGGAGACGAGCGAGTACCAGTGATCAGTAGAGTAGAGTGCAGTGTGGGTGCATGGCATATCATTGCATGATGCACACGGTACACGCGTTTCTCTCTCGCACACTCGATCCTCCTGTCCAAACCGTTGAGCTCGCCTCGTCAGGTCGCTTTCGCACGGCCCTTCCCTCTCTCTCTCTCTACTGTCCCTGTCTCTCTCTCTCTCTCCCCATCACCACGGCCACCTCGGCGCGCATGTGCGTCCGTTGGAGGGCGACCCGCGCTGAGTCGCTGAGGGTATCGATGCCGGCCCGTCCGTGACAACGACCCGATCGCCACATGGCCTGGGGCGCCGGTGCGCGCCCGTCGTGGAAGAAGAATATCCACATGCCGCTGGCCGAGCAACCGAGTGCATGCGAGACCGAGACCGACGAATGAAAAGTGGAATTATGGAGTGCCATCGAGCTTGCTTGCCCTCTACTATAATACACTGCAAGAGTGCAAGTGCTCCTGTAAATGGGGATGGGGACGTACGCTTGCTTCATTGCCTCTCCCTTTTTGGAATAATTGTTCTCCATCCATCCATACGATAAATAAACACAACTATAATACTAGTAGTACTGCGTGTGTTGACCGTAAAGTCGTTTTGTCAAACTAGTGCGTATAGTCGTTTATTGCGGAATACGAATCATATGTAAAGCGCAGATTTGGCTAGAAAATTCTGACGCGCTACAGTGTCATGCGGTTGGGTACTCTCTCCCTGAGCTGTCCCAATAGGGTCTCTGACGTTTATGACTGATCTGCATAGTGGTACTTGGGATCCATGTGCTACTGCTGCTACAGTAGTGGAAAACTATACGAAGGAACAGAAGGTCCAAGTGTTACGGTATTCTGCTTCCTGGCGGCTAGGTTTCTCAACGTTGCGGCGCTCCTGTTCCTTATGCAGGACGAGCAAGTTTAGAGGAAAGCAAAATGGACAAAATGATGCCTGCCCAGCGTTAAGTCCTACTGCTTATTTGACCAAATGTCATGATGGGCTCATTTTCAACGAATCAAAGTTCGTACGCTAAGTCGGCATATATTTGAAGTCCTGCGGGTGGCTTGGGCGCAATTGGCCCAGCGTATATATGTGGATTTCTGAATGGCCCAGCCCATTTGGTCGGATTTGTACAGCTCAAAAAACTGCTCGGCGAGTACTGGTTTTGGTCAATTAGGATCGGTGCGCCTTGGACCTAGGAACAGGAGCCGCCTAGAAGCCACCGCTGCATCGGCGTCTATCCTCTCCTAGGATTCTCTGTCGTTCCCGTCGGCGTTAAGTGGCGCGGGACCTACTGATTTTTAAAATATTTTTTATATATCAGTCTGGTTTTTATTACTAATTTGTTGTATCTTATTTACCGGACTAGATTTATCAGACCAACTCATTCGAGCGAAGACGATGACGGCTACATCATAAATCGATATTAGAGTAAGTCAGATGTAGATAATTTAACTATAATTTTGTTCAAATGAATAATACCGCTATTGAGATAGAGATTATATATATTATCGACGATCTACCTCTCATTATCGTCATCAATGACAACTAAGACACTTTTGTAAGTTAACGGAGAAGTTGAGAAAGACAAAAAAATCTAGTACATCCATCTATTCATGAACACGATGATAGCATGCTGCGATCTTTATTGATTAATGTAAAATTTAAGTAGTTATGTACTATTTTGTTCATTCAATTGATAAGACATATAATTTCTCTAGGAAAAGACTCAGTGCAAAAAAAAATTGTGAAGCAGAGAGATATATTAATCAGCACGGACAGTAACAGGCTCAAGTTCTACCGGGCAGCTACCAATCCAGCAAGTTGTCCGGTCATCTAATTTGCCTAGAAAAGCAAGCCTATGACTGACTCTATTCTCATCTCTAGATATCTTTTGGATTTTCACATCTATCTCAGCCAGCATGGCTTTCATCTCCTGGACTCGATGCATGAAAATGGAGCAATCCACCCTTGACGGATCTAACAAAGTGATAACCTCCGCACAGTCTGACTCCACCACGATTGGTAAACTCGTCCACTGAAGCGCCAGGGCAATACCTTCACTGCACGCCGCTAACTCTGCATGAAGAGCACTCGAACATCGTTTCAGAGACCGGCAAGCCACAATCAAGACCTCACCCGTGTGGTCTCGCAGCACCATTCCCGCCCCAGCCTTGTTACTTCCCATGTTGAAAGCCCCATCAACGTTTAACTTTACCCAACCCATAGGAGGTGGAATCCAGCTAAACCGCTCCACCTATGAATAATCTGCATGCAGACGGGATTTGTTGAGTGAGATAGGTAATTAATCACTTGCTTACCTTTAACTAGGTCCGCTTCGGGGTGTTGCTGTATCGCTAGAAGAGTGTCCATATAGCTGAGAAGAAACCGTTTCGACACATCAACAGGCGAAGCAGGCTTCCCATGAGTAATCTCATTATGGACAAACCATATACGCCAAATGATCATTAACACCCACATACGCTGGTCGTCACTGAGACGTGGTAGAATAGTCAGTAGCTAATCAGCACCCTACACTCTGAGAATGTTCTCATTGGGCAAATCCCAATCAGACCGCATAGCTTGCCACAACAATCGCGCATGTGTACATCTTATTAAAGCATGATATGAATCTTCATTTTCCTGGCCACAAATACTGCAAATACCTACAAGCTCCAAACCCGACGCAACTTGTTCACCTGAGTGGCAATAGAATCATTAGCAACTTTCTAAGCAAATATACGTACCTTAGGAGGGACCGGACATTTCCATATAAGGGCCCAAACCGGGTGTGAACCATCCGGCCGAACGCTGGAAGCACTGGCACCCTGACTCCTAATCCTCTCAGCCAGGGCTAGCTTATAGGCACTTTGGACTGAGAATACGCCCCGCTTGTCAGGATGTCATGCTATAAAATCACAAGCATTCCTTCGTGCGGGAATAATACCACATATCGCTTCCACATCTGCGGGAACAAATATCTGTTGTAGGAGTTCATATTTCCAAGTGCCTTCCGGGGTTAGTAGATCGGTGACCCATTTTAGGCGACACCGCTGACGCCTTGAGATTGGTCTTAGAAGCAGATCACGAGGGATCCACGGGTCCCTCCAAATACGCACTGCCGTACCATTACCAATACGCCAAATGACACCTTTCTTAAGGAGCTCCAGACCATGTTCAATAGCATGCCATGTAGCCAATCCATTACCTGAAAAAACAGTGTCCAAGAGATTGCCATTAGGAAAGTATTTCGCTTCAAGTACCTAAGCGCAGACTCAGTGCAAACTTTATGTGTAATAGTCTAGTAGATAGTAATAGATGAGAAGCACGGCGCACCACCAGCATCCGTCGTTGGACATTTGTGTTTAACTCAACACACCAAAAAATTTGCTCAAATAAAAGGAGATAATTACAACATGAAACAAAGTCGTTGCGGCAAAATCTCTTAGGTACTCCACAAATAGCAGCCGCCTAGCCGGTAGTACTCCACCAAATTGACCAAATTTATTTTTATAGTAGTGGCACACTCGTTAGCTGAATGAACTGTGAGAGAAAAGCTAGATTTGCCCCCCTCCCTCCCCGGTGTGAGTCAATGGCAAAAATAGCCCCCTGCCAGAGCTAAAGCCAAAATAGCCCTCCTGCCGCGGGTGGGGGGTGCAGTAGGCCACCTACCGCACCCCCCACCCACGGCAGGTGGCCTGCCGTACTGTGGCCGTTGCCAGTGGCGGAGACAGGAGGGGCGAACAGGGGCCTGGCCCCCCCCCCAACGATCGACGAAAAGGCTGGCCCATGAAAACTGAAAAGCCAGTCACTAGATGTTTCCTCCGCTTAGTTCTCTTCCGTAATTAACGTGATCAGTGACACCGTACGCGATTAGCACTGCCGGCTGCCGCCCTGCCTTCCCAGCCTCCCTGCTCCGACTCCTCCGAGCCTGCTCGCCGCTCGCGGCCTCGCGTCGGTGTCGGCGCATCGCAGTCAGTCGATTCACAGGGAGACGCCAGTGCTGCACTCGTTAATTCTCATCTCCTCAAGCGGTCAAGCCAACAAACTACCCAAGGTTAGCACTAGCTGCTTGCACTACCGATTACTAATCTATCTCACCTCTTATCGTTTCAAAATTATACGTCATATTTAATTTATTTTGGCTGTATACTTGTGTGATCTGTGCTGCAAAATTGCTACAGCTATGAAGAGAAAAGCGCCACCAAACACCGTAAAAATTAATTCATTTTTCAAGCCTGTTGCTTCGAGTTCTCAACCTATTGATATTGTTAATGAGATTAGTGTGCAAGTTACAAATCCCAGTCCAACGGACACTCCTGATCAGGATATGCTGGCCATGATAAATGTTGCAGAACAAGCAAGAGTCATAACCACGGATTATGAGCGAGATCCTGGTAAATGTTGTCAAATTTGGGAACTGCCACCGGACAAGCAAGATGAAGCTCGGCATTTTTATATATCTGAGGGACCATATCAACCGATGCTGAAATACCCATTTGATGAAACGTCTAAGCACCATCGTCGATTTCAAATTAATTGGCTCACAATTTTTTTTTGGCTTGAGTATTCACCTCTCACGGATAGCGCATATTGTCTGCCGTGCTTTCTCTTCTAAAAAAAACCAGTTGGAAAGTGTGGGTCAGACATATTCACAGTCAAGGGTTTTAAAAATTGGAAAAAGGTTAACGATGGAAAAGCATGTGCTTTTCTAACTCATGTTGGTCAAGGTCCTAACTCTGCACACAACTATGCCGTTCGGTGCTATGAAAATCTCAAGACCAGTATGGCTCATATTGACAAGGTGATTGAAAAGCAAAATGAAAAGGTAGTTGCAGATGCGAGATTAAGGCTTAAAACTACCATCGATGCCATGAGGTAAGCAATAATGTTTACAGCAGCTACAATTTTACATGATGTAATGTATTGACATCTAAAAATTGCTAGCTTTGTACATCCATTAGGTGGTTGATATTCCAAGCTTGTCCTTTTAGAGGTCATGATGAATCAACAGGATCTAAGAACCAAGAAAATTTTCTTAAAATGGTCAAGATTCTGGCTTCGTACAATAAGGAAGTGGCGGGAGTTGTTTTGGAAAATGCTCCGGGCAATGCGAAGTACACCTCAGGAGATGTTCAGAAAGAGATTGTTGGCATACTTGCTCAACAAGTGCAAAAAGCAATTAAAGAAGAAATTGGTAATTGCAAGTTCTGTATAATGGTTGATGAAGCTCGAGATGAATCGAAAAAAGAGCAGATGGCAATTGTTATTCGGTTTGCCAACAAAGAAGGAGAAATAAATGAGCGTTTCCTTGATCTAGTTCATGTTACTGACATTGCTGCTTTAACTCTAAAGAATGCAATTTGTGCTATACTAGTAGATAATAACTTGAATGTACAAGATATCAGGGGCCAAGGCTATGATGGTGCAAGCAATATGAGAGGGGAATGGAACGGATTGAAGGCTCTAATTCTCCGTTCGTGTCCTTATGCGTACTATATTCATTGTATGGCTCATCAATTACAGTTGGCTCTTGTTGCGGCATCACGGGAGGTACATGAGGTGCACAATTTTTTTCAGAATGCAAATTTTGTAATAAATGTTGTTAGTGCTTCTACAAAACGCAATGATGAGTTACTAGCGAATCAAGCCGCTGAAATTGCACGTGAAATTGAGTTGGAAGAGCTTGATACAGGCAGAGGGGCAAACCAAATAGGCACCTTACAGGTCAATACAAAGCTTAAAGAAGATGTTCGTTGCTACAATTGTAGTCTTAAGAGGTATTGCAAGTGACCGTTTAGTCTCAAAATATTCTCGTGGAGATGTCGTTGGATCCCTTAAAATTGTCATATCATTTGATTTTGTGTTCATTCTACACCTCATGGAAAAGATTATGAAGATCACTGATGTGTTATGTCAGAAACTCCAACATAAATCTTTGGATTCTGTTTCTAACACAAAGGTGTTACTTGGTGAGCTAAGGACACATGGTTGGGAATCTCTTTTAGAGGAGGTCAAATTATTCTGTGTGAAGCACGAGATTGATATCCCAGATTTGGATCGCAAGTATGTTTCTATACTCTCTAAAATTAAGTTGTATTAAGTTATATCTTAGTTACTTTTTATCTTGAGAACTAAGCTGATTTTGTAATGCAATTCGTAGGTACGTTGATGTCACCAAATCTCGAAACAAGCATGACAACACGACAACACTCCACCACTACAAAGTAGATGTCTTCAATGTTGCGATCGATCAACAATTGAATGAGTTGAATGATCGATTTAGTACTCAAGCAACAGAGCTCCTTACTCTCTGTTCATCATTGGATCCAAGGCATGAATCTTTTGACATCTGAAAAATAAGCACTCTGACAGAAAAATTCTATCCTGCAGATTTTTCAAGTCAAGAAATAGCTCAGTTGGAATGTCAGCTATCTCATTTTCAGCTAGATGCGTGCAACCATCCAGAATTGATGATTTTGCCATCAATTGCTAATTTAACAAAAGGACTAGTTAAAACGGGTAAAGTTTCTTCATATCCAATGGTTAACAGGTTGCTGCGACTAGTTATAACTCTCCCAGTCTCAACGGCAACCGCAGAGCGAGCTTTTTCTGCTATGAAAATTGTCAAGACACGTCTTCGAAGTAAAATGGGAGACGACTTGCTTCGGCATTGCATGATAATCTACATTGAAAGAGATTTAGCAGCTAAGATCTCTTCTGATAAAATTATTAATATTTTTGATCTTATTCGTAATCGTAGAGGAAATTTTAAACTAATACAAATGTAAGGATGTTTTTATGCCACTGAAGTATAATATTATTATAATATTATAATGGTTAGTTTTTCATATTGAATAATTTTTTTATCAAATTGGCTTGCCCCCTCTCCCCCTCATATTTAATCACCCCCACCCACGGTAGGTGGGTTATTTTTGGCTTTAGTTGGGACTATTTTTACAATTGACTCCTGGAGGTATTGAAATTGGCTTTTTTCCATGAACCGTGCTGGTTGCTCGACGCCGGGAAGGGAATCGAAGGATTTCTTTCTGCCGGGGATGCCAGCGGCGTCCGGTTTGACCTGGGTAGCGCACCAACCGAGCCCGCCCACCGGACGCCAAAAAGGTAGCCAGTCTCCGGTCTCATCCCATCCCGCGGAATCCAATCCCAGCCGCTTTTTACCCAATCACTCGCTCCCACACACGTGCCGCACGGTCCATGCGAATGCGAAAGTGTGACACCCCAACGCCCTTTTTTCCGCACCCGCACTCCACTTAACTCAGGCTCACCACAAGCGTCTCGCATCTCGCGTCTCGCGTCCGGAGCACGTAGCACCTGGAGCGGAGAGATGATCCTGGTGGCGGTCGTGGCCGAGCTGCTGGAGGAGTACACCGCGCTGGTGGCGCGGGTGCTGGAGCAGCTCCTCCACGGCGCACCCTTCCCGCGCCGCATGCGCTTCCTCATGCTCCGGAACCTCCCCTTCGCCGCGCCGCCCCTCGCGCCCCCGCGGCCCGCGCACGCGCTCCACGTCGCCGTCCGCGGCTAATGAACTCATCTGACGCCTCGGGGCACGCATCCATGCGGAGTACGACGGCGCCGCAGCAGCATAGATAGAGTTCTCACTCTCTTAATTAGCAGATCCTTTTCAGTCTTTCCGTTTGTGGCTTTCATGTTGGAAATTTGTACTCCCTCGTTCTCGTTTCAGACGATGTAACAATACCCGTGTCGCGGATCGTTCCTGTAAATTTTTCCATGTGCCGATCGATGGAGATTGAAGTGTTGTTCTCTGATTTTATCTGTTCGATCGACATTGCTCGAAGCAGTAGTAGCGGCAGTTTTGTTTCTGGATAGGATCTCGCAAGTCGGAAGCCTCTGGATGGTCACGTGTCCACCGAAGTGAACTGTCGTTGGATCACGGTGCGAAAGCAAGGTATATAGCCATGCGCTGGCACAATAAGATTCTTTCCGCACTGTACAGGACGTACGAGGTGGCATGGATGACGCAATTTTGGTTAGCTAGGCCCCGTTGGGACAGCTTCAACTCCCAGCTTCACGTCAGATGATTAAAAGCTAAAATAAAATAATTTTTATTTTTATTTTTAGTATACAATGTCAATAAAATATGACTTCTAACCATTTTCGATGTACCATCAGCTTCAACTTTACAAAAAAGTAAAGCTATAAAAACCCAGCTTTACTTTTTCATGGAGCTGGAGCTGTCCCAAACGAGGCCTAGGCATCCTGCGCGCAGAGACTCGCAAGTCCCAAGTCAATCAGCACTCACTGCACCTCGAAGAAAAGAAACACATGGTAGCTGTGGCTGGCACGTCCTTAATACGAGAGGACATCCGTTACAATCATAAAAGTTATGATAAATTTCAAAGAAGTTTACAATAAAAATTATAACAAATTTCACAGAACTCAGAAGTGCCGGGGCGGCTAGGCCATTCTTCCTCTTGTGTTCTATAGCAAATTCTAGGGATAAAACTTATGGTGGCGGGATCATTCGTGTCCTCCTAGATGTTTCCATCTACCAAATCCAATGGATCAGCTCTTTAATCTGCGGCGCAAACGGAAGAAAGCCGACATTCCTGCTGTTAAGTTTATAAATATCCTCGAATTTCCTAAACTGATAGGCAAGCATGGTTTGACCACTTAAGTCACCGTTTTGGATTGGAGGTACGCCGTAGTACGCGACTTCAGGTAAAGCAATTCTGGTTACTATTTTTGTTGGTTAAAGAGATGTGTGCCATGTCTCCTACCTCTTTTCCCAAGTAGTTCCTTTGTTTGTCTTCAATCAAAACGAAAGCATTTATCGTACGCTGGGGATACGGTGGGCAGAGAGCATCGTTTCACTCTGGATGTCTAAAAATTCCTAGACTAAAAAACGGATCATTCACGCCCTAAAATATAAAAACCGGTACAATAATTCATTAGAGTAGTTTTGTAAACGTTTTACTTGTGTGACAATTGACGTGGCACTTAGCAAATGTTGTTTTGTCTTCGTTGTCAATATAACATTTTAACATTTAAAAGAAGTCTGTTATAAAATATAAATAATTTTTTAAATACAAAATATAAGTAATTGCCACGTTATCTCTATGCTATATGCCACGGTGTCAATTTAAAACCTGTTGTATAAATATTTTTTCCACGTATAAATTTATGAGTGATAACTATGTCATCTCCATGTTATATGCCACAGTGCGAGCTATAAACTCATTTTATAAATATTTCTCTACATTGTCATATCATCTCTGTGCTATACGTCACATAGGCAAAATCACCTACAAAACCACTCTAGAGGTTAGTTATACCGGTTTTCATACTTTAGGGTGCGTTTGGTTGAGCGACTCGGGGTGGATGGGATAGGGCGATCCAGTTTTAGGTGGTGGAGTGATCCAGTTTTTTGTTTGGTTCAGTGGATTGGAGTGGATTGGATGGACCAATTTTTTGTTTGGCTAAAATTGAATGGGTTCAATTGGATGTGCCACTGACATGCGGGCCCCATGCGTCAGTCACCTCTTCTACCTTTTCCCTAATCCCTCTCTCCATCCCCCCCCCCATTCTCTCTCTCTCTCTCTCTCTCTCTCTCTCTCACGGCACGGTGGCACAACAGCCATAGCAGCGGTGGGGCGGAGCTTGGCGGGCGGCTGACCGAGCTCGGGGCGGGGGCCGGCAGGGCTGCGCTCGGGGCGGGGAGCGGCGAGTCTCGCGGGGTGGAGCTCGCGGGGAGGAGCGGCGGCCGGAGCTCGCACGGAGCGGGGGAGAGGAGCTCGCGGGGAGGAACGGCGGCGGGGTGGGGAGCGGCGGGGCGGCGGAGCTCGCACCGGCCGGCGGGGAGGAGGTCGCGGGGAGGAGCGGGGCGGAGGTCGAGGGGAGCGGCGGGGCGGGGAGGGGCGAGGCGGCGGAGCTCGGGCCGGCCGGCGGGGATGAGCAGACGCGGGAGGCGGGCGGAGCTCGGGCGGCGAGCGTCCGGCCGGAGCTCGGGCTGGATCGGGCAAAAAAATTGAGTTAAACTCGATTAGCAAATAAATAATTGCGATTAGTAAGTCTAAACGTGATTTGAAGAAATTAGGCTCAGCTCATCCGGTAGAATTTGCCGGATCCCTCCAACCAGTATATAAGAGGAATATTCCTCTGGGGTGGATATCCCTATCCACCCCATCCACCCAACCAAACACCCCTCATCCCTCAAAAAACTGGATCGCCCTATCCCATCCACCCCGAGTCGCTCAACCAAACGCACCCTTAAGGTGCGAATTGGCCGCCCTTTTTTAGTTTAAGGGTGTATTTGGTTGGATATGCTAATTTAAGATTGAAAATCAGAATTTTTTTCTTTCTCTAGGAAAGGAGATGATCGTTATTACACTAGGATGGTCAAAAGTACAAGCCCCAAGACAACCCATAAATAAGCCTGGGTTTTTTTTTAATTAAGGAGCTCCACGCTCCTAATTTCATTGCAAAATGAAACTGATAAACATCCATTGTATGATCCACAATTTGCAGGATACAATGGACCATGCCCTGTATCACATACATACCGAAACCCTATCCACACCTCTACCTACATAGAGTTTTACTACCAAATCATCCACATGCAGCGCCTTACAAAGCAGATAAAAACACAGGAAACCATGCAACCACTACTCCTTAAGACCTCAAAAGCCCTACCACTATCATCGTCATCCGTTACATAGAACATGTCCTGACTTTATCTGGCTGCACCATCAAGATCAACCATTCTCAATCCTTAGCACCATCGGACCCCAACCTTGCCTTTGGTAGAAGACATTAGCAGCCACCCATAATAGCAACCTGGCTCCTTTGCGTTGCCTTCTTTGCAAACTTTTCTTCTGGAGAACACCCCAAAGAGATAACTAGTAAGCCATGTAAAAAATAATGCTATTAGGATCAACATGCAAAACATTCTAAAAACAAGCAGCATTTATAGCCTTCCGAATAGCCCAGAACAATGTTGCCATCCTTGATGCATCTAATTGTGAACTCTTAACAGGAAAGTTAAGCGCTCAACTACACACTTCAGGAAAAGAGGCAGGCATGCGATTGATCCCAAAGGTACAACTAATCATACTCCATGCATAACGGACCACTGCACAGTGAAAAAATAAATGATCAACCGATTCACAAGCACTACAAAACATACATTTAGGACTGCCTTCCCACCCTGTCTTTAAAAGATTATTCTTAGCCAGAATGCTACCTCTAAAAGTGAGCCATAAAAACACTCTAATTCTTAAAGGGGTCTTGATATACCATAACTTCTTCAAACGGCATCTTACGTGATTAGCTTTAAGAACTACATATAATGAGAACAGAAAAAAAAACTCCATTCTTCTCAAGCAACCATTTGCACTTATCCTCATCATCAGTTAGAACTACATCCCTACAAACTTTCTGCAACTCCTACCACATGCAGGCAGTCACCCCACACACAAATAAGACTCACCGAAACCTAAGACAACCCCATCCTTCATTAAAAAAAAAGCTCTATTCACTGTAACATTTGGACTAAAAGCTAAATTATAAAGTCTAGCAAAATGACATTGTAAAGTACTATTACCAATGCAAGGATCCTCCTAGAATCTGGTTCTTTTACCATTACCAATCATCTTCCTACAAAAATGGAAAAAAATGTCATTGGCCTTCATCAACCCATGCCAGAAGTGAGACTGTTGAGGTTTAGCAACACAGTGGGATAAAGTCATCCTTTGTAAATATTTTCTTCTAACCAACTCTTGTCATATGCCCTTGTCATTTTCTAGTTTCCACAACCACTTCGTGAGCAGATAGATATTCATAACTTCTAAGTCTACTACACCCCAACCCCCCGATCCTGAGGCTGGCAGACTGCTGGCCAGTTTACCAGATGATGTTCTGTAACCCCTTGGTCCTTTTGCCATAAAAGCCTTTTCCTAAAGAAATCTATTCTTTTACATGGGAATCTAGGCAATTCATACATGGACATCATATAATAAGGTACATTACTAGGACCTACCTTCCACGGTAAGAAAAAAACTTCCCTCGCCATGTACCAAGTTGTTTCTCTACCTTATCCCTAGTTGCTTTCCAATTACCATTCCCAAAGTTTCTTATCATGTACAAGAACCCCTAGTATTTAAAAGGGACAAATCCTTCCACAGAAGTGAAAATTGACATATACTCTCTACTCTTATCCTTACATCACCAAAACAATAAATCTCATTTTTATGAAAAATAGTCTTTAAATCAGATACATGTTCAAAAATACACAAGATGAATTTCAAGTTCCTAACACTCTCTAAATCATCTTCAAAGCAAAAAAAAAGTAGTATCTACAAACTGACGCAGAGACACACCTCCTTCTAGTAAATGTGGTATTAAACCTTTAATTAGACCCTGCTTTGGTGCTCTACTTATGAAGACAGTTAACATATCAACTGCAGTATTGAACAAAATAGGGGACAGAAGATCACCCTGTCTCAGTCCTTTCCTAGTTTTAAAATATGGTCCTAATTGATCATTTACCATTACGGCTACACTACCACCTCCATTATCCAGTCTACATATTGCGAAGGAAATCCTTTCATATACAAATCATCTTTCAAAATCCTGGTTAATCTTATCATATGTCTTTTCAAAGTCCACCTTAAAAGAACAGCTGAAACTTTAGACCTCTTAATCTCATGTAAAGTTTCTTGTAGCATGACAAGCCCGGTATATATAAGCCACAAATTCTGGCCCACTAAGCTGGGCCGTGCTCATAACGATTCTGGGGGGGAATATGAGTTCAAGGGGCCCTAATGTAGACTTCCTTTCAAATCTAGGCCTTAACATATTATTTCGCTGTCTAAAGAAAAAACATATTGTCTCAGCCTTCTTGTAACATCCGTCACAGTACTTGGCTACTTTCCGAACAGTGAAAAAAAATTCTACATCACAGCTTTAAGCCAAAAGCAGGTAAATAGGTGCTTTTCTGGCTTCGAAGCCAAAGTCCAGAAGCCAAAAAAAGCCTAAACAAACAGGGCCATAGTCCCCAGAGAGTTGCGGAGAAAGTGATGTAGTCTGCCAAACAAACAGGCCCTATATCAACTCTGGATTCCACCATCAAATGACATGAAGCAACGCGACCTGACCAGCGACGGAAAATGACCATAGCCGAACCAAAAAGACTCCGCTGCAAACCTGGACACTATCCTGGCCAGATTCTGTTCCAGACATAAAATGACATGGTCCTTCCCTCAACATGTTTAAACCCTCCATGCATGGCCACCAGATTAATTGGCAGGAATCACGCTTGTTCCTGCATCGATCCGTCGCGCGTATATATATCCTCGTGTTGGGAGGCATCGATGCCAAAAAGCAACCATGCTTATGCTTTGAGCATCTCTGCATCTTAATGTTCCGCTCATGTTGATATCAATCGCGCATTAGCCTTCGCTCGTGCTAGTATTTATACTCCCCGTGTCTGCAACCTTCGTGCATCCACACCGGCCAAGCGGTTCGTACAATGCCGCGGATTGGAATGAACATGCTACGGTTTTGGCGGACGCAGAGGAGCGCTACCTTGTCGAACGCTTTGTCCGTAAGTAGAAAAACAAACAGATTTACAAGCATGAGATCGATGGCATTGGTAACTTATCATTTCAGTTTGATTACTATTTGTTTGTGCCTGTAATCAAAGATCGTGGAGATGAATGTTCACATGGACTGCGAGGGCTGCGAGAAGCGAGTGAGGAAGGCCATGTCCCGGCTCGAAGGCACGCACCACCATTGACCAATATTATTCATGTCAGAGACACCGATCGAGCTGATGTTTCAGCGCAGTACGTGTATTGACACGCATGCAGTATATTGGTGTGGATCGATCGATGCAGGCGTGAGCACGGTGGAGATCGACATGGACACGCAGAAGGTGACGGTGACGGGGTACGTGGACCGGCGGGAGGTGCTCCGGGCGGCGCGGCGCACCGGCAGGGCGGCGGAGTTCTGGCCGTGGCCGTACGACGCCGAATACTACCCGTTCGCGATACAGTACCTGGAGGACGACACCTACATGCCCACGCACAAGTACTACCTCCACGGCTACAACGACCCGGTGGTCGGCTACTACCCCGGCCACGCCTTCACGCACATCCTCGACGACCACGCCCTCGCGCTCTTCAACGAGAACAACGTCCACGCCTGCACCGTAATGTGATCGATGCTCATATAATCAACTGAAACAAAAAGGATCTTACCTAAGTGCATGTGAAGGTCATATCATGAGCAAGTTGTTCCTAATTAATTGCCAACCTCGAGTAGGGGGAATAGAGAACAAAGTCGCTTATTAATTTGCTATCCTTAGGAATTGACCACTCGATAGGGAAACATTTCTATCCAGTACAGATGCTCTGAATTGTTCGAAGCTAGTGGCTGATCTCGTTAAGGTATCTGTAATTGCAATCTTCAATATTGTCTGTGGATTGGACTACATGGGAAAGACTAGAAAAAGGATGCTCTGTTCAAGTTGCCCAAATGTCTCCAACCAGATGAGATGATCCATGAACTCGTGGCATGCATATGTTCTTATGCTAGTGTCGGGAAAAGATCATAAACACAGATGCATACAATACAAGGGATAACCAATGTTCGAATATTCCTTGTCCTCTGCTTACGATGCAGACTTGATAAAGTGGACTTTGCATACGACAAGCATAGCTTTGGAAATTTAATTTCTTTTTTCCTTCTTTTTTTTTGCGGGGAGAGTATTCGAAATCTTGATATACTGGATTAGCAACTTCAAATTACATCGAGAAAAGAACGAAACATACGAAATCCCCATGCACTGATCCTCTGTTGCAGGTTAATCGTTAATATGTGCTGACGATGACACAATCTGGACTGGTGAGATGATAGAGCGCACAGCCATTTTGATCTACTTTATAACCATCACTTTGGGAGGAATGTTCTTTGTTTCTTCTTACAATCACATATCTGTTAACCAAAAGCTCCCTCTGAACTTTCAGCATTCCTCTGAAATTCCCCCCACCTCTTGAAATTTTTAATTCGGCCACCAAACAAACAACATGGCATGTAGACAATTCACTAACCCACGAATCACCTAACAACAAGGTCTCATCTCCCATAGTCCCATGGTATTGGTATTACCAACAACAATGCAAATGCCGCCAAAAATCAGATTTACGGTATTAAGACGTCCATTAGGCTTGACCATCATTGTTAACATACTAGCACATTCGCCATCTGCTCGATGTCAACTCTCGCGCCCCGACGCCGTCTAAATTCGCTCGTGAGAAGCATGTCTCTTGCTGGCCAACCAACACATGACAGAACCAGCAAGTATCGACATAAGCTGGACTGGATTTGACCGCGTCGGATTAACCTAGACAAAAACCAAATCAAAACGAGTGCTTTTCCAACTCGACCAGCTCCCAAACAAACCAGGCAATCATAATCTACTGCGAGTACAACACAAAATCTGAAGTTTTTCCAGACTCGATTCGGCTTCCAACCCGAGTCCTAATTTTAGCAAGAACACGGGCGCAAATAGAGTATAAGCGAGCGCGGCTGTACCGAACACCTCGGCTTCCTCCAACCTGTGCTCCCCTCCCCTGTTCGAGCGACGAAAGCGACGCGAGTCGTCCCTATAAATCCACGTCGCCGCCACCAGATTTCGGAAGCTACCGAATTTCTACTTGGACAGGAGGGCCTTTGGTCTCTTTTCGAGGGATCTCCGTGCCCCCGCGGCGATGGCGGCGGTAGCGCCCGCGCCCGCTCCCGTGCCGGCGGCCTTCGCGGGGTGGTGGGAGCACGTGAACGGCTCGCCGGAGTGGCAGGACGGGATCTTCTGGGCCCTCGCCGTCCTCTACGGCCTCGTCGCCGCCTCCTCCTTCGTAAGCATCTAATCCCGGAATAAACCTCTACCCCTACTAGGTTGGTGCCGTGATGGCATGGCAGGAGAATAAAGACTTGATTTTTGTGTGCCTATTCGACAGGAGTACCAATTAATTTGTCATATCATAATCAGCGATTTCACTTGGGAATAAAGACGGATTTTTATTAGCTTTGTGGCTTGAGCATAATAGTGTTTTGCATCCGAACCTCGTAAAAGCTGATAACAAGGATGAATAATATATTACAGACCTTCAGATCAATCAGAACGAAAACCATGATTCGGAATAGGGATAGTTGGACAAGGACTTGTGGTTATTTTCATGCTTATCCTTCTGATCCATGAAGACCTTGCTTGATAGACAGTATACAGGATGAGAATGTGTTAGTATCTGAATTATGGATATATTTTTTAAGAACTATGAACTACGAGTATCTTTGTTCCTTGCAGAAAAAGAACTGAAAATATATCAGTCGTAAGGTTTATACATGCTGCAAATGTTAATACTCACATTGAGATGGTAATGTGCCATGCAGGTCCAAGTTGCCAGATTACAGCACAGAGTTCCTGAATATGGATGGACAACACAAAAGGTCTTCCAGTTCCTTAATTTCGTGGTGAATGGAGGTATATGGTTCAATCTCCACTGTAGTACAACTTGCATGCTCGTTTTTTTAATCCTCTATCATGCTAATTTTTACTCTGGTGCCAATCTGCAGCAAGGTGTTCTATCTTTGCTTTCCGTCGCCAAGTACAACGAGTGAATCCTCAGGTTTGGATAGCTTCAATATTTGAATATTTTCTGTCAGTCAAATGAAATATTTCGTTCCATTGATCAGACTTATATTCCTTATGTATATTTTGCTTCAGATCTTTCAGCATGTTATTCTTGATCTACCGGGGCTTGCATTCTTCACTACTTACGCGATGTTGGCACTTTTCTGGGCTGAAATATCGTATCAAGCACGTGGTCTAGAGACTGATGGACTTAGATCAGGTTTCTACGCCATTAATGGTGTCATTTATATGATACAGGTAAAGCAGGTTCTTTGTAAGTCTGAACTGCTTGTTAAGTTTGCATAATTCTGCTAGAATTGTTTGTGCTCTAGTATTACACATGCTGCGCTGATCATATTTCTTTCTTACTTTTGGAACAGTGGATTTCATGACAATTTCTAAATGTGAAAATTCTCTACACCATGGAAAACTGTGATATGCTTTTCTCTTTTCCCCCTGAAAAGAGATACACTTGCCCTTGCTAGTACAGATGTGAAACAGCAAAATGGAAATAATGTATGAACGTAATAGGAAATAACTCTAGTTTGCAGTTAGTCATTTATTGGTTTTTTCTTGCAGTCTTTGATGGTTGAGTGTTTTCTTTTAAATTAATATGACTGCTAACGTTTATGTTCTACATTACTTCTCCTCACTTTACTTATTCTTCTGTTTATCTGTATATTGAATTACTGTTAGACTGGTTGTTTGAATATACTCACGGTAATTTATTTCTTCAGGTTTTGTTGTGGGCATTGCTGTGGTGGACTCCAAATCCATCTATGATAGTCCTTTCAAAGCTATTCATTGCAGGCCTGTCCTTTTCCGCTGCCCTTGGTTTTCTGCTTTATGGAGGGAGGTAAGATTAAGAAGTGTACTCAATGCCTCTTTAAGAAAGTTTGAATGATGCATTTGGATCATGTTTTTAGTCAAATTAATCATCTAAGATAGCTGCAATCTAGTAACAACCCTGTAGTTTAGTACTTGAGAAGATCTCCAATAGTTCAGGGTTTGATCTATTTAACTATACAGCTGTAGCATCAGATTGCAAGATGTATTCATGTGCTGATTTGATTGGCAGGCTATTCCTCATGTTGAAACGTTTCCCTATCGAGTCAAAAGGGAGGCAACAAAAGCTGAGAGAGGTTGGCAGAGTTGCCGCTATATGTTTCTGTTGTTTCTTGGCACGATGTGTAATGGTACGGATTTCTGTTCTCCAATCCTTAGACGAGATTTTTGGTCATATAGTTCATTTCTCACTTTTGCTATTGAACTGCAGATGTGTTTTGATGCCTCTGATAAAAAAGCTGACCTCGACGTTCTTGACCATCCAATTCTAAATTTCTTCTATTACTTTGTATGTATGACTCCTGCAACCCATATATAGTTACCTTATTGCAATTTTTCCTTGCCTAACTGAAATGATCTTTCCGAGTTTGGTAACAAGAAGTTGACGTCTATTGCACAGCTCTAACTTGCTCTTCTACTGTTCTTAATCCCTTCTGCTTGCAGCTTGTCGAAATTCTTCCTTCATCTCTTGTCCTGTACATTCTGAGGAGAATCCCTTCGAAGCTACGGCTCTCACAGTATCAACCCCTCAGCAGCGGCTAGAGATAAAGCATTGTGTACTTTTGAGCTGAAATATGGCGATGATGCTGCAAACATACCTGAAATATTGGTCTCATCGTTAACCCCTGTTCAAAATGTGTACAGCTAGGTGAGATCTGCATGTAATCTTACCTCCTGAAGCCGCTGACCTTGGTAGTTCAAGGTGTTAATTTCATGTAATTAGTTATTTCTTACTAATATTGGAATCAAGCATCTTGACTTCTTGCGCAGGCCAAGTTTCTCATAAAAGCATTCTTGTAAAACTGAAAATCTGAGCGTGTAAATGATGGATCAAATGGCAGCAACCTTCAGTAATACTAGGATTGTTATTTCAAAAAAGATATACTAGGATTGAGCCCATGCCTTTGTACGGAAATACAATTGGTTTTTAGTTACTCCCTCCGGTTCACAAACACGTAACATTTTAGATATAGGTTAAGTCAAACTTTTACAACATTGACTAGTGATATCGATTTAAATATTTAAATTGGGTATTTTAAAATCATACGTATACAAATAATTTCAATATTACTCCTTGTTGGGTATAACAATAGAAATTCGTGGTGAAAGTTTATTTTGAAAACCATGTCAATGTCTAAAATGTCACTTTTTTATGAGTTGGAGGGAGTATTATGGGAATTTTGGTATTAAAACATTTTAAGCATTGTAGCCAATTATCCGAAAACTTTGGCTGATTTCAGAAGATCCATTCAGTGATGTCGAATTGAAAATTTTAAAGAGGAAAGCCTTTTTGTGTAAGAAAAAGTTAGGGGTAAAATCCTATATGCATTTTGTATGAATGCTAATTTTAATTTGAAAGACCATTCACGTATGAGGTTTCAAGTTCAAAGGAGAGGAGGGGACCTTAATGTTTCAGAAGCAAATATGAGCCAAAACATGATATTGTGTAGAATGGTACTTACTTTTTTGTCTAGAAAGTAGAAGGCTAATTTGCATGTTAGTATTTATCTGTATAAGATAAAGGGTGTGTAGTAGACGTAGAAACTAGACCTTCCTAGTGTAGCTTTTTATTTTATTTTTTGCGGACATTTCTAAAGTATTTAATGACTTTGATGGGACTAAAGGTTTCCACCGATGGAGTTCTAGAAAGACTAAAAAATGGGGTTATATGTTAAATCCGGTGACTAGACGTCGGCCAATTGATCTTTGGCTTTCGATTCACCGCCTCGTCAACTATACCATTAAAGCAACTCAAACGCTCCCCATGCATGTTCATGACGCTGCTTCATCGTCCTCTAACATGCATTACTGCAGCCTCTCGTCTTCCCCCACTTCCACACCATCATTCCCACCCCCACCTCCCTACGAATCTAACTCTCTCAAACAAAATCCACTAGTAGAGATGGAAAGGGATGACATGAATGAGGGCAGCACACGATTTAGTGCTAGAAATTAGAGATAAATAGTTTGAATTAACAAAACATAAATATGCATGCGACCAACGAAATTAACTTATGCAAAAAAAATTGTTAAACAATTGCAATAAAAATGCTTGATATAAGCAACAGCAACAAATAACTTATGCAATAACTTAAAACCGTAGCATCAAATCCGTGAGTCAAGTGTAATCCTTCCGCAACTTATGAGCTTAAGCAACAAAAATGTAAAATTAATGCAACAATTTTTTTTTACTTATGCAATATGCAACATCACTTTGCAGTAGATTCCCACATGGTGTGCAACAAAAATCTTTAACACATGAAACAAAACAAAAAAATTATTGCAACACAAAAAAATATCTGTCTGCAACATCTCTTTGCAATAGAGCTCCTGAATCATGTGCAACAACAATTTTTAACGTATGAAACAAAACAAAATAACTATTATAACATCAAAATACTTGTATGCAACAACACGAAAATTCTCATTTTCATCAAATATTCCTACCTTGCATGTCTTGTCTTCTCCCGTTTTGTGGCATCTTTGGCCTACTCCGGTGAGATGCCTCCACTTAAGGTCATCGTGTCTCGGTCCAAGCTCCGCCAGTGGAGGAGACCTGGAACAGAAACATCAGGAACCATTAGCCTTGTGTGCACTGCTTCGACCTCCTCTTTCATCTCATCCCCTCATTTCTTCAGGCCCAAGAGGCGACGTGCTTAATCTACTTCTATCTACTCTTCTCTCTCATCTCTTTGTGAGCGCAACAAGCAATAAGCCAGAGCTCCTCGTCTGTAACTTCCTCTCGCCTCTCCGCCTACATATCTCTAAGGGCTCAGGAAGGAACGAGAAGAGAAAGCAAACGGCATGTGGTGCATGGGACCCGCATCAAAGAAGGATCGGAGAAATCCATAAGTGTCCAATAGTCAGGACCCGAAATTTACAATATAAAATCTCAAATATAATCATCATGTAAGTCGAGACATCAACCCTGAGCTCAACCATCGAGATATAAATATCTCGATAGGAGTAGAGTGATATGCTCACGAATAGCCCGAGACATTTACCCCAACATCAAAGCCAGCAATTGATTACATCAGCTTGAGTAGAGCGATGTAGTCCCCTCACTCTTTCTAACTGAGCCGAAACATCAACTCCGAACTCGTCCTGATAACTTAATGCACGGCTGAACTTCTTTAAACCAAAGTTGACAGTTTTAGAGTAACAACGTAAGTAATCACCAAGCTATTGATAATCGCGGACACTGCTACTCAAATCCTAATGTCATGCAATTAGTATACTTCACGAGGTGTACCAGCAAAGGGTGATCGAACACGATCGTTATAATGCTTTCAACTTAGCTATGAGCCATCCCTATGGGCGGTTCGTGTACACCAGTCCGACCGTTAACTCCGACACGGTCTCGGATGTGGATCATCCCCAGCCTCTTCAAGACTGTGTAATCACTCCACCTTTATATTAAGATGCCCATCATATCATTTTTCATCCACAATGCAAATAGAAATGGTGAATTAAATCAACTCATATATTAAGTCTAGGCAAATTATTTAGTCATGAATGGTCCCATTATACCACCCGTGTAGTGTGGCGTACCCGGTTTTAAGGCCGGATAAGCCCTTGTGTTTACGGTACCGGTCCCTGGATCAGTAGCCGATACCCACAAGTTTACCTGTGTATCAAAATCATACACGCACTTATTAGAATAAAATACGTAATTCGATCTTCAAGATCGAAAAACTATACCTTTAGCCCAACGACTAGAAGTCTTGCAGCGGAAATCAAGCGGTGAAAAGCCCATCAATATGCCGTTCCCAACAGGCAACTGACTGGGGTTCGCCCTAGTTATCGTGGATACCGCCGTCGCTTTCGAACGGTCACCCTTCGGTCTGGCCAAATCAACAAGCCAGGTGAGTACATTGAATGTACTCGCAAGCGCTCCGCCAGGGAGATTATTACGGGTATGCGCATGCTCGGAGTTAAACAAGAACTTGGCTCTATCCTAAGTTTCATGTTGTGCGAGAAAGTAAGTTTACATTTGAAATAAATACATAGATGTAAAAGCGATTTTATCAAAAACATCTCGACGCAGCGAGATAAAGTATTTGCTCAAATCACTCAACCCGCTACAACGGAGAGTTCAATTTTGTGCTTTCCGCTACAACGGCAAAGCACGGTACTTGCCCGGTTCCATAGGGAGACGCTGCTCACCTCGTACTTACGGGGTTCCCAATCACCCGGTTCCACTGGGAGACACTGCTCACCTTGTACTTACGGGGATTCTAGGGTTTGCCCGAGTCCACGGGGAAACCCTTCTTCACACTTCCCGCTACAACGGGAACTTGACAAACTGCCCTGCGAACACGACGGTTCGCGTCCTTAAACCCATAACCTAGAAACCTTTTTGGGGCTCAGAAAGCCAGACTACTTTAGTGTGGCCCGACCAAGTTCGTCCATGACTGCGGACACGGTTATTCGAATAGTTTTAACCCTCTGCAGAGGTGGTACGGCTTTACCCACACGATGTAGTTCATCCTGGGCATACCGGGCCCTGGTATACTACCAGAGCTAGTACAACGAGACTCTTCACCGCTGTGAACCCAGCCATGAACCAGCCAGAAGGACATGTCCCACGCCCAGCTCGAGTCAGTTCAATCGCTACGAGGGGGCTGGTGTTCCAACTTTGTGGCGAACAATACCTCGTTAAATCCACGGGTTTGTTCTCTACAAGGGTTAAACCCACCCCATCCGCACGCTACCAACTGCCCACGGGTTCATGCTAGTCCAGGTCGGTTACTAGATCAAGTCCTTCCCACAAAGGACATGTGGACGTACGGTAAGACTTGGCCAAACGGCACTTAAGATCGGTCCTTAGATGATCCGAGAAGGACTCCACACCACTCCCGTAAACGGGCAGCGAGAACCACGGCGGGTCTTACCTCGCTCTTTAACAAACTCCCTACAATCACCCTTCATTACCGACCCGGATCAAAAACTTCTCCCTTTTTAGCTCGGTTCCACAGAACCATTTTCGGTAAAACATACCAACCCATGGCTATGCTACCTTCATACACCTCCGGACACGACGGTCCGCTTCTCAAAAGTTCACCACATAAAATATGGGGTGTTGCTATTTTTCTTTTGCTAAAACCCTAATTTCACTACGGCAGGGCTAAGCATGTATATAAGTTTATACTCTACCCTAAGTTTTCTGATAACATTCCCGGAATACATATTCCTTAGGGCGACAAGGGATTCAGAGTCGGACTAGGGTTTTCTACACATCGGTATAACTATGCTACATAAAATAACGGTAATAGAATATAGCATGCATGTTTTGAAATAAAAATAACATTTCGTAAACTTGGGTTACAACATGATCAAGGGCGGAGAGCTTGCCTGGCGTTATCGGCCGAATCTCGGTCGCAAAGTTGGATACGACAACATCGGAGAGCCTGCGCGTGAGGTACCGCCGCGTCGCAACTACACGTCGAGAAAGACAGCGAATCACTAATGGTGCGAGGAAAAAACCAGATAAGAACCAACATATATACCTGAAAGCTTACATTATGCATTCTGGACTCATAGAACTTTTAGGATATTTTTGGGGGTGAGAAAGAGTTACCATCACATGAATTAGGGTTTGACGTATATTTGGAAAATTAGAGTTCATATGACTTAAGGTCTTATTAACGTCTAGATGCTTTTAGCTCATTTATAAAAGCGAGGCTCAGGGACGTTATACCTCCTAACAGATTTTTAGGGAATTAATTAAAAGCTTTTGGGGTGGGGTTAAGTTGGTATTTGGGTAAGTAAAAATATACGAGCACTTACCAGATTGTCTAGTTATTAGCATACCTTTAATTTCCTTACTGTTTTTAATATGAACAAGATCTAAATGTTTAACACTTTCTGGTCCAGAGGGTTATGGAACATTTGGGAAAGCTTGCATAGTTTATCTAAGGGTTTTTGGATATGTCTACCAAGGTTTAGATGTTTATAGGAACTTGTAGGTGTATATGTGGATTAACTTAGGGTTTCATATGGTCTTATTGAAAACTATAGGTTTAATAGGATTTAATATCATGCTTATAAGAAATTACAGAAACAACTATAGCTATATAACTTGTATACAGACTAACTATATCCAAATTAACATAGATTCAATTATGTAATTCAGATTAGTTCCAAAAATCATAAAACCTGCATCATTAGCTGGGGTTTGATTTTAGATAAGTATGGAAAAGAATATTAAGCTCACTGGAGTTGAGAGGAAAGAGATATAGGCTCCCAAAAATCTGTTGGCAGAAAGAGAAAAAGGGTGAGAAGGCAGAAGAGGGGAGCTGCGGTGGAGAGCTGCTGCGGATTGGGGTTGTCACGGCTGGGGCAAGGGGCAAAGGCAGCTGCCATCTGCTGGACGAGGTGGCGGCGCTCCGGCGAGTCCGCTGGAGGCAAGGCGCTGCGCGGGAGGGAGCGTGGCCGGAGCAGCTGTGAGCTACCACGGTCGCCGGTGGCTTGCCGCGGCAGAGGTTAGGCGACTGGGGCAGTGGCCTCGGGCTACCGCGGCAGCGCGCGGTGCAGAAAAGGGGGGGCCGCGGCAGGGGACTTTAGCTGTCGTGGCAGAGATAGGGGCGGTGGCAACAGCAACGAGTTGCCGCGGGGGAGGAAAGGGAAGTGGTCGGCTGCCGCGGTGGGGGAGAATAGCTGCCGCAGAGGAGCTGGGCTATCGCGGCAGAGAAATAGGGCTGCGGCAGGGGACTTCAGCTGCCGCGGCAGGGAAAGCTAGAGGGTTTGCGGCAGTGGGGAGCTCGGTGAGAAGGGCCGTGCTGTTCGGACATTGGGGTGCTGGATAGGAACAAGGGAGGCAAGGAGCTCGAGTACCTGGGCAGGATGATGGGCTCGGGTACTGGAGGAGAGTGGAGCTCGAGAGAAAAAGAGGAGGTGGCAGTCGAGCTCAGGTGAGGAACAAAGGATGGGGAGCTCAGACTTAGGGGAAATGGAGGGCTGGCTCAGTGCTGGAGTTTGAGCAGAGGAAGCTCGGCTAAGAGTATGACTAGGAGGGAGGAAAGTAGAGCTTGGGGAGGAGAGGCCATGGCAGACCAATGGGATGGGGGCTTGCTCAACTTTGGGAGCATGGAGCTAAGCTTGCTGGTCTGAGCAACAAAGCAGTGAGAGAGGGAGGAGATTGGCAGCTCGGTTGGAGAAATGGGGAGAATCAAAGGAACTTAGCTAGAGAGAGGAACCGAATGGAGGAGCTAGGGGAGAAAAGGAGTTTGGCTAAGAACTGAGGAGAGTGCAGGAGGTAGAAGAAGGGACCCTAGAGTAGCTCGGTTTGGTGCTTTTAGGGGATAGTAGGAGAGCTGGATGGAGTTGAAGCAGCTTGGGGAGAGCTCGGTTGGACTGGGGGGAGCAGCTCGGGCTGAGACCTTGGGGAGAAGAACACAGCTCGGGAAGGAAGAAGCAATGGGGAAGGAAGCCCAGGGGTGGAGCGCAAGTGGAGGGGAGCTGGTGCTCAGCTGCTTTTGGTGAAGAGACAAGGCTTGCACTGCAGGGGAGAGTGAGGAGGAGGTCAGCTCGTGGGGCTTGGCGTGTAGAAAAGGAGGAAGGTGGCACAGGGCTGAGCTCATAAAGTACTAGAGTGGTTGGCTACTAGAGGAATCGTGTAGAGGGCTGGATTTTTCTCTGGAGAAACGCATGCAGCCTGGGTTAAAGCTGAGGAGCAGCAGGGAGCATGGGGTTGGGGCATGGAGAAAAGTAAAGCTGCACGGCAGCTTTGCCCTGGAGCAAGTTGACATGGTTCAAGGGTGGCAGGGAGGACAAGAAATAAGGAAAGAAAAAGAAATGGGGCAGCAGTGCTTGCTCTCTTGTGCTTGGCAGAGATGAAAAGCAATGCGTGACACTGCCTACTATTGTTAGATAGGAAGTTTCGGCAGTAGAGAAACTGAAAACAAAGAGCTGGAAAGAGGGGATAGGGCAGCTCGGTTTGGAGTGAGCTCAAGAGGGAGTAAGTGCTCTGGATAAAAGTCTTGGGCAGCTCAGCATGCCGGGGAGGCAAGGCAAGAGCAAGGGACCTCAGATGTGCGGTTTAATGGGAGTAAATGGGTAGGTATCTGGCGTTGAGTGGATCGAAGAGCTGGCCATGCAGCCTCAATGTCAACCGAGGAAGAGATCGAGTGCTGAGTTGGCTTTAGGAGGGATCAAGGGAAAAGAGATGAAATGTCGATAGGGGAGTTGGGGAAAATATCTCAGTGCTCGGCTGCTAAGGGCTTGGTGGAATTAGAGGAGTAGTGCAGCTTAGGGTCAAGAGTTCGTATGCATAGGGTTACGGGTTAGGTTTAGGTTTAACTCATTACTAGGTGAGAGAAAAGGTGGCATAGTTCCTGGGGAAAATATGCACACCTATACATGTACAAGGTTGACATAACGCTTATGTCCGAGCGATGGGTAGGTATGGCGAACGGTAAAGAGGGTATTGACTATAGTAAAAGGATAAATGGTAAACGGATAAATGGGCAGGTGGTTATTTGGTAGAAAAGTAACAGGTCAGATATTTATCTTCTGGCATGGTAACATGGTAGAGGTGAAAAGATATTTACATGACATGTGTAAATAGAGGGAGGAATACCATGGTAGCTATGGTTTTACCGAGAAAATACAAGTTAGGGTGTGGAGCGTATGTGCCCACATACACTTGGATATTTTGCATATATGGGATTTGTATGCGGGTGGAATAGGCATGCGAAGTTGCAGTAGGCTGTGGTTTGAGTTCGGGTGCTGATACATGCATATATACATGCCTGAAGTTTTGACGACAGGAGAGGGAAACAGGGGTGTCGAGGATTAAGGCTCGCGTATGTGCATATACATAAAAACAGTATATTTTTGCACTTGCTCGCGATAGGTCATAACGAAGTTGGTGGCAAAAGATTAGGTCATTCGGAGAAGATTTAAGATGTGTATATGTTTCAATTTCGCATAAGTACCGAATGGGCACTTAGCGGCAGATGTGGATTTAGGTTGTACCGACTAGATTTTAAAGGGGTGGGAGATGCCAATGGTGTGTGTGTGGCAGGAATGCAAGATGGTCAGCCACGCAGCGAGACAAAAGATAGGGCAGGGTTGCATTCCTTGCCGGACAGAGTTCCGACAAAGCAGAGATCAAAGGAAACAAGAACAGAGGGGAAGGGTTTTGGTTGTCACACTTTAGGGTTTTAACAGAGGCATGATTTGTTTAAAAGTTTTAATTATGGTGTATTTTAATCAGCATTATTCACAAAAAATTTTGTTGGCCCTAATTTTCAGGTTTCGGAAAATTGGGATGTTACATGTAGAAGTACGTAAATCTTGGGTAACTGTATATCAAAAACCGACCTTGCGAGAAGACGAGACAACCCACCATGTTTCGTACCGTAGCCTCTCGTTTAAGCCCAATGATTATTAGTTAAGTTCTTTAATTACTTCTGAGTAGTCTATAAACAATATCACATGTAACCCACCCATGACATACTGATTCATCGGACCATCCGAAGGATCATGACTCGATAAGTCTAAGCATGACCAAGCATGTGATAATAAGATAACTGCTTGCTAAAGACTCAACTAGCTCTTCATCATGCTAGGTTGGAACAAACTGACATGGTGTTTAGGTTACGAGGTAGTTCCATGCACAAAATAAGAATTTAACTGACTTCGATAAAATAGAAGTTGAACACATGCAATATTAAGTTGAACACAGTAGTAAGTTTTAAAAATAATAGATATTATCAACATGTTCAAAGTAGGGTTGCATGCCTTGTTGATCGGAGGCAGGGTACTATTTGTATTCTTGGTCACTTAATTCGTGACCTTCTAGCGCTATCGAGAAGAAATAGAAACACCAGAAAAGCAATAATAATAATTAGTACCACTGCAAACTCATCGGCATGATTATGATATGAAATGCATGGCATGGCATAATACTCTCAGAATAAGGATTAATGCAAGTGAAATCAAGTTAATCAGAGCTCAGATCCTTAAGAAATAACATTCTGAAGAATCTCTGGCGAGAGAGAAATAACTATATTCACACTTTTTAGTCAATTTGATTTTTCTTGTTGTAGAAACATGCATGAAAACAGCATAAATAGGTAGTATTCCTTTTTTTTGAATATTTTTGTATTTTATTCATATTTTGCTGACTTAATATAAATTAGTTATGAATTATAAGATCACTATAAATCTTAGATAATTGATTTTGATTTAAATAAAAAGAGTTACTTTTATTACTCCGTGGAGTACCAGCCATAATGATAGGTGGGGCCAGGGGTCAAAGGAGACCAGGTTGGCTCTGACCGGCCAAAATAGCCACTGGGCCCACATATAAGTGACTCATAGTCACAAAGTAAACATGTGCTAATTTGGGTCCACATGACAAGGGGGGTTAAGTTATTGGTTTAAATGATTTAAAGGGGAGGGCCCACATGTCATTGATTCATTAAGGTTTAAACCTGTCGGCTTAACAGTTTAACGGTTTTGATAGGTTGACCCCATATGGCAGCAACTCCACCAATGTTTAAATGCCGGTGAGCGCCTGTGCGAGCTCCACGAGTTCGGATCTGGTGCTACAACTCGTGTGAGGATGGACGCATGCGTGTATTCGCTTCCCCACATGATACCGCATCCGAGGGGTATCGGTACAGAGCCCTAGGGTCACTAGAGCATCACCGCCGGTGACCCGAGGCAGAGACGCTCGGTGTGAAGACTACTGGAGGACACATGCAGGCAAAATAACACAAGCAAAAGGATCAGGAGCTCACTGCGAACTCAAAGGAGTGCTCAAAGATGATCGAGGGGCTCTGCAGCATGGTCGTTGGCGACGGAAGCGAAGAAGGTCCTCGACGATGAGGCTCTATGACGACCGATACGTCCTGGAAAGGTGAGACACGCATCAACAAAGCAAAAGGAGGAGAAGGAGAGCAGAACAAGGAGCCGAGGATCACCAGAACAATCGAATGAGCTCGGTGGATCACGGCTAGAGATGGGGAAGACGACCACGGATCGGCTTATTCCTAGCACCTCTAAACGATTCCTTCGATCGGAAGATCCTTCTAAACAACACAAAGCTTCTCGGCAAGGCGGTGCATAGCTAGGAGGTTAGTGGCTATGTCATTGACATCAAGGTGCTCACAGCTACGCTCTGGATGTCACGCGCGTTTCGGGTAAAAGAGGACAAGAGGAAGGTGATTCTTGCACGGTAATAGAAGTAGAACATGGTGATTCTATCGGTGTAGTCAATCAAAGATAAGGATGACCACGGCCGTTGGAATTGAAAAAGGGGCAGACGATCGGGATTCCTCCCGAGGACGATTTCGTCGCCCTCGGCACACGAATTACAGCGCTAAGGGTAAGGATGAGTGCAATGTGGAGTATCGTCCACGATGTGAGCTAGCAGAGGCGGCGGGGACATGTCATAGCCGAAAGTAGGAGGTGGTGAGCGGCGTCGTGCGCGCTCCACATAGTTGTTGGAGGAAGACAATGGACTTGACAGGCGGGTCCCACCTGTCAGCGTCTCATCGCGCTGGCGAGCGCGGCACATCTCCCTGGGCTGGGCCAATGGTGCGGGCTGGGTTTCAAATATTTTGTTTCGATTTTTAAACTGAAACTAGATGAGCTTCAAATATTCTATAAATGTTAACATGGGCTCTTGGGAATATTTAAAACCATGTAAAAATATTTACAAGTCCACTTTATTAACTATTTTCTTTAGTTAATATTTAATTTTAATTTTGATCATTTTTCTGGGTTTGTACTAAAAGTATATTATAAATTTATCCTAAAATATGAAAAAAAAATTCAAGGGTTCAAAAATATTATATTAACCTTATATATAGATCTTGAAGAGATTCCAAAATTAAAAAAATTATCTGCTTAATAGATTTTTGATCCTCCCCTTTTATTAATTTAGGGTTTTGCATCTTCTTTAATACTTAACTATAAACGGATGACCAAGATTGATTTAAGAAATTTTAAAGGATAACATTTAATGTCTAAGGTTCTATGTGATATTTTCATCACCTCTTGAGGTTTTATATTTTCTTTAATTTCATATTAAAAAATGATGAGATGAAATACTAATGATGTCCAAATATTTATATTAATTGTATTAGACAACCGTAGATGTCACACCGACGCATCCAAAAAAACGGAGTGCACGTTTCGAACGCCCCTGATCCAACGGCTAGCAGAGCGGTCGACACTGGACACACACTCGCGATCAACCGCCTGACAGGAAGCATTTCCATATTTTAAATCCTAATAATCGGGTCGTATAAGCATCCTCAAATGTAAACATTTGTATTGCAGTCATGTAGTGCGTCGCCCAACAGCAGAGCGGAGATGGAGGCGCGGACGCCACCTACCACTCTCACCAACCGAATTTCAATTTATTTTTCTCCAGCAAACCAAACTCCGCCCCTGCTCTGTTCCTCTGTTCCTGCCTGCAAACTCAAACCTTGGTAATCTCCGCGCCGCAAACCCTAGCCGCCGCCATGGCCTTCCTTGCCGGCGCCGCCTCCATCCGCGCCCCCTGCGCTCACACCTCCTCCTCCCTACGCCGCCATGATCTCCCCACGGCCGTCAAAGCCACCGCCAACTCGAATTCGGTCTCACCCCACCCCCTCATCTCCTCCCTCCGTCTCGCCGCCTCCGCCGCGGTGCTCCTCGCGGCCACCTCCCCTGCCATCGCGTGCACCCCTTCCCCGCCTCCTCCTCCCCCCGCTCTTACCGTCACGGTCTCACCCGAGGACGCCATTCCCGACGGCTCCCACCCCTTCGAGAAGCTCATCGTCGAGACCGCCGCCCTCTCCCGCTTCGGCGGAGCGGAGGCCGCCCGGGCCCGCCTCTCCGCCGCCGGAGGCGGTGAGCACTACGCCCGGCTCCTCGCGGCCCAGACGCTCTTCGTGGACGGCAAGGTGGACGAGGCGATCGCCGCCTTCGAGGAGCTCGCGCGGGAGGACCCCGGCGACTACCGTCCCCTATTCTGCCAGGGCGTGCTGTACTCTATGCTAGGCAGGGCGGCGGAGTCGGATTCGGTGCTCAAGCGCTGCCGTGTGATCGCCGGCGACAAATTCGGCGCCGACTTCACAATGCCGGTCTCGGCGGCCGAGGAGGCGGGAGCAGAAGCAGAGTCGGTGGCGGAGAAGATGGAAACGGAGGCGAAAGGGGAGAAGCTGTGAGTGGAGTGGATGTGGAATCCCCAAATAAGGTAGGTATTTGGTCTCATAATTTGAAGGAAAACTATAGGTTGGAGGCTTGGAGTTGGAGCGCATGCTCCAATGATACGAATAGAGAGAAATTTGAAATGGCGATGCTTGTTTTGCAATTCTAATTAGATCAAGACTCACGAGTAAAGATATGCATTTCGCATGACCTGAGAATAAATTGAAACGATCATGGCAAGTTGATCGCCTTTGAGCTTGTTGGTGAGTACACTACACACCACTAATTTGTGTGATGCATACATTGCTTAGATTTATTAGCTTATCTGCTTGAACGTGCTACATTATGATGAAATTGCTGGAGTACAACATCAGCAAGTAAACTTTTTTGTCTCTGAAGAATCACATTCTAGCCGATTGTCACCTAGGTCTTGGGTTTCTCGAGCAGCGCCGAGAGGTACCACTCGTTCATCTGGATCCCCCGGTCCAGCTTCCGACCGGCGTTCCACCGCACCTTCTTGAACCCGACCCGATCGAACATGGGCACGTACGTCGCGTTCATCTGCGTGCCGAGGCAGAAGAAGTGGTCGAGCCAGAACAATCCCCCGGGCCTCAGTACCCTGTAGATGTCGAACAGCGTGAACTCGAGCATCGCGTCGGGGATCCAGTTGCTGAGCACGTGCATCGAGTGAACGATGTCCAGCGTGCCGTCGAAGAAGGGCAGCCGGTGCGCGACGGTGAGGTGCATGACCACGAGCCCCCGGGACGCGATGAAGCTTTTGAATGCCCGTCGAAGTTTATGGACGTGGTCACCACCGTCGCCCCGCGCTCCCGCATCCGCGCCGCGAACGTGCCGGACCCGCCGCCGATGTCGAGCCCGATGCGCACCGTGCCCTTCAGCCTCGTCGTGAGCACGGCGTCAATGGAATACCCAAGCGTGCCATTGTCGCGCATCCACCGGCCCTTCTCCCGGCCTCGGAGCAGGTCGAAGCAGTCCTTGCAGTCGTAGTGCCCCTTGGTCCTGCCGCGGCTCACCAGGCACGAGTAGTTCTTGCACGTGTATGCGTCCCACACGATGCTGGTGTCCGGCGGGATGGACCACAGGCTCGCCGGCAGCGGCGTCGGCTCCACGTACCCCATCGGGGACGCGGCCAGCACCACCGCCGCGGCAGCGGCTTGCATCCCTTGAGCATGAGCCGCTGGGCGAATGGCTCGTCGGATGGGCACTCGCCGCCGGGCTCATAGTTCATGAACTGCTCCAGGACGTCCGGGAACCGGCGACACGCTTGCCCCACCGTCGGGAACAGTGGCGGAGGAGCCCATGTGGCGAGGTATGACGTCCGCCATAGTTAAATTCGGCTGCAGATACCCCTATTCCAGTTCCTTCCGCCCTAAAACATCCATCGGTGGCACCATTAGAGGAGCTCGAGTTCCTTGTTGTTTATTGTTGTCCATGGAAGAAGATAGAGGAATGAGGAGGTATTGGGCCGTTTTGGGCTTTTAAATTAATTTGAGGAAGTGAAGAAGTAAATCAGTCCACATGTGCCACAGTTGCCGGACAGATGACTTGCACAGTCATACTTGCATCTATTCAGCAAGGCTGGGACCAGGGAGAAGACCGACACGTGGTGGTTAGTTGTATTAATGTGAAATAGTTTAAATACATATATAGACATATGCTAACAAACTCATGATATGCTAACACTAATTCATCTATCTCTGACATATCATTTCTATAAACTAATTTGTTCGATGAATTTGTGGAAATTAGTTGTGTAAGATTCACTTAGCAAGGAAACAATATCCTACTTTCATCTTGTCCGGATTGTTATTTTTTATTCCATTTAGCGTCACACTTTTATCAATATATAAGTTATAGATTTTATTTCCTGCTTCATGCCATAGACTTCGCCACACCAAAAAGTTTGTCCGTCCTCCGCCACTGGTCGGGAACAGCTCGTCAGATCCCAGGTTCCGCCTGAAGCCCAGTGGTAGCTTGTGGGGGCCGAAGGCCAGCTTGAGCTCGCCGGTGAGCTCCCGTTGCCACAGCCCGTCGGACGCCGCTTGCTTCTGCTCATCCCCAGCGGCCGCCATGTCGTTGGCCTTGCCCGTGTCGCCCAGAAGCGTCTCGACGAGGGTGTTGGCGGTGGCAAGGCGGTCGTGCAGGTCCACGAGCTCGGGATGGCTCACGGCGAGCGCGTACTCCGTGATGTTGAGCTCGCGGAGCAACAGCTTACCGGAGTTCCAGACGCGGAGGGTCGGGTCGTTCGGCTCAGCGAGGCGAATGCCGAGCGCGGAGCCGGCGCCGGAGAAGAGGAGGACGGAGGCGGTGTTCGTGGCAATGACAGGGAGCAGTAACAGGGCCCTGGACCTCCATCTCTCGTACTGCTGATCTCTAGGTTTGTCGTAGTCCATGCTGCCCATGGTGCAACGAGAAAAGCACCACAAAGCCTAGCTTCTTGTGTGTGTACACTATGGGTTAGTAACAAAGCATGGTGTAAATGAGGGTGGTTTATAGAAACTGTTGCTGAGCTTAGAGCCCAACCATCTAAAATGTGTTTAGAGTACAACCTCATCTCACATCCATAGGACTTGGCGGTGAGTAATTCATCGGTGCTTAGAACTGAGGCGTTGCTTGACAAGTGAGCAAAGTAGACGGGATCAAGCCTAGTGATTCAGCGGCTGGTGATTGGACTTCAGATTGTGCATCGGTCACTGCAACCCGTCCATCAGGCAGTAGGCTTGCGGAGTCCGTGCCTTCCGTACCACCACAGGTCGTTCTTGGGCAGATCCCGATTGGGAGTAATCAGCAAAGAAAATGAATCTTCTCCGGGTGATGAGGTTCCTTTCAGTTTCCGTCTGGGGCCTATCCTCCACTACGTAGGGGACTGGCGTGTTGGTGAGACTACTTTTTAGATGGTCACTGCAACCCGGCGCTCAAGATGAGCCTGTGAGCTTTGACTCTTACGAATATGCATTTGTTTGAGTGCTTGTGCTCAGTATCTGCCCTTCTGGTTCATGGCCTAGAAACTGACGATCAAGTTGCTATATTTGTTTTCCAATTTTTAGCTGCAAACGTAAACTCCCAGCAAGTGCTTTCTCCTCATTTACAGCGATTTGTTAATATAAGACTTTCACTAATAATTATTTCATTAATATATAGTTTATGTGAAACAAAATCATAATTATAAGTAAGTATTTTTGAATACAAATCTATAACATTAATTTTGTGTTATATAAATTACATATTAATAGAGTAATTATTGATCAAACTCTTATCTTAATCAGTTAAAATATATCATATATGTCATGATAGAAAGAGTATATTACTAGTATGTAATTCTAAAAGGAAACTCGTTGGAGCACGGGGCGCAGCTGGGAGACCCCCTGCTTTTGAGGTCGTCACTTGTGAAGCTTAGGACCATCAAATTGGCCAAGAGGGCGAAGCATGTGCCCTCGGCATTAGCTTTCACTTGTTTGAGATCTCATTGCTCTTAGCCACCGTAGTTCCGGCTGTGACAATGTGAAAAAGTTAATTTATGGTTGTTCACGGGCTCGAACTACCTGACATGATCATTTATATCATTTACAAAAAAGACGAGATAAATGAAATAGTACCTCATGATACTATTCAATTATCTTTTATCTTTCTCATAAAATTTTACATGTGTACATAATATAGCAAAACCTTGATCCATAACAAATTTTTATATTTTCTTAATACTTAGGGCCTCTTTGGATTGAAGGATTTTCAAAGGAATTTTGTAGGATTTGAATCTATAGGAATTTTTCCTACGGATGCCCTTTGGATTGCAAGAATGAGATCATAGGAATCCTACGAAATTCTTATGGAATGGTTTAATTCATAGGAATTTTAGAGGAATTCTAACATGAGCTTGGACCTCATGAAAAAATTCTTTTGTGTCTTGCATGAACTTTTTCTCTCTTCAAATTCCTACAAAATTTCTGTGGAGCATCCAAAGAGCTAGTTTTGTATATTCCTGTATTTTGTTTTCTGTAGGATTCCATAAGCCGTAACTTTTTATTCCTATATTTTTCCTATTTCTGTGTTTTGAGAATCCTACCTTCCAAAAAAATCATTAGAAGGGTCCTATGCAATATAGGATGTGAGCGCAACCTGCAACATAGAATCCGTTTCCATAGCACGTCAGCTATCAGTGATGGCCAGAAAGGACAACACAGATCACGAGAGCTGGAAAGGAATTACAAAAACCATCATTCAATGTAGTCGGAGCCCATCCTTCCGCTCGATTAAACACCCCAACTGCCACCTCCCCTAGTCATTTGGTTCCTTGCTGCAGAACTGATTAATCCACTTCCTTCTGCAGAGATGCCAAAAATCAATCCAGTAACAAATCATGTGATCACAGTAATCGGGTCGGTGGGAAAATGGCTTTGAAAACAAGCATTGTTTCTGGCCTTCCATATAACCCATATAATTGCAGCCACAACTTTCTCTAGTGTCCCTTAAACATATACATACATCCAGTACACAAGTGATATAAGCTGGATGGAATCATAGTAAGACCAAAAGCACATTGAACTACTTCCCAAATATATCTGGACATGGGCAGACAAAAAGAAGGTGATCAACCGATTCATCTGCACTGCAGAAAAGGCACTTCTTTTTTACCTTCCGTTCTCTATGCAATAAATTGTCTCTAGTGAGGATGCTTCCATCCTCCAGCAGAACGCTTTTTCAGAGAGGGCCATTTAATTTTCCATAAAAATCTTTTTAGGGGAAACGTGGTGATTAGAATTCAACTGTAGGAAGAGAGACCTAAACAGTGAATTCTCATCCGTGAGGACGACATAATCCCCTGTAATTCTACCCACATTTATCTATAGACCCCCAAATCATTCTCCTAGACCTCATACATCCCAGCCCATGTGTAATTATTGTATCTACAGTAATGTGCCGAGAGAAAATGATGGCATATAATCTAGAGAATACCCCAGCCAAAGGTCTATCCCCTAACCAAATCTTCCCAGAATTTAGTTTGTAAACCATTATCAATTTTCCTTTTTACAAAAGGAAAAGAAAAAATGCTTAATATCCATCAGGCTAGACCAAAAGAAAATGTATATTCACGTGCCAGATCAGACCTTGTTACTACTATTTGACATTAGTCGACCCAAACCCGTCCCATACTCCCATGTTCCATCCCTAGTCCCATGGCAATCAGAAACGTCTATCCTCTCCGCTAGGACCAACATCAAAGCAAAGAAAGCAAAGCACGCGAGATGAACAACACGACCCAAATAGCACACCTGGCCCTGCATGCCTGAATGAGCCAGATACCATGTGACCCCATGTGTTAACGACACCTCACCTGCGGATCAGCGAGAGTCCGGATCCTCCCAGCTTCTCCGCCACGATGCCGTCGAGCCTCCGCGACATGTCAAGTCAGCGTTCATGATATGTTCGGCTTCGAGTAGCTCTCCCTGGTGGATTTTGGGCACACTATCATGGATTGACAAACACAGGTGCATGGCAAATCGGCAATACTTGCATGACTAACGAACCAAAGGATTTTTATTTTTTTGTGCGCTAATAGAGCAGCATATTTAACTAGTTCATATATCTCGAAAAGAACCATGGCCTTCTGACAATCTCAAGAGTCTTTCATATCACTAGTACAAGAAAGGTTGCCTGAAGCGTCTCTCTCCTTTTTTTTTCCCGAATTTTGAAGCGTCTCTTTTTCACTACCAAAGAGTTACTTGAACTCTCAAGCAAAGCAGACAGCAGCATGTCTGGAAATTTCTTCAGCTTGCCTCCGACGACCGGACGGCCATGCAGGTCCGCATCGGCGCATCCATGGCTCCATTCAGAATTTTCATATGTACTTCGTCTTGGATTTCTGCTGGGACGAAAAAAGTCATGGCTTTATCGAGAGTTAAATGTGAAAATATTAGATAATTGGTAGAACTAAAGCTCATATCTATTTAGCTGATTAGTTCTCCGATTAAGAAGCACACGATATGGTTTTTATTCATACCCCATACCGTGACCCGCCTATACGGAGGGTGTCCATGTTGAGCAGATTTTCCACTTCATCGAGCTCGATGACGGCCTTGATGACGACCGTCAAGAGGTCCTTGTCGTCGCCGGCGTTAAAAAAGCAGCCTCTGTCCTTGGCATCGGCCACTATCTCCCGCCAAATCGTCTTGCTCCTCACCAATGTAGCCGCGTTGCCCAGAATCCAAAGACAGTGCCTGCCAAAGCACATAGCACGATGATCGTAGACGACCCCGTATGACTGAAGCCTGAAGAAATCAAGCGGGGAACTCACTTGGCCCGTGTCAGCGCGACATTGGTGCGGTTCGGGTTGGCGAGGAACCCAACCGATCCGCTGGTGTTGCTCCGCACGGTAGAGAAGATGATGACATCTTCCTCGGCACCCTGGAACCCGTCCACGGATCGGACCTTCACAGAGAAACCCTTGTGCATCTCGTACGTCTTCCCGAGCTTCTCCTGGATGGCACGGACCTGGCCCTTGTACGGCGACACAACGCCCACGCCGAGCCTGCTTCCTGTCTCAACTGACTCTGTGCACAAAGTTAAATTGAGATCACACATGAGAGAAAGCAAATGAAACCCATTTTTTTCATGCACTGCTGATTTAGAATGCCCTTACCTTTGAACAATCTTTGCACGATCCGGGTCACCGCGGCGACCTCGATGGTGTTGATCAGGCTCTTGTCGTGCTTGCCCGTGCTTTCCTTACCACCCTCGATGTTGATGAAGGAGTATGAGCCGTACATTGGGCCAGCCAGGTGCTTCCTTTCGTAGTCTCTGTGCAGGACGTTTTCGCCGTCGGATATCTTGCTGCTGTAAAAGCTTGAGACCGGGAACTTGCTTATCCCTGGGTGCATTCTGTACTGCACGTCAAGAAGGTGTTTAGGGTGCCCCAGTTTACTCAGCCTCTCAAACAGGCTTCTTCCGAAGTAAGCATCATCACAGACCTGCAAGACAGCAAGAGTATTACATCGTTACAACTATGGAACAGACAAAATAAGGCAAACAAAAAAATGTTCAACTAGAGCTGGTAAGGACGTAAGATAACCTTGCTTTTCACAAGTGCTGGTAGCTGGTATTCATCTCCGATTAGAACAGCAAGACGGATGCCAGGAATCTGTAGTGGTATCAGTGTCTCGCACTCCTTCAGCTGAGCAGCCTCATCGACAACAAGGAGATCAAATGGCTTGGCCTTTTGCAGGTAGTGCAAACGAGATGAGCTAGAAGCAGTGCAGAGAATGCTTTTGGTGTTCTGCAGTAAGAACTCCTCGATTGATCGCTTGTCAAAAATATTTGGAAGGTCAAAGTTGTCAGATAAGTACTTTAACTTCTCAATGCACAGGGATCTTGCTTGCTTAAGCTCAGAACTCACGCTGTCTTGCGCATACGTCACGAGATTCTGAAACAATGAACTGTTCCCATCAGGTTTGTCTTTGAACAATGTTTGCAGCTGCTTGTCTGGTTCAGACTGCACAAGTTTCCCAAACACTTTGAGCAAGTGCGAAACCTCAGCCACGTAACGGAAGTTCTCTCCAGATGTAGCAGATCTGGGGAGATCGTCGCAGAAAGTCTCGATACAGTTGTGCAGGTCATTCTCGAGTCGTTTGTAATTACTTGTGAAGTATTCCTTGAATGGTATTTTTTGTATGTCCTTCTTATTAAGATCCTCCTCTGCCTTGTTCTTTTCCTTCTTAGCAAGATCCTCCTTTTTGTTCTTTTCCTTCTTAAGACGATCCTCAGTTATCTGCCTTTCAATTTCCTGTACATATGAAGCATACTGAATCAAAGGTTCCTCGAGAATTCGCACCATGGAACTAAGACAGCTGCTCCACCCTGAACCAGGCATCAAGCACTTCTGTAGACGCCGAACACGCCTCTCCAAAAAAATCTTTGTGAGGTTGTGACCCACGTTCATCCGATCCTCATTACCGAACAACACAACATCACTCAGAAAACAGTTTTTTCCACTGCCACCAGAGGAATCCTCAATGAGACTCAGGACCCGAGATGCAACCTCCACCACCGCGGTGTTCGTCGGAGCACAAGTTAATGTTCTGTGGTTCTTGATCAACATGGACCACAGCAGAGTGCTAATGGTCTTCGTTTTCCCTGTCCCCGGAGGTCCCCATATCAGACGCACCGGACACGTATCTTCCTGCTCCATTGCTGAAACACAGTCAAGTACTGCCATCCGTTGTGACTTGTTGAGCCTGAACTTTTCTAGGCCATGAAGTGCTCTGTCTGACAAATGTAAAGGTAGTTCTGAATTGTACTCTTCGCCAACCTGTCATCAGAAAAGGAAACATACATAAGCACCGCACAACAGTACGTACTAATAGTACTGTAGCAAGCTGAAACATATTAAGTAGTAGGAGTTGCTAGAAATAAATAAAACATGTCAAAAAAATGGAGTACATACCCTTGGATCATAATTTACGATCTTCCCGATGATGCTGGTGTTCCTAAGGCTGGCAACATGCAGGTCCAATGCACTCCCTATACGATTGTACGTTGTCATGTTGATCAGGAACACCGCGAAAAGAGGCGATACAAGCACTAGTCTCCCGCCACGTTCTTCAACAGGTCTACCTGACAGCCTTACGATGGCATTTCCTTCAGCATTCTCGGCTTTCAGCACTGAGGCTATCACATAGGGTAGCTTGCCGCGATCCAAGTCCGAGATATGCTTCGGCTTGCGATCCATCAAGACCAGTATATCTGCGTCCTTTAGAGCATAAACTTCCCCCGGATTTGTGTTGGGGTCAGCTTTCTTAACCAAGACGCTGAATATGGACTGCTCTGAACAAAGCTCCTGACTCCGGGTCACTTCAGTTGCTGGTGCGTGCTTTATACCTTCCAGTGCAGAGCACAGATCAGCACGAGTTTCTTCGATCAGTGGTACGGTGAATGATCCCATGTACTCATTTAGTGAAGTGAAAGTTGTTGGTATTTTCTTAACCTGAAGCAGAGATTATCCATTATTTGGTTGGTTTACAAGAGAATTAAGTCTAGAGCAACGATACAGAACTGACTTATGTCTAATAACAGTACAACGTCAAAAGCTGGTTCCCTACACAATACTAATTGTTCTTGGCCATTGCTCACTAGTTCTTTGCATTTTTCTTGGGTTGACAGTCACCATGCCTTTATAATGCCAATGTTCCAATCACATAGGCTGATTTATTTCACTCCTAATTATAAGGACTAACTTATTTGAAAAAGGCTATCAAATCAAGGAAAAACGTTTTATCTTATATATAATTCGAATCCTTACAATTTGTCGGGAAAAGTCTATTAAATCAGAGAGAACAATTGAAGAATAAAATATAGGACATACATAAGGCTAAAAACTTGCTACATCATTACGCATTTGCAATTGCTTCTCGGCAAATATATTCATGACACTGTTTTTCTGTTAAGGTGCGTATAAATTTTACATTGTAAAGACCCTTACAGCGTATTATGCTCTAACTCATTTTTTTTATCAAACCTTTTCGTTCAATTATGTTACCGTAAGATATATCTTGGCTCCTAGCATTACCAATATTTATCTTAAAACACCAAAGTGTCCTACAAAATCCTATAAAAAAACGTCCTGAAAATATATGAAAATATTCTATAAGACAAAATTGCATGCTTTGATACTATGAAGTCTAATAACAAATCTAACCACACAAATGAATAACCTGCTAGTTCAGAAAAGTATCACGTATTTTTTTACAAGCAAGCATGCGTTGGTTAATTCAGAAAACAGAAGCCAAGCGGTTCTGTTCGTAGTCCTATTTATTTGGTTGATAGTTCGTAGAGACGCAATGTGCCTGAGTAACCTATGTACATATAATCCTTTCGAAAAGCAAACAAAGATAAACATACAGATTGGCTGAAAAGACTCACCTTCTTCTTGAGAAGGTTCTTGTTGAGCACATCTTGAAGCGACCACGAGAACATCTGCTTCTCCAGATCGCTCTGCGCCCACTTGCTGTACCTGCTGTCATTTGCGCGCGCCTCCGTCTCTAGTCCCTGTCGCACCAGCACGAGGTCATCGTCGCTGTCGTAGTAGTCGCTCATCTTGCCCTCCCACGCCTCCGGACTCCGGCGAGAGAAGTTTTTGCTCCGACGTAGCGATCGCTCATCTTCGCTCGAGGATTTAAAGGGTACGGAGGGAGCCTGTGGGATTCCGTTTGCCAATTAATTTTGAGTTGGGATGCGAAAGGCCAAGCGCCCTTGCCATGCACCGTTCAGCCTCTTGATGGTAGGGCGGAGCATTGATTCTTCATTCAACAGTTTGCGTATTTTAAAAATAGTGTACAATTATAGGTCTAGATCAATCAAAATCAAAATCATCTCTAAACTCCTGGTTAACAGGCTCGTGCCATACCTCGACAAATTTGTCTCCAAAATTCAAAACGCCATTATCAAGAAAAGATACATCCATAATAATTTATTGCACGTGTAGAACTAGCTCAAAGAGTTCGACAAAAAACACATCCTTAGTCTTTTCTTCAAACTTGACATCTCGAAGATATTCGACTCCGTCAGTTGGCCATACCTCCTCGAGGTGCTCGAGCAGTTGGATTTGGACATTGATGGTGAGAATGGATCTGTCTTTCGCCGGCCTCCTCTTCATTCAGAGTTCTCCTCGATGGGTAGCCTGGGGAGCCAATTCAGCACGCCCGTGGTCTTCGCTAGGGGGACCCCTATCGCCAATGTTGTTCATTCTAGCAATTGACCCTTTGCAACAAATTCTCTAACTAGCTTCCCAAGTCAGGATCCTTCAGCCCATTTTGGCAAGGACCACAAGGTTCAGAGATGTCGCGGCCACCTCCTGCTCATCCTCGTTTTTGCCAACCTCGATCCCTGTCACTTCGCCATCTTGATCGTCAAGCCACACCGCACTCAACTTACCCATTTGCGCCACGATTCGTGCGTCAGAGGCATCGCAACTAAGCTCGAAGCCAATCTCGGCCGTCCGCCCCCTTCTCTATCGCCGCTGCTGTGGTCACTCCTGTCCCATATTGACCATGTGGATGGGTAAGCCTCACCTCAGTTTACCTCTCTGCTAAGCATCACCCCCTGCCTTGCTCTCCTCTGATCGGGCTTGATGTCTCAGCCTCTTCGAGACCATATTACTCTACTTCTCTTGGGATATTTACATCCTAATGACCGAAGTCAGTGTTGACGTCTTAACTTGTACGATGATTACATTTGAGATTTTACATGTTAAATTATAGGTCCCGATAGTCCCCTACTCGCCTGGGCCTCATTCACACTGGCATGGCCTTGATTTCATGATTTGAGGCAGCGAGGCATCACGAGTACGTTGCCCAGCCGGAAGGGCACCTCCGAGCGCAGCATGCCTATCACGCCTACGGCGGAGTAATGGAGGGGATGAAGAGAGAGGGCCAGGAGGAAGTGAGCACGAGCAAGCGAGAGACGGTTGTGATTGTCTGACAAAAGTAGTAAAAGTTTCTAAGCTCCACATGTTTCCACGGACACAAACTAGCAGAACAGCGAAAATCCAAAAGAAACAAAGGTAAACCATGCTGCCGATGGCCTTCATCTTCAACATTTCTAAAGTCTCTCCTGACGCCATCTTGGAACCACCATGGAACCATCCAAGGAGGAAGAAACTATCAAGGGTGATCGCTACAAATCTCGTGCAAGCCAGAACGGGATGTACGATTCGTTAGAGCTTGTTTGGTTGATGGTCTCAACTTGTCATGTCAACATGCAGGCAAGCCTACATTTGATAATGTTAGAGTTGCCAAAAAAAATTAAAAATAGTGTGATTGGTTTGCACCAACTACCATAGCCTACATGTTAATAATTTGGTAAAGATATGGTAGTTGCTAATTTTTTTGGTAGAAAATCAATTGAATGCCAAATTTCAGACATATCAACATATTGGCAAGCCAAAATTTGGTATTGAACCAAGCAGTCTCTTAATTACCAATGCGGGAGGCGAAACTAGAGCAACATCCTGAGCTTGTCCGGTAATGCCTCCACCGTCCCTACTCCTGGAGACCGGAAGCAATGATCGGGAGCAAATGATGCCGAAGAAGAAGAGGAAGCTTGCCATAGTAGACCTGTTCGTAAGAACTACAACCCTGATATCCATCAAACCCAAACCCCAAAAGCCACCACCAACATCTGAAACGAAGCGGCCACGTCGAAGGAAGAACTGGATGATGATTATTTGAATAGTTGGGCTGAAGCATCGGACAATATCAAAATAAAATGAAGTCTAACCTATTTACACATGTCAGCCAAGGATCCCTAGCCCCTCACCTCCAGACACTCAAGAGGTCACTGAAGGGGCCGATGATGTTTTGATGGCTGGTGTCTCAGTTTGCCTCGAGGGAGAAAGGGAACTCTTTTGTTGTTTGTCTTACATGTTGTTTCAAATTGGTCAACATTGGAGTATCAAAAGGTAGAAATTCTTATGAAACTAAAGAACAATAGTGTAGACTAGTGCATGCTCCAACTCAGTTTGCTCGGAGACCTACCATTGTGCGATGTGGAGATTGCATGCTCCAACTGTCCAACTGGCAATGCGGTCCTCATAAACCAAGAATATAGTATTACCCTGATTTCTGATTAATAAAGCTCTCTTCACCCTTCAAGAAATAAACTAAGAAATGAGATTGCATTACTATTTCTACAGTAAATGCTAAGCTGCACTGGCTATGCGGACCTCATGAACTAAGAACGTATTACCTTGATTTCTGACTAACAAAGGGAAGCCCTAGACGTCGAACGTCCGATCCGGGGCTGGATTGTACGCCTCGACGGCTGTAGGATTTATTGATCAAACAGTGTGTATGATGTCATCTTTGTCCTGCGTGTCGCAAAGCCACGTGTGTGCCCTGCTCTCTCACCCGTCTACACCGTAGCCTGACACCACGAGCGTCCTTGCGACCAATCCCCGGTGCAACTCTAATTTCCTTGGGCTCACACTGCACCACATGCCACTTCTCTTTCTCCTTCTCTACTTCATTCTCTCAAATTGATCAAAACCGAGAGATGTAAAGTCAAGATTTACTGCAGCAAATGAAACCTACTATGTGCAACATCGATTGCATAATATTACAACAAGTGAATCAAACATAGTGCAATATTAAACATGCAAGATTACAACATCAAAAAATAATTTGGTGCAATATCAAAGAAATAGTTTGGTGTAACGTCAAACTATAGCTGTAACAAAGGCTAACAATATGATGCAATAAAAAAAGACACATGTTACAGCACAAAGAAGCTACTACTGCAACATTGTTTGCACCATGTTGCAGCAAATGAATCAAACATGGTGCAACACTAAACATGTAGGACTGCAACATCAAAAAACAATTTATTGTAACAACTAAAACTAGTTTGATGTAAAATCAAGTTGTAACCACAACAAAAGATAACAATATGATGCAACAACAAAAAACACACCCTGTAGCATTGTAAACATATACATTGCAACGTCACCTTGAAAACCCAAAAAATTCCCTAAAATCTCTGTACCTTACGTTCTTCCATATTTGAACAATCCACAAAAATCATCAAAGCCCTGACTCCTCGGATCTTTAGTGGTGATGGGGGGATGGTGCCTTTATCGCGCCTTTGTCGCGAAAACTCACCGACACCGCAACCATGGCACACTCGCTCTCTGACGATGAAGCAACTGCACCGCGGCCATGGCATGCTCGCTCTTCGGTGACAGGGCAACTATACCGCGCATGGCATGCTCACTCGCTCTCCGGCGATGAGGCCAAGCTGCACGGCACCGTGCCTCCGCACCACCGAGCTCTTCTGTCGCTCGATCGAAGCCCTCCATCTTGTAGTTTGGGAGAGACACACACACATAATAAGAGAGAGGAGTAGAGGCCGTGGCATAGATAAAGTGGCCAAAAGAGACCGAGAATATTATGGTGGGACGGATTTTGTGGTCAGGTTGGTTAACGGGGAAGCCCACGTGTTGATGTCATCTCCACCCTCCATTTTCGACCTTTTTTTTGAAATAATAATTTTTTATTCAGAAATTTCAAAAATAATACCACATCTGAAAAAATTTCAAAATTGGCCTCAATCACCACGACATGTGGCGATTAGGGACAAATCACCACGGCCCATGGCGATAGGCTCTAATCGCCAGCCCAATTGCCGATTCAATTTGGAATCGGGCCGGCCCATGGCGATTGGACAGAAATCGCCATGGGCCATGGCGATTTCTGGCAACCGCCAAAGCTGGTGGTGCTTTCCCCTAATCGCCACGACCCACGGCGATTTCCCCTAATCGCCACGACCCATGGCGATTTCTCCTGATTTTTCTTAATTTTTGTAGCATTTTTATAGCCTGATTTCTCCTGATTTCATAGCCTTTTTTTATTCGCGTCCTCCCCCTGGATCTATTCCTGCTGCGTCCACGTCCTCTGCCTCCAGCAACTAGAGCTACGTCATCTTGTTCATTATTGAGAATATGCCTCTTATCACACCAGTTCTTTTTGCAGTTGCCCCCTCGTCGGCCGACCAGCCAGGACGATTTATTATGGAATCGCCAGATGACTTGGCGATAACTGATTTGTCAGTAATCGCCAGACGCACGCCATGGCGATTTGTTAGTAATCGCCACGACCAGTAGCGATTGGTCCTAGTCGCCACGACCTCCACACCCCCTTCTACTATTTAACCGGGTGAGCAGACGCTCCCACCACGTAGCTAATCTTCCCTGAGTTCTTCAGAAAAATTGTTGGTATCTCGGAGTAGATTGTTTAGATTTGGGAGAAGAAGAAGTAGTAGTTCACGGATGGATAGCGACGATAGAGGTAAGTCTTGTAATATTTTTCCTTCTCGTATGCGTTGAAACATTAGATTTACAATTTCTGTTTTGTGGAATAATAATTTTGCGTGGAAATTACTAGATGCCAGTGATGTTGTCTAGAACCCGAGAATGGACTACGAACTTCTTACTGGTGCGAGTAGGAGGAGGTGGAGTTGTAGAATTATGTCGACTTCCTACATCATCTACCCAATCTACCGTTTGTTCTGAACTAATCATTTATCTATTCTACCGTACGTTTCTATTTAAAATCATACTTTGTTTCTAAACATTATGAGATCTAAATACTCTGAATAAATCTACCCTAAATTTACCCCTAATTCTAGATCTATTATTATATCTACTACTACAAATATAGAATTACTACAATAAACGGTGAAAGATTCAAAAATTACCTCCAAATCGCTACGAAACACCTCTCTATCCCTTCTTTTTTTTTCCTCCTCCTCTCTCTTTCTTTTTCTCCTCTTTTTCTCCCTCCTCCCCTCTCTTTTCTTCCTCTCTTTTCTTCCTCCTCTCTCTTTTCTTCCTCTCCCTTTCTCTCCCTTTCTCTTTCTACCCGAAGCTCTCATCCTCCTCTCCTCTCCTCTCTTCTCTTCACACCTCTCTTCCCAATAGCGCCGCGCGGTTTATATACCCAGGGGGTTATCGCCAGGGCTCGTGGTGATTACTCCACGTGGCCTGGCGGTTGCCGAGTAGCGCGGGGAATTAACTCCTTATCGCCACGCGTCGTGACGATAGCCGCCAGATTCGTCGGTGGCTCTGGCGATTAGAGCCTATCGCCATGGGCCGTGGCGATTTGTCCCTAATCGCCACGACACGTGGCGATTGAGGCCAATTTTGAAATTTTTTCAGACATGATATTATTTTTAAAATTTCTTTAAAAAAAATTATTATTTTGAAAAAAAAACTCCTCCATTTCCTGCGGTATGAACGTCTATGGCGTGTCCGATCGAAGCGTCGGACGTCAGAACGTAAACGTATCCTATTAATAAAGCTCTCTTCACGCTACGAAACAGAAATTAAGAAATTGGATCGGTTTACTATTTGTACAGTAAAGGCTAAGCTGCAGTTAGCTTAACCACTAAGCTACGAACTGACCGATGAAAGCTATCGCCGGTCTTCATGTCGAGCATAAGAGGAAAAGAAACATACGCTTTCAAACCACACCGCACACGAACACGCACGGTTCACTCGCCTTCTCTTCGTTCAAACGCGCATAACACTCTCAGAGAAAAGGCAAAAGAAATTCAAAACCTCCCAAAACCCTCGTCCGCCGCCGCCATGGACAGGGCCCTGCCGCGCGGCGTCCCCCGCGACGCCGTCGGCCAGCGGTGGCTCGCCGTTTTCGCCTTCCAGGCCGTGCTCTCGGCCGTCGCCTTCGTCCTCCACCTCGTGGCCTCCCCGCGCCGCCGCTACCCTCGCCTCGGGTCCCGGGGCCTCCTCCTCGCGCTCCACCCGCTCCTCTCCTGCGCCGCCACTGGACTCCTCGCGCTCGCCTTCCTCATCTCCTCCTCGCCCCACCCGCGCCCTCCCCCGATACCACGCCGTGCCCTCGCGGCTTCCCTCCTCGCTGCGGCCGGCGCGCTCTGCGTTGGCGCCGCCGCGTCGCTGGTCCCCGAGGACGCCGGATGGGCGGCGGTCGTTGGGCTGGGATTCCGCGGCGCCGTGTTGGGCGCGGTGTTCGCCGCCCACTATTTTGGGCGTGGGAGGTGGTTGCTCCAGTTCCCCGTCGTCCAGGTGAGTGGAGTGGGGGAAAGCTAGGGTTTCTCATATAGAGTGCTGTTCCGAGTCTTCTCAAATTGCAGATTGGCTGTGAGTTAGATAGGTTGAATTTTTAGGCTTAGAATTCATATTAGTACGATTAGGATTAACTGCATAGGAATGATTGGTGGTGCAAGTGACTACTGTTATTGAATCAAAGGAAGGATGTGTGTTAACTGTGGCATGGACTATAGGTATTTTACCCAAGGGTGCTGTGTGATTGTTGCCATGTTCAACTAGTGCCCTCTAGAGTTAATGTAATGTGTGCATGAGTTGATCGGAGGAGGGGATCACTGCTAGCTATGCTGTATTATTTAGGTTGATATATATTGGACATACGTCTACTATTTAAGATTAGAAATTTGAATCAGATAATTGATGAAACTGTTACGAGCATCTTGTGGAATTTTCTGAGGATATTTAAAATCAACCAACAGGCACTAGCACCTGTGACATTTTTAATTAAGAAGAAGAACCGTGATTTTCCGAGGATATTGTGTTGTCATGGTCAAATTTCCTGTTAGACAGTTTGTTTTGTCTTCGATGTTTATTGGTAGAAATATGTCTACCCATGTAGGTTCATATTTATTTAGGTGAGAACATGATGGGAATTAATTAAAACTTAGGGCAACAGGTTGTGATTTTTCAAAGCTATGTTTGGTTAAGTTTGAGCCCTTATGAGTCTAGATTTGCTTGCTTGTTCACTTGCTATCTTACAGTTCTTCCCAGCATTCACCTGAGCATGTTGCCAATTGTCTACTTTCTTACCTTGTTTTATTTTCCAGCGACCCCTGTTCTATGGATTAAAGATGGGGCTTCTGCCTTCTATAAAAAGGGCTCTGAAGGTGTCGCTTCAGGCCTTCTGCCTTTCACTTGTCCTGATCTTTATTCTTCCTCGGCAATTCAGAATAGGAGGATCCATTGGAAGCCAAATTATCACCCAAATCAGTATTTTTATAGTGACCACTGGTGTTTCCTTCTGTTGGGAAATAACCCATCATTTTGTCCAGGTTTGTTCTCTGCGGTCCTAATCAAACAAACATGCCGTTAGATGTACTATTTTTTCACTGTTTGAACTATGTAGGTTGATTCTCTTGGAACTTTATGGTCCATGATAGAACTGCTTTCAACACATTTCAGGTTGTGCATACAAGAAGGTGCAGTTTTACTCCACCTCAGAGCACTGCTGCTGCAGAGACTAATCCTACTGATTATATCCTCGAAACATTGGAACTAAGCGATCCACGGTCGTTGATGCAATATCTCGCGTTCCAAGATTTGTGTGTGGTATCTGAGTGTAACTTAGAACCTTGGCGTCGAGGTGCCTTTTTCGAGGAATCTGGTGAAACTTACAAAAGAATCGTGACAGCCTGTTTGAAGCCGCTTGAGGAGTTCACTTCCAAAATTGCTGAAGCTCTCGAAGGGTTTTCTAGTGATAAGCCAGAACTATTGTCACAACAGTCCAAGCTCTATGGTGCATTTAATGATTCACAGGTAATTTGACAATATTTTATTTTTGGTACTACGTCTGAAGTTGTAGGTTGTCCTGTGTTTTTTCAGTTGTTAACTTTGTTTGTGTTTCTGTTGGTATAAATAATAAAATCTGCTCCTCATTTAGGACCATCATCCAGCAAATTGTTGGAACCTACTGTTAGTGGAGTTGGTATCTGCATTTTCTTGTTTGCCATCCACGATTAATTTTTTAGAGATGAATGAGAGGCAATGCTTTATAGACCTTGTGTTGAGTATACTTTAAGCATACACCGCATAATGGTTGGTTAGGCACAGACACATAACGACCTCAAGGTCTGCATAACGAATTGGCACAATCCGGAAGATTTTGCACCAGGAATTGTTACCCATTGTATTATTTACATAGAGTATGGAGTATGAGTATGAGATTATCTGTTTGTAATCTCCTCTGAAAAGGTCAAATAGCTTAATTTCAAGCGTTCAGACCTGTTCTTTTTGGTAATTTCAAGTGTTCAGGCTTTTCATAACTGATGGTTATTATTGACAGCTGGTGTATGAGGACCACATTTATTTGTCTAATACATAGTACTTGGGTACTTAAGGTGTGTTAATATCATTGTGTGAGATTGCAAATGAAACAATAGGTATGCACATCAGCATATGGACTCTCCTGCAACAATTTTGGATATTAGCTATGGTGCATGCTTTGTGCAATTATGGGAGAGTTGGTATGATTGTGGATGTGATGATGTCCTGGCATGACTCATGACTGTATTACAAAATTGGTCTTTTCCTCATACATGGATGCCCTGTGGTCTGGTTCTATAGTTCAGTGGAAAATTGTGGATAATCCACTTACATTTTGCTTCTCATAGTGGTAGTTTTTCAATTTAGCAAGTATGTCAATTATAATCTTGGTGACCTTTGGACATTTTATGACCTTGATTTATATTATGTGTCGGTGACCATTAACTTCTCAAGCGTGCTTTGCCTCAGAACCAGTGGGTAGTGTCGTAGTAGAAAAATTCTGTTCCATTAAGACAGGACTGTTGTGGACTTCTATTGTAACTGGAGAATCATCTGACATTTTCAATATAAGCGAATACATTGGATTGTCATTTCTACTTTTTGTTCATAGAGGTTACTATTCATGGTACCAACTACAAGATTATGTGCCAAGAATGGACGCTGCTAGCTGGTATGTAGAATTCACGATGAGTTTTGACAATAAATGTGGAAGCCTGAAACTGTGAAACATGATGTTCAGTTTAATAGCAGCTCGATAGTGTCCATTACATAGGGTTTTTGCCCATATTATTTGTGTAACACCAGATGACTATTCATACACATTATAAATTGTCAGTTAGACATTTTGAAGATGCAGCTTATTTCTACTGTGGATTTGCGGCAAATGTAGCCTAACATCGTGGCAATTTTTGTGGTTTTGGTAGCATCCAGAAACTTTATTCATGTTCAGTACGTGTCATGCAGAATAAGTTCAATTGGCTACTTGCCTAAGCTTTAATAGCCTTGCCATAAGATTGTTTAAGGCCTGAAGGCCATGTAATGTTTTTATTTGTCTGATGTTTGATCATTTCCAAATCACATAGTCAAAATGTTACTTCATGCATTGCCTAACGATAGATTATTTCGTATGACTCTCAAATGTAGATATGCTCGTGGTGTGCTCGGACATTGGCGACATTAACTGCGCGCTCACGACAAGAGGATCGGTATGGAGTTGCTCAACTCACTGGCTGCAATGCTGCTGTGATGTCTACTTTGCTGTCTGCGCTGGTGGCAGTTGAGACATGTTTAGGGAAGAAAACTAACCCACAACCTGTGCATTCGCTGGGTCCAGCAAGCATTAGGTGGGCTAACTTTTCCACAGGAAGAAAAGGCAATATAGCTGCCATTGCAAGCACACAAAGAGGTGGTCTGCACACTAAAGCTTATACAATGGCTGATATCCTCCGGACTTCAATTTATCAGATAGTTTCAGCCTTCGTGGATGACATGCGGGCAAATGCAAAAGCGTCAAGTTTGGAGAAGAATTGGATCAGTGAAGGAAGAAAACCTATATTTGGTTCACATGCTGTGTTGGTTCAGAAGTTAAGCATGTTTATTGAATACCGCGCGGTCTGAACTTGGTGTGATGTCTCTCAAATCCTTGCTATCGACGAACAGTTTGTTTAAGTGAAGTTTGGAACTGCTGACGCTTTGCACTATGATTCAGATCCAGGAATCTTTGCTTTGCACTATGTTCTACTGGGGAGAAGGCATTTTTCCATTCACAATCTTTAGGAGGCAGGAAGGGTATTACTGTGAACTTTTTTGGAGAAACTTATTACGGTGAACTTTTGTAAAACATTTCACCATTCACGAAGCTAGTGAATGGAAATTTACGCACTCTTTCATAGCCTGGAGTAGTAGAGTAACATTCTCTGTATGTTGCCATGGTAGGAGGGAGGCTGAAATGTTTTGGGCTATCAGTTCACTTGATTGGCTTATCAAATTGTCATACTTACACCTGTAACTTATTATGAACTTGGTCGTTCAAGTGCTAATCAGATTCGAATGATTTCCTTTTCATTTGGTGAAATTCTTGTTATGGTGGATTGTTGTTCATGCTGCATCAGTCCAGCGTTTTGAAAACGGCTTGCCTGGTTCCCACTGGACAATGGTAACCTGCTGGAACCGTTGTTAACTTGCTGCAACTACTCATTAGCCTGTTCCATTCCAAGTTTGCGTTTGAATTTGAGTGGGAAGTTGTCCGGTTTCCATTAAGCCTGTTCCGTTTCAAATTTTCAAGAATGGATTCTTGAAATGATAGAATGGAGGTTTTCCAGTTTCCATTAGTGCAGTTCTTCATTTCGATTTTGAAGATGTATAGTAGTACAGTATTTCCATTTCAAGTAGGGATCCCTTTGAAGTAACCATTCTAATCAGCCTTGGATTTATATTACAATCTCAAGAACACGAACACATTGGAAAAGAACGACCTAACAGAGCGCGAACATGCCGTTGCCTCGAGAGTTAGTACAGGCAGGTGGATGCGGTGGCGCTAGCTGCGCCTCTGCGGCGTCAGTGCTAGGCTAGCCGAGCCAAACTCCTAACTAACGACCAGAGCGTTGCCGGCCAGCCTCGCCGTTGCAGCGACCGCCAGCGGCGGCCTCCTCGACGCGGCCCCGAGCACCGGGAGGGCGGTCATCGCGGCCGCCTTCCTGGCGCCCGCGGCCTTGGGGCAATGCCGGCGTGGCGAGAGGAAGCGGCCGCGGTGCGCGTCCAGGCCGCCCCCGCAACTCCTCGACGGCTTGAGGCGCTTCCTGGCCGGCTTGGCCAGGTCCTCCAGCGAGGACACCGCCGCCAGCGACGCGAACGACTGCGACTTGCCGTCGAAGAACTTGGACAGCCCCCTCCTGCACAGCACACAAAAAGGAAAAAAACCACAGCGGCGTCAGCTCAGCCCTCTCGAGTCGCGCGCGATCCATTACCTCAAAACCAAAATCAAGAACGCAAACCAGGACACGTGGCGAGGGGAACGTACTTGAACGGGAGCTGCGTCATGAGTGCGGACATCTCGAAGTGGTCCGCCGAGCTGGAGGACGAGAACGACGAGGAGGAGGAGCTCGCATCGTCGGCGAGCTCCGAGGACGACGAAGCCGCCGGGCTCCTGGATGTCGACCCGGAGTCCGACGCCGACCCGATGTCTTCGTCCTGCTCCTCGTACGTGATCTTGGGCGGCACCGCCATCTCCGCGCCGGTGCGACGGAACAACATGCACGCGTCTATCTGACTCCGCATGCCGATCAAACAGAACAAAATGAACGAACGAAGCTAATCAATCAATCCCGTGGTAACGTCGCTGATTGAGGAAGGAAGAAGGCAGCAGCTATAAAGGGGAAGAGGGGTGGGGGTGAGTCACTGGAAGGATAAGAACGGAGGGAGCGCGGCTACAAATAGGGGGACGTGGGCGAGCGGAGGAGATAAAAACTGAAACTAAAAGAAGCCTTCGTTTATCTATGCGCAAGCAATGCGAGTAACTGATAGATTCGGCATTATCTCCTGCCCCGTGCCCACGCCAGCTCCCTCCCCTCTCTTCGTTTCTTTATTTGCCGGGAACCATTTTATGCAACATATTGTATATTATAGTCTGATTTTTATTTTTATGGACAAATTTCCACTATATGAAAAATATGTTTCCGACGTGCAGAAAAAATATCTTTATCTCAAAAAATTGTTACATGAGAATATTATATTGCGTTGGTTCAGAAAAATTGTAAGTTATATTTCAATAGAATATTTTTATTATATATCAAAAATATTTTTACACATCCACGTCTGATCTCTAGTGCATCCCGAATTTTATTCGCCTTTGTGGGAGAGAGGGACGCGGCGGGGGTGGGAGGAGTGGATAAGGCCTAGCGTGCAGCTTTGGAAGCCACGATTGCCATCGGCCTGATGACTGGGCCTGCGCGGCTTCAATTCCTGCCGGCGCCATGCGGGGCTTTCCCGTCCACTTGCCGTGGATTTTGGGAGGACGTTTCGCTTTCGACTGACCTGCGCGCGTCGCAACGTGGCATCCCCTTCTGCTGCGGCCGGCAGCAATGGTTACTTGTCTGTACTTTATTCGTCAAAGTTGCTGTGCCTATCAACCCAGGGTCATTTATTGGGTCATCTTTTTTCCTCAAACCGATTTGTTGGGTCCAGACAGATGCTCTACGCTTAGTTCATAATTAAGGTCCAGTATGATGGTCGTATTTAGTCAAGTCGCTCGTACTAGTATTGAGGTGTTAGGCTAGCAGCCCTTTTTTTGGTCAGATTCACTAAACATAACAATACTCTCCACAACTTTATTTTTATTTTCACTGCCATTTGTCATTGAATAGGGTATATTCCATCTGATGTTCCATAATATGGTAAGAGTGGAACAAACCACTTTGTATGATACTATAATATATATTTCCTGAAGGATGAAAAGAACACGGAATGGCAGCTTAGACTGACTTCAGTTTAAGAAGATGAAATCATACAAGTGTTTGAAATCGTAATTGTGGGAGATTGATTCTCTGTGTTCTTATCACTCCCCCAAAGGAGAGACGCACTTTTGTAGAAAGCCGAGCCAGCTGACCTAGTCATGTCCCCCCTTGACCACTAACTCGTGAGCCAACCTTCACTTTTGGTCTTCATTGTAAATAAATCTTCCAAGTTCCAACAAAATGACGGTATTTATCAATACTAGCCACGACCTTGATTTTAAGAAGCTTTGTAGTTACCGTGTGCCTGGTGAAACGAAACTTCCATCAAAAGCCGCCAAATCATAATCTACGAATATGTCACGTGCTTTTTTCAAACTAGCATAGTCTCTTTACAATTGTACAAAAAAGTTTATCATTATCTTTAAATTTTTAGATTTACACGTGATATTAGATCAGTATGGGAGTTAATTTAGTTTACGACCTGGACATCTTATCATTATATTGAACCAGTAAGTTGTTTGCACATGATATTAGATCACGTGGAATTAAAGTTCGGATTGCGATTAGCTGGTCATTTGTATATGAAATTAGATCAGTGTGTGGAATTAAGGTTCATATCATCGATCACTGATATTAGATTAGTACACAGACTTACAACTTGGTAGCTTCTTTATGAGGTAAAAAATTATAAATATTTATCGGTTGTGGGTTATTAATAGTTAATGTACACCAAATTAATATGGGATAATATTTAGGCATAATTATGATAATGTATTGGTTGTGTTTATTAATAATCTACCAAATCAATGATCGGATGATCTATTAGTTGTGGTTGATCGGATGATCTATTAGTTGTGGACTATTAATAATTAATGTTGTTTTCTCTATAACACTGAGGTCCAATCAAAAGCAAGCACATATGTAGTATTTTATAGTCTTAATTATAAAGTGAAGAAAGAAACTATTAAATATGTTTTTTATGAGATTTGCTCTTTTATATCCTTCTAATTATAAGCTAAGAAATGAACTATCGAGCATGCTGTAAGTTCAAACGGAGGGAAGGAAATGGATGAGAAGAATATGATATGACTACTGGCTTCTACAATTTGAAAAGAAAAAAAGGACTGGCCTCTACTGTGAACTTATCTGCTTAGGGGGACAACTTTAGAGTATCCGAGGCTTTGGTTAACAAAAGCTGGAGACCAGTTCACTAAAAAATGCTTGAAAGCAGCGTCAGTGCGGCTAATCGATTACTCTTATCCACAACCGCGAGTCAACACAAATCATATCTGCTTCTGCAGACTGACAACAAAGGTATAGATTGTACTACTATTATCCTAATCCCGCACACACACCACAGACTGTAGAAGAAAGCTAAGCTTATTTAGCGACGGATTTGTAAGCTTCGGGCCCAGACGAGACAGACCAGCGATCGATTGCGGCGACTGAAATGACTAGATGGTGACGGCAGCATTATGTAATATACTTAGTATTCTCCTGTGATTTATAATATAAATAGTTTTAGATTAGACACAAAAACTAAGGAGGAGCTAGTTAATGTATCAAATGATATTGTTATCCTCATCCCTCATATATTAAATGCTCCAGAACATGTAAATATGGAAAAAGAGATCATTAACCATAGCAATGAAGGAGGAGTAAATTAGAAAAACATAACACAAATGTGCATTGAAATCCTAAAACTACTTATATTTAGATAAAACTCTAGAATCCTAAAACTACTTATATTATAAATCAGAGAGAGTAATTATTTTATTAATATGTAGTTTATGTGCTATAAAATTATAATCATGAGTAAATATAAATATAATAATATTAATTTTGTATCATATAAATTATATTTTAGTGAAATAATTATTGATCAAAATCTTATCTTAATTAACCAAAATATGTCCTGTATATTTGGATGCAGAGAGTAATAATTAATAAGTTTTATTTTACACCCGCTTGGAACCTATGAAACGCTTGCAATCGGCTACTCTAAACTCTACCCACAAACTCCTGTGTGTTACTCCCTTGGTTAACGACAAACATTGTGAGAAATAGTTTTTAATGTTTCTCATTTATAGTTTTTCTTATTAGATTCGGTTCAACCATCTTTCACAACAATAAATACTTCCTCCATCCTAAAATATAAGTTGTGCACGTATTTCAAGATTTACGATTAGACTTATAATATTTTGATTATGAGATACAAAAGTGATATTGTTGGATTCGTTTTTGAAAGCACTTTCCAATGATATTATTTTTATGTCATATAACTAACATATTATAGACTTAATTGTAAATCTTGGAATACGTGTGTGCCTTACATTTTGAGACGGAGAGAGTAAGTTGTTATGGTCGTCGTATTAAAAGAAAAGGCCCTACAACTAAATATGCTGATCATTTAAACTTGCAACTAGCGGAAGCATACTCCCATGTACAGCGTGAAGCAGCAAACCTAATATAATAGTACTATTAAGCTACTCTCTCAATCCAAAAATGTAAGGCGTATTTTAATTGGTTAAGATAAAATTTTGACCAATAATTATTCTATTAATAGATAACTCATGTGATATAAAATCGATATTATTATATTCGTATTTAAAAATATTTTTTCTTATGATTATGATTTTATATCACGTAAATCATATATTAATAGAGTAACTTTAGATCAATGTCTTATCTTAACCAATTAAAATATGTCTTATATTTCTGGACAGAGTGAGATTAACCAATAACTATCACAAAAATGATTTTATCAGGATGGAGCATTCAAAAACGATAAAAGATCACATTTCGCTGCTTTTCCAAGGAATCACCAACCCGAACTTTTTTGAAAAAATTAGACCCGATTATTTGTCGGTCACGCGACGTTGGCTGCTCTGGCCATAACGGAGTCCGCCAGACCACAGCGAATCTGTGGAGCGATCTTGTCCAAGGAAATCCATGGTGCAGTTCCGCACTTCCACTGGGCCGTAAATGGTTCGCACCTCCAAACAAAGGCCAAGCTTAAGTACAACACCCCAAAATGGACTTTAATTAGACCATTGAGGCAGTTTTTAGACCCATTGGTCACGAGATCATCAGGTTCACGAATTCGCGTTTCCTCCTCCCTTGATGCCCCTGTTCCAGATTCATATTGTTTTACAGAGCACTGTAGCGTTAAACAGCAACTTTGCCCCAGCAGTACAGAAAACGAAGATAAGCATGTCATATTTTTCGAGAACGCGCAGCATCTCATACAGAATAGAACTCTCATGCACCTCTCACAGCCACATAGTAGGGGACACGAACTCAATCAACCAACGCGACGTCGAATTTTATCACCCATTGGCCCCGCCCCCAAGCAGCAGCGTTCTGTTTATTCAGCCCCAGCAGTTTTTGGGCGGCCACCAAGCGTTCCAACTTTAGCATCCAGCTGCGAGTTTTTCATCTCCAGACGTTTTATTGAACTAAAAGGAACTTAAAATAAACACGTTTTCCAGGCTTCCAGCACAAAGGCAAAAAACACTAAGTCAGAGTAGCTCTAAATCTGATGTCACAAATGCAAAAGGAGCCATGACATTTTGCTAGGATTGGAATTAACTTGTCATTGCAGCTAAAAGGAACGGACTGGAGTTACAACTAGAAGTTGAATCTCACTAATACATTAGTGAAACCATCATAGCCAGCATACTAGATACACGACAGATCGCTACACGGGCTAAGCGAAAGCACAGGACCAAGACCGAAGATCAGCAACATCAGAAGCCGCTGGCAACGTTCTGGTTCAGGCTCAGCCGCCGAAGCCGTAGAGGGTGCGGCCCTGGCGCTTGAGCGCGTACACGACGTCCATCGCGGTGACGGTCTTGCGGCGGGCGTGCTCCGTGTAGGTGACGGCGTCGCGGATGACGTTCTCGAGGAAGATCTTGAGCACGCCGCGAGTCTCCTCGTAGATGAGCCCCGAGATGCGCTTCACACCACCCCTCCTCGCCAGCCTCCGGATCGCCGGTTTGGTGATCCCCTGGATGTTGTCGCGGAGCACCTTGCGGTGGCGCTTCGCCCCGCCCTTGCCCAGCCCCTTGCCGCCCTTGCCGCGCCCAGACATCGTCGGAGATCGGATCAACTCAGAACTGCTAGTCTAGCACGGGAAATTTGGAGTTGCAGTGGAGTTTGGTGAGGCGGAGGTGTGGATTTGGGGCGGGTTTTATAAGGGGGGGGTTGGGAGGGGAACGGAATTTTTGGCTTGGGGTTTGAGCGGGAGGATTTCAATTTTCAGGGGATGGTTTCGTTGGACGGATGGGTTTGAGACGTCCGATTTGGATCGGAGGGGTGCAATAGGTTTGGTGGTGTTTCTGCGGATCGGTGACGTGGAGGTGGTGGGGTACGGATCCGTGGGAGGGGGACTGATTGGCGTTGGATTTTAAACTGATGGTGAGTGATTTGCTACTGCAGTAGCGCGGATCGGTGACGTGGCACCAGTTCTGGGGAGTGCCGTCGTGGCTACAGAGTGGCGTGTGGGCTGCGTGGACGGGCCTCGTAGCCCACGAGTCGTGGGACTGAACACTTATGGGGACTTTTCTTTTTCATTAGTTTCTTTCGTAAATCGTAAATAAACTTTTCTCAAAAATAAATCTAGATAAAATCGTCGATAATCTAGAATAGTGTAACTAATATTCTAGCTTCTCAAATCCTATAAATAAAAACGTTTGAACGCTACGCGATAAAGATACATCACTTCTAGCCGAATCAAAAGAAGTAGGGATGGGCATATTCAACCCGAAAACCGAACCGATTTTCAGGAAATACGGTTTTTGGGTTTCGGGTCCAGCTCCAATTTATATGCTATTGGGTTGCGGGTTTTAATTCAGCTTTGACTCTTTAAAATACAAATAGACCGAATAACTCGATATACATCATTTCAAACTAAGAATGGTGTAACATGAATTCTTAATCTACATCACTTCATGTCTCTATGTTCCTGGACAAGTGATTTGTTTAAACTTTTTGATTGTTGATTTTATTTTATTTGCTGAGGCATTAGGCATGTATGGAAGGAGGATAAGGCATTAGGGTTTTGAGTTCTTCGATTTTACGGATACCCGAATACACCGAACCGAATTATTTTGGTCTATAAGGTTAGAGTTTGATTTTGGCCTCTGATAATTTTGGGTATCATTTTGCAAAAACCGAAATAAATATATCCTGATTAAACCAAACCGATTAACCAAAAAGCTGAATGTCCAGCCCTAGAAAGAAGCCTAAGATAAAACAAAATAGAAAAAACAAGGACAAAAAAGGCATTTTACATCGGCTAAGTCACCACATGGACTTCAGTTCCGTGTCATGTAGCCGGAGGGACTTTCTTGATCTGAAATGATAAGTTTGGGAGAAATTTGTATTTCGAAAGAATGCGAGTCTCGTGGGAAAGCTAAGTTCAATGATCAAGTTGGTCATATCCTATACTTCTACCTATTGATGTAGTGTTTGGTTAGAGGAAAACATCTCCTTATCAATAAGTCGAGCTCGAGTGAGCTGTAGAAGGCTTGGATCGAGCAAATGTAAGGTTGCTTTCGAGCTCAGCTTGACAAATCTTGAAAACACATAGAAGTGTTGTTCGCTTTACAAAAACAACGTAAACTCGATACAACTTGAGTAGACTTGAAATTAGCTTGATAGAGTGGGTATAAAAATTATTCAAAACTATAACCGTAGGGTATGTTGTATCACTTTAATACGCGTTTGGCAGCAAAACGACATGAGGGGCCCACCCAACAACACATATAGATGCTTTCGTGGACACTGTGCTGAGATGGACGTAGGCCCCACCTATCAGCCTCTCATCTTCTTCTTCTTCCCCATTCTCTTCTTCTTCTTCCCCTTTCTTTGTTTCTCCTATTGCTGCCTCCTAGTCACCGGAGTTGGGCCTCCATGCTCGAGCGTCCCATCAAAACAGGAGAGGATGGACATAGTTGCACGCCGCCGCTGTGCAATACCAGATTTGTAGACCCTCCTCCCACGCGGGAGACACTCCGTCTCATCCCTGCTTGTTTCAGTCACTAAATCCCCCATCCGCGCCACCAACCTGCCTGCCAAACCGCACGATCTCCCTCCACCTCTACCTCTGGCTCAGCCACCTTCTCGCGACCATGCCCTTGTCTTCTCTCGTCACCGCTTGCTACTCGGATGCTTGCACCCAGCCCCTAAACACTCTCAGGCCACCCCATCGCTAAGCTGTCTCCCAAACCTCTCGGCGACGGTGCTCCTTGGGGCATGCCCTCCTCCCAACCCTCCTCCAAGAGAAGAGAGGGAGGTAGGGTGAGCTCACCATGCGCTTGTTGCTGGAGGTATAGCAACGGGGATGGGGAGAAAACACGTTGTTCCGTGTCAAGTCGTCGACGACACGTACCGGATGCTCGAGTGGCAAGATGTGGGGCTTGCCTATGAATCGCGCCTCGTCGGTGCGCAGAGCAAAGAGCTAGAGCACGTGGTGCCCCGAGTGGGGCCACCTCGGACGGTGTGGAGTGTAGGGGGCGCCGCCTCATAGTGGAGCGAGACATAGAGGCGCCACACGATAGGGCACCCATCGGAGCTGTGGACACGGACATCGCCTCATGCTTGGCATCACTGGTGGGGACACAGGGGGATTGATGAGTTCTCACTCAACTCCATCCACCGCCCGCCAGCCTCGATCTCCACACGCGCGAGTCCCCATCCAATAGCACCTGACCACGCCACCTCCTTCTGCCCTCTGTGTTCATGCTGGCCTCGATCTCCACGCACGATGACGACATAATGCGAAGGGTGGAAGAAAGAGAGTGTGGAGCAAGGGGGGTCTCACCTCTCTTAACTTGTGTGGCACCTCAGTGTCCACATAAGCTTTTACGTAGGTGTTGACAAGTGGGTTGTGTGGCATCTCGGTGTTCACATAAACTTTTACGTAGGTGTTGACAAGTGGGTCATGATAGTCAATTTACCTGGTAATAGCTACATATAGCTATTTAGAGTGTAGCGTTACAGACTAGTTTAAAAGTTATGATTCTATGAAAAAAGTCTAAAAAATATAGCAAAATGATATAAATTACCTTAAAATTGTGATCTTGAGTAATTTTGCTCATAAAATAACAATACTAGACAATACCTCGCGCAATTGCGCGATGCTAAATTACAGCGCCATCTGTGCGAGGCTAAATTACATCGTCATATTTAATTCACTATCTACTTTTGCTAAGTCTTCGCTCAATTGATGTTAACTGGGAGCAAAAATGTAAAAGAAATTGAAAATAGGAGCATAATTAGGAAGAGGAGGATTCTTTAAAGATTAGAGTATTAAGGAGTGAGATTTAGGTTAAAAGGAGTAAAAAAATAGAATCAGGATGTCAAGACGATCAAAATGGATATATTATGTGTTTTTAGGATTTGGTGAATAGTAACAGGTTGGTTTGGGTTGGGTTGGGTAAACAGTACAAACCTGATACTATTCATTACGGGTCGGGTGAACAGTGCAAGCTCCGAAATGAATAGTGCAAACCCGTTAATCGTGGGTCGGGTTTGGTAAACAGTACAAACCTAATACTATTCATTGCGGGTCGGATGAACAGTGTAAGCTCCGGAATGACCAGTGCAAACCCGTTAATCATGACCGTGTACAGGATATCCGACGACTCACAATGCGCCACGTGGACCAATCACAAGGCTAGAATCTCAGCTACTTTTATATATAGAGATTACTCGTATAAGAACAAAAGTGAGTTTGATAAAGCTCGACCATACCCGATTTAGTTATAAAGATAAGCATCAAATCGAGATTTACCGACCTATTCGAGCTCTCCCTCGTTAGGCTTGGAAGCTTTTCAGTCCTGATTCAAGCTCGGAACGAGTTCGAGCTTTCTTTTACAGGTCTATTATAACATTAAAACCCTGGTTCCATGGAAACCCCTCCTCCCAAAAAACGAAAGTAGAGTTCAGATCACAGGCAGGACACAACAAATCCGAGTTGAAGCATCTTTTTAGCGCCGTTTAATCTGAAGCGGTGGTCTCCGATCCAACAGTTCAAAAGCGCCGACCCGCCACGGAGGACGGCTCACGTACAAGCAGCGAACACCGCGCACGCGCCCAGCTCCCCTAACCGCGCCGCCAGCACCGTGAAAAACCCGTCGCCTCTCGGCTCGCCATCCGCCTCCGCTGATCCGCGTCGTCCCCTGCTCGGCGCCGCAACACCACATGGCCTGTGCCCCCGCCGCGCGCAGGGTTTCGGCCGTGCTGTACCACTACCCATGCCCGGACGGCGCATTCGCAGCGCTCGCCGCCCACCTCTACTTCTCCGCCGCCGCCCTCCCCGTCCGCTTCTTCCCCAACACCGTCTACGACCCCATCAGGTAGTCTTCCAGAACTGAAACCTGAACTTATTTATCTCTCTCTTTCGGTTCCAAAACAAGACCTAATCTGCAGGAAGCATGCACTTTTCAGGTGTTTGCTCTGACTGTATTGTGCATTTGATAAAGCTTTACCTTTGCAACGTCTAGGTGTAGTTTAAAATCGTGTAAGCCGACCGGTAGACAACAGGAAGCATGTGCTTTTCATTTGTTCATTTTGAAGCTTCGCCGTTGCAATATCATGGTTTGGTTTCAATTCATTTAAGCTGAATATGTTGTCAGATTGTCAACCTTTTGTGCTATTTTTTCTCTAAAAAACACCTCAAATTAGCAGTGTACATTTTTTTGCGAGAGTATAAAGCGACGAACACAATCCACAGACATCACACTCACGTGTGGAGGCTCCACTGGCCCTACTTAACGCGGGCATGCGTTTTCCACTTAAGGATTATGCAGCACTGTTAGGGATACGTGTATCAGTATCAGGGCAATACGTATACGGGGATATGCCATTTCTCAGAAATACCAATACGTGGGTACGTTTAACTATTCTTTTTAAATGAACAATAAGTTATATTCCGCTTAGGGATCTGCAGGAGAGGGACAGTGGGGGTGGGCAAATTGTGCTGGACGTTGGGAGGGGAAGAAGAGGAGGTGCTGGATGCTGGGAGTGAGGAGAGTTCACTGCCCGCTGGTGGTGGCTGGTGGATCAAGGGGCGAGAGGGAGGGAGGCGGCTGGGAGTCGGGACTGAGGAGGGGGCACAGGAGTCAGGACAGTTTAGGGCTAGATAACCCCTTATTGGGCTGGATCATATCGACTATGTATCCATCATGTATCCAATATATATCTTAATTATTTGTCTTCATTTGTAATGTTAATTCTCCCAATACTTGGTGGATACGTATCGGGCATGTATCCGATGCGTATCCAGTAATGCGTATCCGTACTGGATATGCCAGGTTTTGCACGTATCAGTGTTTAGGAGCTTAACACCCACGTGCACGTACTCTGATTTATACGACAAGCCAGTGCGTCAGTCCGAGGATTGAATCTGGGATGAACAACCTCGCTACCACCACTAAGCCTTCATCCGTAGGCAAAGTACACTTTAACCAGTAAAGTAAACAACTACTTGTGCAAGTCCTATACTATAAGTTAAACCAGAAATTCTGTAGCGACAGCATCTCACAAGTGATAAAACCTGTTGCAATGCGTTAGTAATGACCATTTACCTGGTATTTTGTGAAATTTACTCATATTCCACAAATCATGAGTCACGACCGATTGGAATGATCAGCGTTGAAAAGAAGACTTAGTGTGATGATCTTGTGTTTCTCCTGTTAAAACCTTGTTCACACTGTTTGCTTCTTTGTAGGAGCGATGCTCTTCCGTTTGATGAAATCAAAGATGTTTACCTTCTTGATTTCGTAGGGCCTCCCGGTTTTGTTGCTGATATAGCCCCGAAGGTTGAGAGGTACGCACACATTCATTTCTTACCTTCCCTCTCTGTGTTGCATTACTTGCGTGCATGTTTGATGTGAATTGTGTACTTTATTTTGGATTCATGCAGATGCAACTATTCCTACTTTGATGTGTATAATGTGTATAAGTTAATTTCAATAGATTCAGTAGTGGAGCACTCAATGTTTGTCTAAATTTGTAGGGAGTAAGAGTAATGTAATGTGGCCTTCAATCGTTTTAGATATTGTAGAACTATGAAGTTGTGTGCTAGAATATTTTCTCTACAAATTCTAGGGACATTTCTAATTGTTTCATCTTTTCCATTGTAACAATCTTAGACTATCATGAGAATGCTTTATAAAGTTTGTGGGGATGCCACACTTGGAGACATTTCTAATTGTTTTATCTTTTTCAGTGTAACAATCTTAGACCATCATAAAACTGCTTTGGAAAGTTTGTGTGGGAATGCTACACTTGGAGAAAATGTGAATAAGGTGATTGACATGCAACGCAGTGGAGCAACAATTGCCTTTGACTTCTTTAGAAATAAGTTCTTGACCGAAGCTAGTACGTTACGGAATCATGGAAATGGCAATGCTGTGACTGAGGTGAAGTTTCTACCTGAAAACAAGCTTGAAATAGTGCACAGGCTTTTCAAGTTTATCGAGGATGGGGATCTATGGAGGTGGACTATTCCGAATAGCAAGGCCTTCAGCAGTGGCCTCAAAGATTTGGACATTGAATTCAATGTCAATGCAAATGGAAAGTTGTTTGATCAGGTAAAGTTTTACCTCTTAGTATTAATATTTTGCTGCAGTACCAATTCCTCCTTTCACTTAAACATGCATGTTCGACGCCTTTTATCACTTTATACTGTGTTGAGTACTGGAGTTTTTGGTTTTAGTTGTATAGTAATCAGCTCAAGGCTGCTGCTCAGTGCTCAATGAAACAATTGTAGTCATTTAGAAATTTAGCACCATAGTGTGACCAAATTTAGAAATGATGCTGTTTCCTGAGAATTTAACTTTTAATGCTTGATGATTGTGTCCTATTCTGTAGCTGTTGCAAAACAGTAAATCAGTAATGTTGAACATCTGCCTGTCAAACCTATATTCTTTTTGCACTTTCAAAGCTTATTTCACCATACCTTTCTGTAAAAGTGCACTGGTGTTATTGCAGTTGCTGGAGTTGGATCCTGAGCAAGTCATATCTCGTGGACAAGTAACAATATTGGAGAAGCAAAGATTGATTGATGATTGCCTGGAGAAGTCCTATGAAATTGCACTAGGATGTGGCCAGTTTGGGAATTGTCTGGTAAATACATATGCTTATCCATTGTATGTTTCTTGGTGATGAACTTCTGTTTTATGCATGACATGATTTCCTCCATGTTACGTCAACACTCCATGTCGATGGATGTGGAAGTGCATTACTACATAAAGATGTATCGGCATTATTCTTGCCTAATCACAAATGTTATAGCATGTTAGCATTAGCTTCCAACTTTGCTTCTGTTAGTAAGTAGTATTAATTATGCAATAAAATGAGATTATTTTGATATTTAATCAGATTCTGATAATCACCCTTTATGATATTAAAGATGTCTCTGGACCTGGGGATTGGGATCAACTGTTGAGCCAAAAAAAATTGAGGCTTTTTACCCTTGTGCTGAGCAATCTGCACAAGCTGTGGAATGTCAAAATGCATTTGGTAGGGGAGCGTTCTGTAGATGGCAATTGCAGGTTCTGGGAACAGGGACCATTACATATGCACCTCCATCAGGATTTTTTTGTTGTTCGCGGAATGAGTTTAACCTTCAGTGATCATTTTCTTTATTCGCGTTCATTTGAGTGTCTGGTTCTCTAAATTAGAATAAGCTTTATACTTTAGTCATGCCGCCTAATGTCTTTGCAATTGTTCGCCATTTTTACTGTCTTTATTTTGCATTTTCGCCAACACTACTTAACATCTTAACTGGCCATATTTGTCCCTTAGGCTGTCAATGCTGATGCTATTTCGAGGTTGAGAAGCGAACTCGGAAACCAGTTAGCGAACAAGAGTCATGATTTGAATCTGAGGCAAGTTTTACTTTCCCTGTTTGCATATTTATCCAGAATTATTTTTGTCTGTGTTGGTTCTTATTCACTATCTAAGATATGATTTGTACTTGACTACACCATATTTTTCAACTTGTCATAAACTCATAATGCCAGCTGTGCTCTTTTTTCCCCAGAGGTATTGGTGCTGTAGTATACAAAGTCCCCGAGTTAAATAATGACCAACTGCTAAAAATAAGCCTGAGAAGTTTAGAACAAGAAGACACGACTACTATCTCTCAGGTACTTTTCCCTTATGGGTCTCTAAGGTTGTACTACTTAGTTTGTGAAAGGGGTCATTGTTAGCTTACAAATGTAATGTTTTTTATTCTGTATGTAGCAATATGGTGGCGGTGGACATCGGAATGCAAGCTCATTTATGTTGAGTATTACTGAGTTTGAGAAGTGGAGGGTTGTAGCTGAACCTTCCAACACAGAAACTGTCTAACCATCTGGCTCCCTCCATTATTCCGTCAATCAATAAACTCTTAAGGTTCAGAACGAAGGAAATACAAAAGAATACAAAGGATGGGAATAAGTAAGTTTTATGTTGGGGGTGCGGCACATCATCATGCAAAAGAGAGCATAGCAGACATGCCTGGTGACTTATGCAGCATTGTGCTGTCATGCCATCCCTCATGCCTTACTGTTTGATGCTCACGAAGATGCTGGAGAGTGGGACTTGCTTTACAAAGTTTACTGAATAACTGTATTTTATTTTATTTTAAGCTAACCTAGATTGTGGACCCCAAAAAAGACAAGCTTGTACCAACTTTCTTATACAATGCTACTACTGTACTAGTATATGTCACCACATTGTACTCATTGGCAACTATAAGCAGTTACATGCAATGTTGTTTCAATTTATTTATTTTACTCTTCTTTTGAGAAAACCATAGGCTTTTATTATTCCTCATACGGATTACATTCTCATTGCAAAACGTCAATCAGAAAGTCAAGTATTAAATCAATGCAAAGAACATGAGAAATAATGCTAAGAGCTTTTTTGGTGTAGAGATGTGCCCCTAGATTCGCTTCTCTCGTGACAAAAGGAAGACAGAAACCCTGAAAGGACGAACAGATCGCCTTCATTTCCTGAAAAACGATGACACGTTAAAAGTTGGAAGTTTTCTTTTTCTGAAACATGGTATGTTCCATCAAGACATCAAACCTTGTACAAAGTCGGGGGCACCATCTGGCCATATGGCCTGGGACAGAAGACACCTTTTTGCACCATCCGCCGCCAAAACGTCTGTTAACTTTATTACACGCCTGTGGGCAAAACACAAAATTAAAGATTTGGAAATTTAAACCAACGAAGCTTTTGATCTCTCTAAACGAGTGGTAAGTCCTGTTCGCCAGACTTGAGAGCATGAACCAACTGCTGTGAGTCCGTCCCAATCTGTATCCAGAGTTATACCACATTGTTATGCTGCAATAAGAGTTTTGCGACATGCCTCCGTTTCAGCATACAGTGGATCTTGTACATAGTGCAGTTTCCCCGCGCCCGCACCAACCGCACCAACCGACCTCCTTGTTGGCTCTGTATATCAAAACAGCCGTTAGTGTTTATCTTCAGAAAATAACCTTCTAGTGGCTGCCAAAACAAGATTATGGCTCCCTTGGTTCATCTCTGGATGGCCAAAAAACTCCTTAAACTTAACAGTATGCTTCTTTATGCTATAGACTAACTGGTTCGGGTAAAACTCATCTCTCCAGCATTTCTTTTATTTCTAGTATGCCACCAATGCCACATCAGAGCAATACATACAACTTGCTCTCAACAAGCAGCAACAGAATTTTACTCACCACTTCTTTTGGCCCTTGGCATCCAACAAGATTATCCCGCATATCTGCCGGTCCCAGCTCCCACCACAGTTGGCGAACCTGCTTGCATTTAAAAAAGACGTATCCCCCATCCTCATTGAGCCTGAGACAGACAGGGCAAACTGGGTCTAATTCAATACCTCTCGTCTGAATATTTAGCTGAAGATGCAAACTGTCATGTGCTAACCTCCACAAAATTTGTTTAACTCTCAGTGGGCACTCTGATTTCCATATACTAGACCAACTAAAACCATGGCCTCTAGTTACTTCATCTTCATTCGTGGACCCTTCATCATGGTTACTCCATCGCTGATATAACTTGTATGCATATTTTACAGTGAACCTACACTTCAGTTCATAGTGCCAAGCCCATAGATCATCCATGTCCTCAAGGTCCGGCATAGCAAGGATCAGCTCTGCATCTTCTTGCCAAAATAAGTCATTTATAAGTTGCTCATCCCATTGCCCATTCGCTGGATCCAAAAGTTGAGAGACACTTTGCAGCACAATCTGCCCTCTAGGAGTACTTGGCTTTCTGCTCCACTCCCTTGGTAGCCACGGATCATTCCACATATTGATTGTTGTGCCATCTCCGACACGTTTGATCACCTTTTTTCTGAGCAGTTCAATACCTCGAAGAACATTTCGCGAAACTTATGCTCTGCACCGTGGCCTCCAACACACTTGTATGCGGGTAGTATTTTGCTTCCAACACTCTAGCACATAAAGAGTATCAGGTTCAGTTAGCAGTCTCCATCCCTGTTTTGCCAGCATTGCCATATTAAATGCATATAGGTCCTTATATCCTAAACCTCCATCCTTCTTAGGCATAGTGATTTCTTCAGAGAGGACATTGATAGGGATTTTGAATAAACTGTTCTTGTGAGAGATTTGATTTCAAATTTCTACGAAATTCCTGCTTGCCACGGTGTTCTCAACAAGGCCAAGCCGCTTCAAACTAGTAGCGGCTCTTCGAAATAAGTCGGCGCTCATCATAAAAAGCAATGGATACCTGGAGAGCCTTCATCGTAGGTACCAAAATGAAGAGGACACAACACCTCCCGGTCCCATGTCCAGCCAATTGATTTGCTAGGGTCAGGACGGCTCGGCATCTACAGTGGTAGCACAGAGTTCAAGGACAAGAAGCACCAAAGCCAGTGTGATACTGCAAGTCTGCAATTGCAATGCAAATGTGCAGTTGAATGCTCCTGAGAGGGGCCTGCCTGCTCGTCCCGTCAAAAAGCGTCCAGGGTGGTGGACATGCATATGCACGGCCTTTTTTCTTTCTCGCTCTCTTTAGCCTTCCCCGATCTGGGCCAGGCCTCACTGTTCCTCGGCGCCATGGCTGCTGTTCTGTTCTGTTCACGCCTTTGTCCGGCCGGCATACGTGGGCGTGCCCGTTGCCGGGGAGACCGCTGCAATCATCCGTGTCTCTCTTTTCACCGCAGTTTTGCCTCCTTTCCTATGCTCTCTGCTCGATCTAATGTTACTTTCTCTTTCTCAATTTTTTATTTACTTTTACTTTTCTTGACGAAACTTTTTTTACTTTTACTTTCGAGTTACCGCATGCACATCTACTAGATTACTACTTTCAAGTCTAAACTGTAACTAGAGGTCTAGAGTAAAGAACATCCGTGTCTCTTGATGTTATAGAAACAAGAGGTCTCTAGTCTAAGGTCTAAACTAGAGGTAAGCACATCTTCCGAACTGAGTCATTTACAAATCCAACAACGGTATTTACAAATATGAGAGATTGGGACTTGTCCGAGAGCGTTTTTTTTAACTTTCACGAACGCATGCGTAAGTAGGATGGTACAGCGCTGCAAAGAATGGGATCCTCCTGGGATACTACTGAAAGCGTACAGCTTTGAACAACTCAGTCCCGTGTGCTTCTTTTGACGTAGAGGAAATTATTACCGCTCGGAAGAACGACGGACGAAGGACGCATGCATGAGCTGGGAAGGGTCCTACGAATCAATGCGGGGCTAATATCGATAGGGCATGGGAAGCATAGGTCTTATCAGGGACCCAGCTTCAAACCAAGGACAGCCAGCTTTGAGATCGACATGCCAACATTATCACCTCCAGCCAACGGATGCAAGTGCAGCTCCTTGCAAGAGATAAGAGGGAGAAAACGGAGATGTACAGAGAGCAACTCAATACTGCAAGCCATTTATCTGTTTTCTGTAATGTGGTGTCTATGATATAGGACTAGTTGTCTAGTTGATACTACTTGGGGGCCTATTTGGCAGGATAAATTGGACAGGACGATCGTGAAAGCAACACACGCGCATGGTTCAGTCGACCAACATGGGGCTTGTGCCTTGTTTTCAAGCGGTTTATGATGTCACTATGCCTCAAAGAGGAGGCAGGCAAAGAGCAGCAACGATCGATGGCCCTCTCCTGCCGCGCAAAAGAGGAGGCAGGCCAGTATAGCAGCAGTATACACATGCATGAAGGCACTCGCAAATGACAAAACTCTACATGCACTAAACTAGGGTTGGTCGGATTTGTTATCCATCACCATTCAGTTGCATGTTCCAAAGAGAGAAAAAACACAAGAATACGTACATTACCTACCACTGAGAAGGTTGCGCCAATGGAGTACGTCCGAAGTTCATCTTAGCCTCATGTGGGTTTACTACCAACCAATCCTGAATTTGGCACCGCAATTATTTGACGCTAGAAACTGTTCACCAATAATGCATGAAAGGACGAGGCATGCATTTTTCCTCGTTGTTGACCTGAGGGATTACAGACACAGCAAGTTGGCATGTAGTTTCAACTGACTAAATTCCAATCATCATTTCGAAGCAAAGCAGTGTCTTTGATGCTACTAGTAGCATGGTTTAGATCAAGCTGCTTTGCCTGAATAATAATAGCAAATTGCATAGAACCTTGGCACATTGCAAGAAGGCCATACGATTAACAACTGTCGATCTGACACAATCATCCGGGGCCTGTGCCAGAGGTACGTGCGCCTACGAGTAGCACCAACCACCACCGTTAATTTAGGCCAAATCACCCAAAGCAAGGTCCAATCAGCCGTACGCTTCTTCACCTACTATGGATATGGCTTCACATGCCTTCCAGTATTTCCACTTTCCAAGGGTGAATTCTGGGTTCTGATCACAAGTATTAGCTCTGCCTTTCCTGACATCATTAGCTGCAGATCAAGGGTACGTACGTTGCTATAAAAACGACGCCTTGTCTCAAACGGTTCCTCAATGCAGGCTATTTGAGAAATCTGTAGACGCCTTGTGGCAAATATGAACCGTCTCGGATAAGACGATATCCTAGACGGTTCAAGTATGTTGAGATCCTTGACGCTTTCTCTTTTGAACCATCTGGGATATAAATCCCTATATAAGAGCAGAGCCTGATTAGATGCGGCTGGTGGACGATTTTGGTGACCCTATTTGAGTTGGGCCTAGTTACTAGATATCAAGATTGTCAAAGATTAGTAATTCATTTTAGTTGTATTGTATTCCTTTTCTTCCATGGTAATTTAGAAAAAAAAGAAGATGATGCTATTGATTAGGTAATTAGCTATGATGCAGTCTAATTACATATATTTCGAGAGTAAATGATTATTTAGATTAACAAAGAGGTTAAGGGTTTAGAACTGGCTATAAATTGTAATGTATATGCATATATACATATAGTGACATTATAGTTAGCATTTTCTTCAAGAAGAAAAAAGAGGGCACTTATTATGTAAATTCTACTTTACATTATTATGCTTGTCATGGAGAGATTAGACTTAATTAAATACTTGTATTGGAAGCATAGATGGATCGAATGTGGATGTATATGAGAGCCGTTTAGGGAAGCTTACATCAATGGCGTATCTTCTTTTATAAGAGTTGCAGATGAGGATATGTGAAATAATGGAAAAGAGTAGATGTGCTGTCCATGCTCTAACTATGAAAATGCTAAGATGTTTCAAAACTCAAAGCAGATCGAGAACCACTTAATTTTAAGGGGTTTCATGGAATGGTATACAAGCTGAACTAAGCATGATGAAGATAATAATAACATTGTAGACGACCAAGTCAATGGTATGCTAAACATAGCCAATGATGATACGATAGATGACGGCGAATGCGCTGGCAGTGATGAGATGTTGGTTGATGAGGACACCTTGCCCGATCTGGCTCAAATGTTGTGTGATATGGAGGGAAGACAAGATGACAGAGGGTATAAAGAATTTTTAGACTGTTCGAGGACTGGGAGAAACTTTTATATTTAGGTCGTAAGGAAAAGTACTCTATGTTGTTATCCGTACTATAATTTTTGAGGTTAAAGGCAAGCAACTAATGATCTGACAAGAGCTTTACCATGCTATTAGGTTTGTTGGCAAACATATTTTTGGAGGGGAATGAGTTGTCGAAAACCACCTAAAAAGTCAAGAATGTTATTTGTCTATTAGGAATGAAAGTGAAAAGAATACATGCATGATTGAATGACTTTGTTCTATACCGTAAAAAGTACGCAAACATGCATTCATGTCCAGTGTGCAAAACATCTTGATACAACTGTAAAAATCAGTCAGATGCTAGCGAGGATGACATCGAGGTGATGAAAGGTACTTCTATCAAGGTTGCATGGTATCTGCCCGTAATTCATCGTTTGAAGTATTTGTTTGAAAACTGAAAAGAGGCAAAGCTGATGTGTTAGCATGCCGATAAACATAAAAAAAATGACGGAGAGCTGCGACATGCAGTTAATATGGCCTAGTGGAGAAACATTGGTAGGAAATACCCAGAGTTTGGAGAGAAGTGAGGAATAAACGTTTGGAATGAGTACCGGTAAAAAGAATCTCTTTGGCAATGTGAGCAGCAGACACAATATTGACCCGTTAATCTTTGTAACTATAAACCTTCCGCCATAGTTGTATATGAAGCAGAAATAATTATGATGACCATATTTATCTAAACAATCTAGAAATAATATTGATGTGTACCTTGTGGCACATTTGAAAGATATAAAAAATATGTGAAAAGAAGAGGTAAAATATGGGATGTGAATAAGCCTGAGTACTTCACCTTACACTGCTTTTGTTTTTGACCTTAATAATTATCCTGTGTTTAGTATCATATCGAGCCGGACCATAAAAGAAGTCAAAACTTTTGTGTAATATTTGAACGATATAATAAATGTGTGGCGAAACTAACTCGTGCAAAATAGCGTGCATGTCTACACGTGTGTTGCTTGTCTGGTGTATCGGACGGGTGTGTCAAAGTTGTGTGTAATTTTTTATTTCTATCTAGTCCTTTTTCTTCGTGTGTGTTGTAACCGGCGGGTGGAGCCTTTTTTGCTTCCCCATGAGATATTCTAAGCGGGGGAACTTAAAAAAACAGGTCCCATCTTTTTTCAGCTCTAAACAACGTCCCCACTGTGCTACGTCTTATCTTCTTCTTTTGACAAAAGAAGGTAAACGCTGATCAACAGTCACCGTAGAGAATCCTTGGAGGTACACACAGCCAAGGCAGCAGTAGGACTAGTACAGTTGATAACGGTACACTGCAAAACGATAAATGGGCAATAAATGGGGATGTCGTGGGCAAAGGTAGTGTCGTGCATAAAGGTACTGTACTAGGATGTATAGTACGTACGCACTTGCTGCTGTCATACATAAGCAGTGAATGACAAATGCACGCATGGAGGTAAGGTAAAAAAAGACGGAGGAGCAACTAAGCACGTAGCAAGGCAGCAAAGCGTCCGCGACGACATCATTTGCGGACAAGAGAGACCAGCTGCTGTGCAGGGCCGAACGGGGGCAGCGGCGCAGCGCCTGCCTACGCTGCACACGTGCTGCGTCCCTTCCTCCCATCTCACTCTCCCCGGCCATCATTTGCTGCCCCTGTATCCTGCATAACCTCATGAAGTCATCAGTTTATAGATTGCAACAAACAAAAACACATATGCAACAAAAAAGATTATAGAACATTGCGACAAAATTACGCCACGGCCGCAACAAAAAGGGAAACATATTGTAACAAAAGATATGCTTGTGTGCAACATCAGCCTCTACCGGTCGGCTTCCCATTTGATCTCCTTCCCATCGCCACCGGTGAAGTTCACCAACGTAGATATACGGGCCACTACCTCGTTGGCTGACGGCAATGTCTTCTTCCTAAGCTAGATCTCACACGAGCCACCGAAATCTAGAGCATGTCCACCTCGCGCGGGGAGAAAGAGGAAGCGAGCAGACGATAGAGAGCAGCCACGCAGGGGAAAGACGAGGGGGCGGTGATGATGGACTGCCTTGACACACACTGGTGTAGCATGGGGAGGAAAAAAATAGCTATGACGCTCACCTCTCTCGAGCAGAACACGGAGAAAGAGATGAGAAGAACGGAGAAAGAGATAAACACGACGATGAAGGTGGCGGGCGCACGAGAAAAGACGCTTCTGACACGAACGCCTGCTCGCGATAGGACACCTGTCGGCCGTGTGACGCGCCCGACGGACGAAGCCACGTCCATGTTAGCGTGTTACGATTCCTCTCAACATCTTCGGGCCTCGGCAGGGCAAGCACAATCATCCTACACAAATTGTCCGCCTTCGCCTTTGCAAGAATGTTGTTGATAATAATCAGAAATCAGATCATCCAATTGTGCGAGATTTACTGCTAATCAAGGGCAGTAGTGCACTGTCAGATGCTAGTGGAAAGCACGGCAGGAAGCGGAGTTTTCGGTGCTTGTAGTATGCAATCGTGACAAATTCTGAGATTTGACATGAAATCCAAGATTTGCTAAGCACCTACTCCAGCCTAGGGAAAGTCCAGTACAGAAACAAGACTTCGTCTCCCTTTCTCCTCACACGCTAACAGAAGAAAGCTGAAGGCCATATGGCTGCATGGTAAATGGTACACAAACTACAGACAAACAGATGCTGCAATAGTACTATATTACTTGCCCAAAGAACATATAATAAGTAGGTAACGGAGCGTGCTGGAATCAAAAGAGAGTATAATAAGATTTACCTCTGCAGTTGTGCTGCAGGCGCATTGCAGAAGAGAGTACCGGGAAGCCTTTCTTTTCTCTGAGTGCCTGTCTGTGACTGTGCATGTGTGTCGAACAAAAGCACACAAAGCTCAGCGGCCAGTACCCCCGCTGCGTCTCTTCCCCATCATCTTTAAACACACGCGGTTACAATCGCCACTGTTTCCTTTTCCGGGTCCCTGAACTGCGCAGCTCGCCTTCAGCAACACTTCTCCCTCCACCCTCAGGCTCCGCTCCCTCGTCTTTCTCGCTTGCGTGCTTTCATTCTGTCACTTCACTGCAATCTTTTGCTTTCTCCCACTGTTGATCAGAGGAGTTCTCAGCTTAATCCCAGGGTGTTGTCCTTTTCTTTTGCTTGATCTTTGTTCGCTGCAATGGCTGGGGGCTTTGAGGGGAGGAGCTCTGCAACTAGAGGAGTTGAGCAGGTTTGCAGCAACAACTGTTTTTATCTTGCATTCTTTTTAAAGCATTAATTGTGGTCTCTTGAGATCAATGTGACGTACCAGATGTTCTCTTCTTTTGGCGGCCTGTAGTTTCATCACTGCATCCTTGTTAATGTATAAGGATCTGTTCTTCCTGGCTGTTTTTGGCGAGCCAATAAAGACACTGCATTTTCTTCAAAGAAAAAACTGCATCACACCCCATGATCCGTGGTTATCTTTGGCTGCTCTCAGTTTCATAATATTTTAAAGCTTGAAACACATGTCATTTGCTTCTGTGCCTGTCCTAACTATGATTAGTGTATGGTGTTGGTCATTTCACAATTTTCTTGTTCGGATCTTTATGTCTTCACTTATACGAGAAATAGCAATGCTGGAAAAGACACATCTTAGGAGTTTCTCATTACGTGGTTCTTTCCATCAGGCCATTGTTGCTCTGAAAAAGGGTGCACATCTACTGAAATGTGGGAAGAGAGGGAAGCCCAAGTTCTGCACTTTCAGGCTATCTTCTGTGAGTAGCTCTTTGACACTGTAATTATGCTTAACAGAATGTTACAAGATTACAAATTTACAAGTTGACGATGCGCCGACGACCTCCTCCTTTGGTCAAATCGTTGTGTAAATGAGTTTCGCCGGTCTCTGCTTTTTTATTGGGGTGTAATGGTCTCTCACCTAGCATCTTCTGTGTACTCTGAGTGCTGCTTCGCATCCCCTTGTAAATAACCCTGTAATAAAAAGCTTCCTTCAATGAAAAATTGGTTCAGGCTGGCTTTTGCCCGCCTTAGCACCGTCAAAAAAATAATATAAATTTACAAGTTCTTTCACTGCCTTCGTAGCATTATAGCTTGAACCATGCAACCTCGCGACAACTAAGAGACCTGTAGTGAGTAGTGACAATGCGCTGCAGTGCTCGAGATTCCTAATGGCCAGTCGTATGGGAAATTTGGTCAATCATGTTAAGCTCAATGGTTCAGAATTTTATTACAGGAGGCACTGAACTACCGGTTTATTTAGTTTTGAATATTTTCTACATCTGGAATTTTGACGCAAGAAATAAGTAACTATTCAAACACTGAAACTAAACAGATACAGAAATAAAGTCCATGTGAAACTCATACCGAGGTAAATTAACTGATAGTCAAGATATTGTTGTAGACTTCCAAGTTCTTCACCGTGTCCTTTGTTACCATGGCAATGGTCAGCATCATTTGGTGAACTCTGCTGAATTATCCACTTCTCCATCAGTCTGTATGATCGCCATCTCATCCTGCTCCTTCATGCCCTGCCCTGTTACTGCTGACAAACAAACCACATGTCAACATCTTACATAATATATTCATAAAAGTGGATTTTTTATTTTTCTACCCTGGGTCGGCATTGAACCCCTCTTCATTCATCTTTAGTTTATGCTTTGAGATTCACATATTTTATATCTCTATACTATGCAACACTGTACTCTTGGTGATAAACCAATCCATATTTAGCTTGTATTAACCCATATTTGAGACATTTGAAGTAAGTTATCTTTAGTTGGTAACCTGCTACTGCCACATCCACCTGCATCCTTAATTTCATTAACTGATCTTTCGAAAGAGTTGACCCATAACTCCTCTCTCATGTTCAGTAGGCTGTGCCATGGCACTTCCCAGCATTTCCAAATTCAAAATATCCAACTTGATATAGTCTGGCCAAGTTTAGGATCTGCACTTCTGAATATCAGCAAAATGATTTCTTTTAATGTTATCAGGATGAAACAATGCTAATATGGTACTCCAAAGAGAGGGAAAAAACGTTTGAGCTTGAATTCTGTGTCAAGTATAGTACTTGGACAGAAGACGGTATGTGGTTTTCTTTTCCCAAGCACATGCTACTATTCTTTACCCATAATACAGCATTAATACAGGAGTACGCCCATTTTCTGAGAATGTCAGTATTTTTCAGACAAATCTTTTGCGTTTGCGTTGGCCAGAAAAGGAATCTCACTCCTTGTCAGTCATATACAAGAATGGTGAATGCTCACTTGACTTGGTATTTCCTTATAGGCCTTATATTGTTGAGTTTACAATCTCTTTATACCTCGTACTGCCTTTTCTAACAATTTTTTTACAATCATGTCTACCCAGATCTGCAAAGATAGGGATCAAGCTGAATGTTGGTATCTAGGCCTAACAGCCTTACTATCTACTCTATACAGTCCTCTTCTTTTGGTTGATTCAACAAGCAGCCGTCGGATAAACAGTTGCACAAATAGCCCTCCTAGCTATATTCAGCAAAGGAGTAGGCTATTTTCTGTGCATGACACAAGAAAGTTCACACAGGTTCATTCTGAAACTCATGCATGTCGTGATTTCTATGTAAGAACACGATAATTTTGTTCGAATAGCAGTTTGGTATGGCTCGTGACTTTTCCTAGATTACACTAAGTAAAATAATCTGGTGATTTGCTAATCAGCCGGCGTCCGCTGTTAGGCTCAGGAAATTGCCAAATTGATGCCGGCAGACATGTGGGTTTGTGTTGAAATTATGGTCATTTTGATTAACTATTTACTTTCCAAATATAACGATAATAATACACTTTGTGTAGTGGCATTTTTTCACAACTCATACTAAATAAAAGATACATCCGATGATTGGTTGTAAATTGCCATATGTTCTTGGCCACATATTGTGTTTGTTTGTTAAATTCAAATGATAACTTCTCTACTTAATTTTATTCGTGAAGGTACACTCACTATATGGGAGTCCTAGGTTGATACAGAACAAAATTTCGAGGAGCAATCTGGATTGCTCAGACCCATTCGTCTCTCCAAGGCAGAGAACATGGTCAGACCTAGATTTCTACTTGGAAAAGATTACTCCTGAAGTGGTAAATAGAGTGAAAAACAGTTTCAGGGATATAACAGTTGCTGACAAAATTAAGGAGCAAAGAATTACCCAAATGCCTAAACTAAAACCATCTGAAGGATCACATATGGCATATGGAACGGATTCTCTGAAGGACATCTTTATCTGGGGAGACGTTCTTGGCAGTGTGCTAGACCATGGAGATGCATCAAAAGCCAATGTTTCACTTCCAAGGTTATTGAACTCAACCCAGATTCTTGACGCGCAGAGTGTTGCCTGTGGAGAGAAACATGCAGCAATAGTTACTAAGCAAGGGGATGTTTTTTCCTGGGGTGAGGAGAATGGTGGGATATTGGGACACAAAGTGAGTGTCGGTGTCTCACATCCTAAAATTATTGAGTCTCTTGCCTTTACCTGTGTGAAGGCTATTGCATTTGGGGCAAAGCACGCCTGTGCACTTGCAATTTCAGGAGAACTTTATGAGTGGGGTGAAGGGACTCACAGCTTGGGTTTGTCGGATGATCAGTGTCAAAGAAGCCAATGGTTCCCACATAAATTGGTTGGTCCTTTGGATGGCATATCTGTGCTGAAGATTGCATGTGGTCAGTGGCACACAGCTATCATGTCCTCCTCTGGTCAGCTGTTCACATATGGTGATGGAACATTTGGAGTTCTTGGACATGGCGACACGCTGAGTGTTGCTTGGCCCAAAGAAGTAGAGTCTCTGAAAGGGCTAAGAGCCAAGGCTGTCGCGTGCGGGCCATGGCACACAGCTGCCATTGTGGAAATATTAGGCACTGTTAAGAGCAATGCTCCTAGTGGGAAGCTGTTCACTTGGGGTGATGCAGATAAAGGGAAGCTGGGTCACGCTGACAAAAAATCGAAGCTTGTACCGACTTGTGTCAAGCCACTCGCTGATTCTGATTTTGCTCAGGTATCCTGTGCAAAGGCACTAACAGTCGCGCTTACAATAACTGGTGTTGTTTTTACCATAGGAAGCAAGGAACACGGACAATCAAGGAACCACCAATCTGAGGACATATCTATTTGTTCAGTTGAGGGGCCTCTTAAGACTGAATTTGTCAGAGAGATATCATCAGGCTCTTCCCATGTCGCAGTTTTGACAATGAATGGAAAGGTATTTACCTGGGGCAAAGGCACAGAAGGTCAACTTGGTTTAGGTGACTATGTTGACAGGAGCTCCCCAACTCTAGTGGAGGCCTTGGAAGATAAGCAAGTAAACAGTATAGCTTGCGGTTCCAATTTCACTGTCGCGATTTGTTTACATAGGTCAATCTCAGGCAAGGATCAATCTGTATGCAGCAGTTGTTGGTTGTCTTTTAGCTTTACAAGGAAGAAGCATAACTGCTACAACTGTGGTTCCATGTTCTGCAATTCCTGCAGCAACAACAAAGTTTCAAGGGCAGCTCTTGGACCAGATAAGAGCAAAAGGTACCGTGTTTGTGATGCGTGTTTTACTCAATTGCAAAAAATTGAAGAACATGGCACAGTAAGTTCACGACTGACAATCCAAAAGGAGGAGGTATTTCCAACAGAAATAAGAGCATATACACCAAAGTTGTCACGCATATTCAAGGAAGCAAATTCCATCATGGAAAAAATGTCATTGGCACAAGGTACCAATCAAAGAAATCAGGACTTCGCTGCTCCAGATCAAGTGAGAACACAGAGATGGGGGCAAGTGGAGTGCCCCAGTAAATTTAGATGCGCACGAGACAGCATCCCATGTTCTTTCACATCAAATAAACAGACAGTCGATGTTTCTCTTACACAGAGAATGCATGAATCAGTGGCCCCAAAGAGTGCCAGCTCTTTACCACAAGCAACTAATAATTTGAAAGCAGAACTAGAGTTGATGGAAAAGATATTACTAGAAGAGGTCAAACAGCTTCAAGCACAGGTAATTCATGTAACACTTTGTAATGTTGGGCTTTTGTTGAACTCCTTTTAAATCATATTTTAAACTAACTACTATCTTATTATTATTCTAAGATGGAAAGTATCAATTTCAAATAATTATTTTGTTCTTATCTAAGCAGGTGACCACCCTTGCAGAACAATGCTGGCATAGGAGCCTGAAGGTTCAGTTGTACAAACGAAAAATCGAGGAAACCTGGCTGATTGTCAGGGATGAAGCAGCAAAGTCCAAAGCTGCGAAAGACATTATAAAGGTTTTAACCAATCAGGTATAAGTCTGACCTATGTCAATTCTCAACCTATTTAGAAATTGTCTAGCTACTTATGTAAAATAAGTTGCCTGTGGCAAATTGTGCAGAGGAATGCTTTGTCAAAGAAGATTTTAGCAGGTGAGCAATTATACAAGTCCGAAAATATTCCTAGCGGCATCACCACTGGACAACTAGTAAAAGAAGAATTACCGGACCCACCAGACAAAAAGCCTGTTACTGGCAGATTTAAACAGCTGAGCAGCATCAGAGATCACCACAACAGTAGAAAGGTGGATAGGGAGTCTATACTATCTTCAAACGCTGCTGAGGCGGGTGACTCAGTTGCGCACCAAAACGGCAGAAGAACATCCAATAGCAGCACTATCTATGCCGAGGGAACAGATGTCACCATTGCTCCTGTTGATTCCAACGGTGAGATCGAGCAAATCGAGCATGGGGTGTTCGTCACTGTCGTCACATCCCCTAGTGGAAAGAAGGGCATCAAGCGCATCCGGTTCAGGTGAACTCCCCAAAAGCCTTGATGACACTAGTCGGTTGTCACATGCATGCCTAGATATTTTTGTTTTCTTTTGAAACAAACAAATCATGCTAGATGTTTTACTTTTGCAATAAATTGCTCCTTTGATCCATCGCGCAGCCGGAAGCACTTTGGCGAGACGGACGCGCAGAAATGGTGGGAAGAGAACGAGAGCAGGGTTTTCGCAAAATACAGAACCATGGATCAAACGACGGAGTAACCAGCCGCTCCGTGCTGTGACAGCCGACTTACATTGTAAATAGTACATACACTGAAAGATGCTACTACTGTTCAGTAAAGACATAGTAGAGTAGATGAAATTATGGGAGCAAAGCAATTGGGAAATCATTCTTTGCTCCCGAGGAAGCAGTTTGCTGAATTATTTTGCAAGATTTGCAGTTGCTTTGTAGAAGTAGGAGTAGGTCCCCATGGTTAACATCTACACGATTGTACAGATGGGTTTGAGTTGGATTAGGGTAAGGTCTCCCCTCGAGTGATTTTGTATTTTTTGGTTGCGTGATCCGATCATTCAGAACTCGGATGTAAGTTCGTAGTGTGGATTCATTGCTTTCCTAATCGGAGATGAACGGTGCAAGAGCAGAGACATACCAGGACGGCTGCTGTTGAGGCTCCCCGTCTTTGTTTGGACAGGAACAATGGCGACTTGGCGTGGCGAGGGCTATCGTTGAAGCTGCCTGCCCCCGCTTCGGCACGGCGCCGCGGCGACGCCTGTCCCCTCCCCGTCGCGTGCCGCACCTCACCCGCCGCCGCTCCCACCCCTCAGCCCCCCTTGGTGACTCCGCAACGAAATTGTGCATCGGCCGCACGAAATTGTACCCCCGCGCGTCCTTTTCCCCGCCGCCGCTAACCAAGCGCGCCTCCGCTCCTCCTCCCCAGCCGTCGCCGACCTTCCCCATCGCCCTCGCGAGTCCTTTTCCCGCCACTGCCGTCGCTTCACCCGGCGCCACCGGATCCGATTTTTCTGTGTTTTTATGTTCAAGCTTTCAAAAAATTAGAACCAGAAAGCATTTTTGACATGCAACAATCAAGTAAATAGCAACATGTTGTTATCGGCTTATGGCCAAGTGAATAGCTCGTCATAATTGGCAGGCTGAAACGATACCCTACAACTGCAATTTATCTACATCCTTCTGCATTTCCCGAACGATCCCACGAACAGCATGAAGGCGCAGAACCAATTCCAAGTAGTGTATTATACTTCAGATTTACAGAGCATTCGACGTTCTGTTCGTCTTCTGCCCATCTTATGTTTTACAGAATACAGGCTCGAGAGAGATACAAGCCTAGCTTACATGTAGTTAGACAGACAATGACAACCCCCTCTCAGAACCAGGTTGATACAAGCAACAACCACTGAACTCTGAGCCTCCCGATTTGGGGGGAAAATTGCAGATACGAACTGGAGAATAGGAGGGATATTACAGATTCCAACTATATATTCACGAGCAAGAACCATAATTGCTCAATCTAATGTGGTTTCGAGCTGCTTCAGAGAAGTATATATACCGACGGGTAACAGCAGCAAGGTGAGTCTTGAGTCTCTTCTTCCCACTGCAGATCAGCTCTCTGGACTGGAGTCATACCAGCAGCTCAAGAAAACGGAGCAAAACTAGCAAACATCTAAAGTGTGAAGGGCGCGTGGAAGCTTCAGTGTCACAAGCACAACTTCGTCAATTCACCATCGGCGGCCTCCTCTCTGACCACTTCTGATCGCAGTGATTCGCTATCGGCTGCGCATCTTTTGTATGGCATGAAACCTTTCTGCAGGGTGATGGAAATTGAGCTGTCGCACTTTTTAACCGTGGCAGAGGCGTCGTGTCGCTCTCGCTGCTGTTTCCTCGCCCACGAGAGTCGGCTACGTCTGAATTCTGAGCTGCTGATCCAGGCATGACACTGGAGGTTGTGTTTGAACCTGTCCCGGATCCTTCCCTCTGCATGAATTTGTGATCTGCAGCCTCTGAATGATGGCGGCAGTGCTGATTTGAAGCCACTGCCTTCTGGTAGAACAGCGCGCCTGGCAGGCTCCCGTTATAGCTGAACCATGGCATGGCAGACTGCGTAGTGAAACCATCAGATTGAGGAACAAAATAAACGAGCTGCTGCATGCTGCCTGGCCATGGATTCCATGAGCTTCCTTCTGTGGCACAAACAGAAGGTAGGTTGCCGCTTCCCTGCGTCATTGTCTTGGCTGAAGCATCCAGTCCCAGGTCTGCGCTGTTCAGGTTTCTAGTGGTGGTATCCGGCTGCTGATATGAATCCTTTACCACAACGCTCTTGCCGAATAGCTTGAAGACTGGAGTTTCTGATCCTGTACATGACCCTTCTTTGGCGTCACCGTTTGGAATGCACTCGGATGCCTGAAATTGCATTTCAGAAACATGTTAAGGGTTTAGACGTATCGTTCAAGTTCCCCAAAGTTTTGACCGAGAGATATCTAAAATTTGTTTTCTTCTCGAAAGTGATGTCATATTACTTGCTTATGTCTTCATGTGGTGTGTGGTCTTTCTTGTCTGAACCTTTTGATCCTTGTATTGCTATCTGTCTCTTCAGCTGGAATTTTGGGTCCTATTCTTCATTACTAAACGCCAAATTAAATTGATACCTAGTTCCTTCCTTATCCATCATTTTTTTATTGCCATCTTGATTTTGGATTTCTCATGTTCTTGCGAAATTGAAAGAACGGTTTCTCGAAAATGAAAAGAAATTGAAAGAACATATGCCTTCGAAACAATATACCTTAGTATTTGGCGAGCGGCACCTGTCCCCCCTGTCCACCGACGAGGCCGGCGAGCCGTAGACGTTGCCATGCTCATCTGAACCGGCGGCCGATGGTGCCGGCGACCTGCTGCCGCTCGAGTTGTTGGAGAACCCGCCACCCAAGGCCTCCGTTCCTATCCGCGACGCGGTCAGCACCGATGTCGGCGACCAGTCGTCCTGCTCGCGGAGAGACTGCGTCCGCACGGGAGGCCTCTCCAGCTGCGTGAGCCCCGGGTGCTTACTGGCCGCCGCGCCATCGTCCGCTTTGCGCGGGTACGGGTGCGTCGGTTTCCTCTTCGGCCGCGGCGGGGGGATCTGGATCGCCGCCGCCGCCACCCCCGCGCCGGAGCCGTTGCTGCTCCCTGACGACTCTCTGGTGACCTGCAGAGCACGACGCGAATCCGGAATCAGGAAAATACACCGCGGCTAGGTGAAAAGCGACATCATCTGCTCTCCCATGAATGATCTTGTGACTTACTCTGGCAGTGAGTCAAGTAACACAATCCGTGTTTAACTTTTTTTCATGGCAGAGATCAGAAGAATTTTGTTTTGTTTACATGAGGGAACGCGACGAGACCTTAGAGAAGAACTTCTGCGCGTGGCTCCGGATTTGCACGGCGGTCTTGGTGCCGATGTGCTCTGCGCGCACGGAGAAGAAAAAAGTGTTTAGTTCAGGCGACCGAATGGTACGAGATGAAGATGATCACTCGCGAGCGCATGCGAAATCGATCGCGTCCTTGCATAGATAGACGCGTGCGTACCTTGTATGCGGCGCCACACGCGGCCGTGTAACTGCAGGGCCTCCAAGAACCGCTTGTGCTCTTCCTCCGTCCACTTCTCCCGCTGCTTCGTGATCGTGTACGGCTTGCGCGCCTGGTTTGTGCAAAAAGCGTGGAAGCAAGAAATTTTAGTGAAAGCAACACACAGAACTGCACAGATTTTGCCGTGAAGCAGCAGCGATTTGGGCGCTCGAAAAATCAAGAAATTTGGTCGCGGAGTTGTTTTTGTTGTACCTTTGGTACATGGTCTCCCCCTGACAAATCCATCTCGTCGTTACTCAGACGATTCTTGCGATGATCCGGGGTGTTTTCACCGCCGGCACCATCGGCGAAAGCGTTCTCGTCAGTTGCCATCGCGTTTTCCTGCAAGGACTGACCAAACAGAAGAATGATAAGCATCACATAATCTGTTCTCAAGAACATCATTCAACCCGAAAACCTCAAGATCATCCAAGACGATCACACCCAGAAAAGAAAACCGAAACATCGAATTACCTGCAAACAGGCCATCTCCAGACTGCAAAGACCAAACTAATCCAAAGCACACTCCCCAGGATAAACACAAAACCAGGAACAAGACCACAGCCTCCCAGACCGTAATCTTTCCAAGTTCTGGTTGGCGACAGAGGGCGAGGAGAGGAGACGGGAGAGGAGAGGCAAATAAGAGGAACGTCGCGTATGGGACGGGAGAAAGGGGGGCGCCACGTCGGACGGGATTTTTCCACTTTATTACAAGCTCCTCCCTCTCTCTCTCTCTCTCTCTCTCGTGGCTGCCTATTTCTCGGCGCCTCGCGGAAATAAATCCGGGTTGGAGAATTCGGGAAAGCCGCTCGTTCTTCTTGTGGCTGTGGCTGCTCCTCCGGTCCCGTCGCTGTCATGCGCACCCAGTGCTCCATTAGCTACGCCGGTGATAACAACAGTGCCCGGTAAAACTGGCTTGAGGCGCGTGCGAAATCATACTCCTGCAACGTGCGCTCCTCATGAGTCGAGTGGTGCGCAACATACCCGCGCAAAGCACAGTGCCTCCTTAAACATAGGGCTCCATGCTTAATTTCATCCGGTTCTTTGGCATTCCGGAGCGGCCGTGATTGTGAAGACTGAAAACGCTACACGGAAGATTTCAGAAGAACTCGACATCTTGGACCTTATATCACCAAGGAAAAGAAAGCTACCGTGTTGGATCATCAAAGGGTGGCGCTTTTCTTCCCCCTCTCGAAAAATCCTGAAAATCGCGAAAATATCCCAGCCACTACATTTGGAGGGCCAAAGGCGATGCGGCTGTGACCGTGTGGACGGATTTAAAAAAGCGCGAAGAGGATAACAAAAAGCGAGCGATACAGGTGATCTTTCGATGCGCTTTATGACAGCCGCGACCGACAGGCCGCAACGGGTGCCCGACACGTGCCATGCGGTAAAAACAGCCCAAATTTATAGTAATTTGAAAACCGGCACACAGATTTGAAATCCGATCACACCTGTAGATATATGGACCTGTAAATGATCCATTTTTCTACTAAGATTTAATGCACGAGATGATTTGAAGAAAGAAAAAGAGTTAGTGATTTAAGTACTGTTACTAGTATCGGACCTGATCCATTGATTCTAGGCCTGTCGTTCTATGGTTGGACGACAAGACGTCCAATGGTTAGATGACAGGGGTTAGTTTTGTGATTTTTTTTAAAAAATCTATAAATTCTAAAAAAATAATTAAAAAATAATATTTATAAAAAAATTCCGTGGCTTTCGCCTGCCACAAATGGGCGGCTCCTGGCCACAAGCTGCTCGGGTTGCCCGAAACGTCCTGGCCATATGTTTTCCAGGGCCCTCGGCTCCCTCTCTCTCCTGTGGCGTGATCCATCCACGTATCCACGGCAGAGCATGTGGGGCCCGGCTTGCGAGGGAAGCAGAAAAAAGCACGCTGACATGGCTGGGGTAGCGCTTTGTGGGCTTTGATGTGGACGTGGTTACTCAGTCTATGTCATGTTGGGTGTAGTCTGGCCTTTTCGGATGCATGGGGCCGTCAGACCATGTGAGGCGATTTCCGTTATCAACGTACAGAACTACGCTCTAAGGAAAAAGTACAGAACTACATAGACCTCTTCTCGGCCATCTACAATAATAGCGATCACCATTTTTAAAGATTGTCTTTTACTAGAATATAAGTCTTCTTTTAGTTCTTTCTTAGTTAGAACATCTTTAATAATATGACGTTAGCCTTCTTTTAAATATGTCACGTGAGATTCTTCTTGAATTAGAAAAAAGAAAAATAAAAGAGAATGTTGTCTTCACTTGGTGAAGGAACGATCCCTCTTCATACATAAGAGATAATTATCTTCTCCATTGTACAATATGTCTTCCCTTCATCACATGTTTTCTAATTTAATTTTAATTCTACATTCATGCATACATGAATTGTTACAAATGACATCAAGGTCATTGTATAACGTATTTTTATTGTCCTCTCTGAATGCTATGGAAGGCAAAGAGAAGATAACTTGCTCTATCATTGGAGATGGCCTTAAGGGAATGCGAGTTTCTCTCTCTTCACTCTCTATCCTCCATGTTAACAAAAGTTCTGTATGACATAATTAAGGAAAGGCTGACGTCACACTAGTGGAGATGTCCTTAGGCCAACAACTCTTCTAAGAAAAAGTTTGCAATGAAGAGGGATGCTGGTGCACGTGGCTTATATAAAAAATAAAATAGAAAACATAACTGCAGAAGTCCAACTGCATAAGTTTATACCATTCATCTAATTAATCTATACAAATGCAAATCGTAGGTGGGATTTAAGTCGCTTTAAGTGCAAGAAAATTCCCACAATGATCTAAAACAAATATCACAAAACATCTGTACTGTAAGACCTAGATATACAATTGTGCAACTAATTCCACCGGTTCCTTAGCGGGTACCACCTAAATAATATCTTAGATTTAGAATGGCCTCTTGTCTAGTCTAGATCCAGCATGCAAAAGTTCATATTTTGAACCAAACAGCCTCACTCCAGAAGCAAAAGATGGAAGTTTGTTCCCCTTTGCGAGGTTGGACCATTCAAAACGCAACCGTGAATACCCAGTTAGCCAAGCATGGACCAAAAGAAGACAGGAAAAATGCCATTCCAAGTGGAAAACTGATATCTAGAAGTCTCGAAATATCTCGCCAGGCAGCCCATCTTGTACATCCTAGTCTGCTACGTCTCTCTAAAGACGATATAGAGGAACCCGAAATGCAACCTAGATACTACCAGAAGTACAAGATATTTATTCATAATATCTATCACCGATTCACCGTTGCTTTCATCACATCAATACATGACACGCACAGGCAAAGCGGGACGGGCAGTTCCCCAGAAAGGATATGTAAACTGATGTAAGAGCGGCAAGTTGGCAAGGCTTTGCATCTGTTGCTAAGATTCAAGAGCTCGATATAGATGGCATGGACTCTACCAGGGACAGTGGCAGATGGAAGCTGCTTTTGTGTGACCATTTCCCTTTTTTTCCACTCCTTGATAAAATGAAATGTCGCTTATCACGTGATAGCCAAGAAAACTCAAGATAGTTGGTAAGGAGAACTACCGTTGCACTTTAGTTACCAAAGCTGCAATATGGGTGAACAAGCTAGAAATGTAAGCCTTCAAGAAGGCTCTCCAAAATGTGTTTATGTGGTCCATTAAGAAATTACACAAATTTTATACACATGCAGTTACGAATAGATTTGGATAATTACTCCTGGCACTCATTTCGGAACGCTAGGCAACATTCCATCCTGGTCACCTGATTCCCACGGTAGGAACGAATAGGAATCCCTAATAAATTTGTCCAATGTTAAAAGAAATAGACAAGCAAGTTGGGGTTGCGGATCAACTCACAATCCAGTGGTGGTTGCTTCTGTAACCAACGAACTAACAATTCCTCTGGAAACCAACAACAATATACCCTCATTTTTCTCCGTTCCCCTACACCCTAATCTTCATCCCTCCTTTTTTTTTGTTCTGTCTCCCTCGCCACTCACCCCCTCTCTAGTTGTGACCAATGACGAGTGGCATGGTGGTTAGAGGACATCCACCTCCAAGATTTATAAGTATTTGTAAATTGCTTTCCCTTCTCTTTGTGGCACCTATCGAGTTTTTCCATCAGGTTTGCCTCTTCGCCCGCCACCGGCCTCTAGCCCTGAGCTCTTTGATGTGCTCTTTGGCAGCCTTATTGAGCTACACGGTCTTTGCGGAGTTCTCATGCAAAGTGTGTAACAAGTTCTCCACCTCCTCGGCATAGAAGGAGTGAGTCCCCTTATCTATGAGGTGTTTGGAGCAGCGGCATCGCCTCTCCAGCATGGAGCCCTTTGTACCTCAGTGGGGGACGATGTCCCGAATGCGTTTTTGCATTTGTGCATGGGGTTCTCCATTAGTTGATTCAAGGAGGCTGTGGTGGATTCGTGAACTGGTGACCAAATGGAAAAAATACATATTGCTCCTTATGTAGCTCCACATTTAGCCAACCTACCTCCTCCTCCCCTCTATTTTCTCTCTAACTCCATCTCCACGGGTTAGTGGAGATCTTTCCTTTCTTTTCCTCTAGCCGAGTTTTGTTGTGATGGCTACTTGCCATTGAAGAGGTGCATTAACAATTACGACCTTCAACATCCATCTTGGAGGTCCTCGCGGACAATAGATGGGTGCATGACAACATTAGTTGTCGACCCGTTCTCTCAGTGACAAAGAAGGATATGTTGCCCTCCTACCAAGAGCCCGATGGTAGCCTCAAGGGCATAGGACGCCAAGGCCGTTGTAACATTTTTCCACTAATATTGACGCAACCTTAAAACCATCCTCATTCTTTACAATGGGTAGGCTTACAATAATCTAGATGTTATTGCAATTTTTTGTTTCTAGCATGTTTGTTGTATTGAGTGTACAAAAGGATCAACCCGCATTACACGCCGCTCTGGACGTGGGCCAATGCTTGCTTCATCCCTTGGATAGAGATTTTTTTTGTTGCAAAAACTAGTTCAGTTCCCTTAATAATCAGGAAATTTTCCTATAAATTAAAATCCTCCAAAACTCATATGAATATTTTCAATCCAAAGGGGCCCTAAATGTGGGGATATCCTTAATCTATACTCCAGTCTACAAAGGCAACGTGGTCTCTTTCGATAATCTGCATACTTCTAAATGAGTCATGTTACCTCGAAATTTAGAGGAACCCGCCGTTCCTAGTAGCAATAATATAAGTTATAGTAGGTTGCCTCAGTGGCATTTGCCGATATGGCATCCTCTTGCGGCGGTCGTGCTCCTTAGGATCTCTAGCTCCGGCGGCTAGTCTGTGTTGTCGCCCTAGTGGTCTGCACAGCTGTCCTCGTCAGCTTCACCGTCGAGCCCAGTGAAGAGATCTAGACATGTGTACATTTTTCCCAAATCGAGCGGGTGCCCCTCCACCTCACCTCTCTTTGGTAGCTTCACACCAAGGTAGGCTCTGGGTGAGAGGGGTTGGTGGAGAAGCGACAGCTCATGATCAAGATCTAGAGTCTCTTCATGCCCCCGTCCCTTCTTTGATTCCAATCTGTTAACATGGGTGGAAATCTGGAGTTTTAGGTGGTTGGATTAAGAGACTGTGGGTGTTGTCCCATTGAACTCAGCATTGTTGGTGGTAGCCTCCATCCGCTATCCTGATCCCATGGTGGTGACCAGGAGACTACTGACGAGGTTCAAATCGATCACGCTGGGAATGGTCCCATGGCGTCAAGTCGATTCATCCCGCACCACTCCAATTCCTCCATCTCCTTCATCTTCACAGGTGAAAGAGTCTAGGCTATCGATTAGAGGGGGGGTGAATAGGATATTATCAAAAAAAATACCAAAGCAAATGTTACATGCAGTTCTAAAACATTAAGTAAACCCTAGCATGCTAGTGATCAAAATACACAATAAAATAAGTATGAAGAAGTAGAAATAGACAACCACACGGGAGGCACAAGATTTGTTGTCGAAGCTTGAGCTTTTAGTGAGGTTCTAAGTCTCCGTTAGGGAAGCTTGATCCACAGATCAAAGTCGACACCGAAACGGGAGACACAAGATTTGTTTCAAAGAGTTTGCCAATGCGAAGTCCCTTTCACTTGTGGCAGCTCTTCACCTTGCAGTAGGCGAGCTCCATACACTCAGAAACTTTATGGGGTTCTTCACAAACTGCTCGAAGGCTTCCAAACCACTTCTAACCATCTAGGAGACGCCAATCTCCAAGAGTAACATACTTCAATTAGTTCGGCTTAGAGATGGACTCTTGTTTGATGCTCAACTATGGATCTCTCTCTCTCTCTCTCTCAAAGATTTTCTCACAGGAATCACAACTTGGACTTGAGGAAATATGAAGTAGTAGTCAGGAGAGTAGATGAATATATTAACAAAGAGCTTTATGTGCAAAGAAGCTTGGCGGTATATATAGTTAATCCCAAGAAAACTAGCCGTTGTAGCAAAAATAGTAGAACTCGGAGGTTCCGATATTTCAAATCAATGGCTAGATCGTGTGTACAGAAGCGGATCTCAGAAACTCCAGCAAAAACCCGACGACTCTGACTTTTCAAAGCAATGGCTATATAACGTGTTAGTAATGAATCACTGAGGTACTAGCAAGAACCCAGAGACTCCGACTTTTCAAATCTATAGCTGTATAGTATGTTTAACAACGAATCTTAGAGACCCTGGCAAGAACCCAGAGACTTTGACTTTCAGAGCACAACAGACAAGAGCAAGTGTTGGCGGTTCTTACTTGGAACCGTACCCTCCGAAAAATTTGAATAGGCTTGAGCAAGGCATGGTCAGAGCCGAATTTCGGAGGTTCTGACATTGCACCAAGAGCTTCCGAGATTTCAAGGTACTCAACAAATGAGAACAGTACACAAACTCTGAACTTCCAACATATTGACTCGAACATTCAGAAATTTCAAAGAATACGTCTAAAAGGGATCTTGGACACTTCAGAAACTTCTGAGAGTTCCGACTTTCATGCTCAGATGACTTAGACATTTCCAGAACTGGAACGCAAAGGTTCTGGGGTAATTTTGGATGTTCTGACATCCTAAAAAACCGAACAGATGGGCACTCGGAGGGTTTGAGTTCCCAGATTCTTCACGCATGTAAGAAACTCGGATATTCCAATAAGAGTCCCGAATGTTCTGACTTTTTTGAAAGTGTGAGAAGAGATGGTTTTCAAAGGGCTCTTCGGATGGGGAAGTTGATTCCCAGCTGAGCATTAGCAAGACACTCTTACCAACTCCTAGATATTAGTCTCGTTAATAGTACGGTTTTATTTAAACTCAATGTGATTTCTCGAACTACCAAAAGATCTCGAAAATAGCCCTTAATCTTTGTTTCTTCAAGCCATTTGAACTTTTTTGTGGCCATCAACACTGATTATATCATCGCTTTTGGGACTAAATCATCTTATTATACTTGATGCACACATTAGTCACTTAATCATTTATCATTAATCACTAAAACCCACTTAGACGGCCAAGATGCATTGTCAACAGGTGTTTTGTTGGTGTCACGCTAGAGGCCGCCAGAGGGTGCAGCCAGCGATAACCGCTTCAGGTCTTCGCTTGGTATTCCCTTGATTCCTCTCCATGCTTGGAATTACTAGATGTGTATGCCTGCTCAATCTCCCTTTCAATCAAGCATTGGATTGGATAATCTGCACAGTTAGAGGCTACATGTATCTCTATTATCGATAGTTGGTTTGCCAACTGTTGCCTGAGCCTCTTTTAACACAAACCTTGTACGCCTGCATCAATCACTACTACAGAAATGCTCATACTGGACACTTCATCTCAGACGGTTCTTTAAAACCGTCTGCGATAAGACACATTCCAGACGGGTTTTCTCAAAATCGACATCACAGACGGGTATTTTAGATGACCGTCTGTGATAACCATGTCATCCGAGATGGTTTTCGATTTTCCACCCGTCTGTGATGCCGGACTCAGATCACAGATGTTTCTGTTTTAAAAACCCGTCTGTCATCCAGCTTGGCCCATCAGGCCCAACACCACTTCGTATATAAACTGGCCGCAACCCTAACCCTAGCTCCCAGCAGCCAAAAAAATCTCTAAGTCCCGCACGTCTCTCGAGCTACCACCTCAGCGTCGAGCCCCCATCTCTCCTCCAGCGGCGCCGGCCGAGCCCCATCTTTCCGATGGCAGCGGCGGCGGTCGAGCCCCATCTCCCCGACGGCAGCGGTGGCACCCGAGCCCCATCTCCCCGAGCTCGACGCCCCTCCCTCCTCTACCTCGCCGGATCGGCCGCCATCTCCCCGAGCTTGGCGCCCCTCCCTCCTCTACCTCACCGGATCTGGCTCGGGAAGGCCAGATCCACGAGTGGTCTAGAAGATCTGATGACGGCACGGTGTACAGCGGTGGCGAGGAGCCCAGCCATGGCATGCGGCTCGGTCACCACATCGACGTGCGGCGAGCCCGGCCATGGCGCAGCGGCAAGATGGCGCGGCCGGCTCCGGTGCGACGACCAACAACGTCGGGCACGGCTCTGCTATTCGGCATTAGCGACCGGGAAGCGCGCATGACCCAGCTACCAGCGGCGGCACGAACAGGCTGACGGGCGATGGGCTGCGTGCGGCCGGCCAATTGACATTTTTTTGTTTTTGCAATTTGGCATCACAGACGGGTGAAAGCGGTCCGCCTGCGATGACTTTGAGTCATCGCAGACCACCAATCTTAGACGGACGGGAAACCCGTCTGGGATGTGTGTTTTGACCCGTCTAGAATGGATTGTTCTGTAGTAGTGAATTGTTAGTGGAGCAAACATCATCTTCAGAGTTGTACTGGATCTGTTCGATCGAGCTGCTCGCCATCGGCAGATGAGAGGGCCTTTATCGCTAAGCCTCAGATGTGACAGAATAGGCAATCATCGATTACATTCCGAATCTACAGCTCAATCATTTACCATTTGAGCACAGACAAGAGCAACTATCCGTTGAGTCGCCGATAGGCCATCTACTGGTATGCACGTTTTTAGAGGGCTTTAAAGATTTTGGTAGTTGTTTCACGCTGGAATGCTCTCTTAGCAAAATAGGTGGCTCAAACTGGCATCTTCAATGGCTTTTAAGTGTTGTTTATGTTTAATGTATCCAATATTGTATGTTTACTGTGGGACAGAAATACAGAGTCCTATCCTACGGTATATATATACTCCCTCCGTCCGCAAAAGAGTGGACGTCTGGCTATTCTAAGACAAATTAACGATTTTTGCAGAAAACCCCTTCCTCCCCTCATTTAAGCTACTGGCAGCAGTGGTGTTGCTTCTATTCACGTATACAGTTAATGCGCATGCCTCGTTAATTATTTAAATCACAAGCAAAATACAATCCAAACACCAGAAATCACTTCCCGCCAGCTAATTTAGCTCCAACTTTCACTGTTCCCGCCAGTTACACTAGTAAAACAACAAAAGTAGTTGGCGCCAGATTACAGAAATTAGAAGGAAGCGCCATGTTTAAAAATTGCAGCCCAAGCGTCTAACCCAGCTACAAAGCCAGCTCACATGAACCAAACAATACACCACACACACTATCCATGGCCATCGACTTGAACATACTACCACCAGATGAGGGAGAGGAAGAAGCTGGCAGGTCGCCTGATCTCAATGGGCAACCGGTATAGGAAGAAGATGAAGCTGCCTTGCATGAGCAACCCGTACAGGAAGAAGATGAAGCTGCCTTGCATGAAGAACTCCAGCCCGAACGTCACTTTGATCTAAACATGGACCCAGGTACTCCTTGCTGATCTGTTCAATTCTTCTTGTTCAATTCTTCTGCATACTGTAGCTAATCCTGATGGTATCTTGAGGTAGAAGATGAACATGAGGCCGATGTTGCCCATGGAGAAGAGGACCTGCGTGAATCGGATGAATCGGGTTAGTAAAAGAATTTAGTTAGCATATTTGAATGTTTAATTACAATCTTATTCAACTACTCACATAACCTCACCTTGTAGACGATGAACTTGAAGACCAAGGTGGTGTTTTCCAGAGCATGGAAGAGGAAGTGCAAGCAATGGATGAAGCTCTAGATAACCTTCAAGTTGACCAAGAGGACTATGGTGTGTATGCAGGCGATATAGAGATTCAGTTTGAGGAAGAAGAGCTTGATGATTCAGAACCAGATGAAGCCATGTATGATTCAGCACCAGATGAAGACATGGATGTGGAGCAAGAGCAAGAAGATAATGAGCAGTTCATGATGAAGACAAATACAAGAATTTAACAGATTTGCAAAGGACTGGTATTTATGAAGAGTTGCTAGCAAGAAGTGTCGATCGGAAAATAAAGAAGAACGCAACCAGAGAAGTTGCAAACATATTCCATGTTTCAGTGTACAAGGTCAGACGTGTTTGGAGGAGAGTGAAGGAGTGCCTTCGACAAGGCATACCCGTTGATGTAAGATCAAGGAAGCCAAAAAACTGTGGGCGCAAAAGGATTGTAGTTGACCTCAGTACGGCTCCTGAGATTCCTCGGAGTCAAAGGAGAACTATACGCAGTCTTGCAAGAGCTTTGGGTGTGAAGAAAAGCACACTACATAAGATTTTTATGGAAGGCTTGCTCGCTAGGCATTCAAGCTCACTCAAGCCATATTTGAAGGAAGCAAACAAGAAGGCTAGGCTGCGGTTTTGTCTCTCTATGTTTGACCAGCAAAGTTTGCAAAACAGGCCCACGTTCAAGGATATGCGTAACATAATCCATTTAGATGAAAAGTGGTTTAACACCACTCAGAAGACCATGAAATTCTACAAGCTGCCATCAGAAGAAGACCCACATAGGACTGTGCAAAATAAAAACTCCATTGGCAAAATAATGTTTTTGGTTGCTATAGCCAGGCCTAGATATAATGCAGAAGGTATTTACATTTTTTATGGGAAGATAGGCATTTGGCCCTTTATCAAAAAGGTGAATTTCAACCTTTACTCTTTTTATTTATTATGCACATCAGTACTTAATCTAACTTGAGTTGCTTTGTTGGTTGTAGGAGCCAGCGCCAAGGAGAAGTGATTACCGTCCAAGAGGGACACTAATCACCAAAACAATCAAAGTTAAGAGAGATACATCGAGGGAGTTTTTGATTCAAAAGGTACTACCAGCTATTCAAGCAGTTTGGCCTCAAGAGCTCGCAGGTGAGACTATATGGATCCAGCAAGACAATGCACCCTCACATGTCCCAAGTGATGACCCAGGTTTCCTTAATGCTGTTGCCCAAACTGGGCTTGATATTCGCCTCATGCAACAGCCTGCGAACTCACCGGATATGAATATCCTAGATCTTGGCCTATTTTCTTCACTACAGTCCATGTCAGATAGGCTGGTCTCTAACAATTTAGATGAGCTAATCAACAATGTGCGGCAGGAATATGATGCCTATGATGCCGATAAGATAAACAGGATTTTCCTTACACTACAAAGCTGCTTAATTGAGGTCATGAAGAGAGGTGGAGGCAAGGACTACAAGATCCCTCACATGTACAAGGATGGCCTAGATCTTGCAGGAAATCTTCCTAATGTTTTAGGGTGTGATCGTGAACTCTATGAGAGCGTCATGCAGACCTTAGCTGACTAGAAGTTGTAATAGTAGATGTGGTAACTTTTTGTAATGCTGGACTTTGGGTTAAAATTATTTATCCAACTATTTATTGAGTTCATCATTTGTTTATCCAATTATTTATCCAACCGAAAATTGTAACAATGACACTACAATCCCATACAAGAGATCATCCATAATCATAATATCTGTCATCTAGCAACCATAGTACGAATCGATTTTTATACTTGAAAATATAAGGATATGCAGCCATACTTAGATCTGTCTCTACATCACCACTAGGACTCACATTGACTTAAACGCCAGTAACTAAAAGCCAAACTAATTGACAAGATTACATCGAGCCAAACTTACGGAGCTAGTAGTACTTGCGCGTCTTCTCTGCGACATACCCAGCACCTGCGGCCGCGGCGTCCTGGTCAGCCCCAGGACGCACTCCTGCAGCCGCGCCGTCTTGCCCAGCACCTATGGACGCGCCGTCCTGCCCAGAACCTGCGGCCGCGCCGTCCTGGTTAGCCGCATGACCCACTCCAGCGCCGGGTACAGCGCCTCCGTGCCTGACACCGGCTTCACCATCACCCCCTGCATCCTCGTCCAGGTCGACAAGCTTGGCTCCGCAACCGATCCGACGCCGCCGAAGGACGTACGAGGGCGAACGCGGTCGGAACCTGCCTGCACGAGCACGATGAGAGCCTCCAAAACCAGATCCTCCGCGGTTGTGTGTTGCGTCACCGGCCGTCGCGACGGCCATGACTCGCTGGCCATCGTCGGCTTCCGCTCCTCCACCCGCTCCTCCGCCTGCCATGGCTACAGAGGGATGCACGCCGTACCGACAGCTTATATGGACCAGCCGCCAATACTCTCTGGATGAGCAGGGACGGCCTTGGATTGGAAGCTTGACTCGCAGCGATCTAGGATTGGATCGAGGGGGGAGAGAGACGTTGGGGGAGAGGAAGAAGATTGGGGAGATTTGCGGGAGTACGAGTGGATTGGGTCGTCGCTCGCTGCGGTTACCTCGAGGCGTAGACCGAGAGGGTGAACGCAAAATTACCGCTCAGAAGCCAGACGTACACTTATTTTCGGAAAAGTGGTGGAGCGTAGACGTGTAGTCTTTTGCGGATGGAGGGAGTATGTTAGCTGGAAGCATTTTTTATGTCTCCGTGGGCTAAATGACCACACCGATTCGCGGTTGGTGGTATCCGTTTTCTGTTATTGCACCGTGGTATCCATCTCAGACCGCGAGGTAATACCGAGCAATTAAAGAGCCTGAATGATTGCGCTCAAATCATCGTGGTATCCTATCCATCCTCTCGGTCAATTCACGTCCATAGTCGCAGCGCCACCCATGGATCGCAATACAGAACGGAGTGGATATACACGCATGGTCTGGTTACCTTTTTTCACAGGTTTCATTTCCAGCCACGAGAATTGAATTTAAAGCATTGCCCTTTTTCCCAACGCAGTACTGTATTTTGTTGACATTTCAATGCAATAACAGCGGAACACTACCAGTGACTCACACGTCTCCAGTCTCGCGTGCTTCCTCCTCGGCGAGCAGCGCCTTCCAGTGAAGAAAACGACCCTGCCACACTGTTCCGGCGGACACTTGGCGCGACACCGGCGAGAGGCGCCACCGCGTCCAGCGGGAGACCTTGGCGGCCCTACCACCGGAGACAAGCTTGTCGACGCTTCCACAATCCACACCAAGTGCAGAAGGGCAGAAGGCTCCGCTGCAGTCCGCACTTGCGAGACGCCACCTCACAGGTGGCGTCGGCACCCCGGGCAGCTGTCGGCTAGATGTGGCTGGGAAGACAGCTCTCCTACCTCTAGGAAACGTAGCCGTGGACTACAAACAGTAGGGGTGCACTTTGGTTGTTACGTGTCACTGCCCCACTGCCACGAGAATGCTCGTCAATTGTATCACTATTCAGTAGCGGGATTGTTCCGGATGCTTTAGGTGGACCACTATTCCATTGGGGATTTTTCTATTGTTTCTTCCACACGATCGGCTCTACTGCTCTCGGCATGGCGTCTCTGTATCGTTACGTGGATTTGATATTTGTTCGGGTTCTTCTGAGGAGTTTTGCTCTTGCCTTTTGCATATGTATAAAACTCGTCCGCTGTTCTTCTTCGCAGAAGGAGGTAAAAGACAATGGACCTGATTATTATCGTTGGATGAGTATAGCTTAGGCTATAGCATGGCGCGAAATAAAACGGAGGATTCGGCCCAGACCTAACCCTGTCCAGGGCCCACTGCAAGAGCGGCCTAGCTAATTGCACCCAAGCAACGTATCTTCGTCCCACGCGGCCCAGCTAATCCCTCTGCCAAACATTCCCTTCACGCGACTGCGTCTGCAAGCACCAGATCGAGCGGCCCAACTCCGTAGGGCTGTTTGGAAGACCGGTATTGGAGTCTAAATCGGTGTATTTTATAGGTTTATAAATTTTTTCACGCTAGATTGGATTGGATCGTTTGGATCATTATTTTTGTTTTTTATTTCTCCTGTTTTGGGCCGGTACGGCCTGATTGGAAGGCCGGTATTGGGGCATAAATCCATGTATTTTTCGTGCTGGGTTGGATTGGCTGCTAGGATCAATTATTTCTTCCGTTTTAGGCTGGTATTGAGTCACTTACATTCGGAAAACAAAACACACCTAAGTCGGCCCGAAAGAGAAAACAACGAAAGTCGGGCTCTCGCAGCGGCGGCGGGAGAGCGACAACAGGAGGGTGGCGAAGAAGAGGCCGGCGGTTCGGTAGCGACGAGGGGAAAGAGCCATTGCCGGCGGCTCCCGTCTCTATGATTTTTACCGTGCTGCTGGAATGCCTTACAACAAAACAAAAGTGTGCTGCTAGGTCAGTGTACCCCCAGACTTGAGGGACCTACTGGATCAAGAAACCGACGAAGTACAAGTTCCGGCATATGAACATCCTTCTCCTAAAGTGACTCGTTATATCAATGTAAACAATGACAACTGTAATAGCATCTCCAACGGCCTCTCTAAATCTCACTTTCTAAATCTCTATATGGAGAGCCTCTTCAAAAGATTCCTTCTCCATTTTTCTTCATGCTCCAGTGGACTCTCCAAATCGCACTCTCCCATATTTTATTTATATCATACAAATAATAATATATTTTTAACGGCACTAATTTCAACAGCAATATTTGCAATGGATATATTTTAACAGATATATTTGTAACGGCTCTATTTATAACGGCTATTTTTTCAACGTCTATATTTGTAATGGCTATATTTTTAATAGCTATATTTGTAACGGCTAAAATTTTCTGGTCTATATAATGCAAAGCCATTTGCTCTACCTGGCATTCCTCTACCACATTGCAATGAGTCATCGCAACTTATTCATGCAATGTCTCTTAGATTGGTCGTCGTGGGATGATAACGGTCAACTTATTCTTACTACCACATATCTAGCACACAATCAATATAAGTTTTTTGAATGCTCTACATCATGGCGGTTCTGTGTCTGGATGTCAGGTAGTTCATCATAATAGAGAAGCAGGGCATTTGAGACTAATACTTTTCAGATGCCCCTATCTACAGCCCAACAATCATGTTAAGCTAGGTACGCTCTATACTGATCGGTTGAGGTGCCTATTAGTAATTATATTCACAAATATATGCCTATTTTATCAAGCAAAGCAAGTCGCATCAGACATCTGTAACACAGGCAGAGCTGATGATAAGAACATTAGGAATAACTAAGACAAAATATCGAACATGCAGACCTAAGAACATAAATAAAGTTTTCTAAAAAATACATAAAGCAAAATGATTAGCTCAGGAGAATGAGCATACTAGCTGTTATGTAAAAGAGTGAGCAAAAGATGATCACAATTAGATAACTTATCACACTTCCTGTTCCTAATTGATCAAACATCAAGCACATAAGATGACCAGAAGAACGGTCGACGAGAAAAGACATGTGAGGAATTTTCTACAAGTGCAATAAACTAACAATAGGTTCTTTGCTAAAGAAACAAACTGCTAACAACATAAATGAGATTGCTGCCTTTCTGATGTCAAGCATATAAACATGTGAATTGAGTGTGTAAGACTATATCAAAGGCTGAGAGCAAATGCTCATGTACTTATAAGGTAATTTCAAAAGGAAGTATTAAGCAATTTTTCAAGGAAGCTTTTTATATGCTAGCATATCTAACATTATCTTGCAATGAAAGGCTAATGAAAATTTCAACGTTAGGTCATAATAGTTATTTGTGTATGTCTTTTGCACAGGCAGGAAACTGGGTAACAAACGTGTAGTGACCCAATCTTAAGACACACGATCTGTGAAGATCGTCGTGTATAAATCGGATTCTTCTCAAACCATGCATTCATTTAGATAATTAAAATTGACTTAACCTGAAAACCCTGGTATATACGACGTAAAAATGACCTTGATTAAAACCCCTAATAGGTGCCTTGTGATCAACCTAAAATAGAACGGTGAAACCAACATCTCTAAAATTCATGAATTCTAAAACTTCTATACATGTTTTACACGACCCAGCTCTCCCAAAATGTTGCGAGTCAGTTAGAGCTCATCAAGTATACCCAAACCAACTTATTTGCCAAAGCTTTTCTCCTCGAAAAGAAATGATACAAGATTAATCAACTAGTCTTCTTTTTCTCCGAAGCCGATAAAATTTATATTTTGGAAGGTTAATTATATCTCTAACCGCAACTAAAAGTTTTTGGAAAGATATCTGAACAGTCATTCAAACATATATAGTTCAAAGTTTATGTTGCGCCATTTCACAATCAGCTAACCAAATAGCAGATCAAAGGACCAAATGCTTTAATATACTTTAGTAAATTTTGCTGAATAGAACTAGATTTCCTTTTTAGCAATCTCTACTAAAAACAGGAAGAGAAAATAATAAAAAGAAAAAGACTTCTCGGCTGCTTCTCTCTTTCTTCTAACATATAGCATATCAGCCACTCTGTTGCTCTCTTTCTTCTCCACGTAGCTCAGCAGCACGCCGCCTCCTCCTTGCTTTTCCTTCCTCCTCGAGTTCTCCAAAGTCCCAAGCTCCCTGTCCCCAAGCCCCAGGACGCCAGCGACCACCCAGCCCGAGTGTCTTGTCGCCTCGCACGGGCCTTGCTCCCCGCCTAGATCCACGCCAGCGTTCCTACCGGCGCTTCCCCGAGCTCAAGCCGCCAGCTCCCCGCCCGGCCTTCGCCCTCCAGCTTCGCCCAACACTCGCCGCCGGGGGTCTGCACCGCCGCTCTGTGCCGCCTCTTCAATCGGCGCCCGTGCGCCCTAGGGCGGGCTGCCGTCGCCGATCGACCTCCCCCGCCGGTTCCTCCCCTTGCCCTGCCAAGCGCCGCCGCCCCGGGCTGTGCTACTCGTCCAGCAGCCACGAGGCCCTCCCCATCAGCATCGCTGTCAGAGTATTATTCCGATAATACTGAATATGGAGCGGTGTGAGCACAGTAAATCTAGATGGGTGCACACGGGAGACAGAATGTAGACAGGTACAGACCCTCGCGGAGAGGTAATACCCTATGTCCTGTGTTCGATGGCTGGTATAGCTTGAATCCCGAGTGCCGCAAGCCCTAGAGAATCGATCTCGAGGTGGCTTGAGCTATGAAACAATGGAGATAGTCTATGACTAAAAAGCTTACCGATCGGAGGTCCCCTACTAGGCCTTATATAGGCGACCAGGATAGGGTTACAAGAGTCCGGATCGGTTAACAGATTGATTTCCTAATTAATTACAACAGATTCTGAGGATGCCGGGCAGGTATTAGTCCATGTCTTGTACTCCACGTTGATGAGGCGCCCCCATGTAGAAGTCGGACTCCAAGTAGTCAGTCTGGCCCACCCTATGCCCGGATGGCCAGTTTATCCTCATTGACGATACCCGGGCGCTATGTCATCGTTAATCGCGCTCCCCAAGACCGGTTGGACCTCGCCGCCGCTTGCCTCGATTGCTCCGACCCCGCTGCTGGCCGCCAATGAAACCACGTCACCACCTCAAAGCTCCTCCCTCCCATTCCTTCGCCACCATGAAGCCCCGGATTCAAGTCACCCCATCTGCCCCGTGTTCGAGTTGCCGCGGCCCCGTTCTCCTTCCTCCGGCGACCGAGACCCCGCGAGAAAGTCTGCGTCGCCGGCCTCTTCCCCAGCAGCGCCGCCGAGCTCTGGACCCGAGCCACACCATCGTCGCCCAGGTCACCGAGATGCTGCGATAGAAGACCTCGCCGCTGTGGAGCACCCGTCCTCCCCGCCAAGCATTTCCTGGCTGCTCTCCCCATCACCGCGAGTCGCCCAAGCCTGGCATGGGTCTCCTCGTCGTTCTTGGGTGAGTCCCTGCTCGCCTCTGATCAACTAATCAATTGAAACTAATGGGTACATGAGTTGTTAAATGATCAGTGTACTCAATCAAAATCCTGAGTACGTGTAACCATCATATATATATATGGGTATGATTTCCGAACCTTGTTTTAATCTTTGAAGCAAATTGATATAGGGAAACTAATATAACACATAAACCTCTATATCATGTGCTGCTGAACGTAATTAATGTATACGAATAAGATTAATGAATGCTCTGGTTGCCGTCATGGCCAAGGCAGTTAGAAATCTAACTTGCTTCGGATACACTTAAGCTAGCACTAGTAACAATTAAACTAAATACCTGAGCTGAAAATGATAAAGATTAGTTAGTTAGGGGAGAACGGCAGTGAGGATCCGTTAATCGATCACAGTTAGCAATAGCTTCTTTGATTACCTTTTAATCAGTGACCGATTTATTGTAATGATGGTTTAATCAAAACACTAACTGAATGTATATCTGAATTTGTTTCAACTGCAGTGAATTACTGATTAATGCGTGGCTAAATCCAATTAAAAATGTTAAAGATCAGCTCCTTAACCATTACCTCGATGTCGGTCAGCTGCACTCGATAAGCTTTTAACTCAGAGGTAATCAGTACTAAGACACACTTAATAAAGTTAACCGTTAAGAGCTAATGTGAATTGTAACAGCGAGCTAATCACCATACATCCCAGTGGAACATTACTAATGAACCCTGATTCTTTAATGGGTAGTTAGCTAATGCACATTTGATAAGCCAATGAAGGCACTGTTGCATTACCTTGGGCAGTACCAATTCAGTAGTAAGCATACTGATCCGGCATATTGATGATGCTTCAGGTGTAACTTCAGTTTAAATCATAATCAAGGCATTGATGGTTGACTAAGAAATTAACGAACAGATTAATGCGCTAGTTGCACTAATGTCTGATGGTTAGCTCACCTCACTAAGTCTGAACATTTGAAATGTTCCAATTAGTCCCTAACCATGTCAACCGGTGGCCTCACCTTCTTAGTGCAGCATGATATGTTCGTTACCTTAAGAAAAGAATAAGTTAACACAGGTTATGACTCCTCATGTCCATAGATTCTTTTGCTAAGGGTTTAGGTGGTAGTTTCATCCATTTTCAGAATGATTTATGGAGAGTTTCAGTCAAGTACAACTGAATAGTAGGTCTTTACCTCCATTCGGCCAAATAGAAACCTTCCCGAGTACTTCGAATCTGCGGTTAGTTTAAGGATTCCATCAGCTGGAACAACTGGTCAGATCAATTTAAATACAATGAGCTAGAATAGGTGAACCTGACATGTAAATTATATATAGCTGGAACTTCTCAGGCAAGATTATGTGGTCTTCGGCTGCTTATCGTATGTTGGTGCCAAAATAAGAATTATAGCCCTTGTCAATAGCTCGGTTTGAAGTAGTCATTTGCCCAATTCTGACAAATGGTTTGTGAGCTACGACCAAATTACTCCTGCTGTCCAGCACTGGTTTAGTTAAAATGTGCAACCTAGATTAATTAAGAATAGCCATGTAAATGACGAAATTAAACAATAAGATTATTTGAAAGTCGTTACAAACAAACTATACTATTAACAATGATATATAGTGTTAATTCATATATGTCGGCCCAATAAACATATTGAATTCTGAATTCCATGATAAGTCAAAGCACACAGTGTTAAAATCGTTGACACCCCAACTTGCATAGTTCAAATGTGGTATAACCCATACATGTCACATGGTATAAAATACATTGAATATTGAGTTCATCTTAATCAATGGCTTATGCCTGACACTAAAACATTATCAACATCCGTCTTAGTTGCATATCTCAACACTTGAATACCTCCATATTAATTGCATCCATGCATCCTTGCCATTTTCAAACTAGCCCCTTAGGCTTGTCTTTTCTTTTGGAGGTTAATTGCTTCTTACCGGGGTTCCAACCATTCTGGATTTCTTGCAAATGATCACCGGCATATTATACTTCTCCCAGCAATGAGGCAAGTTCACAAAAATACTCGCTAAATATCGGTGTTCTAATTCGGCAATAATGAATATGGGGCAGCGTACGCATAGCGGATCTAGATGGGTGCACACGGGAGACAAAGTTTAGACAGGTTCAGGTCCTCAAGAAGAGGTAATACCCTACGTTCTGTGTTTGGTGGCTGGTATTGCTTGAATCCTGTATGAGGGTATGTGTCTATGCCTATGCTCAGAGCGTTCTTATGCTCTAGCTTGCTCTTGATCGTCTCTAAGCCTGTGCCGATCCAAGGATCCCTACCCGGCCTTATATAGACGACCGGGGTAGGGTTACAGGAGTCCGGATCGTCTTACAAATATATTTTCTAATCGATTACAACTGATACCCGGGTTTGCCGGGCAGGTATTAGTCCATGTCTTGTACTCTAAGTCGATGAGGCGCCCCCGTGTAGAAGTCAGATTTCGAGTAGTCGGCCTGGCCCACCCTACGCCCAGATGGCCAACTTTGTTCTCCTTGACGATACTCGGGTGCCATGTCATCGTCAGTAGCCCCTGAGTCCTTCACGATCTGGCTACTGTCCGCCTTCTTCCTTGAGCAAATCTCCCAGTGGTATCCGCATGTACACGCCTTCTGGTCGCTTGCAGGGAGATTGTGAGGGACTCTCAAAGCTTCTGTAGGACAGAAAATAATAAGCCGAGTAATATTCACCCATAGGGCAGGAATATCATGGCAGGTGAGCTAATAACGGGTAAGTCCTGGTAGTACCCAGTCGTTTCTAGCAGATGGAGACCGGGTAATAGACCAGCGGGGGGCATACCATGAATCCTGACTGAATTCCCGAGTGATACCTGGTTTTCCGAGTGGCTCGGGTCCAGCTAGTGTCCCCTGGGGGAATACCCTCGGAATTCACGTCAGAACCAGAACACATGCTGTAGCGCTTCGGTCCCGAGTCGTTCGGTGTCCGACTAGTGGCCCACTGGAGGCGCACTACAGCCGCCCTTCACTCGGGTGTATTCAAGTGGTCGTGGACCCCTGGAGGTCAACCATTGAAACCCTTCAAACTGTAGCGCTTCGGTCTAGAGTTGCTCGGTATCCGACTAGCGGCCCGATGGAGGCACGCTACAGCTGCTTTTTATTTGGGTGCATCCCTCGAGCCTTCGGCCGACTGGAGCAGTCGGGTGGAGGTTCTTTGTTAACCTGTAGATTTCACTCTGGGGGCACGAAGGGTGTAGCCCCCGAGCCTCCGGCCGACTGGAACAATCGGGCGGGGGTTCTTTTTGGTTTGTAGATTCCACACTAGGGGCACGAACAGTGCACCCAGTGGGTGTAGCCCCCGAGCCTCCACTCGGTTCAAGGAGCCGAGCAGAGGGTCTTGATGATTTTTCCCGCCTTCGACCGACTCGGCCAGTGCAAGGCCGAGTGGGATAAACCTGGAGGGCACCCTTCGCGCGACACAGGAGCAAGTGATCGCGAAGGAAACCCCGCTTGAGTCCGATGGAGGAGGTCCAGTCTGCGGCGAACACCATTGCTGACGGCGTTGTCCTGTAAAGGCAGGCAGCAAACACGTGAACCGCTCCATATACATGTGAAGTACTTGGGAAGGCCGAGTGCAACTTGTTTATGCATATTTTGGTTAACTTGTTCTGTGTTTATTAACCCCTTCTTTCGTAAAAATTCGTTTGTGTGTAAGTTAGCCCTTTGTGTGTGCTCTTGCCGACCCGTCGTAGCCCCCATTGTGTAGAGATTAGCCGTGGACTGTTTCTCGTGTAGCACAGAGTTGTGGCGTAGACCGGCGATCGAAGACGAAGAGTTAATGCCGAGTGTTTTACACAGTACTAAAATAATTGTTGAAAGAGAAGAGCTCGAGTGCGCCTAGGCACACCCGGTGTGGTGTAGCTCCCGAGTGTCCGCTATGTGTAGCCGTGAGCGTGCATAGCAGGTAAGCCGGGAAACTCGAAAAGTTACTCGGATGGAGCAAATAAAATGTTTTTATTCATTCGTTCATGCTTAAAGTATGGAAGTACAATGCTGAAGCATAAAAGTGACTTAGCTGTTCAACGTTCTAGGCATTGGTGAAGATGTTGTTGTCCTTACCTTTCAGCCGGTAAGCCCTCGGGCGTAGTACTTCAGCGACAGTGTACGGGCCTTTCCATGGTGGAGAGAGCTTGTGCTTGCCCTTGTTGGACTGGACTCGGCACAGGACCAAGTCGCCAACGTCGAAAATGCGCCCGCTTATGTGGCGGCGGTTGTTGTTGTTCACCGGCGCATCCGAGTCAGCCACGAAGACCTCCCGAGGAGGATTGCGGCTTCCCAAACTCTCAAAGCCGTCCGAATCGTAGTTGAGGATGGGCAGAAGGGACTTGATCACGCCGACCAGTCGGGATCCCTGCTCGACGGGTGAAGACCCGTGCTCAAACAGGAGATCCAACTTTGGCATGACCTCGTCCTTAGAGATGGCTGCCGAAATAATCAACTCGGACGAGAGTCCGAGTGAAGAAGACGGTGAAGCCTCCACTGACTGGCTGGGGGCCCAGTCGCAGGGGTGAAGTTTGCCGAGTTTTGTCGGCGATGAAGTCCAGGTTTCTGACCCGGAAGACCTGTCCTGGATCGGTGACAGAATCTTGGGGGGCCAAAGCTCATGATCAGCCCCGGAGCGAAGTCACCATTGTCGTTGAAGAAACCCATCTGGATCTGTTCAGATGGATCTATACGCACAGCCCCTACCTGGCACGCCAACTATCAGTGTTCTAATCCGGCAATAATGAATATGGGGCAGCGTACGCACAGCGGATCTAGATGGGTGCACATGGGAGACAAAGTTTAGACAGGTTCAGGCCCTCAAGAAGAGGTAATACCGTATGTCCTATGTTTGGTGGCTGGTATTGCTTGAATCCCGTATGAGGGTATGTGTCTATGCCTATGCTCAGAGCGTTCTTATGCTCTAGCTTGCTCTTGATCGTCTCTAAACCTGTGCCGATCCAAGGATCCCTATCCGGCCTTATATTGACGATCGGGGGTAGGGTTACAGGAGTCTGGATCGGCTTACAAATATATTTCGTAATCGGTTACAACTGATACCCCGGTATGCCGGGCAGGTATTAGTCCATGTCTTGTACTCCAAGTCGATGAGGCGTCCCCGTGTAGAAGTCGGACTCCGAGTAGTTGGCCTGGCGCACCCTACGCCCGGATGGCCAGCTTTGTCCTCCTTGACGATACCCGGGTGCCATGTCTCGTCACTAAGATTCCCTTAAGTTTATTTCATGCTTTGCTATTGGTTAAGGTTAGTTGCTAGCTTGTACTGTCGTAATGATTGCAATTTGGTAGTGATGGCGAATCACTAGTATTGCTAGGTTCGAATGTGTTGCAAGATCAGCGAAGATCTTTTAATCGGACTAATGCAATATGAAATCCCTAATGGTGAGATGCGAGTGCCGGGGTTCTGTCACCTACAGATGGATTGGCAGGTGGTTAGCCTAGCCCGATACCGGTGTCGTAGGGCTTTACCCGTCACCCACGGTGGAAGACTTACCACAATGATCGGGTAGTCGAGGTCGGCCAATCTCGAACTAACGGCATTCCAGAAGTACTTCCCTTGGTCGAACCTTGATTGGTTCGCTCAGAACAGATGATATGGCTCGTGGTGAGTCATCTTTAAATCACCCCAAGCTTGTTTGACTTGATGTGATTATTGGATATGAAATTCTTGGTTGAATTGATTTATATTCAGATCTGAGGATAAACTTGTTCATGTGATATTCATTGATATTGTTTTATCAATATTGTCCATGTTGTTGTTTATCATGCCATGGTTATATACATGTTAGTAATTGATTCCTGATTAATAGCTTTGCTGAAATTTACATGGGATGAGTATATGAATGTGGCTTGCAAGTACAAAAGTACTTATGAAATTTGATTTCGAACTTGTTGCAGGTGATCCTAGTATTGGTGAGTGTTACGACATTGGAAATGATGATCCTGTGGTTTAGTCGATGTCTTATCTTCATGGTATATGTATGTGGGTTTTGATATCTTCATATGGGAATGGTCGGGTTGCCATTCTAGGGTTTTTCACTTTTGTTCGCTGCTGTTTTTGTGGTTTAAAATCCTGTAAATGACCTTCGAGTCGATGTTATGTGTGAATTAACCTCCCTCGGGTAAGAGGTACCTTGTGTATCTGAATAACTCATCTGTTGTAGAGTTTGTACTGTGATATGAAGTTGTTAACTGTGACCGTTCCATATACCGTGCGTATATGTTTTGAAGTATATGGAATCGGTCGTAAAGGAGTAATGTCTTCTCTTAGTGTTCATTTCGTGAAATGTTATCGGTTGAGTGACCCGCTAGTTGAGATGCAGTGCCGGCTAGGCAGGGTGAGGACAGTCGTACCGGGCTTTCAAGCGACTCACTAGTCTTCAGGCTAGGTTAGGGTGTGGGTGCGACTGTCGGGCTCTTCCGACTTCATTTTGCGTAGTGAACTTAAGAGCGGCTTAAGCCTTTACCGGATCAGGGAATTGTATGTGGTTTTGGGAAGTTTAGTCGCTTCCGGCCGGCTTGACCAACGGTGAAGGCATACGACATCGGTAAGCGTATGATGCGTTGGTCAGGTGTCGAACCACTCCGCCTCGGTGTGTACGGCGCAGGTACCATGCCACCAGGTCGACTGGTTTCTCGGTCCTTGGCGATTATTCATTCCCCTACTCATATATAATTCCGGGGTCCGTGACAAAACGAAGCAAAATACTTCAGCAACATCAACTTCTCACTTCTCTCGAGCATGCTGCTCAACTTCTCACTGTTACCAACAGCAACATCAAAACCCTCACTTAGCAACTTCCCTCCATGACTTAATCCGTGGTCTGAATTTATCTGGGATATATTATTTCCTAGCCTCATCTAATTTCGAGCGCTTGGTCGATTTGGAAATGCTAGGGTCACCAGCACACCATATATACAACGTGACAGATGCCTCTACCAAATCCTCAAGCCCTCGTCACAATTTGACTAGGATCTGGCACGGATCCAACGCAGATGCTACAGTTTGCAATGACCAAGGACAAAGGGGCCGCGCGGTGGAGCTGGAGCAAGGGGATGCAGATCCGAGCGAGCGGGAGCAAGGGGATGAGGAACGGAGCAAGGCGACATACTTGGTGGAGGGCGATGGCAGGGATTCGGTCGGAGGGGAGGAGCGCGATGAGGATCTGGTTGGAGGGGACGAGCGTGGGTCGAATCCAGTGGAGGGCGATGCTGGGGGCAAAACCCACAAGGATCCGACCGACGACAAGCTCCTGTTATCCCTGCAGGCTGCTCCAGCAGACGGAGGGGAAGTCACCGAGGTAGAGGTTGGAAGCGTGGTGGCGGGACTGAATCCTCCGTGCGCAGCGGTTAGGACTGACGGAGAGCGAAGGAGGCTTGCCACAAACGGGTTCTTACCTTTGGATTAGCCCTCCTAGCAAAATGTTTCACTTCAAGAGGTGCCTACCGGTTTCTCACACTACAGGCCGATGACGCTAAAGACGCATTCATCTGGGGATATCGGCTACCTACCAAAGTAAAAATCTTCGGCTAGCTTCCATGCCGTGACCACCTGAATACCAAAGCTAATTTGTTTAGGAGGACTACCGCTCAAGTCCGAAGACGACCACTGTGATCGTTGCGGCTCCTGGCCTGAAGATCGCCTGCACTTCTTCAAGTGCCCATTCACCATTCACATTTGGGATCGACTTAGACTCAACCCCCCTCATGGTGATTTCACTTCTATTTGGCGCATGCAAGTCCCTCCGATGCTTCGCTATCTGGCCTTCTGCCGTCCTCGTAATCCTATAAAGAATATGGGATACATGAAACAGTAAAGTGTTTAGAAACCTAGATGACTCGGACATCAATACGGTTAAGAATATATTGATTCAGATTTCACGCTTTGGTCTCATCGGTTCCGTGACACGGATGATAAGGTTATCACCATGGCTTGACGAGATTAGCTCTCTACGCGTATTTATGTGGTCCTATCGTAATAATCAACACAGTTGCCGCAAAAGACTAGAGAAGAAATCCCAGATCCCGTATAGATGCGATAACGTTGCTAAGAGGAAAGGACGGATGGACTATATGAAGACATATGGCATGAGTACAATAGGTAGAGTGCATGGGAAATATCAGCCTGCAAGAAAAACTTCGTATCCTCCGGCTTACCAAGCTCACCGACCTCGGGGCCATCGGTGATGGAGACGGACGGGACGGGCATAGCGAGGAGGAGGTTCGCTGGTGCTCCCTATCCTCGGGCACGCGAAGGCTCGCCCTAACTCGTGACGGAACACGCACCTGACAAGTTGACATCCACACCGACGTACTCATTAGTGTGGTAGAAATATAGCAACCATTTGGTTTCCTATCCAAACCCTAAACCCCAGGGCGAAGGTAGACGCGAGAGAGATCGATCGCCGCCACCCGCGGCCGTGCCCACCGTGTATGGGCAACATGTGCGGCGTCACTCTTAGATCCAAGTACTTCTCCAGCTTCCGCGGCGCGTCGCAGCGCCACGACCCGGAGTACGCGATCCTCGCCACCGCCGCCGACTACCCTCCGGGGAAGCGATCCTTACGCACGGCAGCCGCGGGACCCGACGCTTCCCTTGCGGCGGCGATGGACCGGGTTGCCCCACCGCCGCCCGCTGCCATGCGCAAGGGCTCGCCTGCTCCAGCGGAGCTGACAGCCAACGTGCTCGGCCACCCCACCCCGAGCCTCCACGACCACTACGCGCTCGGGCGCCACGACCCGGAGTACGCCACCGTCGCCACCGCCGCCGACTACTTCTCCAGCTTCCACGGCGCGTCGCAGCGCCACGTCCCGGTGTACGCGACTGTCGCCACCGCCGCCGACTACCCTCCGGGGAAGCGATCCTCGTGCACGGCAGCCGCGGGACCCGACGCCTCCGCTGCCGCGGCGTTGGACGGGGCTGCCCCACCGCCCGCCGCCGCCATGCGCAGGGGCTCGCCCGCTCCAGCGGAGCTGACAGCCAACGTGCTCGGGCACCCCACCCCGAGCCTCCACGACCACTACGCACTCGGACGCCACGACCTGGAGTACGCCACCGTCGCCACCGCCGCCGACTACTTCTCCAGCTTCGGCGGCGCGTCGCAGCGCCACGACCCGGAGTACGCGACCGTCGCCACCGCCACCGACTACCCTCCGGGGAAGCGATCCTCGCGCACGGCAGCCGCGGGACCCGACGCCTCCGCTGCCGCGGCGGTGGACGGGGCCGCCCCACCGCCCGCCACCGGCATGCGCAGGGGCTCGCCTGCTCCAGCGGAGTTGACAGCCAACGTGCTCGGCCATCCCACCCCGAGCCTCCATGACCACTACGCACTCGGGTGCCACGACCCGGAGTACGCCACCATCGCCACCGCCGCCGACTACTTCTCCAGCTTCCGCGGCGTGACGCAACGCCACGACCAGGAGTACACGACCGTCGCCACCGCTGCCGACTACCCTCCGGGGAAGCGATCCCCGCGCACGACAGCCGCGGGACCTAACGCCTCCGCCGCCCCGGCGGTGGACGGAGCTGCCCCACCGACAGCCGCCACCATGCGCAGGGGCTCGCCCGCTCCAGCGGAGCTGACAGCCAACGTGCTCGGCCACGCCACCCCGAGCCTCCACGATCACTACGCACTCGGACGCAAGCTCGGGCAGGGGCAGTTCGGCACTACCTACCTCTGCACCGATCGCGCCACGGGGGCGGATTACGCCTGCAAGTCGATCGCCAAGTGCAAGCTCATCACCAAGGAGGACGTCGAGGACGTGCGCCGCGAGATACAGATCATGCACCACCTCGCCGGGCACCAGAACGTCGTCGCCATCAAGGGTGCTTACGAGGGCCAGTTCCACGTCCACATCGTCATGGAGCTCTGCGTGGGCGGCGAGCTGTTCGACCGCATAAAACAGCGGGGTCATTACAGCGAGCGCAAGGCGGCCGAGCTCACGCGCATCATTGTAGGAGTCGTCGAGGCGTGCCACTCGCTCGGGGTCATGCACAGGGATCTCAAACCTGAAAATTTCTTGCTGGCGAACAAGGATGACGACATGTCTCTCAAGGCCATCGATTTTGGCCTCTCCGTGTTTTTTTAAGCCCGGTGAGTCACTGCAGGCAACGTAAAGTTAATTTTCCTACCGTGCTGTTGTGTTTGATGTGCTTATTTTGCCCACTGCCGAGGAATTGATGGTTATAGGTAATGATTTGTATTGTTGGAATTAAATTTACACATATGTTCTTTAGCTAAGATGATAGGACAGGATACCGGAGGTAGCATTTGGGAATGGATAAGCGTTGAATGAAATGTCCAGCTGTGCCCTTCCAAGTTTATATCCTTGATACTTTTGAATTTTTCCAGAATCATGCCATTAGAATTCCGAAGGAAAAGATTACTTATGCACTTTGATCAGTACAAAATAATGTTTACAGAATGTCGCGCACAGATTATGTTTCGTTAGACGCCGAAGAAGGATCTTGGTTTGTTTTTTTGAATAACAGGATCTTGGTTTGTGACTCTATTGCTACTTTCTTTTTACCGTTTTGAGTAGAACTAGCATGGTGTCCCATGCAATTGAATGGGAACCATTTTTAATTATCTTTATTTTTTTACTTGTACGCGTGATATTAGATCAGTATGAGAAATAAAAGTTCAGATCGCAAGCCTGCCCGCTAGTCACTGTACTGAGCCGTCTGTTTAAGTACAATTATGATGACCTACTGGATGTGATCTGTTTAGGTAAAATTACGATGATTTATCAGTTGTGATCTATTTAGTTATAGTTGTGAAGATCTATCGGGTGTGATCTATCTAGGTAAAATTATGAAGATCTATTGTCCGTGATCTGTTTAGTGTAGTTATGAAGACCTATCGGCTATGATTTGTCTAGGTACAGTTATGAAGATCTATCGGTTGTGATTCACTAATAATAAAAGGGTCCACCAGATTAAAGGCCGGATGTTCTATATTTTTTGAGAATTTTTAGTCTCTCTATTTTTCTATTATATTATACTTTTAGCATATAGTAGATCATATCATCGTTCATGGATGAGGTTACTACCTGCAGCCACAAGATTACTATGAACAGCAAAATTACAATTTAGTGTTACAGTGTTTAATTCAGAGTTATCTTTCAAGTTCATCACGAACTGTTTCTAAGTTGGCTTGTAGATGCAACTAGTAGATGCTACTTTAAATATTTTTCAAATATTTGTCAGTTGAGAAATTCGATTGCTTGAGATGTTATATGAATCTATCTGTTGTTCAGTTAACATTTAAAATATTTTCCCTTTTCTGTCTCTTTGTCTTGGGCTAATATATATTCATCTGTTAGATGGTACTGTATTCGTTTTAGTAATGTGCATCCTATGGTCCAGCTCTTGTATTCATTTGATTCATAATTATCTTATGAAGGGTTCTTTTTCTTCTCATATTGCTTCTTAGGTCAAGTTTTCACTTATGCTGTTGGAAGTCCTTACTACGTAGCACCGGAAGTGCTACGCGAACGTTATGGACCAGAAGCTGATGTATGGGCAGCTGGTGTAATTCTTTACGTACTACTAAGTGGTGTACAACCATTTTGGGCAGGTATAAATTTATGTTCTATTTCTTAGCTTCAATCAATTTTAAATTCGTATTTACTTTGTACTATTCTAGGCTGATTTGCTGAATGTATTTATTGCAGAGACACGGCAAGGAATATTTGATGCAGTATTAGAAGGTGTTATTGATTTTGATACTGATCCCTGGCCTGTGATTTCTGATAGTGCAAAGGATCTTATAATTAGAATGTTGAATCCTCGCCCCACGGAACGTCTAACAGCGCATGAAGTTCTACGTTAGTTACTCTCATCAGTACTCCAGTTATTTTTTCTCCTTGAATATTCCACTTACTTTGTTGTGTCTTCAATTGTGCAAATATAAGTATATGGTAATTATGGTCAAAGGATATATTGCTTTAACTTTAATGTGTGAATTATGAGTGCGTGTGGCCATCTTTTAATACCTCGATACAAATATCCGGAAAAGCACGACATTGTTTTGGTCGATAAGAAATAAGATCTTTTTCAGAGAAGCACTTTCTTCTACCGACTACTGGAAGTCTCAAGTTATAGAACTCTTTCAGTTGGAAATTTCTATTTTTAGCTCAGGATTGGGTTGTTCTCAGATATGTACATGTTATTATCTATTAGTTCACCTCCTGCTGTGCTTGTTTCATGCTGGCACATGGAGTTTGTTCAAAAGTCAAAAGAAAATCCATAAAACATATGCACAATTTTTTGACAAAGATGCCAAAGAATCCTTTTCTTACTTGTTCAGGTCATCCTTGGATTTGCGATCATGGGGTCGCTCCTGATCGGCCGCTTGATCCAGCTGTCCTTTCTTGCATTAAGCAGTTCTCAGTGATGAATAATTAAAGAAGATGGCTTTGCGAGTGAGTACATTTATTTTCCTTAAGCCGATTCTATAGTTGTTGTCACATCTTTCATAGTAATTAACCATGCACATCAGTGAAGTTACCTCCATTTGCTTTATATACTCGCTAGAATATTGATGGTTTCTTCCCATTTTGTGTTTTATCAGCAGATTTATCCTTTGTGTGCTAGTCTTTCTATTGCGTTACATGACCAGTACTTCTCATTACTCGGATTGACATGATTAATATTTTATAGAACGATTGAGCTCCCTTTTCCGTAAGTTATACTATTCTTTGACGGTTTACTTGCTATACTATCGTCACCCAGGATTACCAGTATTTGTGGTATTTACTCGAGTTACTGTGATTTCCAGTATACAATTAGTTATCTGGTGGTGCCACTCTTATTTCACTCACTTTTATTCGTCCTATGGGGCACAGTTGCTCGGTTCTGTATTAATAGAGGATGTGTATTTGTTCTACCAGGTAATTGCTGAGAGCCTTTCCGTGGAGGAAATTACAGGATTAGAGGGAAAATGTTTGAGGCAATGGACACAGATAACAGTGGTGCAATTACATATTATGAGCTGAAAGAAGAATTTTTTATAAAATAATCTTTTTAATCTATATTTTAAAACTAATATCAGCCCGAAGAAAATTTCAAATCTGATCCTTTTTTTGGCGCTAAAGCATCTGGTGCCGAGGGGACACACTATGGCGCCACGGTCAGTGGCGCCACAGACGATGGTGCCGTGACGACCGAGCTGCCCTGGCATGATGACGTGGATACAGCCTGGGGCGCCATGAATCTCAGCGCTACACTTGCTGGTGCCGCAGGCCCTTTACCCCTTTCTGACATGCCAGTTCTGTCCCTAACTCCACAGCTCGCTGCCGCCCTCCTCCGCGTCGTCCTCATCCTTGTCGGCATCCTCATTTGCGCTCGGAGGTTAAAATTCTTCTCTTTTCGCTGTGATTTTGAAAGTGTAAATGTAAATTTGATTTTAGGGTTAGTTCGTGACATAAAATTGATGAGTATGATTGTGATTGTGTTAGGGTTAGTGTGTACGATTGGGAGTTAGTCGTGAGATAAAATCATAGAAATTTTGATGTTCATATATGAAATATTTGTCATGTATATTCATAAATAGATCATATTCATAATCACGAAATTTTTGAATACGATTGTGAGTTAGGTGAGAAATTTGTAGGGTTCCTTATTATGATATGTGAGGGTTAGTGAGAGTATTTTTTATATATATCTGGACTCGTATACATGCAATACATAATGAGAGATGCATTAGTTGATTTGCCTATATGGAAATTTTGCTATGTACATTGATAAAGTGATCATATATATATATATATATATGTATATATACATATATATATATATATATATATATATATATATATATATTGTCATAGATACAAGTCTAGACAGTAAACTTATGGCACCCCCAAATGGCTACAGCGACCGTCGGCGGTGCACGAGGAGTACGAGCGAGTATGGCCCTCCGGTTCTCCGTCGAGGTGAAGCACGAGACACGTACGACGGGGTGAAACTTGAACCGTGTGCGAGGAGGCGAAACACCTCTCGTGTATGATGAGGTGAAAGTCACTCTTCTATTGAAGTGTAGAATTAGGGTTACAAGAAATCTCCCCTTCCTCTCTACCCCTAGGGGTTATTTATAGGGTTTGAGGATAGAAAAGGTGAGATTACAATTTTGCCCTCACACGAGAGGGACTTTTATAAGGGCGTGGTCGTCATTTTCCATGCATAGAAGATATTTTGGGAGAATATTTCGGGCATCTTCGGGGAATATTCTCTGGTATCTTCGGAGGAATTCCTAAGCACGTCAACGCGATCCTTGACAATGCCGGCGCAGACCCTGACGGCGACGGACATCGGGACGATCATTGGCGACGTCGGCGTAGTCCTTGTTTTGGAGTCATCGACGTAGAGTTCGACGATGACGGACGTCGAGGACGTCGAGGCTGCCTTGGCGGTATCGACGACGTAGACTTCGACGACGACAGCGTAGACTTCGATGATGACGGACGTCGAGGTTGCCCTTGGCGGTATCGACGACGTAGAGTTTGACGATGACAGACGTCGAGGACGTCGAGGTTGGCGGTGTCGGCGTAGTCCGCGATGACGGCGGAGACTGTGGCTGCCCCTGACAGCGTCAGTTTAGTCGTTGATGGCGGATGCGGAAAAGTCTTCGAAAATGGACTAGCGCGGGGGCCCCTCCCCCAACATATATATATACACATGTGATTTTGTGTTGTTTTTAGGATCAATATGCAGTTATTTTAATTGGGTGATACGAATAATTTTAAATAGGGCATCCTATTCGTTTAAAAATTTGTTATTGATGAAATGCATATGTTTCGTTATAACGTAGATGAATATAATTGTTCGAATCTATAATTGCTCACAAATATGCGAAAGAGGCAGTAACAATATTGATTTCGAGTTGGCAGCAAGGGTGGTTATTTTCCAGGAAGCACCAACCCATAGTGAACCGGTAGGAAGGATCAAGTGTGAATTTGGATTTTGCACAAGTTCTTTTAAAGTAGAAGGACGATATGATGCCGGTTTTGGGTTGAAGAGGTACCATTTGATGACTCCCAATTGATACCCTAATGATTGGGAAACTTATAGGGAAATTTCCAGTGCTTCAGATGTTTAAGTCATTGGAGGTCTGTGTATGGAGAGAGCAGCACGGTTCAGTTGATTCTATGAATGCCGTTGAGCCAGGTCCTGATCAGGAGATGCCCTTTGTTATGGATATCTCTCAACCTCCTTTTGAACTAGCACATGAAGAGTTAGGTCCGCAAGATGGTAGGGTCGATGTGATTGTAGATCGGTTGGTTGGACTTTCAGTACGTTCACTGAACATTCCACCATCTTGTAGTGCTGGTGTTTATGAAGCGAGTCAACACGGGGAGCAATCATTGGGCCATTGCAAGGTAATTTCGATGCTGCAGTAGTGAACAACTCAAATGACGGTGAAGTTAGCTTGAATGACACCGACGACTACCCAAATGACTTCGATGAGGATCGGAGCTCTAGCGAGGATGAAAGGCCAGAACCTTCTTTCTCTCCTCAATAGGCAAGAGTAGTAACAAACGTATTAGGTGAAGAACACACGGGGCATGCTTTTGACGATGTTCGTAACATCGACAAGGCTGTATGTAACGACGGTCTATTGGGAAGTTCGGTGGGCATGGGACATATGAGGAGAGACGAAGATGGAAAACCGATTCTTCATAAGGGAATGCAATTCAACACTTCTGTTGAGTTGAAGGACTTCATTGCTGGTTACTTCATGAGGCACCATAGGCCATTTATTGTTTATCACTCTGACATGAATAAGAGGTACATGGTACACTGCCAAAGGGGATGTCCATGGAAGGTGTGGGCACGGTTGACTCGTGAAAATCTGTGGAAAATATGTCGCGTGAACGAACCACACACATGTGGTACATCACAACTGTTTGGATTGCATATACATGTCACAGTGAAGTACATCGCCACCCGAATTACTAGAGTCATTTGTGTTGACCTAGATGTTTTCGTAGCTTCTTTAATCGAGATTATATTTGCCACCATTCGTTATCGAGTCAAGTACAGGAAGGCTTGGAGAGCCAAGCAGTTGGTGATGGAACTGCTATGGGGTGACTGGAAGGAGTCGTAGGCTAGGCTACCAAGGATATTGATCGGTATGCAGGCTACAAACCCGGGGTTAGAGTTCTATCCATTCCATAACAACCAGAGAGTCGTTGAACAAGGTGTGGTGAAACATGTTATGCAACGGATATACCGACACTTCCCCCAATGTAAGGCTTCATTCCAGCACTGTCGACCAATCCTCACAATTAACACAACGTTTCCAAATGGGAAGTACTATGGTTGATTGATGATTGTCGTTGGTGTCGACACGGAAGACCAGTTAATCTCACTAGCATTTGCACTCACAAAGGGCGAGAACAATGAAAGTTGAAAATGGTTCCTATGCATTATTCGCATGAGGCTTGCATCATATCTAACTGGCATCAAGGCATCCTTAACGTTGTTAAGCAAAGGTACCCAGGGGTCAAAGATGTCCATCACTGTTGGTGCATGCGACACCTGGCTGCTAATTTCTATAGCAATTGTAATCAGGTCGAGCTGTTCAGAAAGTTCAAGGTCATGTGCAAAGTGTTGGATAAAGATGAGTCAAAAAAATAGGGAGCTTAGTCGGCTATGCAACGCGGGGGCCAGGACATGGTTGGAAGAGATCAAGCCACAGAGGCAGCTCTGGGCCCAGGCTTACTATAGCGGTAGTTGTCGTTACGGGTGTCGGGACCCAAAATCAATAGGATGGAATCTTAAGTGAAATCACCTGCTAAGTCAAAATGTCAACCCCGACGTCAACCCTTGGGCATGAATTCCAAGAGGAGTGGGGTGATATGGCTTCGATTAGCCCGAGACGTCAACCCCGAACTTGCTCCGACAATTTAATGCACAGGTTAAGTACTCACTCAGGAATTCCATTCTTGCAGGTGATCTTGGCATAGATGAATTTTACGATTCGAAAAATGCTTCTTTTGTTGTCTAGTTTGTAAGTTTTCCTGCCCTAGTCAACGTGTGGTGTTGTAAAGCTTTTGGGGGATGATTTAGATGATCATCTCCATGTTTATTAAGTCCTTCCGCTGCTGTTTTTAACTTGAAGTTTGCTGTAAATGACTTCTAAGTTGTGTATGTAGAAGCTAAAGTCTTATCCCATGAATGGGATATGGTTATTATCTTGTAATCCCTCTTTTGTAGAGTTTTGTGATGATATTCAAGTTGTTCTTGTGGCTGCCCATACACCATGCGTGCATGAATTGAAATGTATGGGTAAGCCGTGAAGGATTATTGTTGCTCTTTCTTTCACTAAGTGGGACAAGTGTTGGTTGACTGACCCGCTAGCTGAGATGTTGTGCCAGCTTGGCAGGGTGTGGGTGGATCATATCGGACTTTTCAGCGACCCACTAGCCTCAGGGCTAGGTTAGGGTGTGGGTATGATCGCCGGGCTCCTCTGATCTGGTTGTGCTCAGTGGATTTGAGAATGTCCTTAACCCTTCACAGGACCTTGGAATTATATATGGCTTTTGAAAGTTTGATCGCTTCTGGCTGGCTTGACCAACCGTGAAGGCATACGGCTCTGGTGATCATATGGTGCGTTGGTCAGGTGTCAGACCACTCAAGTTTGGTGCATACGGCGTAGTACCGTGTCACCGGGTTGACTAGTTGCTCGATCTTTGGTGATAAGCCGTTCCTTAAGTCATATGTAATTCCGGGGCCTTGACACTCATGTCTAAAGAATTCCACAGATATTAAAAGCACATCGTGTCGTGATAGATGTGTCATGACTCATGAGTGCGGATCAATCCTCTTCTTAGTTTGCTTCATAGTTTGTGCAATTTTTATTTTAGATAGCACTAAAACCTATTATTATTAGGAGTTTCTGAAGTTAAAATTGTTCTCAGCACACATGTACTCCCTGTAGCTGGAGATGTTATCTAGAAGCATATTTTAAAGATGCAAGAATAGAATTCATCAAAATCAAAACAACATGGTAAGCTCGGGTACTCGCGACTTTTCCTCACCCTAGGGTTTCCACCGCCACCACATCTGGCCCCTCTCCTTCCTGTCTCCGGTAGCCTCGTCGGCCGGTGAGCTGAGGGAGAGGGACCTACCGCTTCCTAGAAGCAATAGTATAGGTTATAGAAGGTTGCCTCAGCGGCATTTGTCGGTATGGCGTCCTCTTGCAGTGGTCGTGCTCCTTAGGATCTCCGACTCTGGTGACCGGTTTGTGTTGTCGCCCTCGTGGTCTGCACCACCATCCTCGTCGGCTTCGCTGTTGAGCCCGGTGAGGGGATTCGGACGTGCGTAAATTTCCCCAAATCGAGCTAGTGCCCCTCCACCTCACTTCTCTTTGGCAGCTTCACACCAGGGTAGGCTCTAGTTGAGAGGGGCTGGTGGAGAAGCGACAACTCATGATCAAGATCCGGAGTCTCTTCATGCCCCCGCCCCTTCTTTGATTCCAAGAAGTTCACGCGGGTGGAAATCCAGAGTTTAGGAGGTTAGATTAAGAGACTGCGGGTGTTGTCCCATCGAACTTAGCATTGTTGGTGATAGCCTCCATCCGCTATCCCGATCCCATGGTGGTGACCGTGAGATTGCTGATGGGGTTCAAGTCGATCACGCTAGGAACGGTCCCATGGTGGCAAGTCAGTTCATCCAGTGCCACTCCAATTCCTCCGTCCTCTTCATCTTCACAAGTAAAAAGGTCTAGCCTATCAACTAGAGGGGGCGAATAGGAGATTATCAAAAATTACTACCAAAGCAAATCTTACACATGTAGTTCTAAAACACTAAGTAAACCCTAGCATGCTAGTCATCAAAATACACAAGGAAACAACTATGAAGAAGTGGAAAGAGACAACCACAGGAGAGACACAAGATTTGTTGTCGAAGTTTGAGTTTTTGGTGTGGCTCTAAATATCCGTTAGGGAAGCTTGATCCACGGATCAAAACCAGCACTGAAATGTGCTCTTCCCTCAAAGGGCTTGCCGATGCGAAGTCTCCTTCACTTGTAGTAGCTCTTCACCTTGCAGTAGGTGAGCTCCGAATACTCATAAAGTCTTTGGGGTTCTTCATAAACTGTTCAAAGGCTCCCAAGCGACTCCTAACCGTCTAGGAGATGCCAGTCTCGAAGAGTAACATGCTTCAATCAGTTTGGCTTGGAGATGAACTATTGTTTGATGCTCAACTATGGATTGATCTCTTTTTCTCTCTCTCAAAGATTTTCTCACAAGAATCATAGCTTGGACTTGAGGAAATATGGAGTAGCACTCAGGAGAACAGATGAATGGATTAACAAAGAGTTTTATGTGTAAAGAGGCTTAGAGGTATATATAATCAACCCCAGGAAAAATAGCCGTTGTAGCAAAAATAGTAGAACTCAGAGATTCCGACATTTCAAATGAATGACTAGATCGTGTGTACAGAAGCGGATCTCAGAGACTCCGGCTAAACCCGACGACTCTGACTTTTCAAAGCAACATGTTAGCAACAGATCACGGAGGTGCCGGCAAGAACCCGGAGACTCCAACTTTTCAAATCGACAGCTATATATTGTGTTTGGCAACAGATCTCAGAGACTCCGCCAAGAACCTGGATACTCCGACTTTTAGAGAGCACAACGGACAGGAGCAAGTATCAGCGGTTCCGACTTGGAACCCATACCCTCCGAAAAATTTGAATAGCCTTGAGCAAGGCATAGTTAGACCCAAACTCTGGAGGTTCTGACATTACACCCAGAGCTTCCGAGATTTTAAGGTACTCAACAAAGTGAGGACAATACATAAATTTTGAGCTTCCAACATACTGACTCGGACATTCTGAGGTTTCAAAGAATAAGTCCAAAAGGGATTTCGGAAACTCCAGAAACTTCTAGAAGTTCCGACTTTTAAGCTCAAAGAACTTAGAAGTTTCTAGAATCGGAACACAAAGGTTCAAAAGAATAATCTCAGATGTTTTGATATCCTAAAAAAACCGGACAAATGGGCACTCGGAGGGTCCAAGTTCCCAGATTCTTCACACATATAAGAAACGCGGATATTCGAACAACGATCCTGAATGTTCCAACTTTTGTTGAAAGTATGAGAAGAGATGGTTTTCAAAGGACTCTTTGGATGGAAAGTTGATTCCTAGCTGGGCATTAACAAGGCCTTCTTACTAGTTTCCAAATATTTATCCTGTTTAATAGTACAACTTTCCTTAAACTCAATGCGATCAAGTGCTTATGAGAACATAAAGAACAGTGAGAAGTTTGTATAACAAAAATGCTGAAAAGTACAAAACGGCCTAGACTGCACTAGTGAAATTTTACCAAAACTAAGCAAACAATTCAAATCATCATACCCGGAAACATTTCATATCAATGTTCACCTAAAGTTCGACACCAGTAACAACATGAAATGCTTATTTTGAGTATAGTAGAGCTGCAAAGCATGTAATGTCACTCTAAAAGGGAATAAAATTGATAAAACCGTTTATGTACTAAGCAAAAACAAAATTAAAAACATATCTGGCAAAGCATAAAACTCATATGCTACTGGAATGCCATACAACAAAACAAAAGTGTGCTGCTAGGTCAATGTACCCATGGAAATCTTGAGGGACCTACTGAATCAACAAACCGACAGACTGAAAGTTCTGACACAAGAACACCCTTATCCTACAGTGACTCGTGATATCAATGTAAACAACGACATCTGCAATAGTATCTCCAGGGGACTTTTTAAATCCCACTCTTCATATCTTCATGTAGAGAGTCTCTTTAAAAGATTTTCTCTCTATTTTTTTACACTTCTACACAATCTTCAAATCACACTCTCCATATTCCACTCTCCTATATTTTATTAGTATCCTACAAATAATAAAATATTTTTAACGCAATAATTTCAATGGCTATATTTGCAACAGACATATTTGTAATGGACTTGTTTTTAATAGATATATTTGTAACGGCTATTTGTTCAATGTCTATATTTATAACGACTATATTTGTAACGGCTCTATTTATAACGACTATTTTTTCAATGTATATATTTGTAATGGCTATATTTTTAACGGCTATATTTGTAATAACTATATTTTTCTGGTCTATATGTGCAAAGCCATTTGCTCTTTGTGGCTATTTCTCCTCTACCACATCGCAATGAGTCGTTGCAACTTACTCATGAATATGTCTCTTAGATTCGTCATTGTCGGATGATGACGACAAACTTACTATTACTACCACATACTAGCACACAATCAATATTAGCTTTTGAATGCTCCACGTCATGGCGGTTCTATGCCTGGATGTCAGATAGTTCATCGGAATAGAGAAATAAAGCATCTGAGACTATACCAAGACTACTTTTCAGATGCCTCAACCTATGGCCCAACAATCAAGTTAAGCTAGGTACGCTATACACTGATCCGTTGAGATGCCTATTAGTAATTATAATCATAAACATATGCCTACTGTATGAAGTAAAGAAAGTTGCATCTGACATATGTAGTATAGATAGAGTTGATGATAAGAAGATTAGGAATAATTAAGACAAAATATCGAACATGTAGACCTAAGAATAGACATAAAGTTTCAAAAAGGAGAGATATAAAGCAAAATGATTAACTCAGGAGGACAAGACATACTAGCTAATATGTTAAAAGAGTGAGCAAAAGACGATCACAATTAGATAACTTATCTTACTTCCAGTTTCTAATTGATCAAACATCAAGCACATAAGATGACAATTGGAACGGTCGATGAAAAAAGATAGGCGAAGAATTTTGTACGAGTGCAATAAACTAACAATATCACACTAGGTTCTTTGCTAAAAGAACAAACTGCTCACAAAATAAATGAGATTGTTGCCTTTCTGATGTTAAGCATATAAACAAGTGAACTGAGTGTGCGAGACTATATCAAAGGTTGAGAGCAAATGCTGTGTACCTGTAGGGAAATTTCAAAAGGAAATATAAAGCAATTTTCCAAGTAAGCTTTTTATATGCTAGCATATCTAACATTATCTGGAAATGAAAGGCTAATCAACATTTCAGCGTTAGGTCACAATAGCTATTTGTGTCTATCTTTTGCAAAGGCAGGAAACGAGGTAACAAAGTAAGTAGAGTACTTCAGAAAATTTGGGCCAAGAAGGTGAATCTTTTCTCTCGAGCATGCTGCTCAACTTCTCACCGTTACCAACAGCAGCATCAAAACCCTCACTTAGCAACTTCCGTCCATGACTTAATTCGTGGTCTGAATTTATTTGGGATTGTTTCCCGTCCTCATCTAATTTCGAGCGCTTGGTCCATTTGGAAATGCTAGGGTCACCTGGAATCATCGTAGCACACTATATATACAACATGAAAGATGCCTCTAACAAATCATCAAGCCGCCGTCGTAGTTCGACCGGGATCTGGCATGGATCCAACGCGGAGGCTTCAGTTTGTGGTGGCCAAGGACAGAGGGAGGGGGACCGTACGGCGGAGCGGGAGCAAGGGGATGCAGATCCGGGCAAGCAGGAGCAAGGCGACATACCTAGTGGAGGGTGATTCTGGGGATTCTGGTGGAGAGCGATGTCGAGGATCCGGTCAGAGGGGACGAGCGCGACGAGGATCTGGCCGGAGGGGACGAGCGTGGGGTTGAATCAGGTGGAGGGCGATGCTAGGGACGAAATCGACGAGGATCTGGCTGAGACGAGCTCCTGCTGCACCTGCATGCTGCTCCTGCGGGAGGAAGGGAAGTCGCCGAGGCAAAGGTTGGGAGCATGGTGGCGGGACGGAATCCTCTGTGCGCAGCGGTTGGGCCCGATGGAAAGCGAAGGAGGCTTACCACAAATGGCGAGTGACTGAGACGCTTTGGAGAGCTGGATAGGATAGGGAGAAGGATGGAGAGGGTGCTGGAGGGAGATCTTGTTCCAAAAACCAGAAATAGAGATGGAGAAGATGATAACAAGTTTGCTAGAGATGCTCTTATGTCCTTAGAAAGAGCAAGAAAGCATTTACCATTGAGCCGACGCCTTTTTCCTCTCCCCCCTCCACGTCCGCTCACCTCCGACGTGAACCTGCAGGGCTGCTGCCCACGCTGGAGGGGTTGTGCATGCCCTCAGAGTATGCTTTGGCTGAGCATGCGTTGATCCGATGGATGGGCAAACAGGGGGGAGGGGTGTTTCTGTTTGTGCTTCTTTTAGGAAAGCTAGGGCTAGCCATCTCCCTTCCATCTCCCTTTCTGGTGATTGACTGTACAGCGCAGATGCTGATGTGCATACGTGACAAGGTCAGGCAGTGGGGACAAGGTCTCTATTGGATGTGAGGTGGCAAATAATTTATTCGAAACTTCAGGGGTGATTTGATACCAGGGGCTTGTCCAGGTGAGGAGCAAGTCCAACTGTCCCAAGGTAGTTAGATCCACCAAAATGAACTAGAGGCTGCCCCACTCCCTCTTGTTGAGGATTGAGTCGTTTAAGATGGCTCAACCTATTCAGGTTGAGGCTAGAGCTATCCTAAACAAAGCCTTAATATAAAATCAAGCAGCATCAGAGACACTTCCTACCTTCGGATTAGCTCCTCTAGCAAAACGTTTCACTTCAAGAGGTGCCTACGGCTTTTCACACAACAGGCCGATGACGCTAAAGCCGCATTCATCTGGGGATCTCGGGTTCCAAACAATGTAAAAATCTTCGGCTAGCTAGCTTCTATGCCGTGGCCACCTAAATACCAAAGCTAACTTGTTTAGGTGGACTACCGCTCAAGTCTCAAGATGACCACTGTGACCGTTGTGGCTCCTGGCCTGAAGATCGCCTGCACTTCTTCAAGTGCCCCTTCACCATTCGCATTTGGGATCGACTTAGACTCAACCCCCCTCATGGTGACTTCACTTCTATTTGGCGCATGCAAGTCCCTCCGATGCTTCGCTATCTGGCCCTCTAGCGTCCTTGTAATCCTACAAAAAAATATGGGATACATGAAAGAGTAAAGTGTTTAGAAACCTAGATGACTCCGACATCAATACGGTTAAGAATATATTGATTCAAACTTCACGCTTTGGTCTCATCGGTTCCGTGACACGGATCGATAAGGTTATCACCATGACTTGACGAGATTAGCTCTCTTTGCGTATTTATGTGGTCCTATCGTAATAATCGACACAGTTGCCGGAAAAGACTAGAGAAGCAATCCCAGATCCCGTATAGATGCGATAACGTTGCTAAGAGGAAAGGACGGATGGACTATATGAAGAAAAATATGGCATGAGTACAATAGGTAGAGTGCATGGGAAATTCAGCCTGCAAGAAAAACTTCGTATCCTCCGGCTTACCAAGCTCACCGACCTCGGGGCCATCGGTGATGGAGACGGACGGGACGGGCATAGCGAGGAGGAGGTTCGCTGGTGCTCCCTATCCTCGGGCAAGCGAAGGCTCGCCCTAACTCGTGACGGAACAAGACTGACAAGTTGACATCCACACCGACGGAGCAGTCACTACTCATTAATTAGTGTGGTAGAAACATAGCAACCATTTGGTTTCCTATCCAAACCCCTAAACCCCAGCGCGAAGCTTTAATTTAGGTAGACGCGAGAGAGATCGCCGCCACCCACGGCCGCGCCCACCGCGTGATGGGCAACATGTGCGGAGTCACCCTTAGATCCAAGTACTTCAGCTTCCGCGGCGCGTCGCAGCGCCACGACCCGGAGTACGCGACTGTCGCCACCGCCGCCGACTACCCGCCGGAGAAGCGGCCCTCGCGCACGGCAGCCGCGGGACCCGACGCCTCCGCGGCGGCGGCGGTGGACGGGGCTGCCCCGCCTCCCGCCCCCGCGGAGCTGACGGCCAACGTGCTCGGCCACCCCACCCCGAGCCTCCGCGACCACTACGCGCTCGGACGCAAGCTCGGGCAGGGGCAGTTCGGCACTACCTACCTCTGCACCGATCGCGCCACGGGGGTGGATTACGCCTGCAAGTCGATCGCCAAGTGCAAGCTCATCACCAAGGAGGACGTCGAGGACGTGCGCCGCGAGATACAGATCATGCACCACCTCGCCGGGCACCAGAACGTCGTCGCCATCAAGGGTGCTTACGAGGGCCAGTTCCACGTCCACATCGTCATGGAGCTCTGCGTGGGCGGCGAGCTGTTCGACCGCATAAAACAGCGGGGTCATTACAGCGAGCGCAAGGCGGCCGAGCTCACGCGCGTCATTGTAGGAGTCGTCGAGGCGTGCCACTCGCTCGGGGTCATGCACAGGGATCTCAAACCTGAAAACTTCTTGCTGGCGAACAAGGATGACGACATGTCGCTCAAGGCCATTGATTTTGGCCTCTCCGTGTTTTTTAAGCCCGGTGAGTCACTGCAGGCAACGTAAAGTTAATTTTCCTACCGTGCTGTTGTGTTTGATGTGCTTACTTTTCCCATTGCCGAGGAATTGATGGTTATAGGTAATGTTTTGCATTGTTGGAATTAAATTTACACATATGTTCTTTAGCTAAGATGATAGGATAGGATACCGGAGGTAGCATTTGGGAATGGAATAAGCGTTGAAGGAAATGTCCAGCTGTGCCATTCCAAGTTTATATCCTTGATACTTTTGAAAATTTCCAGAATCATGTCATTAGAACTCTGAAGGAAATGATTACTTATGCACTGTGATCATTACAAATTAACGTCTACAGAATGTTGCGCAGAGACTATGTTTCGTTAGATGCCAAAGAAGGATCTTGGTTTGTTATTTGAGTAGAACTTGCACGGTGTCCCGCCCAATTGTGCGGAAACGTTTTTAATTATCTTTATTATTTTATCCGTACGCGTGATATTAGATTAGTATAGAAAAATAAAAGTTCAGATTGCAAGCTGGCTCGCTAGTTGTTGTACTGAGCCGTCTATTTAGGTATAGTTATGATGATCTATCGGATATGATCTGTTTAGATATAATTATGATGACTTATCAGTTGTGATCTGCTTAGGTAGAGTTGTGAAGATCTATCGGGTGTGATCTGTTTAGGTGTAGTTATGAAGATCTATCGGCTATGATCTGTTTAGGTGCAGTTATGAAAATTTATTGGCTATGATCTGTTTAGTACAGTTATAAAGATCTATCGGTTGTAATCCACTAATAATAAAATAGTCCACCAGATTAACGGTCGGATGTTTTGCTTTTTAATGGAAATTTGTAGACTCTCTTTATTTTTTCCATTATATTCTAATTTTAGTATATAATAGATCATGTCATCATTCATGGATGAGGTTACTACCAGCCACAAGATTACTATAAACAACAAAATTACAATTTAGTGTTACCGTGTTTAATTCAGATATCTTTCAAGTTCGTCATGAACTGTTTCTAAGGCCCTATTTGGTCGGGCTTTTCAGTAGCTTTTCACTGGAAAAAGCTGCAGTCTAACCAAACGGCCAGCTTTTCAGCAGCTTTGCCAACGGTAGTTGTGGGCTATGCAGTGTAAATTTAGCTATTTAGAAAACCTGCATTCCCTTAGCTTTTCCCAATGTGTTGAAACTTATGTGCTCATTTTTTAAAATGTTGTAGATGGTTTAGATCAACCTAAAGTCATATGTTCACTTTTCCACTCCATATCAGCTTTTCCAGACAGCCAGCCAATAGCAACTTTGTCAACAGCTACAACCCGACCAAACAGAACCTAAGTTGACTTGCATATGCAATTAGTAGATGCTACTTTAAATATTTTTCAAATGTTTATCTGCTGAGAAATTCGATTGCTTGAGATATTATATGAATCTATCTGTTGTTCAGTTAACATTTAAAACATTTTTCTTTTTCTCTCTCTTTGTCTTGAGATAATATATATTCATCTGTTAGATGGTACTGTATTCGTTTAAGTAATGTGCATCTTATGGACCAGCTCTTCTATTCATTTGATTCATAATTATCTTATGAAGGGTTCTTTTTCTTGTCATATTGCTTTTTAGGTCAAGTTTTCACTGATGCTGTTGGAAGTCCTTACTACGTAGCACCGGAAGTGCTAGGCAAACGTTATGGACCAGAAGCTGATGTATGGGCAGCTGGTGTAATTCTTTACGTACTACTAAGTGGTGTACCACCATTTTGGGCAGGTATAATGTTATGTTTATTTCTTAGCTTCAATCAATTTTAGAAATTCGTATTTACTTTGTACTATTCTAGGCTGATTTTCTGAATGTATTTATTGCAGAGACACGGAAAGGAATATTTGATGCAGTATTAGAAGGTGTTATTGATTTTGATAATGATCCCTGGCCTGTGGTCTCTGATAGTGCAAAGGATCTTATAATTAGAATGTTGAATCCTCGCCCCACGGAACGTCTAACAGCACATGAAGTTCTACGTTAGTTACTTTCATCAGTACGCCAGTTATTTTTTCTCCTTGAATAGTCCAGTTACTTTGTTGAATGTACTGTTCTGATGTGTGTCTTCAATTGTGCTAATATAAGTATATGGTAATTATGGTAGGAAATATTGCTTTAACTTTAATGTGTGAATTATGAGTGTGTGTGGCCATCTTTTAACGCCTCGATACAAATATCCGTACAAGCACAACATTGTTTTTGTTGATAAGAAATAAGATCATTTTCAGAGGAGCACTTTCTTCTACTGACTACTGGAAGTCTCAAGTTATAGAACTCTTTCAGTTGGAAATTTCTATTTTTAGCTCAGGATTGGGTTGTTCTCAGATATATACCTGTTATTATCTATTAGTTCACCTCCTGCTGTGCTTGTTTCACGCTGGCACACGGAGTTTGTTCAAAAGTAGAAAGAAAATCCATACAACATATGCACAATTGTTTGACAAAGATGCCAAAGAATCATTTTCTTACTTGTTCAGGTCATCCTTGGTTTCGCGATCATGGAGTCGCTCCTGATAAGCCACTTGAGCCAACTGTCCTTTCTTGCATTAAGTAGTTCTCAGCGATGAATAATTAAAGAAGATGGCTTTGCGAGTGAGTACATTTATTTTCCTTTAGCCGATTCTATAGTTGTTGTCACAGCTTTCATAGTAATTAACCATGCACATCAGTGAAGTTACCTCCATTTGCTTTATATACTCGCTAGAATATTGATGGTTTCTTCCCATTTTGTGTTTTATCAGCAGATTTATCCTTTGTATGCTAGTCTTTCTACTGCGTTACATGACCAGTACTTCTCATTACTCGGATTGACATGATTAATATTTTATAGAGCGATTGAGCTCCCTTGTCCGTAAGTTATACTATTCTTTTACGGTTTACTTGCTATACTATCGTCACCCAGGATTACCAGTATTTGTGGTATTTACTCGAGTTACTATGATTTCTAATATACAATTAGTTATCTGGTGGTGCCACTCTTATTTCACTCTTTTATTTGTCCTATGGGGCACAGTTGTTCGGTTCTGTATTAATAGAGGATTTGTATTTGTTCTACCAGGTAATTGCTGAGAGCCTTTCAGAGGAGGAGATTGCAGGATTAGAGGAAATGTTTGAGGCAATGGACACAGATAATAGTGGTGCACTTACATATGATGAGCTGAAAGAAGGCATGCGAAAGTATGGTTCAACACTTATGGATACTGAGATCCGTGATCTTATGGAAGCGGTAAGTTAGTGTTATAGAATGCCAGTTTGAACTTGCTAGCTTAAGTACCTTCCTTTTTTAGTTCTCCTACGAGGCATATTTAACTTCTGAATATAAAAGGGCCTTACTCTTCAGTCATTTGGTTCCTTGCACATGTAAACACAGGCCCCTACTGCATATGCAGTTTTCATCAATATTCTTGGACCTGTCAGCTGAGTAGGAAACATGCAATGCCATCAATTTGCTCACCCAGTTTCACAATAACTTGCATAATTTGCAAAACCATCCTTAGCTGGAATTGTATATGAAAATCTTTATTTACATAAAAAACTAGTGCGTTTGACTGATATATTCCAGAATTTTGAAGTTGAATCAACTATTCCTCGTGATATCCTGACCCACAAGAAAACTTATATGTTTCAACCATTAAACAGCTAAATCTTATTTTCCTTGGAAGCACCAGGCATTTTATTTCAAACGAACATGTGCTTATGTTCCTATGAGTGGCTATGCGACTTCAGTTCAATTTTGCTTGTCTTCGTAGTTCTATAGTCTCTCTTCCATACTGAGCTTTGTTTTTATGATGAAGGATTTTGGAATCACTCCTAAACGGAATAATGTATGACCTTACATTTTTATTTGTTTCATTGAATAACTTTAGGCAGATGTCGACAACGGTGGAACCATTGATTATATAGAATTCATTGCTGCTACATTGCATCTCAATAAACTAGAGCGCGAGGAACATCTAGTGGCGGCCTTTTCTTATTTTGACAAGGATGGTAGTGTTTACATTACAGTGGATGGGCTTCAGCAAGCTTGCGAAGAGCATAACATGCCAGATGCTTTCTTGATGACGTCATTATAGAGGCTGAGCAGGATAATGGAAGTAAACTGATTCTTGTACTGCTGTACATATATAATACTATGAACGTTGTATTAGCTTGTATTTGTAGCCCTATTAGTTTGTTATAGCCAACACATACAGTACGGTAGGAATATAATGAATCTTACCTAATTAAGTAATTTTAAAAAGTGCGGCATGTTATAACTGTCCTAGTTCCTAGAACAAGAATAGAATACTAAGACTCTTCCTAGTGCTCCACGGTGTACAAGTGCTAAGAATGTCACATAGGTAAAAAACTGACGTGGCAAAGCAATTAAGGAGGAGAGAGAGCACTTTTGTGACCTCAGGAAGAAACAATGCTAAGTGCGTGGACCTATACAAAACGTCTATGTGGTATCTATGCATTGGAGAGTTTAGTTGCTAAATAATTAAATGAAGGAAGCTTACCTACAAAAAGCTAAGCACCTATGTATTGGGAAGTTTAGTTGCTAAGCCCTTTCATGCACTTAACACCTCATCTAAGCACATGTGCATTGGGAGAGGCCTAATACCTGAACGCATAAACCGTCATTAATTATTTATTGGGGGTTTCTAGATATGTATCTTGGGGACATAAATGTTCACCTAATGATATATACGTATTTTTTTTTGGAGAGAAATGATATGTAAGTACATGAAACTTGAAGATTTCGTTGTAGACCTTGTGAGTTTCGAAGTCCATGCTTTTTGTTCTGCTGCCTCAACACGCAATTCAGTAAAATATTTGTGACTATGAATTGATGCATATATGCATATGGCTTAGTACTCCACTAAGTCCACTTCAAATATTTCTGAAAAGAGAAGTGCTCTTGTCTTCTGAAAATCCAATTGCCCTTATTTTCCTCTTTTTTCACTAGGACGGTCGCATTGATTATGGATTTATGGGGAGTTTGTTGCCATGATGACAAAGGGCAACATGGGGGTTGGTAGAAGAACAATGAGAAACAGCTTGAATATAATAAGCACGACTGCATGAGAGATGCACCTGGCGCACCCTGAACATCCACGAAGTACAGCTTGTGGAGCTTCTATAATCTCCCTGCTATCCGCACGCTGCCTGCGATTTTTGTACGCTGTCAGTTGTAGGTGTGGGTATGTATTTCAGGGGATTCTAATTGTCCCTCTGATCTAACTCTTAACTCCTATTATTTCGTGGATGAAATGTATGGGGGAAAATCTTCATGCCATGCGTGAGCTGGGCTGCAAATGTTCATATGAGCTATCGCATTTCCGTTTATTACTGCAATGCTTCGTCCGAAGTTGGTCCATCACGTATCTAACTGTTGATATTTGAACACCTGAAGGACCTGAACCCGAGTCCTGACATGAATTTCCGTAGCCCGTTCGTAATGCCTGCCTTGATTTCGACGATTGTTTATCCTGCTACGCTCATGCTGTAATCAGATTGCTCAATAGACATCAGAGGCACCACGCAGCGGAGGCCGTGGACGGCAGAGTTAATGGATGAGGACTACGGATTTACGGTCCGGTGGTTTAGTTGGGCACTGTTGGGATATAATGTCCGGTCTTCTTTCAGCTTGAGTTTTTGGGTAAAATTGGTCAGTGTAGATGGCGGCTGATTGACTTGAGGTGGTTGCGTCCGGGCTGTTTTACTCGGCAAATGCCACAGTGATGAGACCCCTGCGTCAAAACGGGAGGCTGGCGCGCTGCAATGCATGCGTGCCGTTGCCACCTGCAGCAGCAGCAGCCTGCCCTTTACACTCGCCAGCGCGTCTCGACTCTCCGGGAGGACTCGTGCGCTAGCCCCACAATTGGCGGTCCAATAGTCTGAGCTCGGGTCGCCCCCCTTGGCGCGGCGAGGTGAGTTTTGTAGGCCCTGAGCCGTGGCGTCTACGGGTTCCGGCCGCTAATCTGCTGCTGAGGCCAATGGCAGCAACGCACTGTTCTCAGCAGTCGCGCTAATCGCCACACGAACCTTCCAAGTGCCAACTTCCAGGCACCACGCCTCACTACTCCCACTCCAAGGGCGCTCACATGCGCGCGCGTTGACTCATCAGGCACCCAACTTGGCCACGCGCAAGGCGCAACACGTTTTGGAACCTTTGACTCGTAGCGACGCAGCTCAACGGGCTCCCCTCCCATTGACCCCGAAGGCAACTTGGGCCAGCGCGATTGTCCCTCTCCCTCCATAATACGTGATCACACGCACCTGCAGTTGTTCCTCTCCCTCAATAATACGTTTGCTCCATTTCCGCAGAGGGAGATATGATTAACAATCTCAGGGCAATCTCAGTGCGCAGGTCAAAAAAATATTGCCGCTCGATTGAGTGGTTCAGGGCTCGAGCTAATGCGGCAACACTAACACAAGCATGTGCGCGTATCCGCTCTCCCAGCGAAGCTTCCGCTCCCATTTTCTTGCGGCCTTTTCCTGCCGTCGACTGCGATATCAGGATATACTTTACCCATCAGCCAGGAAGCATCCGACTGTATTGGAGAGCGGCAACAAGATTTCATTCTTATTTCCACGCAGATAGACTCTAGAACTTTCTGAGATGTAAATTCAAGTTTACACATCATAAAGGTTGGATGGCATCATGGCAAGGCTCCAAGTGCAGTGTGCAGAGAAGAGAGAATACGGGATTCCGTTCTGCTATCGCAGAAAGCAAGAGCTTGACTTCATCATCGTGATTAGGATTGGGCTCCAGCCAGCCCACCTCACCTGCAGCCTACCCAACCCCACTACTTCGTGCACTGCAATTTATAGGTACAAAAGTGCTATGAACACACACTCAAGTAGCTAGTATTGTCTTTTGCATTAAACTAGATTACTGATTTGACCAAACCAGCGTAGAGGCGCTAAGATATTGGTTGACCCACATGATATATTAAGTGTTTATGTGGTTCTTTTCCTTGCTCACTAGACACTCTTCTTTTAGCTTTACTGAACTATGAAACATGAGCGCATATGTTAAGGCATCAAGGCATTGCATTAGCTCAGAGTCACATAGTGCATTGTTTTGGTCGCCGGGCCTCTTCAACCAATCATGAATCAAGGACAGGTTCATGGTGCAAGTGACCTCCTTTGGAGCCGAGAGGTCAGAGTCGGATACAGATTTCTCAGGAGTCACATCCTCTGCATGACTTTCAACAGCTAAAAGTGTACACAGTTAATGTTTTCCGGGGAAAACAGGGTTCTATACTCTTATGAAAATCTTTAGTTTCGAACATGGTTCACCATTTCGGTTTCGGTCAAATTTCGGCCATCAGTACTAGAATTACCAAAATTTCAGTTTTCAGTTCGCCCAAAGGCCCGAAAATTCGGTTTTGAATTTCACTTCATTCACCAAAATTTGCCAAAATTTGACAACAAGAATATATTATGTTTGAAGTCAGGACCGAATTCAAGGGTCACTGAATTGTTCTAACTGAAAAACGAAAAGCTCCAGCGGAGCGATGGCGATGGCCACCGCGACTGCTCGTCCTGCCATCAGCACCAACATCGGATCCCCTCGTCCTCGCCAACTCCCTCCACCACCGGCCGTCATCCCCACAGGTATCTATCCGCTCAGATTCCAGCAACCGTTGCTCTCCTAGTCTTTGCCTTTGCCCCCAGATCTAGATTCGTCGTTGCCACCGACGCCGTGTTAGCGCACAGCTACAGACGAAGACTTTATGCCGGAAACCCCGCTAGACGAGCTAGCTCCACCCTGCAGCCGAGGCGGAGAACGCGGCTTACCCTGCATCCTCAATGCGCCTGCTCAACTTCCACCAACTCCGGCCAACCACATTCAAGCCGCCGCACCACAGTCTGGTAAGCGTCTTTACTCCCATGATATTCGCAGTGTAGGGGGATGGGGAGATTGGAGGGGTCGCTTCCCCCAGACATCTCCTCCTTCATTCCTGACAGCAGATCCGCCGCGGGGCGCGAGGAGGATGCACCTGCACGTTGGGAGTAGGTGCGGCCGCGCCGGGCGCCACGCCGCCGTTCCAACACCAGCACCAGCAGGCATTCAAAGCCCAGCCGCTGACATCGCACGGCGCCACCCCCCATGGCTTAAAGACAGATGTTTCCGCTGCTTCTCCAAGGGGCACAGGGCAATTGCTTGCAGAGACCTGATCAAGTGCTCAAGGTGCCTCCTTTTCGGGCACAGGGCGCGCGAATGTCGCAGCAGCAGGCCAGCTATTTTGTGCGCTCTCGAGCCCCAACCTCCTTTCGTCAAGCTAGAGCTCCACCCGCCCAGTCCCTGCAACAAGCCGACGCCCTACCTCCTCCGCCACTACGCACCAATACAAGCGGGCAAGCGTCTGGGTACGATGCCGAGGCTGGGAGACGCCGACACCAGACCGGTGGATGACTACATCGTCATCGCGGCAACGCCGGACATGCAGCAGGAGGCTATGGTCCTCGCCACCAATGCCGCAGTGGCTTGGCTCAACGGCACACGCTCTGGAGTGGCACCGGCGACCGTGGCAGAGGCTTCCACCGCAACCTTTGGAGTGCGTGCTACCGACATCAATGTCGTGCGCCACTACCCCGAGCATACCTTGTCAGGTTCATTCATCAGCATCACTATGCAGCCGCTGTCGCTCAGCACGATTTCTCCTTCGGCGGCCTGCGAGTCCAAGTCCGTCCTTGGCGTCTGAAGGCGCACGCCGAGGGAGTTGAGCTGAGGCATCACGTGTAGCTATGTCTAGAAGGGATTCCACTCCATGCGTGGAATGAGCAGGTTGTCACCAAGGTGATTGGGCACGCCTGTTCGCTCGACTATATCGAAGGCCGTTCGTGTCGACGGGAAGACGCCGAAACTCTTGGCGTATGGGCCTGGACTGCTAACCCAAGCTCCATTCCGAAGGTAACGTGGATCACGCTCTCGGCTCGTACCTCTACCCTTGATGCAGGGATGCCGGAGATCCAACACCACGCGCTGATTCACCTAGCTCTCCACGATGACTTCTCAACGGTGACTGACGACGGCTGTCCTACGACGGCCGCCCTCCGAAACCGAAGGTCCATGATTTCCACTGGAGACTTGGAGTGGTGGACGGGGAGGAATCCATCTCCGATCGACACAACCTTGTGCTGCGCCGTGACGACCGACGAGACCGACACGACAACGATGACCGAGACAGGCGTTGCGGCAGGGATGAGACGCGGGGACACAGTGGCTGGCTCGTGACTGTCGCCGCAGAAGTCTATCTCGCGCCACTCGGGACCGCACTAAAGAGCACGCGGACGACAGGAGGGACCGGCTCCGCGACCGCTTCGGAGTACTACGACGGCCACCGACGCCATGATTCTGCGGTCTCCCGCAGCGACACCAGCACGCCTCCCTCTTCAACCCCTAGGTCGTGGCCGCTGAGGCTCCTCGTGTCATCGGCACCATCGCCGCCAGGCCGCGTCAATCACCGCCCCCTGGCGCATCAAGCCCGGTGCCCACCCTGCTCGGCGCTCCGGGCGTGACAGGCTTGGCGCCAACACCGCTCGACGCCGGCGACGTCCCAGCGGCCCCTCGCGATGGGGTCGACAGGGGGCGGAGTTCCAGACGCCACGGCTCCCCAGCCACTAGCAGACGACGTGCCCAAGCTGACCAGACTCCTCCAACCACTCTGACCTCCGTGCTGCCGGCGCCGGGGCCGCCGCCGTAGGGACCCGCCTCCTCCTCGCCCTCCGCTTCCGCGGCGCGCTCAGCCGAGAGGACCGCGACCAAGTTTCCGTGCAGGCGAGGGCCGTCTTGCGGATCCTCACGCCGCCACGCCTCATCCTCCCGCCCCCCCACCCTGCTGTCGCCGGCCTGGCCCCGAGGCTCCGAGGACCTGCACGGGAAGACACTCCACCCCTCCCCTGTTTAGGGAGCCCTGCACGCACGCCGCCGCAATGTCCTCCTTCGCCTCTAGAGAGCTCGCGAGCCAACCCGCCACTGGGAATCTCCAGTCTCTTTCCCACCAATCATTCCAGCACTGCTGGAGTCCCCCTCGTGGCCACCCCCACCCTCCCACACATCGGCGCAAAACCTTGGCGGGGGTCTCCATCCGCCGAAGCAGCGCTCGCCTCAACGCCAAGAAAAGAGCGACACCGATAGCAAGGATGGCAGAGCAGCTACTTTGTCGGAAGCTGGGAATCTCCCAGGACAAAGACGATGTCACAGATCAAGCGATCAACGACTTCGTGTGCTTGTTCCAGGGACAGCTGCCGTCCACGGTGATCGCCGCGCTGAGGGCTCTCTTCAGATTGGACTGCGAGCATGCTGCAGCGGTGGAGGAAGCTCTAATCAACCACGGTGGCCATGACGCGTTAGACCACGAAGAGAATGTTGTGGTGAACCCTACAGATGTTTGACGCAGGTGCTGATCAGGGGGTTCTCATGTGTATCGGGCCTAAAATGAATAGTTTAGTTTCGCAGTAGCTTGTCTTTTGTGCCTAAGGGCTAATGCTGGCGGAAGATGTGGCCCAATCGTCTCTTGTTTCTGTTTTTGGGTTGTTGTTCTTCGGATTGCCCCGATGAAGCGGCTTTCTTCCATCCTATCGGGCCACTTCTCCTGATCAATGAATGAGCAACCTTTAAACTTTCTTAGCTGGAATGTTCGAGGGCTCAACAGCCTAGATAGAAGAACCACTGTTCATGAAACCATCGCGTCAATGTCTTGCCATATTGTGTGCCTTCAGGAGACTAAACTAGAGCATGTCGACCAGTTCATGGCATGCTTTCTAGGGGGAAATCGCCTCAAAAACTTTGCGCAGCGCCCAGCCATTGGAAGTAGGGGAGGCATCCTAATGCTCTGGGATGACTCGGTCACCCAGGTCTCCACATTGTCGAAACCGAGTTCTGTCTATCGGCCGACATCCACACGGCACAATCGAGCTCTAGTTTTAAGATTACTGCGGTCTATGGGCCCATGAATTTGACAAGAAAGGATGACTTCTTCGCCGAACTCGCTACCCAAAAACCGCCAACGGGAGAGAAATGGTTGCCCTCGGAGATTTCAACCAGATATACCGTGCGAGGGACAAGAACAAAGAAAATGTCAACAGGAGTAGAATTAATAGGTCCAGAGCGACATTACAAACATGCCGCCTCAAAGAAATCCACTTACAGAACAGGCGCTTCACCTAGAGCAATGAGAGGACAAACCCGACGCTGTCCAAGCTTGACGCTTTTTTCTGCAATGAAGAATGGGACCTCCGATTCAACACCCATGTGCTCCACGCCCTATCGTCATCCCTGTCAGACCATTGCCCTCTTCTCCTAGCTGACGACAGTGGCCCGAGGAGGCCGCAAACCTTCAGGTTTGAAAATTTCTGGACGCACATGCAGGTTTCCACCAGATTGTAGATAAAGCCTGGAACGAGCCCGTGCCGCACTATGAGCCATGTCGGATCCTCTTCCACAAATTAAGGAAGACGGGCCACTGTCTCACCAAATGGAGCAGAAGCTTTTTCTCCAACACTAAGCTATATCTTCACATGGCTCTCCTCATTATCCTACGGCTTGATATAGCACAGGACTCCAGGCCTTTATCACCCGAAGAACGAGACCTTCGCTCTAGACTTAAAAGGAGAGTAATAGGGCTGGCTGTGCTCGAGCGGTCAAGGAAAAAACAATGTGCGAGAATATCCAATCTAAAAGAAGGGGACGCCAACACAAAGTTTTTTCCATCAAAGGGTGATTGCGAGGTAGAAGGAAAAACCACATCCACCGCATAAAGAGCAACAATGGCTGGGTTACAATCATGAGGACAAAGCGCAAATAGTGCAAATCACTTCTCCACTGCCATCCAGGGAGGACCTCCCAGGCAGCATGATCTCAATTGGTAGGACATGGGGTATGAGGATTACACAATGACTGGGATAGATGATCCTTTTTTGGAGAGTGAAGTTTTGCAAGCAATTTCCCAAATGCCAGGGGACAAGGCTCCTGGGCCAGATGGATTCACCGGAATTTTCTTTAAGTCTTGCTAGGAGATCATCAAGTACGACATTATGCAAGTGATTACCGCTTCAGCAATCTTCAGGTGTCCCACTTCCAATGGCTGAATTCCACCAACATTGTGCTTCTGCCCAAGAAAGAGGGGGCAGAATACATGGGGGACTATCGCCCAATAAGTCTCATCCACGCAATAGCAAAGATCATTGCTAAAATTCTTGCGCTTCGCCTTACGCCTCATATGAACATGCTGGTCTCCAACGCACAAAGTGCTTTTATAAAGAAAAGGAGTATCCACGACAACTTCCTTTATGTGAAAAACTTCGCCAGGCGGATGCACAAACTCAAAATCCCTACCCTATTGTTCAAGCTCGACATCAAAAAAGCTTTTGACTTAGTTCGATGGGGTACGTTCTTGACTTGCTACGGAACAGGGGATTCCCACATAGGTTCTGTGACTGGATCTTTGCTCTATTCTGCACCTCATCGTCTAGAGTGCTGCTGAACGGAGTCGCCGGACCCCCGATCAGACACGGCTGTGGTCTCAGACAGGGAGACCTCCTATCCCTGCTGCTCTTCGTCCTAGCCATTGATCCGCTCCAACAGATTCTACACATGACCACGGCCCATGGCCTCCTCCGGGAACTTCGGGGTCGTCGACCCACTCTCAGAACCTCACTCTATGCAGATGATGCTGCTATCTTTGTGTCACCAGTTAAACAGGACATCGAAAACCTCACCCGAATCCTTCACTACTTTGGTGAGGTGACGGGCTTGTGCACAAACTTCAACAAGAGCTTAGTTGCACCAATAAGATGTCAGGGGATTAACCTCCCCGACATCCTGCAATGCTTCCCAGCAACCCTCACTTCCTTCCCCATGAGGTACCTGGCTTGCCACTGTCAGTCACGCACCTCAAGAGAGGGGACTTCCAGCACTTAGAGGACAAGATCGCCACTAAGCTTGTGGCCTGGCAGGGGAAACATATGACGACGGCAGGTAGGGGAGTTCTTGTTAAATCTGTTCTCACCTCCCAAGCCACCTACCACCTAACCTCTCTCGCCCTACCACCTAGGGTTCACAAGAACATCGATCGGATGAGGCGCAACTTCCTTTGGACTGGAACGGACAAAGCATCGGGGTGGGTAATGCAAGCTTAACTGGGAGATAGTTTGTCGCCCGACTGACCTCAGCGGGCCATCCTCCATCTACAGAAGTTTGGGAGGGCTCTCCGGCTCAGATGGCCTTGGCTCGAGTGGACGGATCAGACGAAACTTGGATAGGGAAGGGGAATCCATGTGACTCAACAGACATGGACCTTTTTCATGCATGCACAACAATCACGATAGGCAACGGAGAGAGAGCTCCCTTCTGGGAGTCTGCCTGGCTTAATGGCCGCCGGCCCAAAGATGTAGCCCCATCGATCTTCCAGGCGCCTAAGCGGAAGAAGTGGAGTGTCAAAAGGGCAACATGTGATGACTCTTGGGTCGCCCAAATCATCTTCACAAATGGGCCCACAGTTACTCACGTCCGCGAATTTATTGAGCTTTGGACACAAATCCGCCAAATCAACCTCAACGATAATGTCGAAGATACAATTCGATGGAAACTCTCGGCCTCAGGTGAAAACTCCGCGGCCTCGGCATACAAAGCCCAATTCATTGGAGCCACACAAATGGTCCGCGCGTCGGGCTATTTGGAAAGCCTGGGCGCCCTCAAAATGCAAGTTCTTTATGTGGCTAATTATCCACGACAGGGTGTGGACAGCGGACCGCCTTCAACGATGAGGGTGGCCAAATTGTGACATTTGCCCCTTATGCAAACGTGAACAAGAAATAGGTGCCCACCTCTTCTTCAAGTGCCGCTACACTCTACACATATGGGGGATGGTAAGGGATTGGCTCGGGATGATCAATCTAGACACCAGCCGATGGACCCTTCACCAGTCCGTCAAACATTGGTGGACCAATGTCACCAGCAACATAAACAACCATAGAAAGTCCATGGCTTCTCTTGTAGTGCTGGTGTCTTGGCAAATCTGGAATGAACGAAACGCAAGGGTCTTTAGAGGGATCTCCACAATGCCCCATACAATCTTTGCCAATATAAAAGAGGAGGCGGCAATCTGGGCCATAGCGGGGGCGAAAAATTTGAGGAACATCATGCCAGGAGATTAGACCTTTACAATTTTCTGCTTGTTTTCTGCTTATTTTCCTTAGTAATAAAACTCTTCCTTCATTAATGGAATGAGGCAAACCTTTTGCCTCTGTTTCGAAAAAAAAGGTAAATATTTCGGGGTAGATCACTGAAATCACCAAAATTTCAGCGATGGAACAACCGACAAGGTTAATGCCATGAGTTTTTTTAATGCCATGATTTTACCTCCCAACAATTAAAGACTTCAACCATATAGCTGTCAAATGGTCCTTGCCCGGGCAATATATTCCATGCAACATAGGGTCTGTTTAGTTAGGCTGTGGCTGTTGACAAAGCAATGTTGGCTAGCTGTTTAAAAAAGCTGTTGTGGTTGTGGGAAGTGAACATATGGCTTTTGGTTGATCCAAACCATTTACAATATTTTGGAAAATGAGTACAGAAATTTCATCACATTGCAAAAAGCTGGCAGAAGGCAGCTTTTCCAAACAGTTGAATTTGTACTGCAAAGCCCACAGCTACTGTTGGCAAAAACTGGCTGAAAAGCTGGCCGTTTGGTTGGGCTGCAACTTTTTCAAGTAGAAGCTGCTGAAAAGCCTAACCAAACACCCTCATAATGCTCCAAGTGACAATTTGCACACATGGGAAAGCAGGATATCACTGAACTCAGATTCTCCAAATTAAGATTAACGGCATTTTTCATAACTCTTCACATATGTACAAATAAGTTGAAACTACACAATTTCCACCAAATACGCATACACATCTTGATACTCCTAAATGGTTCCCATTTCCAACTAGTCACACCTAAAAAAGAATGAGGCCTAGAAGGCTAAAACCAAGAAAAAGGTAAACGAGAAGTTAACCAATGAGCTTGTAGTCTTGTACACTGGCTAATTTCCCTGAACACTCTTTTCTCTCGGCTTTCGTCCAGAGTGCGCATGCCACTACGCCAAGAACGTCGGGCCCTTGCCACTGCATGACCCCTTCAAGGGCGCGCCGATGCCGCCGGAGCGCGCGCCACAGCGGCGGCACTGCTCGCCGCGCGGCAGCTCGGCGACCAGCACCTGCCGGCACGACGGGCACGAGGAGTGGGAGCGCAGCCACGTGTCGACGCAGGCGGCGTGGAACCCGTGGCCGCACTGCGGCAGCACCCGCATCGCCTGGCCGTCCTCGAAGTCGGCGAGACAGATGGCGCACTCCTCCGCCTCCGCCGCCTTGCTGCCGTCGCACACGTACGTGACGGTCGGGAGAGAGCGCAGCACCTCCTTCTTGACGCCCCTGTTCGCGGCGGCCGCGCCCGGCGGTACCCCGCCCCCCGCCCGCGGCCCGGACCCAGCGCCGCGAGCACGCGCACCGCGCCACGAGGGCGAGCCCGAGGACGCAGACTAGCGCACAGAGCAGCCCGGCGAGGATGACGACCAAGTCCGAGTTGAGCGAGTCCTGCGGCGTGCCGGCGACGGCCTCGAGGAGCTTTCTCGCCATGGCTGGCACCGGGAGAAATGGCGCGAGTTCACGAGCTGTGCTGCTGACTTGTGCGGAGTAGGCTGGTGGAAGCTTGGGCAGTGCGAGAAGTGTGTGTGCAGGGAGGGCTTGGTTCGCTTACTTATATAGGGCTCCGGTGCGGAGTGGATCGATGGGCGACTTGTGATCTTTGGAAAATCTGAAGGAATGAACACAAGTCATTGTAGGTCAGTGGAATGGTTCGTTGGGGGCTGGAACTTGGAAGTGGGTCCTCCTTGGGTTTCAAATAGTTCTTCACAGTTGCATAGTGCTTTCTTTTGAGCACATGTCTTCACAACCCGCCCCAAAATCAAACAAGTGATTATTTTACCTTTTTTAAAGAAGAAACTGGCTTGCCACTGCAAAGTTTGCGGTATTGAAAATGCCGCTGGCTATGGGCATGACAAGTGGGTCCAGATCCCACGTGGTATTGAGACACCTGGTGTTATTTTGCAAAACTGTAAACGCTGCGGTGGCATAAATCTTATGTAAACTCAATATGATGGTAGAGTCTGAAATTTAGGATGTTGGGACCGTACATGCTACTGACGAGGGCACGGTAGCATTAGTATAAATGAAATTCACTAAAATCAGTAGCCTGTAGACTATAGTAGAGTTTTTGGGTGAAATTGTGTGCAGGGCTGTAAGCATAAAACGTGTAACAAATATTTTGTCAAAATAGTTGTGCAAAACTAAGGTGTATATGTAGCATGCCTCCGTCCAACCCTATTCACTCCGCCACTAGACATGCCACTTTGATCACTAAATTTATCATTATATATTCGAGTAAAACGCAAAAGTGTAATTTACTAAAGTATTTTATAACAATTTAATCATGTCATTTAATTCTATCAAAGACGTAACTCGGAGAAAATAGAAGCTTAAAATTTTGGTACATACATCAACCTCCAACTTAGCCCTCACAGCCAATGAGACACTTCTAGCAAAGGTTTAGAGAAGGGACACGTCGCCTTGTTTGGAGCCGCACGAACAACACTTTTGCAATGGTCCAGAGACTTTCGGTGTTCTTTGCTACATGTCACTCAGCTACAGCTTCCATGTTCCGTTGTATTGACTTTTGTGTTACGGTCACTCAGTGGTCACATTTCTAGCCCACCTCTTCACCTCCGTTCTTTAAGCTCGCATGTGTATACGGTCAGCGCAGGTCGAAACTGAAAGAAGAATGCATAGGACATACATCTTCGGGATCCTGTCTCGCAAAGAAAACATTGCTACTACTTCCGTGACAAATAGACTTGTAATATCTCCTCCGCAGGTATCTCGTAAGACTTTATAGAAATTTCGTACGAAACGGTTCAATTTTTATAAAAAGCAGAAAAACTCCGACAAATCAGAGAGAGCTTTATATGCAACGTGGCAGTGGAATATTGTGACGAATATATGCAACACAACTTGTAAGATGGTACAAAGCTATGTTTACTGTGTTTTCAATTTTTATGAGATACAACATGTCGTGGGGGGCTAACGTGCTTCCCAGACTGACCAAAATGCAGCTAAGACGTATGCCCGCTGTAAAGGACTCACATTCACCTTTTCTTTTGTAACCCCAGGACATGTCGAAACGACCGCCCTTTGTGGGGCGCGTCACGAGGCGAGCACACCGCACGAAGAGGGTCCGGAGTATAAGCGGCGCCAAAACATGTGTGTCGCAAGGCAGCATCCGGAGTACAAGAGACGCCGAAACATGCGTCGCAAGGCAGCATCCGGAGTACGAGCGGTGCCGAGACATGCGCCTCATGAGATGAGATCCAAAGTAAAGGCATCATCGGGACATCTACAGGAAGTCAAGTAGATGCTAAATGCATATGCCCGTACGACATGCCATACCAGGCGCCATGCAGATGCCAAAGCATATCCTTTAGGGATAACGTGTAAGATACAACCACGCCTTTGACCGTGTGGAGGGTCAAGGATAATACCATAAACTGTCTAGGAGCAGTGTTGTAACCTCACTTTGCACTCTCCTTGGCTTATAAATAGGGGAGATCTCCCCTCCCTCCCAATCAAGGGTACGGAATACAAGTCACATCACTACTTTCACTCGCCCAAAATCTAACTAAGTGTTGTTGCTACTCCGCACGCTATCTCGTCGTCCCCGTGCACATCCCACGTGACCTAGCACTTAACTAGGGATATAATAAATTTACTATCTGATCTCGTAGTCGACGACACAACATGTTATGATGTCAAATTTTTACTTATCCTTATCTCTATGTTTTAAGTCCTACCAATTAAAAGGCCCTAAACATGATTCAATTTGGTTGCCGGAGAGGGAGTTTGCATGAAATGGTCGTCTTGCCCGGAGATGGTGTGGAACCATCTTTTCAGCAGCCGCTCGCACACCTGCCTCTCTCGTCGTAGTGGTGAACCAACGCACTCACTTCGCACATGCTCCTGCGCCTTTTCTCAGCACTCATCACATGGTCGAGCCAACCGTAACCGACGGATCGCATAGCAGAGGACATGCACTACCCCGACGACGCGACGTGTAGAATTCACAGGTTAGACACGACGAAAGTATTCTACTTTCTGTGATGTGTCTGTATAGTGATCCAATGATTTGAGGATGTCATTCTTGAGACTGAAGCCACAAATTGTATAGCCGTTCTGCTTGCTTTTTAAAGTGAGATCAAAAGTAGCACCACCTTTGTCTGAGTTGCAGCCCAAAAAGATCTTGTGGCCAAGAAACGCATGCACAAAACTATACGATCTGCAACGATTTTTCACCTAAAAATCGTCAAAATCTTGAGGGATTGACTTCAATAAACCGAGACACCGCAAGCAATCTTTAAACGAGATATTGCTAATGACGTAGTATAACGCATAAAAAAAGAAGCTGAAACTCGGATCAGAGGAATTGGGTGCCATGCATGCATGCCATCTGGAAAACCATTACCAAGAGTACAAGACAACGATCACTAAAGTTTTTTTTGCCAAAAGATGAACACTTTGCCTCAACGGTCTAATTCAAGAGAGGATCACCCTTCAAAAGAAAACCGATAATGACTAAGGGGGTGTTTGGTTGGGCTTCTGGCCAGCTTTTTATTGGAAAAAGCTGAAGTTCAACCAAACACCCGACTTCTGGACCAGCTGTTGCCAGTGGAGCTTTTGAGTCGATGAGTTAAACAGGCCATTGCGGGAAGCTGTGTTGGCCCAGCTTCCCGCAATCTCCCTAGCCGTTCCCACCGAGTTGCCCTCCAGGTTCATAGAAATTACGTGCATTTGCCATTCTCCATCCCGAGCCCCCCCCCTCCCTTGTGGCCACACCGACGCCTCCCCGTCTGGATCCGCCGATCGCGCCGTCCCCGCTGACCCCCGTCGTCCCCGCTGACCCACACTGACGCTGGCCCCGTCCGGATCCACCGACCACGCCGACGGGTCGTCCCCGCACCGCCGCCGACCGCAGCGTCCCTGTCCCTTCGTCCCCGTCCGGATCCGCCGACCCCATCGTCCACTCCCCGCCTTCATCCCCGTCCGGATCCGGCGACCCCGCCGCCCCCTCCCCTCCTTCGTCTGTGGCGACGACCAACAGCACCAGCATCGTCCGCGCCGTCCCCTCCTCCGCCTTCATCCCCGTCCGGATCCGCCGACCCCGCCGTCCCCTCCCCGCCTTCGTCCGCGGCGACGACCGACGACTCCAGCACCGTCCCCGCCGTCTCCTCCTCCGCGGCCCCCCTCGATAGCCCCTCCCCCGCCTCTACGCCCGCCGCTCTGACCGGCGCGCCTCCCGCCAGCAGCCGTTCTCCACCGGCCCACCTGCCTCCCGCCGGTGGCCCCCTTCTGGACATCCTCCGCCACCCGCTGCCCCTCCCGACCCCTACCTCCGGCCCACCTGCCTCCCGCCGGTGGCCCCCTTCTGGACATCCTCCGCCGCCCGCTGCCCCTCCCGGCCCCTACCTCCGGCCACTGCCCCTCCCGGCCCCTTTTTTCTTTTAATTTTTTATTTATATTTGTATGTATTATGTTCTGTAACTCCGGATTGAAGCAAGTATTTTTATTTTATTTATTCTTTTCTATTAGTATTTGTAATTGTATTCTATTAGTATTAGTATTAGTATTTGTAATTCTATTAGTATTCTATTAGTATTTGAAGATAGTTTAAGCAAGTAATTGTATTCTATTAGTATTTGTAATTGTTTTCTTTTGTATTTCTATTTGTATTATTGGATCGTACCTAGGGGCATTTCAGACTTTTCTTTCATATACAGCTAACAGCCATAGCCCAACCAAACACGTTGAATCATAGGCTCAGGTGTCAACAGTCACAACAGTTTTCCCAAACAGCCAGCCAACAGCCGCTTTTACAACAGCCACAGCCTAACCAAACACCCTCTAAATGTGTGCGAGCCATAGCCATCTAAGCGCAAGCCTTAACGTCGCTTTCTTCTTCTTGGATGGTACCATATCCACTAAGATTTATTCGAAGGAACCGATTTCGGTCAGATTCCGCTTGATAGACACATTGCGAGATTGAATACCGGGAAAAGAACGCTGCACGATCTTAAGCGCAACCGGGAATACTTGGTTGCTCTTCAAACACAATTACACAAACATGCATGCCGACCGAGCTTCCTGCTCCCAGAAGAGCGACGGCCGTGAACACCTCCTTGCGTTTTGGCTCGCCGGCTGGACTTCCTCGCCGTCACCGGATTCAGCGCAGAACGGTGTCGCTCCTGCTGCCGAGGACCTGAGCTCAAGTGACCTAACATTCCACAGTTGAAGGAACTACACTTGCCACGATGCAGGTCCCAAATATGGGACGATTTTGTCCTCTCAGGGCGCATATAAAATCAAAACATGTGCAAAATCAACTTTCGGAAAAAGTGCTAATGAGTGCAACTTTAGATAGAAGGTGCATTCGACTGTGAAAAAGGGTGAGATTCAAACTTGAACATGGCTGAGAGCATCTTGGATAAGACCCTGGGTTTGTGATAAGATAAGATCTGTCTAAGTGGATGCGATGATATGCAGATCTTGCTCACTGTTTTTCGAAGTAGAATCCATTGTCTGAATAAGTGAATGCCCCTGGTGAAAGGTGTTTGTGCTTGAGGAGTAGGTCTTGTGCATCTACAGTGCCGTCCGGATGATCAATCAGAATAGGGTTTGTTCTTATAAAAAAATCAGAATAGAGTATTGGCTATTGTCAATGGGGTCTCATTAGCAATATAGGGGGAGCTGACTCGGTGCCAATTTGCTGACTTGATATAAAGCTGTTCATCTGCAATATAGCAGTCTAGATGACAAGATTGATTTTCTTTCCATGAGTTAAAAGACAGCAGCATTAACAAACCAACGTGAACCTGCTTCACAAAACAAAATGGAGTTTGCAGTTGAGCGCTTGAGTACTTTTAAGGAACGTAGAGGAGGTGGGAGGGGAGGATAGTATGTACTCCGCGGATTAGTGCTGGGGATCAGCATAACAACTTGTACACCTTAGGTGTCTGTAAATGCATGTGTTTGTAGTCGTACTTAAGTATGGACCCTAAACGCTCCTGGCGATAGACCTAATTTGTCGGAGAATGCATACGTGATGCTTGGATTCTTATATATTTCTTAGTAATCAGCTTATTTCAGATGACTAGCATTTCCTTAAACTAGCTAATAAATAGATAATGCTTTAGCAATGCAAAAGAATACCACAGAAAAACATCTGTGATAGACATTTCACCAACGGTTCATAAACCTTTATGATGAACTCATGTCATTATTGACACATATCCGGTTGGTCTACCAAACCGTTTGTGATAATAATTTCGAATCGTCTCAGATGACCTTTTCTGTAGCAATGAAATATTTAATATAATGTACAATTTCAACCTAATGACTACCTTTAATTACTATCTCTTAATCCAATGCATAAAAGTAGGGAACACCTAGAAAAGTTGGATATCTATTAGAGGTATACAGGAAACAACACACTTATTTTGAATTGGACTATGAAACACGCCCTATATTTATGAACAAGAAATATTCTTTATATTTTTAAACAGAGTATTTTTGACATCTATATAAAAATACAACTATATATTTCAATGATAAGTGTTGTAGGAATGGATCAACCTCCAACTAGGGGGTCCCAAGTCCGTGGGAGTAACTACGTACTCTAAGAAAAAGTTTGAAAAGGAAGAAGAATATAGGAGTGAAAGTGCATCTATACCCCTAGAATTATGTTTAGTAGTTGTGATGATTAATGATAATCGGGTTTGTAAACTAACAATTTGCTTGAGTTTGGAAAGTTTGCGAATGAGTTAGAAATCACTCCATGAGGTATTATCAAGAGGATGAGCATATGAACTCATGAAGCCCGTGATTGATGATATTGACGTGCATCACGTATGGATGAACTTCAAGTGAAGAATTCATCTTTTAGAGATGGACAACTGAAGAATGGGTTCAACATATGAACAAATGTGAGAATCAAGAGAAGATGGAATCTGACCAAGATGAGATTCATTGCAAATGAGAGCAATTTAAGAAGTAGCATTTCATTGGGGGGTCTACAAAATCATGTTCATGATTCATTCATCCCAAATATGCAAAATATAGGAATTTAAGCATATCAAGTTTCTCTCATGTGCCATATTGATGGGAATTACAAAAAAAATATCTATTTACAAGTGGTACTAGTTTTTAGATCGAAGCATCTCAACTATTGCTATATTTGCCTCTTGTTGCTAGTTGGGATGTCTATGATTCTCTCATCAATATCTTTCTATCTGATAAGTAGTACTCCTCTAGTAGCTCGTTTAAACTTTCAAGCTTATGAGAAGATAGCATATTGAGGTAAAAGAAGATTTTTTATTATGTCAATAATTTAGCTAAGTTCAATCTAAAGTCAATAAATTGCTTCCTTCATCATATCTTTCTTGCGTTCGGTAGCTCGCATGTTGAATTGCTAAGCTTACTAGAGGTTGGCTTTAGGTGATAAATGAATTATCTTTAAAGCCAACAAGTATGCAGGATTTAAACTTGAACTGATTTATCTTATGTAATTTAAAATTCTTTCTTGCAAGATTTATCTTTTTCAGTAATTCATGATAATGTGAATGAGATCAATTTTATGCCAAAGACAATGCTTCTACGCTAATGATAAAATTTGCATTGCTATGGACTCAATCTTTGATGCTCTTATTCCTACTTATGGTATCATAATCAATTCTTGAGTAACTCGCATATGTCTACATGTTTCTATATGGATAGATAGCATGTCGCGTACATGCCATTTAGAAACTTATATACATGATAAAGCTCATATCCTTTGCTAGCCACTCAATCTTTCCTTCTAGCTTCTTTAGTGGCCGTGGTAGATATCTCGGCTTATCCTTTTCTAACTGGTATAGCTCTCTTTATTTTGGCTTCATCCCATTTGCTCTCTTATTCAAGATGAAGTTCTTTTTTAACGTCGGGGCAATTGTACAGTACCTGTGTAACACATTAATTTTTAGGCTATCAATATGAGAAGGAAAACAGCCACCTTGAGAGGCTGAAACATAAGCGAGAAGACCATACACCGGGTTTCTGCAAATCTGCAATAGCTGGGACTTAACAGGTGTATAATATAACTAAACCACAAATGTTAAGGTCACCTCTAGTAGCGTTCATTGCTTAGCTTGTGCAGAGGTGTCTTTTGCAGTGCTTATTACATAGCTGAAACTTCTACCAATTGATGCAATTTGAAAATTCGCACATATGGCTGCAGTTCCACTGTTCCAGATTAACGAACACCTTAGAACAGAAAAGATGAAAACTCCACAGAACTTAAAAGAGAAAAGAAGAACAGAAATAACTCACCCTTGCCTTGGTTAATTTCGCAAAGTTGATATGCACAATATTACTGAAGGCATCAAATTTGCAGAGTTCTTGATAACATAATCCTGCAAAGCCAGGTGTTTCAGAAAAACGGCAGAGTTGATATGCAAGTTTTTCCTGAAAGACGACAAAATCGCACAGAATTTTGTTATCCGGTACTCCAGAGGACAGTGCATAATCACTAATTAAAACTAATTATTTTGTTAACACTGTTACAAAATAGAGCCCCTAAGTCCTATGTATAACTCAAACTAGCAACTGTTGACCACTAGCGCCAATTAGGGCAATGGCAACATAAGTAGCTACAAGATCACAATAATCTAGTGTTGACAAAATACAGAAGGTGCCAACCTTTCAAGCAATTTTTCTTTCCAACAATAATGCTCGGAAGTTGATATGTTTGGCAATATCGCACTGTTTGCATGCCAAAACATGGCTCACTGGTTTAATAATGAAAGACTGCAAAAAAGAAACCAAACATTATTAGACATGCCATGAAGAGAGAGAAAAAAATGTTTAAATTAGAGGTTTTTATAAAATATGTTATGTGATCAATAAAGTACTGCTGTTGTTCTGTCGTACATTATTAAAAAACCTCTAATTTAATTTCAATACAGCACCACACCTGCAATTTTGTGGTACCCTCCAAGAGAATGCCCCAAATCTTTTTAAGCTTGGTGGCATAGACATATAATCCCTCCAATCTTCCATCAATATTCCTAGATCATGAAGTTTGCTCTGCAAACCAATGCAACAGTTTGCATGCATAGTGCAAACCTTGTTTAAATCTCCACTTGGTTCACAAATACCACCAAAATATGTAGTACTTAAAAACTTAATTGTTAATCCAATATCCGTAATGTAAGGATCATGCTTGATAAAATTAAGTACGTCCTGATCATGATAACCAGGATATCTCAGCCGAGAAGAATACCAAAACTTGTATAACTCTATGCTTTGATTGTTTGACTTCACATAGTTGAATCCTCCATTAGCTATGTTTCTCAAGTCAGTTGCATTGCCTACATAGTGATCACATGCAATCTGAAAATCTCCATCAGGATAGAAATATGGAAATGGATTGTGTAACCACATGATGTCTGCATCCTGAAATGCATATGAAAGAAACACTATATCAATTTATGCTAAGGGACTGTATTTGACTTGTTCATGTTCGCTAATTTTTCAGGGAAAAGGTACAATCTCATTGTGTTGGTGCCAAAGCTGAATATTCATGCATTAGCACAGGATGTAAAGTATACACACAAATTTACCGAGAAAATGAAGCTGTAACCTTTTTCAAGAACTAGCCGCAAGAAATCCAGCCTTTTCCACATCATCTCCAGATATCCAGCAGTCAGAAACCTCTTCTCTTGAGAAAAGTCAACATCACCGGTTACAAGTGCAAAACAGTAGGGATGGATCTCAGCACATCGTTTATATGCCTTCCGGTCGAAAGCTATTATCACAAGGTGTTTCAGTAGTGAACTTGTCCTAATACCACGACGGAAACTATCAATGAAAAGATCTATAACTGAGCCTGGAGAAGCCCATGCAGCATTAAGTGTCGTCAATATAATGGTCTTATTGTCCATAGAAGCTTGCTGTAGAACTTTGTCAAGTTTGGGATATTCATTTCCCTACAAGGATGAATACATTAGTTGACACACAAAGTCATAACTTATACTACGTATTAAAAGGAAAAAAGTTACATCCCATGAGCATAGAACTAAGAAACAAACACATCAGGCCGTTGACATATCTAAGAGTTTGCAATTTCAAATAAAACAAGACTGGAAGTCTGGAACAATACAAATGGCAAGAAAAATGATAGGCATTTATTACCAAGAGTTGTGATGAGCAACAATAAGAAGAGGAATTTTTGACATAGGCATTTATTAGCAAGAGTTGTGATGAGCAACAATAAAAAGAGGAATTTTTTGACATTCTCACCAAGAAATGTAGAAACATTTAAATACCACTATAAAGCACAAAGATAAGCAATTGGCATATTGCTATTCGGTTATTCCACTCGGTGGAAGATATCTAACTAATAAGCTTAGAATATTCATGATGACATACAAATCAGCAGTTATCGGTGCATTCATCCAGTCCTTATGGTGTGCAGATTTTGACATCCAAAATCATGCCTATAAATTGAATTACTTGACATCAAAGAGAAACCTCCACAATAACACTATATCGGGTATATGACAAAGCAATTGCTTGATCTTAAAGGCAGAATGAAGGTCCAGGTTACTAATAACAAAACAAATGAAGCCTGAAAAACAGCATGCTGAAAGCCTAAGACAGGTGATTTAAGTATTTAACTACTCAGATCGCCAGAATTTAAAAGTAAGACACCGGGGGAAGCGAAATTAACAACATTAACGAGGAGGTGGTCGTCAAGGAGCAGAAGGAGAGAAGCACACCAGATTGCCGGCGGCAACGGGGACGAGGTCGCCGTCCCCCTCTGGGACCATAACCGGAGCACGCGGCGGATCCCGCTCCCCCCAGGGCGGCGATCCCGGGCGACCTGCACCGGCGGAGGCGTATTCAACACGACGGTTCGGTACAGCAAGGCGCAGGGCAGCGCCACGGCTGCAGCGAGGAGGAGAGCCGCCGCGGCTTTCCGGAACGCCGAGGCGGGCGGGGGAGGCGGCGGCGAGTGTCCATGGAAGCGGTGGAGTGAGGTAGCGGACGTCGGGGCCAAGGTTTTACCGCGACAGCCTCGCCATTGCGGGAGGGGCGGCGGCGGTCGCGGCTGATGGCCACCGACAGGGGGACGACGATGTGTTTGTGTGTGAGTGTAACGGTCCTCGAAGACGCAAGCGGTAACCCCGCCGAATATACGTAAACGTAGCGAATTTTTTAAATATTTTTTCCCCATAAATCAAAGCAATATAACACGAAATGGGAAAATTTCAAAAATCTTACCCGGTCGGCCGCCTAACTGCCGAAAGAGAGCAATCGGCAAACCAATCGCTGAAACGAAGAAGTCGGTAGCCCAGCAGCCGAATAATTCAACTGATTTTGGCGGGAAGAGCAAGTCGGCCAGCCAGCTGCCGACTTGGGTCCTATTTATCCACCTTCAGACCTCTCTCTGCCTTCCACCCACCGACGAACATAATAGATCAAGTACGTGGATAGAGAGGAGAGGAGAGGGGTTTTGGAGGCGAGGTGGAAGAGGGATTTCGGCAGGGGGGTTCAAGTGAGGTAAATATTTGCGGATTTTTTTTTAGTTTTTTAGATGTACTAACTACGCCCATATTGTAAAATCGTAAGAATGGCTTCATCTGGTTTAGACGACATGCCGAAGGAGAAGTTTATTATCGATGTGCCGAACGGAGTCGAGGTTCCCCTCTGCTGATGCCAAGATCCGTGCAAACTAATGGTGTCAAGAGAAATATCGTACACCTTCAGAAAAATGTTCTTCATGTGTGCTAACTACGATGAAGAGCCAGCGAAGGTTGCCGTGCGTACACAGCGTCGAAGGGTAAAACACGCATTCCACCCAATAGTTCTTGGTTCCACCCGCTCGTAACACGATGCAATACAATGCTAACACTCATTTGCTTGCAGTCTCCACCCACTATATGTGACTACATACAGTGGCTGGACAATACCCAATCGAAACAGGATGAAGAACAACTCATGCGTGAGGTATATTTTAGGCGAGATTACACTCTGCAACGCATGCACGAGGCGGAGGAGGCGGAGAAACGAAAGCGTTGGCAGGAGGAGCAACGCAAGGAAAAGATGGAGGCGGAACGTCGAGCTGCGAAAGCACGTGAGGCTGAAAGGGCGAGGAAGCGCGAGACCGCGCGTCACGCGAAGAAAGAAGGAGAGGAAGCTCACACTCGTCGTATGAGGAAGGAAAAATATCCGAAAGGCCCTAAGTAGGTTGTCCTATGTTCTATTATCATAGTTGTTCTATTATTAGATTGTTTGGTTTTATGGTTGTATCATGCGAATGTTATCGTACCATCTACCCCATGTGTACTGATAACAATGTATCGTACTCGTAGTCTAGATTTCGATGAAATAAACTAAGTGTTCCATGGAAAAGTAGTACAACTAAGATACATAAAATCCAAAAGGATGCGGTCATAACTATTCGAAACAACTACTCCTGCTAGTCTCCCTGGGCAGATCCTCCTGGGCCTCCCTGTCCACGTCCTCAACGCGGCCCCCTCCGCGGCCTCTTGCGGAAGTCCGAGTATGTTAACTGTCCTGGCGGAACAATCGTACGATGACCTCTACCGTGCAAGGGCTCATCAGGCTGAGGGGCGGTAGGCTGAGTGTCCTGCGTGGGTGGCGGCGGCGAAGACGGGGTAGGATAACCTCCTCCCAACGCAGAACTGTCAGCGAGGTTGAACTGAGTGTTCATGAAGTATCGAGACGGGCTGTCCGAACCTCCTCCTCCCTGTGACATAGGAACAAAACCTGTGCGAGACAATAGCTCATGATTGTGAGTAAAAATATTGAATCTATTACGGAAGCAGCAAAAGATTACGTACCAGGTGTGGGAATCATGGACGGAATCTGTGTAGGTGTGCGTTGAGAGCTCGACGGCATGTCCCAGGGAAACAGCTGCCTGACCTCCTACTGCGGCGCCTGCCAGGATGACCCACCGGCCTATGAAGGACCTGGAGGAGTAGGCTGCATCTCGGACGGCCTTCGAGGGTGCTGTGCTCCACGTCCTCTCTGTGGGTCGACCACATCTGACGCCCGTGTGCACGAAAGAGTGTGGAGCAAACTACGGCACAACTCCTCTGCACGAGACCACGCAGTAGAGTCCTCTCTTGTCCTATGTGAAGAGCCCGAGCTCGTTAGTGCGGTCGTGATGTGGTCATGAAGCTCACGTGCCACCTCAGTCTGCACGTACATAAGAAGTTATCAGAAACGAAAAGAGTGTATAACATATATTTTTAAACACGTAGTAGAACGTACCGCATTGGCCCTCAAACATGCACTGTCTAGTGGGTGCAAATATGTGGTCCGTGCTGGCTGGATCTCCTCATGCTGCATGCGTGGTAGAAGGAAAATGCGAGTACGATCAACGTACCACTGGAGGTAAGCCCAATGGGCCTGAAGGTCGAAGGCCCTAGACTCCTCCCAACAGTCCGTCGTAGCCTCCCCTCAAGCTTGAATGTAAGGGTGCAGGAGCTGTGTCCACTCCTGTGCCCTAACACACCCCTTTCTACGAGACCAGCTGCAAAAATCTAAATTTTGAATGCTTTAGATATGTAAGTAATTTTGTTGATTCCATAAAAGCAAGGTAAATGGAACGTACCCATGCGTGGCACGATCCAGAGAAACTGCGTGTGGCGGTGGTCCGTCCTGGTGTAGGCCGAACTATCGCATCACACGATGCACAGCGTAGTCTTCAACGAAGATGTCGAAGACAACCTTCTTCCTTGTCATCCAGTATGCCTCGTCCCTAGTGCATAATGGAGAAAGGCCGTGGGGAGCACGATAGAGCCTAGCCTCCTCAGTGCAAGGCTCCCACGTGATCTTCTCATGAGGCAAGAAGTCGAACTGCTCCGTGTACGCGAGGTAGCAGTTTCTCAGCTGTGCAGACGTGAACTGTGGCTGTAGCATGAGAGTACAATAACGTAAGTGGCAACAATCAAATGGATATAGGAAAAGTACGTAGGGTTGTAGGCACGAACTTACCCGACGCCATGTCCACAGCGAACCGAAAGTAGGTCCCCCCGAGTGAGTTGTTGTGGTACAACTCAACTCCGTAAGGCTCGTCCGCGTTCACGAATGGTCTCCCTATAGGGAAACGCTCGTACGACAAAACCGGCAAAGTATGTAATGACGCTAATATATTGTGAAATATTCATAACATCCAACTACAAATAACTAACCTACAGCAGAAGGGGGCAGCCCAGCAACGACGGCTTCGTCGTAGTCCTCGTGCAGGCGTCACATAGCACGCGCGTAGTGGCCAAAAGAACGGCCGATCCCCAACTCCTGGGTGGGACATCACTGGGGTCTTGCGCGTCCACTATCTGTCTCGCAATCTCGATGTGATGGGCATCGACCGTGTCGCCGTGAGAGTTGGTGAACATCACGTAGCCGAACAGCCACATGATGTACACCTCCAACGAACGAGTGACCTGGTGGTTCGTCAACTGCTCACCAGGCCAACCAAGCTCTCCTAGCTGCACGAAATGCTCATTTGGTTACAACTTTTATAAATAACAACACGACCGAGATAGGTTGTTCGAGCTTACCTCAAACCGTCGGTACCACGCCCACTTCAGGCCGTGCTTCTGGTGCTCGTCGATAGGCTGTAGTGGATCTTCGTGGGGACGAACACCTGTGAAGCGCTGCACGAGATCTGCCCGCCAGGTGGGTGAAGCCTCCAAAGGTCCAACTGTTGTCCCCGCGATCGGGAGACCTAGCAAGTAAGACACGTCCTGCAGCGTCGGGGCCATCTCTCCCCAAGAAAAGTAGAAGGTATGGGTCTCCGGCCTCCATCGATCGACGAGACACGTCAACAAAGCCCTGTCGAAAGGAAAACGTTTAGACCTAACCTCTATATCATGATGTTCCTCGTCCTCACCAAGGAGCTGGTAGTCCTCATCAGTGCCCTCCACCATCCGTGCCAGGGAGAGTAGACCCGCCCACTCCAACCTGTAAAATTGAACGCATATTACATATCACAATGACTTGCTTACACGGGGTCTCGCGTAGATGTACCTATTGATCCACGCGAGGTGAATCCGCAACGCCACACGGGGGGTACGGGTCCTGAAGACCGGGCTGAACTCGCTGTCGGCAATCTTCTTCGCTCGGTGCTTACCGTCCACCCACGCATCGAGCAACTCGAAGTCCGTCATACCTGCAAGCCTGTTGCAGGATCATAATATATAGCACATGTCAAGCAGTACTGCTTATCAATGCATCAAGACGGTACAACAAAAAAAGTTCAATTACATAATAGACCGGACCAAGCAGGCACATATTAGAAGTTCACTAGAATTATTACAAACAAGTTCAAACATAGTACTAAACTTCAAACATAATAGGAATAATACAAATTATTATTTAAGACATATCATTACGAAGCCTGGTTCTCACTCCACGAAGGCATGATGTCCACGTCCTCGTCCAGCCCCAGTAGAAGGGACTGCCAATATACTTGCCATGGGATCACCTCCCGCTTGGTCCTTTAACTTGGGACAATTTTTCTTCCGATGGCCATAAGCAGCACAATACAAGCACTGCCTTGTAGGCCCCCAACCTCTGACTCATCAATGTCGTTACGAATTCGACGAACTCTACGCCGCCCCTTGTTCTGACGAAGTAGGCTCCAGTGTGGTATGAATTCCCTTTGATCCTCTTCTACTTTGGTGAAGTTGTCGATAGAACAGAATCCAGTCATTTCACCACTCCATGTTGTAAGGACGGCCTCCTTTAAATAATACGGTGACATGAAAGAGGTAGAGCCCATACCAATTAGCCCACACGCGGCTAGCACATGTGAGCACGGCTTGTGTAGAAGAAAAGGCTTGTTGCATGTGTAGTTACAGGTTGGAATTTCTTCACACCCAAAAGCAACCTCGAACGTCCGAACCTCATTTGCGGTACCAAAACTTGTCTTATCCCGTAGTCGAACTTCGTACCTATGTTGCAGGTTGCCAATCCTTATGATGGTATGCATCTTCTCCTTTGCTATCTTCTGCTCCATGTACTGCATGACCGTCGCGCTGAAAGGAGTTTCAGTGTAGGTGCTCATGTGCAATGCAGCTATCTGATACCTTTCTTGGAGGTACCGAATTATCCCATGAAGTATGCCCTCCACGATAGCAACTAAGGGTAAACCGCGTTGTCCGTGAAGTACCCAATTGTACACTTCCGCCAGGTTGGTTGTCATGATACCATACCTCGCACCGTGAGTGTCAAAGAGCAAGGACCATCTTTCCTTCGGCTCATTCTCGATCCACTCAGAGAAGGTCTTGATTCGTCCACCATTCTTCCTCTTAACACCGGGCGGGTCAATACCAGGTAGAGCGCACAGTTCTTTCGGATCGTCGTCCGCTGCTACTGCTATTGCTGCGGCATTCTACCTCTGCTGAGTTAACTCTGTTTTCTTGAATTCATCAAGCTTAGCCCATAGTCTATAGAACTTCTTTTGCTGATTTTGTTTAGATAGCCTCTTGAAAAGATTCATAAGACGCTTGTTTCTGAACTGCCGGTAGAAATTAGCCCCCAGATGGCGAATGCACCAGCGGCTTTGCATATCAGCCCAGGGTTCAAGCTCATCCAGTCCAGGGTTTGTTAGAGTCTTCACGGCCTTTGTAGGATTGGTGGCTTCCGACAGAGTGGGGGTGAATGTCGATTTCAAATTTCTTTCATAAATTCTTCGCATACATAGTCATATTAAAAGACTAGTATGATCAGAGTGAAGATGTAGTGGAAACACCCCCAAAAGCCCTTCGTGATGTGGAGCTCGTCGATAGCTTTGAAACGAGTCCAAGATCACCAAATTCCGAGTTCGGACGCAAAAGTTATAGCCGAAACAGTGAAGCTACCCAGCCTGAATCAGAAATTCCGGGAATTTTTCCGGAGATTCCGACTTTTGGTTCTGTTTTTAGTGAAGCGATTCAGCCTAAAGAAAAAGAGAATTTCAAAAATTATGGGAATTTTTCCAGAGATTCTGACTTTTTCTGAAGACTCCGACTTTGACAGAAAAGTGAGGACAGAGGTGAATCCCGGAGGCTCCGAGATTGAAACTCGGACACTCCGAGATTTCCTGTGAAAATGAAGAATTCAGCAGAAGTTCAGCCAGGTTCCAGAACTGAGATTTCGATTCAACTTTTTGACTAATTTAGAATCTAGCCAATCAAACCAAACCAAAATTTGCAGAGAGGCGTAGGAAGGTCTTGTGAGTCTAGATCAAGTGTTGATCTCCATAAAAACTTCTCAAATCAAGACATTTACCCTTTTTCTTCAATCAGCTCTAGAAATGAGAAAAAGAGGAATTTTGAAGGGAAAGGAAGCTCGTGAGGAATCTTGATCTCAAATCAATATGGTATCATCTCATGTGAGAACCCGTATTTTCTAATAATCTAAACGTCAGAATTTGGTGATTTAGTCCATCCATCTCATTCATGCATGTAAAAATTTGAGAAAAATTTAAAAATTTCTTAACTGATAAACAATTCACATGCATATATATATATATATACAAAAGCAATTCAATACATGAGAGATTAACTAGTTACAGAATAAATCCATATACATGAGTATTGTAAAGAGGCATATGAATACACTTAAATAATTTGATTACAAGTATAGGAAATTGAGTTACAAAAATCTCAATGTTACAAGCCATGGGTATTACAAAAACATCTACAAGAGGAAAACCTAACTAAAATCTTCATTCTTCTCTCAAATCCTTTCTCATCCTCAACTCTTCTCCAATTCTTTAACCTGCACATAAAACAAGAACAAAACACTACAAAAGAGAGTTGATTAAGGATTAAAATGTTGCATTTCCAAAATGGAAATGCATTTGTTTAGGAGGTCAGTTTTGAGAATTCAGAGAACTAGTTCTGAACTCAAAAGAGTTTAAATTGGCTTGGAGATCTGATTAGGCAGCAGGCAACAATCTTAAAGGCAACAAGTGTTAATTCTGAGGCAGCACGATATATCGCAGTAGGCAACAAAAGGCATCTGAATTCGAATAGGCAGCAAGGCAGCGATTGATCTCTTTAGGTCAATTTAAGTTTAAAACTAACCTCCATTAGCATCAGGCAACCAATTATAGATTAAGGTCTGCTTTCAGATTTAAATCCAGCAAGACCAGAGCATTCCAAAAATGTTAAGCAAACAGCCAACGTGCAGCAATAAAAGGACAAGCCCATTCATTTATTTTGCCCATAACCTGTCCAAAGAGGTGGAACCATGCCCAAGCTGCTGGTGGCAGCAGCAATGCCACCTCAAGCTCAAAGGGGGATAAGGATCAGCTAGGGGCTGACAAGTAAGCAGCATACTCACCAAACCAAGAGCTGAGTCACCCATTAGGTGTCAAGACCAGCCATTTTCGAATTTCCAGCATACCAGCCTTCAAACCCCTATAAATAGGACCTCATGAGCCTCTTTCTCATCTCAAACCAACCCAAAACAGCACCAAATTAAAGGGGCAAGAGTTAGAGAGCTGAGCAGTAAAACAAGACAGCTAGGAGGAGGAGGCGTAGCCTGAAGAAGAAGGGTTCAGAATACCTCAAGACAAGCTTCAGTGCTTAAGGTATATAGAGGAGATAGAAGCTTTTAGAAAAAGAAAAAGGAGTAACAAGGTTCTGTAGAAAATATTCTACGTTAGGTTGAATGAACCAACCGTCTAAAATCAAATGTATAGAAATCTGTTCTTATCAAATTGGAATGGGGAGAAGGAAAGGAGTATAGTATCTGTTCTTATTAAGATCAGGAAATAGGGAAATCTGCTCTTATCAGTTGAAGGAGAAAATGAGGGATAGAGGGAATAAGCTAAGCAAGAGTAGTATCGGATCTTAAAAATTGATAAGAGGGAAATAAGAATCATAGTAAGAATGGTCCAGATCAAGGAAAGTATAGTGATCTGATCCTCTCGGCAAATGCACAACTAAGAGTACAAGTAAAATGGAAGCAACAGATAAGAATTAAAAATCAAGTAAAGAAATCTGTTCTTATCAGTTTAAAGATTTGATAAAGAGATGAGAATAATTAGAATCATGACAAGCTTATGCTAAGCAATAGAACCTGGAACATGTATAGCAGATCGTTCTTATCTCTAAAAGAAATGCTTTGATAAAGGAAACGGGAGAACACATCTAACAAATTATCCACAACAGTATGCATATATGCCATTAAAAATCAACTATCAACCGAAATATGCAAACAATAGCTTCATTCTAAAGAAAAAGGGGTCAAGTGTAGTATCTGTTCATATCAATTCCAGATAAAAATTTCAGCAAAGAGCTAAGCGGGTAGCCAGGCATCTAGAGCAAAGCCTAATAAAATATTTGAGACCTTAACCGTACAGGATCAGCACTAGTATAGCAGACCAAGTTTTAATCATTTCATAGCATCAGTACACAAATGAACACAAGTATTCCACAAAGAATTTATATATGAAGCTAGTTCTAGTTAACCAATATGTTAGCATTAACCGGACCAAATCAATAAGAACCCTAGAATTGGGGATTTAAATCAAGAGAAGAGTAGGGAAGAAGAAGGGGGATAGGAAGCTTACCAAATTCCCAAATCAATCAACAGTAGAGGAACCCTAGAACGGATTTGGGGGAATAATGGGGAATGGAAGAGAAAGGAGAGGGGAAAAGGAGTGAGGAAGACTTACCTTGGAGGAGATCGGCGGCATGGGGGCCCCGGCTCGCCACCGGCGGGAGGCGGACCGGCGGAGCCCCGGCGAGGGAGCTGCGACGCCGGCCACGGCCGTCCCGGGCGGCGGCCGAGGCAACCGAATGAGGCGGTCGGGCTGGAGCGGAGCAAGGCCGGAGAGGGGCCGGCAGAAGGGGCCGAGCCCGACGCCCCCTGTAACGAGGCCGGCGACGGGACCGAGTGAAGAGGCAGCCGGGTGAGGAGGCAGCCGAGTGAGGCAGCCGGGTGAGGAGCGACGGCGGAACAGAGGAGAGGCGGCGGCGCTGCTGGTGGCGGCGATTTTAGGGGAGCTCGGGAGCCAGCACAAGAGAAAGAGAGAGGATTTGGGGATTTAGGTTTAGAGCAAATTGGGAGAGAGAGGGGAGAGAATAGGGGGCGGCGGTGTGTGAGTAATCGGGTAAAGGGGAGGCAGCCGGGGGGCCGGTTAGGGTTTTCCTAACCGTGTGATAAGCGAGCCAGCGGGCCGGGTTAGGGCCGAGGAAGGGGCCTCAGGCCTGAATTGGAGTTCAACCCAATACCCTGATAAACTAAATTTCTCTCTTTATTAATTAAAAGCCTTCCATGACTTAAATTTTCTTTACAACATATATATGTATACTCCAACTCCAACTAAAATTCTACTCCAATAAATCATAAGGAATTGTTATCTAAATGATGAGTATATATACACCTATTCTTTAAAGAAAACCTAAAGCATTTCTTACTATTATGGCCACAAATTCAAAAATTTAAACAAACACTTTGAAATTCATAAATTCCAATTATTTAATAACTTCACCACACCGCAAAGTTATTAATAGTAAATTCTATAAGTTCAAAAGATAGAGCAGATAAAAAAATCAAGAAAATAATGATCATCTATTGCATTGTCTTCGACAAGGTAGTCCACATCATCCAAACAATCTAAATTTCCATAAATCAACCTCATTGGCATAAGCATGCATATCTGCATATGAAATTGCTATCTTCGGAAATAGTCCTTATCGGACGATTATTCCACTTCAGATCCCGAGGTTCTGCCGATTTTATCCGAAGGGACATCTCACTTCACCTCTTATCCATCTCAAGGCAAGTTCATTTATTGTTCATGTTGAGGATTATTTCTACCACATATATGCAATTTCTTCTTCTTATCACCTGTGATAATTAATAAATGAACTGCATTATGATTCGCTGAATCATATATTGGTGGGCAGTGGAACCCCGGTTTGGAACTTGTGGGGTGGTCAGGGTTTCATTGCATATGGTATCATCATAAGGTTAATAACAAATGTCAGTTGGCATTCTTACGCCGTAAAGATAGCGTTAACCGCAAGACCTGTTATGGGACAGGCGAGTCAAGTAATACCTTTTCAGTGCATATCTCCCAGGAACGTATGTAAAGTAACGCCTGGGGAAGCGTTAAGTCCCTCGCCCAGGGGAGCGATAAACCCTGAATTTCCGCTTTGGGAGGCGTTAAGTCCCTGAAATACACAGAAAAGTACGCTATAATGACGAGGTGGGTAGTCGGTGCTGGATCGACTACGTAAGGGGAGATATTGCCAAAGGGAAGGGTGAAAATGACTCGGAACCTTAGACCTGGCCACGCACCGATGGGAGTGTGATGGGTCTCGTACCCGGCTAAAGGCTAAGTACCACTTGTGGGTAAAGTAGCGCACCTCTGCAGAGTGTATTGAAGTGTGGCATTGTCACTCCCTGTTCTGGGTATGAACTGCGATCGTGGCGGGAAAGGAACCATCGGAGGTTCTAACGACCCGTGAAGCCTTCTGAACATAGTTAAATTAAAAATTGATTCTCCAGGAACGATATTGGATTCATGCATATCCTTTGAGGACTTTGTCCTGGTAGAAATAGTCATTCAAACACCTGTTGTTATTATGAACTTGTTGAGTACCTTCTGTAGTCATCCCCTACGTAAATCTTTCCTTTGTTAGACTCTGAGTCATTAGAGGTTGAGTACGAGGAAGTTGAAGTCCAAGGGGGGAAGGAGGAGCCGGACCTGACCGGAGGAATCGAAGGAGTCGATTACTATATCGACTATGGAGAGCAAGATGGGGCAGAGCTAGAACAAGAATAGTCTAGTTTAGTAGTTAAAGAATAAAATATCAGTTTTACTTTCTGCAATTTAATCTTCAGTTCTATATTTCTGTTGCTATTTTTAGTTGAACTTAACCTACTGTATTTCTGTAATAACTCATGTATATTTTGGAGTCTGTAATATATTTGTAGTGGTTGGATCATCACTGCTTCTGTTGTACACTCTGATCGATGTAATATAATGAGATGGGATTTTGTTATATTATATCAAAGACTGGCACACTACACCGTGCAGTGGTGTGCAGGGTCGCTACATCTCACATGTCCCAGCAACCTATTCCAAGCCCCAGATCACAGCATCAAACCCCTACAAAGATTAATCACGAAAATCTCATTTCTTGCTTGTTTTCCAAGAAAACTCGAAATAGAGAAGAAAAAGGTTGAATCCTTGGGTATGCTTAGATGGAATCAGTATGGGGATGATCTTCCCATCATTTACTTGCCATACCACAGATCAATTCAAAAGAGCTAATGAAGGAGATAACTCAAGAACACAAAGGAATGGGGAAAATCTTTTTGTATTGTATTTTCGTGGATTTTCTTACTGTTTTAAGGACCTCTCATGAGTAGGCCAAAGCTCTCTTGAGCAGCCCCTAACTAGGATTTTTACAATGCTGACAAAAGGGTTAAAGGATAAGCACCTCTTACCCCTTCTTTTATAGTGGTGGAGGCATACCTCCCACCACTTGGGCCTTAAGCCCACTTAGATGGCATGAGCACTTAGCACGCATCACAAAGCGTCTAAGTGACTCATCCTCCATCCATCTTTCCTTCTACCCTAAGTAACTAACCCTAAACCACTTCCCGGCCGCCGCCGTAGTTTCTTGCTTATGTTTCGGTAGATTCCGCGTTTTTACCAAAACGCTCTCGCACTGACTTGGTCCTCGCGTCTCGTCTCCACCCGATTTCTTGTCCTCCGTGTACATGCTTTTAAGCCGCACGATGTCGTCGCCACCTCCTTGACCGCATCTCAGCCCTCCAAGCCTCATGCCAGTCCATATGACCGAACCATCGCCACACCCAACTCACACTTGCACACAATAGACCAAGCAAAGCGTTGCGAGCACAAGTTTTCCACTTGACCCAAGTCAGCCGAGAAAAATCATTCATCCACTCAATTTTTCCTTGAGATAAATTAAAACTCAAACTTATCAATCACATAACAAATAGTTCAAACCTCGAATTCATGCAACCAAAAGAATCAACTCCACATATGGTGGTAAATATTCATCATAAATATTGTCAAGTCCTCACATGACTCACAGCTTTCAATATACCGGGATGTCTGTCATGGAGTATGCACACGTTTGGTCAATTTTTTACTACACCTCGCTTCAGTCTTCTGAAGAACCATAGCCAACTCGCGTAGTTCTCACCTTCAACAAATGCAAAAACCAGTGGAAGAATTTGGTTGTTACTATCCACTCCAATAGCAGTAAGGATTTCCCCTTATACTTGCCTGTCAAGAATGTACCATCAACACACAGCAAATGTCGACAATGGTTAAATGCTTCAATGCAAGCTCCGAAGGAGAAAAAAGCCCGGTTCATCTCTTTAAATCCTTGTGACTCGGATGACAAAGTGTACTTGATGTCGACATACGTGCCCGGGTTTCTGGCTTGTAGTGTCCACAACAGGTAGGGAATGTTGTGATATGAATCTCTGAAATTCCCAAATCGCATCTCCATGGCTTTCTGTTTAGCACACCATGCCTTTCCGTAGCTGATTGAGAACTGATACTTGTTCTTTATTGCTACTTGAATATGTTTCGCTTCCATATCTTTCTTCTCCACTATCTCGGTGAACATCAATCTTGCAATTAGACTTGAAGTCATGTTACGATGCTCTGCGAGGACTTTGGATCGAACACAGTTATGAGGCACTACTCTACTAACAATCCAAGTCACTTCGTACTTCGGGACGTGACCATGCACAGAGCAACAACAACCATTACTGCTGCACTTTGCGTGTACTGGGTCGGGGTAGACAATTCAACATAAAATATTCTTTGCGTGGACATACCCCATAGAGCAACTACATCTTTCAATTCGAGCTTGTTGTGATACATGGTGCCATTTTTTATCTCATTGCTTCTGAACTCCCACGATGACTCATGCCCATCTGTCCCACGCATACCACCCAATAGTTCTTGGTCCCACCCGCTCGGAATTTGATGATCAGAAGTCTCCTCGTCCTCAGCACTATCTTCATCATCAGCCTTCTCGTCGTCATATTGCATAATGCCCGCTAGATCTTCCTGCTCCATAGCCTCCACCAACTCTTTGAATTCCTCAGCTTCATCCGCCCGTCCAGTAGGACCATGGTTATATCTAATTCCTCCCGGAATCACTGCTTCAGAATAATCATCAGCTCCGTATTGTGTTATCCCTTGTACTGATGCACTTATGTGATCTTTTTCATACGCTCTAGAAAGATACTCCGTTGGATCTTTCGCAACAGTTTGCACCAAAGCAACAGGCTCATCCTTACGACCGCTACAGACCCTAAGCCAAGAACTCCACTCCTTCGTTCTTTCAACGGACATCAGATCTCATCGCAGGGAACTTAAGGACATTGTAAACACAGCTTGAATGCTGACGCTATACTTGTCCGTATCAAGACCAAAACTAGGGTGAACCAATCTTTAGCTTCTCTAATGTTCATACTCAGGATTTTGCAGAGGCAATACAGTGTAACTGAATGCACTAAGATCAACTCCATACGAGTTTTTCCTCATTTCTCCAGGACCATAGAAAATTTTGAATTTCACTATATCAGACATTCCTATCATCCGTAACATCATTTCGTAAAATTTACAATGAGATGCTACACCTATGTTCAAGATATAGGAGACTCATAATATATAGCTACATATATTGAACTGATCTATAATAACAAAACTAGGTTTACGACTATTTCTTAACTACGTAGTCCACTTCTATTATTCTAAAATCGTAGTCCACTTCTATTTCTTCCATATTTTTCTAGTTCTGTATAACTATTTCCTAAAATCGTCAACTATATGATCAAATCATGATATATGCGATCATAGATGGAATTCAGTTTCTAAAACGCCGCAGGTAAATTATTCTAACACCTTATATACCTAACATATTAATATTATTTCTAACACTAAGCTACCATGCTAATACTAAGCTACACAAGACAAAATTCTGTAATTAATAAACTAAATCGATAAATTTTTTCAAAATTAGGGTTTACCTAACCGACGAAAAACCCGCAATGCCTCCTCTCCTCTTCTTCTCTTCCTCTTCTCTTCTTCTCCTTCCTCTTCTTCCTCCTTCTCTTCTCTTCTCTTCTCTTCTCTTCTCTTCCTCTCCTCTTCTTCCTCCTTCTCTTCTCTTCCTCTCCTCTCTCTCCAACGCCGCGCCGCCGCCCCACGGCCTCGCCGCCGGCCCCCGGGCTCGCTGCCAGCCCCCGGCCTCGCCGCACCTAGCCGGCCGCCCCCCGGCCGCGCACTTGCCTTGCCGCGTCCCCGGCCGCCGCCCTCGCCTCCAAGCCGTGCCGCCGTCGCCGCTCGCCTCCAGGCAGTGCATGTGTGTGTGCCGGTGCGTGTGTTGCCGGGCCGAGTGAGTCGGGCTGGTAAATGCTGACTAGCTCCAAGTCGGCCAACAGGTTGCCGACTAGAGCCAAGTTGGCCAACGGGTTACCGACTTGGCTCTAGTCGGTGGGTTGCCGACTAGATCTAGTCGACCTGTTAGTGGCCGACCGAGTATGTAGTCGGCTTTCGGTACGTCGATTGCTCCGTTTCGGCAGTTGTGCGGCCGACCGGTCGAGATTTCTGAAATTTTCCCATTTCGTGTTGTACTTCTGTGATTTACGGAAAAAAAATAATATTTAAAAAAACTCTAAACGTAGCCCATAGGCGTAATTAGAAATTAAAAAAGAAAAATTGGTTGTGCACCGTGAAAAGAACCTCTCTTTAGCGAAATACCACTAAAAGATCTTGGTTTAATTTTATAGCATCCAAATATCACTCCATTCATAAAATTACCAATCTGCGTTCTCTCATTTCTCGTTTTCTCTTCTCTAGTCGATAGACTCCATAAGAAAATCTCCCTTTTGCCCCGGAGTGAGATAAATATCGGCAATACTTCACTTCAACGCTTCACACCCGAAACTGCTCACATGAGAAAATAAAAAGGAGAAGCAGCAGTGCTCCATGGACCTGAAAAAGCGCAAAAACCCTTCCCTGGCGCCGCTTCTCCCCGGCTGCCTCGCCCTGGTGAGCCTCTCTTCGCTGCATCTCTCCACGGTCTCCACGAGGAAGATTCCTCCGCCTTCCCAGTCCTTGATGATGGTGGTAGCCTCGTCCCCATCTCCTCCACCAAAAGGAGGATGGAGACGACAATGGCGTCCTATGTGGCGGGGATCATGTCGTGGCCAGTGATGTCAATGCCAGACCAAGGTGGTTCAGCTTCCGGCGACATGTGCGACATCCAGACCCCATAGGGCGAGACGGTGCTTTTCGAAGGATCGTGCGAGCAACGATGCCCACTATGTCGTCAACAAAGTCGAGGACGAGCGAGCATGTCACGGAGCACATCAAGGGCGGGCACGGAAAACCTTATGGCAAGTTGCTGCAGATGGTCGATGCCGTTAGCGTGCTCTGCTAAAACACTGGCTGGTCCAGCAATGACACATCTATGGTAAACTCGGACCGAGTATCTCGAATAGAAAGAAGAGGGCAAAACAGTCACCTCTAACAGAGAGCTGCTTTAATGTTGACAAAATGATAAAATGAGGAAGAGGGTGACATTTGGATGCTATATATATGACTAAGCCAAGATCTTTTAATGGTATTTTGCTGTCCCATTAAATAATGGATTGGACATTGAAGATGGAGCATTGGAGCTCACCGCTTCAAACCTCACACGGTTACACCAGCACGAGGAGCGGTGCAGGTGACCATGCGAGACGGGACATCGCCAGATGTGCGTGCCACCGCACGCGAGATGTCACTTGCCTGTTCTCCATCGCCGCTCTATCTACAAGAGCGAGTCGCAGAAGACAACGCAAGTATACCGCCTGTATGACCGTCCGGGCCGCACGCTGTCGGCCTCCATGGGACCCACTTTTCAGCGGCAGACAGGCCCGTAGATTGTCCACAGACTCTACACACACGGGGACCGCGAAGCCGTTGCATCCAACTACCGCGAGGCCAACTAACTTTGCTTTTCCTGACCGCATGTTCTCCTCTCCTCTTTCTGTCCGCTCGTCGTCCCCCGAGCTCGCCTCTCTGCAACTCCGGATCTGAACGAGCTGGGGAGTCGCGGGCACGCTGAAGAGCAAGAGAAGCAGCTGGTTCTTGGTGGGGTCTGAGGATTTGCTGCGGAAAGACCGCGTCGCTGTTGAGGAATTCGCAGGAATAGGGTGGAAGATTCGAGGGGATATCACATGGAGGTGTTACCTGGGGAGCTGTGCCTCAAGATCTTCCTCCTCCTGGATCATCAGTCCCTCGCCGCTGCTCCCCAAGGTTCGCTGCCTTCTTCGTCAAAATTCTTGCACCCACTACTGTAGCATGCGTTGAATGGCATTTCACAGCTCCTGTTGTTTTTCTTTTGAAACGGAGGCAAAAGATTTGCCTCATTTCATTAACAAAGGTAACATGTGTTGGAGCTTGCTCATGATTTTAAGTTGTTGGGTAGAAAATAACCTCAACGACGTCGGCGCTGCTCCGAACTTCAGTTTGCAGGAAGTGGAACGCGTTGACCTGCGAGAACGAGCTGTGGCGCAAGCTGTTCGAGGACAGATGGGGAGCTGACGCTACAGCGTTCTACGCGCCGGAGGGTTCCAGATCCTGGAAGGACGTCTTCGTCGTGCAGGACCGATGCGACCGATACGGACTGTAAGTTATCACAGAATTCACTCACTCGTCTCCTCTCCTCTCACACTACTTATCTTGGCATATCGGCTATCATCCAGTAGTTCAGACCAGACATGACGTACATACGTGTGTACTTTGTAAGCGTGTCATTGTGAAGTGACCCCTGTATATTCTTTCCAGGGGTGTCAGGATTATCAGAGAAGGTAATGACTACTATCTGATTTACCAAGGTGAGATCCAGAGGTTCTTGGGTACGAGTTGCGATGGCAAGGATGCACAGCGGCAGCGTGCTGAAGACGAGCCGAGGCACATATCTGATCGGATCATCTTCTTCCTGGGGGACCTGGAGGCTGCTTGTGCAGCTGCCAAACGTGTGAAGGCGTGACCGTGTTGTCCAGAAAGACTGTTGTATGCCTGTATAATTCTTGTTATTTTGCATATCTCGTGCATAGGGTTATATTGTATCTACATTATATAGCGCTTCACCTCTTCACGTATTTCTTCAATTGGAAATTAAAATTCACCTCTTCACCTTTTCGCAGTGGCATATTTGCGTCTTCTCTCCGTGGATGCATGCGCCGTTCTTCATTCAGTCGCTTATGCATGCAAATTGCTTGCTGACAGTACTAAAATATTGGGGAAGGGCGACAGATTAGAGAGTTTCGTCATCTTTTATAAAATGTAATCACGGAAATCTTCTTGTCCAGCTTCATAAAGAATAACCGAGATCTGCCATCAGGTGAGGATGTTTTACGCTAGGGAACATACATATACTCAAATGTCAACAAGGCAATGGTAAAATTGGTGGATGATCAGCGGTCCAACTGTGTTACTGCAACTCAATGATAACATGGGTGAGAGTGTTTTACTGCTTGGTGCTTCGGTTGAATCAGCATTTGAGGGCAGCTCTTGCCATTTCCAACGCTCCCTCGTAGGTCTTATTTCCACCAATGAAGCCACTCATGTGAATAAACACACAGCCAGGGATGCCAGTTTCCTTCGACAGTTCATCATCTCTCAAGCCCCTCCACTTTTCTGGGAGAGCCTGTCGGCTCTCGAATCTATCAGGAGCAACAGAGACAGCTTGCACTCGCCAACTTTGGCTCCTCTCATCCTGCAGTTATGTAGCCAAAATCAGCGTACTATGAAAATCTGGTGAACAATGGTAGGAAAGAACTAGTTCAAACAAAATGTAAAATCTTATTGCCAGCACTTAAAAGTTTCTATTAGGACGCGACCAAGTGTTGGTTGTGTGTTTGTTAGATTAATTATGAAGCTATTTGATAAGAGAAGACAAAGTATGAGGGAAATCAGCAATACCAATCACCGGACACTTGCAACTGAACAAATATATGCAAAAGCGTGTACAGAAAGTTGATTGCACTTTTGGCTGCCAAACCATCAGTTGAGTGCTAAAACAGACCTCTAGTACAACTTACAAGCATTACACTAATTCACTTCCAGATTAGCCTTTTGGCTGTAACTACACAGAAGTACAAAATAGAACTACTACTCGAAATTCGTATTGGATTACTGAGAAAGGGAAACATTTCTTACCTGATACAACACATATTTAGTCAGAGGCTCAATCTTCAGCTCCTGTTCGAGCTCAAATAGATGAAGTTTCCACTGCCATAAGGGAGAAGTGTTAAGGTTACATGCTTGAAAGTCCTCGTACTATTGCAGTTCAATACGTCAGGCAGGTATTAATTAGACAAAGCATTTGCTGAAACAAGTTTGATGACAAAACATAACTTAAGTAGATTGCATGGCTAATGCAGTCAGCAAAGAAATCAGCAAAAATCTGGTGATGGTACATAAAAGTGTCTGCAGTTCTTATTATGCAACAATTTTCAATACTTCTACAACAAGATCAAAATGTCATGATTTCAGGCAGATAACATAAGATATAGAGCACACTAAAGATCAACACGACCAGATTAGGTACATTTATCGCTTCCATGAGTACCAGATACAAACAGGCCAAAAAAAATCAGTTTTGGATAGGCCCAATTTGATACAGTCCAAAAATGGATCAAGATCTTACCGGGCAGAATCTATCTAAAACCATGATTTCTCCACTTGGATCAATATTTCCTCTTGACAGCAAACACTCCATAACAATAGATCTTGCAGGTAACCATGACTTAATATGAAAGCAAACGCTCTGGCAGTGGAAGTTGAAAAATATTGTCATATACAAAAAGAAATGTTTCGTTTGGAAGTAACTGAGTCCAGGACAAAGAGGAGGTATAGCAAACACATAATTTGACAACAGAGTCCTTAAGCAGTGCATGAACAAAACACATCAATATACTAAACAGGGGTAAGTCATACCTCCATAAATTCACTTCCAGCAAGCATCATTGCCTGTTGAAACGCGGCATTTTCCTTATCAGGTGATTGGTCTGGATCAGTCCAGTCTGGATTAAGACGTCCAACGCGTGAAGACAAATGTGTATTGTTCACATACTTTGGGGGTTGGTCTGTGTCATATTGATTGATTCCATTGTCAATTGCATCAAGTGCCTGTTACATGACAGATAGTTTCTTTGGCACATCATGTACAGAAATATTGTATTGGGCAATTAAGACATAAATGGTAGCCACTTAAACACATGAATGAATAACGAAGAATAAATGGAAGCGTCTAGAAAATGATGTCAGATGCAGTTTAGGAATTGATGTTCTCTACACGTTAGTAACTTGTAAACCTCTAGCGAAAGTATGGAACATGCCAATGAATTGATAATATAGAGTCATCTCACCCTTCTCTGCCTGCAAGAACCATCCCTCAACCTCACAGACAGGTCCAAGCAGCAGACTGCATAACAATCACGTTTTGCCAACATAGAGTGAATCTCCATACAAGACCCACCAAAGCCAACATAGACTGAATCTACATGTTAAATCTAAGTTCAAACTAATACAACTCCATCCCTCCCTTCTAAGTTCAAACTAAGTAAAATCCCTAGATTTAGGCAACCCTAAATTAGTAATTTCACGGTTGGTACCGTTTATTACTAGCCAACATCTTCATTCACTTATCTTTCAAACAAGGTTTCCATAAATCAAAAGTACTACAGCAAATTTCACGGCTGGTTATGAGCTTAGGTTCATACCTCAACAAAGCTTTTGTATATCGCAAGATATAACCGGTGAACATCTTCATGGTCCTCATTAACCTCAAGCTCCTTTGCAATTATCTCCTTACCAAAATGCTGCAATGCCAAGCCAGGTTTAAATGGTAAACAAAGAATTTTTTTCATAAAATGGAAAGATAGAAACAACTACTACAATAGTGGTTACAATCATCAATTAGCAACTTGTAAACATAGATAACCTAATAAATTACAGAAAGACTGGGCACACATAAGACAAATTGTGCTATGAAATTTCACAGTATCCAGTAATAAATATCCCAATGGATCCACATAGTTATATAGTGCAGTTGGGGACCCATTTAGCAAATGTGCCAAATTTTATAACATAGCTTCTAAGGGAAAAGAACTCTAGTTTCAGGACCTGCATTGTATATGGGAGGTACCTTGTAAACAAGCCCAGCACTGCTAAGTTTTGTGTTAAAGCCATGTCCAAAGACCTCGTTAAAGCCCTTCTGGTGATGATCATAGCGATGTCGGCTGGGATCATAGACACCACCAACATCAAGTACGGCATCCAGTGAGTCAAGGATCTAGAGTGAGGTTCAACAAGAAAAAGAAGCATATAAGTAAGTGCAAAACAGAATACACCAAATGACAAAGCATTTTTTTGTTGCTGTATCACATACAAGCGACATTTCTAAGCAAATGACTCGACTAAATGAAGCACGGGTGCCCATATTAACACATAGTCGTAACCACAGTCAGCACTCATCGTTGCAGTGACACTAGATACAACCTAAAGGGCCATGAGACAAAACATCACCTCTCCTGGATAAGAAAACATCATCTTAAACCACACGGCGTCAGTACGAGGTGCAGACAGGCTGCGTTCATGTACCAGATGATAGGAGGTAGTAGCACACAAAAAAAAATCAAATTCTAACGGTTTCAGTTCACAATTTCACATTCATACAGCAGTACGAAATCTTGTCAAAAGGAAAGGGGTGCTAATGCACACAAACTTACGAAATTTGGGGAACAACCACTACTCACTCCAGATTAAAAGGAAAGCATGGCTAATAGTGAGAAAATTAGCACATCCAGACCTAACTGCAACCCAATACGTCCATCAAGTTTGCGAATCCTCCCGTAACACAGTGCCCAAAAAGTTGAAGGTTAAGCGCGAGACCTGGGAGTCGCGGGTGCGGACGACGTCGGCGCCGGAGAACTGGGAGGTAAGGCGGATGAGGAAGCAGCCGAGCGCCTCGTCGCAGTGGAAGCTGCCGTTGTGGGTCCCCACGCGCTTACCGCTCCGCGCGCCGTTCGAGAAGTCGCCGTCGCCGGCGGTGGACGAGTAGACCCTGGGACGCTTGGGCGAGGCGGCGGCGGCCATGGGGAAAGGGTTTAGGATTTGGGATCGCACGCGAGGAAGGAACGTGACGGCTCGCTGAGACAGGCTCCAGGCGCAGGCGGCGAGCATAGTAGTGGTGCGGACGGTGATGGGCTTAGGTGTTTCGTGCTTGCGTCGAGATGTAGGGTTTTGAAGGGGGTTTTTGGGCTTTTGGAAGACGCTGGGCGGATTGCCCAACATAAACCAGTGGATATTTTTCGAATTGATTTTTCTTTTCCAGAGTGTTTTATTCTGAATATTTCGACATGCTAGGCGAGTATTTGCGTAGATTTTTTGAATTTAATCCGTAAGTGAGTACTAAAGTATTAATGTAGGTGTTTTAACCAGAGCGCGCCTTTTTCCGAAAAATAAAATGCGAGATAGTACAAATTATTCTTCAACGTCTCTTCAGCTTCAGTTCGTCAACAGCATCCCTGCTCAATTTGTCATCCATTCAGTAAAGCGTTACCCGGCCCAATAACATAACCAAGCAGTGCATCCAATCTGGCCCAATATTCTAACGAGCATAGAAGATCCACGAAGTGTCGTCTCATCTAATATGTGGGCTTGGGTGCTTCCAAAATACATGGGCTAGAGCGCACATCATAGATCCTTTTTTTTTATCACATGAGCGCTAATACATAAATCAAAGTGTAATCAAAGAGTTTTTTTTTCAGAGAAGTCAAAAAATTTGACAAGTATTACTAAGTATGGTACATCTCGTCTCATCCATGATGACCTACCAGTGGAGCAATGTATTTGTTTAGGCGATCATAGGAGAGAGGGAGTCTCTATCTGAATATATTACCTTAAATTTAGAAATAGGTTTTATAAGATCACGGGACAATGCAAAGAGAGATAGTCGACTCAAGACGAGGACGCTACCTTTGAATCGGCGTGTTTAAACCAATGAGACCAGTCGGACAAAATATCTTTTGGGTTACAATAACTGATTGATTAATCGCACGGAGGACTTTGATTTAGGACGACCCAAGTCTTCCACATAGTTGTTACAGTGACGGATGGCCAGATGGACGCCGGAAGAGCCGGAGGCATTGGAGTATCCCAGAAGTTGTTGAAGGAGCAATATACTACTGATTTGCAAAGCTTGATAGATCAGTTCTTGATTTTGAATCTTGATGGAAGTGGCCTGTGTGACTATTGCGCAACTTCGATATATATATATGCCTGGTTTCTGTGGTTCATAGGTACTGCAACCGCCACTGCACTGTACTAGGTCCAGTGACGTTGTTTTTCTTTTGAACAACTGAACGCGCACGTCACGAAGGCTGTCCGTTGCTCCGACTTACCACCCGGAAGACAAATAAAATGAGAGTTTTGCTTCGGTGGATCTCTTCCAAAAATGTTTACGGATTCTCGATACAAATTAATGGTGGAGATTAAAACTTATCTCTCTAGCGTAAAAGAGTAATACAATCTATTAGAAGTATGGGAATACTTTATCCTCATGCGCAACCTGTTCTTGAGCCCAAATCCGTTTGATCTTCTTTCCGCATCTCTCTCTCTCTCTCTGTCTGTTCTTGAAATGAAAATCTCTTTCATAATCTCACGCCGCCACCCTCAATGTTCGACCTGACGTCATGATCGTGATGTATAAGATGAATCAAAGTGGAAGGATGGAATATCTGCCATCTAAAGTCATCGAATATTTTCAGTTGATGATCGAAATTCCAACGCTTTAGGTCTCAGCACCAAGATCTGTGTACGAACTTACGGGTGAAGATCCATTGAAACTTGTGTTACGGCGCAGGCACAACGGCGGCCATTAGGGCATCTCGAAGGGCTTCGACATCAAAGGATTAGTTAGAATTAGTTGTATAGGAATTGCTGATCCTTTACGCAGCGTTAATGGAGGATAAAATTAACATGCTTTTGATTAGTAAGAGTCAGTTGGAAAGCTAGCAATTCTCCACGAGTGTCGCAACAACATGCACGTTGCCGATCTTCTTTCTTCTTTTCTTAACTTGCGGCACTATCCGCTGCGGGCCTAATTACCTTTTCTAACCGAGATTAGTGTTCCATATAATCAGAAAAATACGAAAGTACCATTTTTAAGTTGCTTTGAGATCCATAAACTTTCTTTTAGAGGAGGTGTATCTAAGCAAAACTCAGATGATGGGTGACCCACAGTGACTCACCATTGTGAATTCGTGACTAGAGTTAACGCTACGCCATCAGTAATAATCAATATTCAAGCATGGCTTGATTGATTACATGCCAAGTTACATTTTCCTTGATTCGTCAAAGCGCGTATATATGCAAAACTCTGGCAATGAAAGGGTTGGCTGGGTGGCTGACGACCTGGCCGGACAGCTACCAGCTAGCTTGCGAGTTCATCTCACCTGCTTTGAGCCACGTTGTTTGCAATAGAGGTACACGGAGCGAAATGGTTGGGGAAATAAAGCACTTGTTGTCCGAATTGAGCTGCACCGGCCGGCCGAACGCGGTAGCATCACATGCACTTGTCAATTCTGGTGACGTGCCTCCAGCCACCTGCCCTGCTGCATCAAATGTCCTACACGTATGTTGGACAGTTTGGTACTCCATCATTAAGCGCATGACACAAGAAACCGAAACAACAGGAAATGACGAAAGGAAAATTATATCGGTCAACATTTTCTTTAAGCAAAGCAGCTGCGCAGCGGGCACAAAACATTTTCTTTAAGCAATACAGTAGTACTGAGTACCACACTGGCACTCTTTTTATTCTTTCTCTGTATTCCGATTAAGTGCAAACAATATACAGCACCGAGTACTAACACGCCACCAAATATTCCAAGAGTTTAAACAAAAAACACAAACCCGTGTATGTAAAAGTGATAATCTCTGGTGGTAGGGGGTGTTTTCAAAAGAGAAAAGGTCACCCAGACAGGTGTAGGACTTCTGTTACAAGGCAAGGATCGACCCTCCCCGGACCTTGCTACGCTCCTGTGGGGCCCCTACTTCCCTGCGAGGTGGCCCTCCCTGTGTCAGCCTCCCAGAGCGGGATTTCTTTGCGTACATTAGGCATACGAGGTATACTAGTACACTAGATATCTAATTAGCATATCTGATAATTACAAAAGGAGTTAAAAACAGATTAACAACATTGATGCAACATGCACGCCTTGCCACACAACTTTAAATCGAAATTCGATCCTCACATGAAAAAATAAAAAATAAAAATCATATTGTCAATAGTAAAAATTTAGATCATGCTCTGAATAGTATCTGAGAGCTACTATTGACAACAAGATTTATCATTTTTGTTTTTTATTGTGTGAATCGAGTTTGGGCTTCAAATTTTATAAAAAAGTAGATATATGTCTTGTCAATGTCATCAATTATTTTCAAAAAAATGTGTAACCACTAGAGATGCTAATTGACATCTAGTACACTAGTACACCCTATATTCCTTACGACACACAATATGTCCCGTAGGGGGGGTATATTGGATGCACTAGCACCCTTAGGTGTACTAGTGCACTAGGTGGGGATGTCTGGGTGCAGTCGTGCACTAGGCCGCAAATTCATCATTCAAAAACGTCACAATTTTTTTAAAAAAGAAACAATAACATTCACACAATATCTGTCAACGATCGGTAAACCGTCAATTTTACGGAGTTTATGGAGGAGAGAGAAAAGAGACATGGGGATTATTTCGAATAAGATAACCCATAAATCAGGCCATCGGCAACACAATTTATACAAGTTCAGGCCTCCCTTAGGATAATAGCCCTACGTCTTGTTGATATATATTGATCTCGAGACAAGGTACAAGAGGAGGTGTATAGTCCTAGATGGGATCTACAACTAGTCGGAGGTGGTTGTCGAGGACAATCTTCTCTTCTACTTGCTCAAAAGGCGATTGATCTTCAAAGGCTTGAGTAATCTAAAGCAGTATGTCTATTCAATCGAGCTTGTATAGCTTGTCTTCTCCAGAGGCCTTCGGGATCCTTTTATAGGGGGTACACACCATATCGTAAGGGATATGGACACATTTCTGAGTAGGACTCCATTTTCCTTAAACGTCGGGATTAATTGCCTAGTTTAAAGAGTTCCAGATACCTACAGATGGTTTCCTTATCGACATAGGGTCCCTCTCTAGGATGCACTCCTTTCTGGATAAGTAGGATACTTCATAGTCGTGGTGTATTTGCATACAAATACGGTCATCGCATACAATAGTTGTCTACTAGTAATCGTTAATATCCATGTATCGTGACACAAAAATATGTATTTAAATTTGATTAACATATCAAGAAATAAAAATGATAAATTCAGATATGAATAATAGTGATTGTAAAATGAACTGTGTTACGGTGCTATTATTACTTTTTGCCGTCAAATTTATCTCTTTCTTTTCTTGATATGTTAATCGAATTTAAATCTGAATTTTTGTGATATGATAAATAGATATTGTGTGGATGTTGTTTTTAAAAAAATTTATGACTTTTTAAATGATAAATTTACGTCATAGTGTATGAGTGCACCTAAAAATCCAAATGCATGCAAGTCACTGTTCTAGAGGAAGCATGCATCCAGGGAAGGCCTTTGCTGACCTCCCATCTCTTCCTTGCCGTCGGGAACCCGATCCCCCGCTTCTGTTGATGCGCGGTCGTAGAACTCCGGTGAGATCTAGCCGGGTTTTCCCTGCTTGCAAAACGTTCGTGCTTTCCTGCGATCGCGTCTCCATCGAACAAGTGATGCTTAGCGGGGAGGCAAGAAGGGAGGTTCGAGTGGCAGAGGAGGCGGGGTGGGACCGCCTGGAGATCGTGCTGGACCGACCTGGTGGGGCCCATGATCCCCGCTCCGTCCATTTGTTGCTCTCCAGCTTGTCGGGCAGGCCGTGACATGCCCCCGTGGGTCCTAGTTAGTTTCTGGCCCTATTGGTCAGTGATACGTCGGGGACCTCGGGAGTTGGAGAGGTGATGACATGGGTTTCTAAACTAATCTTCTGGTGATGTTCGTGGTATTGCGGCAGCCTTGAAAGTTGCAACGCAGCCGAAAGAAAGGCTTTGCAACACATGCACATAAAATCAACTTTTTTTTATCAAGGCACGTAAACTAGCTTGTGCTACAACATTTCTTTGATGATTCAAGCAGGATTGCGAGTTTTCAGCACTGGTCAAGAGTCAGGATGCCAGGAATCAAGAGCTTGGAGAACTATGTTTCTAGTTTGGATAACTGGATTCTGTTCACTTCTTAACTCGGATGCGTTTGTTGTCGTGTCTCTGTCCTATCGTGAACTTCCTTGAAGGTTTCCAGGATGACATATGGTAATTTGAACGAGAAGGTAACCTTAAATACGTCGGTGTTACCTGAAACAAGGCCCCGCAAGTTTCGACCCTTGTAGACATTTTCGGGAGTAGCTGGGCTATTCACATCGATGACCTTTTGGGCTGCTTCGTGGTCTGAATTCCTAGTGACGAGAGAAGGGACCTTGACCAAGTCCCTCGCTACTGGACCACGGCATGGGTATCTCGGCCTCGAGAGCTATGATTTTTCGACATCACTTACAGTCTTACAGGGAGAAACAACATTTCTATCAGAAGAAATCCACATTTTTCCTTGAAACTACTGGTTTAGCTTACTCTACCCTTTGGACTATTTTTAAACTCAATTAACCCTCTAAATTGTTTGAATAGCAAACATCTTACCCCCTAACCGATTTCTCGGAAGACAAAATCATACTTACAAGTATTGAAAAAGAAAAAAAATATAATTCACATTTTATGTATTTTTCATCTATAGAAATAAGCTATAGATACGATAATTGGGGTTGCCTAAGATGTCACAAAGGAAACAATCGAAACGTGCGACTAAAACGAGGATGTGGCTTGCAAAGGAAACATGGATTGTGTCCAGCTCAACTCGCTGCACATGCAAGGGATGCACTGGCAAGGTTCGACAACTCCACATTCTTGGACACAATCGCATGGCTCGATGCCACATTTTTACAGGTATTTTCTTCGTGCTTCCTTATTACTTCAATGCCACATTTTTACAGGTATTTTCTTCATGCTTCCTTATCACTTCAAATTTAAGAGGTTAACTCTACCACGGTTCCTTCCATATTTCAACTATGTCTATGTAGCACCTATGCCTTAAATACCATATTGCTAGTTTATCTCGAGTTACGTATGTACATTCATTAAACTTTGCGACGGCTGAGTGTGTGTGGCTATTGTGAATTTCTATACAATTATTGTTACATGAAAAAGAGTAAATTGTGCTAAACCACAACTTCAGAGTACCATGGCCCTAGTTGTTAGCCTCCTCCTCATTCTCTTCTTCCTCTTCTCTTCTCCTTCCTCTCCTATCTCTTTGTCTCCTAGTGTCATAGAGAAAATGTTGGAGGGAAAGAGTGATCGAGAGGGAGTGGGAAACGACGGAAATGGATGCGGAACATCGTCGGGGAAGTTGATGGTGCAACCACTCAGGATGAGGGAGCACTATACCTCATTGATGGGAGGCGCGGACATCATCGGTGTCAATCTCATGTGGCAAAGGAGCTTAGTTTGAGGAACCATGAAATTAATAAGGGAAATTATAGAGGAGCTAGAGACGGTCGTGTAGTCAGAAGGAATTGTGCTAGAACTCATGGACGACAGAGATCAACATGGGGGAGGGAGGGGGTGGCTGGTCGAAGTCGAGGAAGAACACAGAATTCTAACGAGGCCGGGAGCGGGAGGTACAATTGATGGTGTAGTCGTCCTCGGCTAGTCCCGCCGCACCTTTTGGTTAGCAGAATCGAGTAGATTTGCTTTGATTTGCTGGATTACAAGCAGCAGCAAAACACCAACTGCAGCATGCATGGGCATGGGGGAGAGGTAGAAAGGATGGAAGAGAGAGGAGTGTAGAGGACGATGGCAAAGAAGAGAATGGTAGGCGAGAGAGAAAGAGAAGTGGATAAGGGCAGCCAGCGAATGAAGAGCAAGATGAGAGCGAGGCGAATGAGGAGCAGGAGAAGAGAAAAAAGAGAAGGGGTTTGGCATGTGAGGACTGTTTCCTATTCAACACAGTGTGTCCACAGAAGCATCCACGCACTCCCTGATTGAAACCAGCAATCAGCTTGCCTATTAAGAGCTACAACGATTGTTTAATGTGTAGTATCACATGTTAGCAAGGCCGAGTGCAAAACAACTGGAAACGGTTTGTTCCACGTCGCAAGAACCTAGGGTGCGGTTTATACGTCGAAAACGTAGCGTGTCTTTCTGAGTTTAATAATGTATTTTGATTAAATTTTCATTATATATTTTAATATTTTTTGGACTGTTAAATAAACTGCCAAACTATGTATTTCTCACTCTATTTTAATCAAATTTATGGATTATTAAGAGCTATAAATGGTCGTTCAGTGTGTAATATTACATATTAGCAAGGCGAAGTGCAAGAAAAATCAGGAAATGGAGCTTATTTGGAAACCATCTGAAGGAAGGATACTTCGTGCTAAAGGAATTGAAGAGAGGAGGCTCAAAGCAACAGAGCGGCAGAAGAAGCCAGCACCCCCCTGCCACCTACCTAGCCTTGTGTGGTTCATCATTAGTCAATGGGACGGCGCGTGTTTCACCATCCGGCTTGGGCTTGGCATCCTCACCTTGCCTGCTTTATCAATGTTTATCTATCATTGTTCGAGATACCTAAAAGGTCACGGAAGAGGTTGGATTATTATATGTTGCGCTTATATTTGCAAAGGTATATCCATATGCATAAGTATCATTTGGTGAAATGGAGCATCATATGCCAAACGAAGGCCCAAGGGGGGAGGGGGCTAGATATCTAGTTTTTGGAACAAAAGAATATTTGTCTACTGAGCAAATAGCTTTTCAAACTCTTAAATAAGGACAGAGTATGGCAAGCCGCCTCCTAACAAACAAATATTTAAGGCATATGACTCTATCCCAAGCTGAACCCCGATGCGGGGATTCCCAATTTTGGAAGGGTTAATGAAAGCGATACAACTTTTCTTCTGACTAGGCAAGCTTCATCTGTAGAGTGGCAACCAAATCCAGTTTCGGAAGATGTCTGGCTGGGCACCACGCTACTTTGCATGTAGTACCTAATTTTATATAACGTGGTTCCAAGGAAGCATGTCATGGTGGCACAAGTACTTGTGACTACGTCTTTGAACATTGCTTTTCGACAGGCGATAATTGGGCCAAAACTAGTCGCATGGAACAAGCTGGTTGCTCGGGTCTCCACAATTCATTTGACCACCAAGGATGATAATTCATTTGGTCTTTAAATCATAATGGAATATTTACAATCCATTCTATGGACATGATCCTCATGGACACTAATACCCAATTTTGGCATAAACATCTTGTTGTAGGGGAGCTCCACAACGTCCCAGAATGTGGCACCCCCATGTCTGAGGTAAGCCCTCGAGCTGACCTACCGGAATGCCGAATGAGGTACCTTGTCCCGGGTGAGGTGTGTCCAGGCAAGGTGTTGCGAAGTCCCGAGAGAGGCATTGGTGAGTCCTGGGCGAGGTGTCGGCGAGTCCCGGGCTAGGCGTTGCGAAGTCTCGGGCCAGCGAATTGCTCTCGAGCAAGGCGCCAGCGAATCCCGGGCTAGGTGCGCCCAGGCGAGGCATTGCGAGGTCCCCACGAGGTGCGCCCGGGCAATGCGCCGGCGAGTCCCGGACGAGGTGCGTCTAGGCGAGGCGCCAGCGAGTTTTGGACGAGGTGTTCGAGAGCTCTAGGTGAGGTGCTTCTTGGCAGGGACCCGTATAGCCTAAGGCTCCGTACCAGCAGGCGGGATCTTGGAAGATATCTGCGAATGTGCTAAGCAGGGGTAGGAGGGAAATGGCTAGAACACCCCTAACGGGGTAGTAAGCCCAAGGGAAAATCCGTAACATGCCAAGGACAGAGATGTATTTACACTTGAGCTTCATCTTCCTCTATAAAAGGGAGGCGACTCCTTCTGTTTCGGGGATTGGATACAGAGTTTTTAAAAAACCATACATTTCCTTTGTCTCGTGTGTGTTTTGGAGAGAGCGTGAATCCAGGTGACAGTGTGCTCGCTAGGCGCGGGTCCAGTATCCAAATTGGGGTGCCACAATGTGGCGTACCCGGTTTTTAAGCTGGATACTCCCCTGTGTTTCCTGTACTGGTCCCATGATCAGTAGCCAGTACACACAAGAACTTGATAGCATTGTCATACAATACCAAGTCTTTTACACACATAGGCCATTATGGTCAATGTTCAACATCATAGCCGATTGGCTGAATAGAAACTGCAGCAGAAAAAATAGAAATGCATAGATAGATGCTCATCAATATGCCTACCCAACAGGCAACTGACTGGGGAAAACGTCCTAACCCTCGTAGTCGCTGTCGTCGTCGTCAGAGATGAATTCTTCTTTGTCTGGCCACATCAACAGGCCAGGTGAGTACATTGAATGTACTCGCAAGCAATCCCCACAGGAGAAAATATACAGCAATATTTCATGCAAGGTGTATTTCAAGAACAGCTCTATCCTAGGTTGTCTTGTTGAGCGGAAATGTAAGTTTTGTTTCAAATATGAGAATAGTAGATTCCAAAGCAGTTTTGTAAATCAGAACAATTCAAAACAACAAAACTTCTCTCGAGGTAGTCCCAGCTACCTCCTTTTCTTGTCTCAGAGTGATAGCTCCGTCTATCACTGCTTTACTCAATGCTCAGCCCGTACTACCTCGGGCAGTACGGCTAGCCTCCTCCTCCGGCAATTCCTTGCTACCAGCCGTGTAGCGTAAATTACACCGTGTGGACACATCATGCCCACATCCTTAATCCCTTTCCCAAGCTTTCTCAAACAAAACTCAGTCTAACCAGTGTGTGGCCTTGCCAGTTCATGTCCATAACCGAGGACGCGGCTATTCGAATAGTTTTTAACACTCTGCAGAGGTTGTACGGCTTTACCCACAAGATGTAAGTCCCCCTTGTTGCCGAGCGCTAACGGATACACTTCACGAGGTGTATCAGCAGGGTTATTACAATGAGACCTTCACCCGCTTCCATACTAGAGCTGGACCCGCTAGGTGGGTAACCCAACTTTTACGTCCCGGACCAAAAATGGGACTTCCCATCTTTATATCGCATCAACACCCAAACGCCCAGCGCTGGTGGATCTCTAGGACTTTAACCACCTAGTCACATACTCCCTACTTCCAACGGGTCCATACTCTAGTACTTGCCGGGGTACCAAGCCAAGTCCTTCCCATAAAGGACATGTGGACGTACGGTGAGGAACTGGTTTAGCGGCACTTAGGCTCGGTCCTTAATCGATTCAAGCAAGACTCCATATTCATCCTCGACGACCATGCTACCTCCTGGTACTCTACAGCCCCGGGCTGCCCTTACCATTCTTACCCGAATCAAAATTCTCCTTCATTTTATTTGGGGTTTTGGCAAACATTTCTTTTGAAACAGTCAACTAGGAAAGCACATGCCATCCGAGGGTTTTATTTCCCCATGTCCCAGGGTTTTCGGGTATACCGATCAAAAGTTTAGTTTTTAACTATGGCGGGTCTAAGCATGGCTAGTGCCTATAACCTTAATACTCTTGTCGGTCATAGAACAACCGACTGATACATCTAGGGTTACAAGGATTGGATATTCAGACCTATGTCATATGCAGCTATAGGGTATAACTAGGTCTACATAAAATACCGTTGTTATCCACATAGCATGCAAGTTTCGCAAATAAAATACTTAGTTTTCACACATATGGGATTCAGCATGATCAAAGGGGGAATGCTTGCCTGGCAGTTCTTGTTCCTGTTCCTGTCGTGGGGGTGACTCCGGATCTTCCTGGCATACGTATTTCACTCCGTCAACTACACGTCGGAAACATCGACGAATAAGAAGAATGCAACCAAAACAACTTTAACAAAATCAGATGATATGCTTGTTTAGAAAAGAGTGGTGCTGCTAAAATGTGGTGATAAGGGTTCTGGTCGAGTTAGGGTTTAGGATCCTGAGAGGTAGATGATCGTCCTATCCGAGGGGTTGTCAAGTTCAAGGGCAATTCACGTCGGAGGATGGGGTGAGTAGATAAGGGCTTAACTCAGTGGTAAGGTCCTGAGGTTTTAGAGCCTAAGTCCACGAGCACAGGGAATGCCCTAGACGATGGGTATATGCATGTATGCCACATAAAATGACAGTGCCTTGATCATACGGAATTTATGTCCTTAAGGTTATACCTTCTAAATTATTTGCTTTATTGGACTATTGAGTAGTATAGACATGTGGGTGTACTGTGTAGGTGAAAAGTCCATTTCAGGCTACTCTAAAAATGGCGTATACTTAGTACATGTTGTTTTAGATAGAAGTAAGGAATTGCCCTAATCTTAGTTCCTATTGGTTATGCCCTAAATCCTCTTCAAAATTTAAAAGTCTTTAAAACAAAAGTTTGGATTGACTTTGGGGATTCCTAAACCGGAGGAAAAACTCAGTGAACCGGGCCAGAGGTGGCCGAACCGGTCGAACCAGGATGGAATCAGCTCTGGACCGGTTTCTAGGGGTTTTACGCTTTCTATATAACAAAGTTTACGCATGCCAGTTTGCGGACACGGGAAATGCATCGAGCGCGGTCACTAGACCTGACCGTGGGCCTCTCCAAATGGGCTGGCCCACGCGTCGATGCCGTCTAAGTCGTTGGCGGGTTTTTACCTTATTACCAGCTGCCCTCTTACCTCCCGAGTCGGACAAGAACGCCGACCCGCTTAGCTCACCTTCGGCAGGACTGGAGCTCCTCCGGGGAATTGGGGATTCCTTGCTTGGGCAAGCTTCGGCCGATTTGAAGGGATGAGTCGGCTTAGGGGAACACGGGGAAAACGCTGGTGGGGTTGTTTTAGCCCGAGCTGATTGGTAAGGCTCTGATTTTGCTAGGTCAGAGACGAGCTAACCGCTGAGACTCAGAGAGAATGGAGGGGCGTTGGGGAGGGCTAGCTCTAATGGGTTACTCGGGGCAGTGGAGGAAGGCGGGGTGCAGAGGCCGGGTGCCCGGGTGCCCTTTTATAGCCGGGGCGAGGAGCTCGAGTTGAGACGGCCGCTGCCGGTGACCGGCCATGGTGATAGGACAGCTCGGGAATGGCCTGGTGGCTCTCTGACGTAAAATGGGGCCAGGGGGTGCTATGGCCTGCTCCTGCGAGACCGGCGACAAGTCTTCGACGCGCGGCACGGGACAAGTCGACGGGCGGCGCGGCTGCTCCTGTTGGGTGTACCATGCGGCTTGCTGGAGCATGCCCGGGTGCGCTGGTGCAGCAATAGTGCTCGGGAGCGGTCACCGGAAGCTCATGGCGCGAGATGGCATGGAGGCCGGTGCCCTAGACGGCGGACGGCGCGGCGGGGCTATGGATGCACACGGTAGAGGGGCCAGGGCGCGGCCAGTGCGCATGCCCGAGTGGCATGCGATGCCACCAAGTGTTCTGGCATAACCCGTCAAGTCTAATCGTGTCAAGTGGGTTCTTGGGAACGTGGTCAAGACCACAGGAGTGTTAGGCACCGAAAAATAGTGCGGGAACTAGACCTCCTTGATTGCCATCGTGTGTCAATAGTTAGGGTTCTATTTGGAAAGGACAAGGCATGGGCTGCACCTGGGAGTTAAGGGGTTAGGTGTTTTAAAGGAGGCAGGGGAGAAGATCCACCAACTTTTGGACTCGTTCCATTAAGGACCGTTCGTGATTTTATGTAAGAACAGGATTATGGTGAAGGTGTTCGATGCCAATGGCTGTAGACTTTCGAACATGACATGTCTATGTTTTTGCGTAATTGCACTCCTGGTTGTATAAGGATCCTTGTGAAATTTTATCGGAATTTTCTGAAACCTATTTTTATGGGTTGTAGATCAACGCGCGTTTTTGCCCTAACGTTTATTATTTTTGTATTCAGGTATTTTTTAACTGGATATGTCTATTTTATCTTATATTTGTGTTGAAGATATTATTAGGGTGTTCCACAAATTTTTGCGGAATTTTTAGGAGGGCCAAAGGTCGTTAGGTCTCGCGATTAGGGTTTTGGTTGGATTTGGATAAAATAGGAGGGAGGGAATCGGGAGATGGAACTAGGGTTCCGGGGTGTGGCAAGGTAGGGAGAGGTTACGGAAACTCTCGGGAACTCTCCTGCCTTGGCTCGGGACCACTCGGTTGCAAGGTGCCGTGGCTGTATCGACGTATACGGTGTATATGTTGCGTTAGGGTTTATGCACATATATGGCGCATGTGTGGTGGTTTCCGGTGTATTAAGTCTACGTATATTGGGAATGCCCTAACTACATGCGATAATATGTTGTTATGCAAGTTTAGAAAAATCAGGGTGTGACACACAAAGTTTACTGTTTAAGAGAGCACTCATCAACACACCTATGGAAACTGAAGGTTCCACTCAAGAACAAAAAAATTATGAGGTATCTAGGTCGGGCAGTAGTTCTTACGAGAGATAACCTTACAAAGTGCAACTGGCATGGGAGTAGGCTCTGCAGTTTTTTTCACCAAAATGAGACCATACAACACCTTTTCTTTTATCGTCCTATTGCTAGATTTGTTTGGGGGTGGTACAAGTGGCTTTTGATTTACCTCCACCAAGGAGTATCGCTCATATGCTAGGATAATGGTTAAATGGCTTGGGACAAACAGTTAAATCTCATATATTAGTCAAGTATCAACGGTGTGTTGGTCTATATGGTAAACTCAAAATAATGTTATTTTTTATAACAAGTCTTTATTTTTTATAACAAGTCTTTTTCTCATCCAAATCAAGTTGTCTTGGGGTGTACCAATTTGCTGAGTCTTGGGTGTCCTTACAAAGATAGGAATTCAGGAAAGCGATGGCTGAAGGGATTTGTTAAATGGAGCATATGGTGATGAAGCTATACTCGTCTGGCTTCTGGTAGAGGACCAGAAGGTTGGATAACAGACGACCTTCATCATTTTAGTTACCATAAATATTCCAGCTTAAGATGCATGATTTTTATTGCCTGTCTAGCCTACGGGCTACTTTGTGAGTTATTTTGTGAGCTATTCGTCATTTGTTTTTGAGACTGTAATAATGAACTTGGTTAGATTGAGTGTATGTTCTGGATGCAGATGCCAGGAAATCAATACAGATCTGTCTTTTAGAAAAAGCATATTACTTTAGAAGTCATGGTTATGTAAAAGAAGTCTAAAAGATGTGGTCGAATGTTATATGGAACTCTGAAGCTGTGTCATATGGTACGCTGTTCTCTTCCCACAAAGCAAACTTTAACGAATAAAACGGAAACGTAAGAGAAAAGAAACAATGGGCCGTGGGGATGATGAAGCAAACAAAAAGAGGAGCAATTTCTCCTAGGAAGTCTAAACAAGTGGGAACATCGGGCCGTGATTCATCGCAGGAACCCTTGTACGTGGTAGTACCTCTCCCAACGTGTAACTAGGATATATGTATGCTCTTCCTCTGTCCGGATGTACGTAGGGGCTCACGCTCTTTCGCAGCACGCATGCAGAAACGCCTGACGAGCTCTACTGTGGCTGCAGTCGCCGCAGCTGGGGCGCGGTGTCTCTGTTCTGCGCCGCCGCCGTCCCCTGCATCTGCACCTGCGCCTTGGGGGAGTTCTGCTGCTTCCTCCGGTGTCTCGTCTTTTCCATCTCGATTTGCTTCCTCCTACACTGATCGCTGCAGAATGGCGTGTCCCCTCTGAACCATCAAACGCAAGGCATGCATGCACAGTGTCAATTTCTTTGCGCAATCAAATAGGTTCTGGTATGACGATGACTGTGAGCGCACGCAGCAATTGACCTATACATGAAGATGTCGCCAGTGAGGAACTTGCGACAGCGGGAGCACTGGTCCAAGAAGTGTTGCGCCTCCTCCAGCTCCTCCTCCAGGACAAAGAACACGGACGAGGGGACGGTGTGCCTGCCCGCTCCCTTCTCCGCCTTCACGCCGGCTCCGTCGCTGGCCGAGGGGCACGGCCGGAGGGCTTGCGTGCTGCCACCGGAGAAGACCGCCGCGAAGTCGGGGTTGCCAAACGTGTGGAAGTAGGACGAGTTGAACTCCATCGGCCCCGTCAGCTGGCACCCAAGCTGCCGGGTCGGGAGCCGGGATGGAGGCGCTTGAGAGAGAAGAAGCCAATGGAGGCAGATTAATACAGGGCATGAGCTTAACGGTTTGAACAGATTTAGCTTTAGAAGTTCTTTGTTTCTAGGGAGGACCACTCGATAAATGGTGTTGCTTGATCTGGCGATGGGAGGGAGGTTACAAAACATGCCAAAAGGGTAAGTTGTGTCCTGGCATATGCATGGGTCGTTAGTATGTGCTATTACCTCTCAGGTGTTTGTGTTAAGTTTTTCTTTCTTTTTTTTGCATTGTGTTTGTGTTAATTACATGCACCTAAAGATAGATACTACTGTGCTGTGTACACCGCATGTGACGCTCTGGATTCCCTGGAGATGCGTGAGTTATTTAACCTCTGCTGCCCTGTCATCCGAGGTTAGTAGTGATGGATGAAATTGGCTGGTGGCTTCCTAGAATTGGCTGATATAAATTCTCCAACTTTTTTCCTCTTGGTTGTAAGATTCATCTACATGGCGATCGAGCAATTTTCCATGAGTACCACAACAAGTACCGCGCACCATTTCGTTTCTACGACCTTGTCGAATTGGAATGGTGGTCGAGCTTGTGACGAACGATTCCAACATTAGCGCTTCCTCCCTTCAGAAATGTAAAACATATTTTGTTTGATTAAAATAAAATTTTATTAATAATTACTCTATTAATATATAATTTATATGATATGTTATTGATATTATTAGATTCGTATTTAAAAATATTTACTTATAATTATGATTTGTATCAATAAAGTACATATTAATAAAATAATTATTAGTTAAATTTTAATCTTAATTAATCAAAATATGTCTTGTGTTTTTAGATGGATTTTTAGACGAAGAGAGTATTATGACAACACCACAAAATTGAATTGGACGTACTACGATTCGGCCGTTCGCCGTCCGAGCCGTGGTGTTGAAAAACATTCCCGTCACGTGAACATGCGTGCTGAACTGCCAATACAGCAAAAAAAAATGCTAATAAATTGCGGCAAACATGGACATGGCCAGAGCTGTACTGTACGTGCTCTGCTTTGCAGCGAGCAGAGGGGGTAGCAGACCAGTACATGGCCAGCGCTGCAGTCTTGCAGAGGCAGCAAGCGCGGTGCACCGGTGCGATGCCGACATGTGCGAGCGTGTGCCGAGCTCCGACGTGTGCCCCCCGAACAACCAGCAAGTATTAAGCACAAGGCAAATAATTTGGCGTGCTGAGATGTCGTAACGTGTCAAGAATCTTGCACGGGGAGAAGCTGCCAAGTGTTGCGCCTTGTTTAAAGAGCCTAGCCTGCCTAAAACGATTCCCTCTCCCTTGGAGCGTGCAATGTGGGCACATGGTTGCAGCTTGCACGCACCAACTATATGAAATCTACGGCCCAGCTGATAAGTGTTTTATTGGTATAGACCCTCGGCCGGTTTTGTTAACTCCAAAGTCCACTTTAGTATAGTACAAGTACACTGTGGTGCTTTTTGGTTGCAAGTAAAGCGTAGTCTCGCAATGTTACGGATTCCTATATGGTGTGTCCTCCGTACAGACCATACTATAACCTAATATTGCCATATTTAACACACTTCAAGTTAAGACACTTCTTTGGTTCGCAGACGTACATATGAGATTTATTTTCTACCATCTATAGGTCCCAGCTGTCAGACAATCGAAAAAGTGTGACAAGGTAACGCCGATTTTAATGCTTTAACTATGTCTCTGTGTCACAATGTAACTCGTTTTTCATATTGGTAAGGTTTTCAATGTCACATTTTGATCATTAGTTTCTATTTATATATGTTACTTCAAAGAAAATTAAGTATGTATTATAAAAATACATTCATGATAGACCTAGTAATATCAATATAATATTATAGGTATTAATATATTTTTATATTAATAGTTAAAGATAAAAATATTTGACTAGCACATATTTTGTCTTACATTATGACTCACGAGTAGTATGTTGGAACGTTTGGTAATAAAACACGGCGAACGTTGGCAGGCTCAGCATACGAAGCAAATATGTCCGTATGGTATTTGGTGCTTTTAAACTGTCCAATTCTTACGTTTTAGCTCAAGACTTAAAAGACTGCAAAACATGATATTTCCTATGTGCCTGTATTACTGAGAGAATTATTTGTTTCTCGCTCATTTGCATCCTCGATGATCTCATGAAATACATGTAGTGACACCTGCTGATTATAGAAATGCAGAGGACACTACTACAGCATAAGTTATCATAGACCTTTTATCATAGGCGGTTGAGTTAACTCGTAGCGATGTAAATCTTCTATGATGACTAGATATTACATGCGATTTTTACTAAGAATCGCCCTTGCTATCGGGTTAGCATATCTTAGGTGGTTTTCCATAAGAACCGTCATTGATGAGGGACACATCACATGCGGTCAAATAAACCATGGTGATAAGATGTCATTTATTATTAGTCAACAAACCCGAGTCTTGTCTCAAATTTTTAGTTCTTACATAGTGGCGAGGGGAGCTCTGGCGAATTTGTGGCGTGGAGTCCAATTGGTCCAAAGACCCATGAAATTGAGGGGATATTGCATATCCATTTGATATTGGTGATCTAAAATTAGTGATTGGTTCAAAAAATTAAATAATTTGATAGACTAACTTGGTGAAGAGAGAGCATGTAGATCTAGAGTTTGGTGTATGTCAAATTACTTCTTTTTTATTTTGAGACTATTAGTTGGTTGTATTGATCAAACATGCTGTTAGTTATTTAGGGTGACAAAAAAAAATTAGAATTGTGCGTGGTTAGATATTATTAGAGAGAGAACGTACATATATAAACAACTTTTATTATTTTACAGTTGATTTATCTTGTTCATTATTTAAGTTCTATTCCTCATAAATAAATATTGTAATTCTTGGTAGTTTGTACGAAATGAAATATTGAGAATCTTTTGGTATTAGTCAAAATCCACATATTAATGATATATTAATTAACATTTTATTTATTTATTAAGTCTTATATTAAGTTGTACTTTTCATAAACAAATTTTTTTAATTATTGGTAGCTTCTATGCTTGGTAAATAGCAACCTTGTGAATTATATACAATTATGGTAGTTAATCTTTACGTATAGTCAAATTTGACAGATTAATGATAGCATTAATTAATATTATATAAATTAATTTACTCTTAGTAGGTACTTTGTGTTATGGACATATAGTAAACGTCAATATTTAACATGAATTAAATTTATTTTTATGTGTCACGTAGATGGACCGCAACTGGATATACAATGGTAACCGCTTAAGTAAAGAGTACCATAATGGTTTGTTAGATTTCATAAGAGCTGCAGAAGAGGATAAGTTGAATGCAGGGGAACAATATATTTGTTGTCTATGCAAAGACTCTGAGAATCTACATATGTTTGACAACTCAAAGCAGATCCAAGACCACCTGATTCGTAGGGGTTTCAAAGAGCGGCACATATGTTGAACAAGTCATAGTGAACAGTAGACGATACAAGAATGTGGTAATAACGACATCGTCGAGGAAGAGAACTATATGACGAATGATGTCGATTCTGATTTTGATGAAGATACGTCGTTGGATGATCATGACCATCTGGATGAAAAGCTGCGCCATATAGAAGGAAACTATGATACACGTGAGTATGAGATTTCAAGGTCTTGATGCGGACTCAGAGAAACCTTGTTTCGAGAGATGCAAGGCGAAGTACACAAAGTTGTCATCCGTACTTGAATTGCTGAAACAAGCAATGGGTGGTTTGACAAGAGTTTTACCGCGTTGTTAGGTTTTTTAGCAGACATGCTTCTGGAGGAAAACAAGTTCTCCACAAGTACGTATAAATCCAAGAAGGCTCTTTGTCCATTGGGAATGGAAATACAACAAATATATAATTGTCCAAAAGACTGTATCATGTTCCGTAAAGAGTACACAAACCTCTATGTATGTCTGATGTGCAAGTTATCTCGAGACAAGCGTAAAGATCAAGCAGATGATGATGAGGTGGACGAGGTGATGAAAAAGACTCCAACTAAGGTCATGTAGTGTCTACCTATAATTTCCTGTCTAAAGTGTATTTGCCAACCTGAAGGATGCCAAACTACAATGTTGGCAAGCAAAGGAGCGCAAGAATGATGCAAAGCTTAGACACCCCGCTAAGGCCATCCAGTGGAGAAACATCGTTATGAAATTCGATGAATTCGGCAGGGAACCAAGAAGCATACGGTTTGGATTGAGCACGGATAGAATGAATCATTTCAGAAACATGAGCAATCGTCATAGCAATGGCCTATGAATCTCTATATCTATAACTTCCTCCCTGGTTGTGCATGAAGCGTAAGTGCATTATGATGTCGATACTTGTGCAAGGACCGAAGCAACCTAGAAGCTATATAGATATTTTCCTAGAGTCATTGATGGATGATCTTGAAAAAATATGGACCGACGGGGTAGAAGTATTTGATGCGCACAAGTGAGAGAATTTCAATCTGCGCAGCTTGCTATTCTACACCATAAATGATTATCTACCCTTGCTAACCTTTTGGCAGAGTACGAAAGGGGAAAAAGCATGTACGAACTGTTTGGATGATATCACGAGTGTGTGGCTTAAGCACTCGAATGAAACCATGTACATGTGTCACCGTAGGTTCCTTTGGTGGGATAACCCGAACCGTTGAATGAAGAAACAATTTTATATGATATGGTTAAAAATATCAAAGTTACGTATGTAGAAAAGTCAGGGCTACATGTGAGAAGACCGTGTGGAAGAAGATGTCGATATTCTAGAACTTACCTTACTGGGAACACCTACAAGTTCGTCACTGCACCTACAAGAATATATGTGGCAGCGTTATTGGTCTATTATTGAATATTAAAGAAAAAATAAAGGATGGTCTCAAAATATGGCTTAATACACCCAAAAGTGACTGAAACTATCCTGACATTCTGAGCACCTGCTTGTTATACTCTATGCATGGCTGAGAAAACAAAGCTGTGTCAATTCCTACATGTGTGAAAGTTCCTTTTGGCTACTCCTCCAACATCAGAAGACTTGTTTCAATTTGAGGTTTGAAATTGATCGGCCTGAAGTCTCATCATTGTCATGTGCTGATCACTCAACTGCTCCCGGTTACAATTTGAAATATGAAACTAAAAGACAAACCATTAAATTTAAAGTAAAATCATTCAAAAGCATGAAATTAAAAGAAAAAACCGTTCAATTTGAAATAAAATCAATCTAAAGTATGGAACTAAAAGAAAAATCATTAAATTTAAAGTGAAAAGAATAAAAAAATTATGAAATAAAAAAGGTTTAATTTATTCATTTTGGAAAAGGATATCGCATACCACTACTACAGAAAGCCACATCAATGACGGGTGAAATCTCTCATCATTGACGGATTTTGGCTCTCACGGATGAGTTGTCAATGATGGCTTAAGTCATACTGATAGGCTCTAACATAACCCATCACTAATGAACTTGCAGGACCAGAAAAAAAAACCCCTACCAGGCACTGTCGGGAAGGGTTTAACTAAAATGGCTTTAACTTTTGTATATGGTGTCTATTTTGGCTCCCCAAGTACTCAAAATGAGCGTATCAACAAGGTACATCTAAAAAATCCACTTATATTTAGACTTGTGCATTTTTTGACATCCATATAATCCCTCTAAGACACACTTTCGGCCTTTGAACAAAAAACCGCCTCTTCCGACCGTTCATTGAACTTCTCCCCGAGATCCAAATAGCCTCAAATTTAAATTTGAAGTTGTTTGAAATTTTTTACTAAGCATCATCATATTATTTTAGAACCAGGTTTAGGATGGACATAAGAGGTTCCCATAATTTATTTGGAATTTTTAGAGACAAGGGTCAGCATGAGATGATAGGATCAGGGTATTAGCCCTAATAAAAAATATTTTGAGAAATGGGGAAAAATATCCAAAAGAAGGGGATATAGGTTATCGAAAAGGCGTGTAGGGTTGGGGAATGTCTTAATACTCATGTTACACTAATTTTAGAAATATATGATCATAGGTTTGATCTAGGTTTTTCCCCATTTTTTTAGATGCAAAAAGGAGGTAGATATATATTCATTCACATATATATGGTGTATATATATATATATCCTCAAAATATTGATATCATGCCACATATATGTTCATATATACATATGTGACCTTGTTTTGAAATAATCACATGAAATGTAAAAATTTCAAATAAGATTTTATAAAAACCAATAAGATGCAAAAGGATAATTAAGCCACAAATATATTGTTATCATATTTATACGTGCTTTACAACGTCACTAGAAAATCAGGCTGTGACTGTGTGTCGATAGCGCAAAGGAACTTGAAGGTAATTATGGACAGTGTATATGAAATCTGCAAGACCATCAAGTTGAAGTTTCCTCCAAACGACAAGATCACTAAATCATGGGAAGCAGAAGGGACATTCATCCAATGGCACAAGAGGGATGAAGTCTTGGAAGACCGGTGCCCTCCATGTATCGACCCAATTGAATCACGAGAGCCAAACCTACCTATGCTTCTGGAGCCAAATGTTGCACAAAACGAGGCCACCACAGTGGTTACGGTGCCAACGAGAACGACATCGTTTGTGTCCGTGCTTCCAACTAAGGCTCATTTATCTCTTCCAATGGCATCGAAGCTGGACACTAAGAGAAAGCAAGGCGCAAAGTTAAAGCCCAAGGAGCGCAAGCAACCACACATTTACATTGAGGAAGAGTTCCCCTTGGCACCACTAGCTGACGAATACATTGAAGGAGAGTCGTGAGTCAAATAGCCAGAGAGGCTCAAAAAACTACAAACTCATAGCTGCGAGTTGCATAAGGACTACCTAAAAGAGGTCAAGAGGCTCTCAAGACAATGGACCATGGTTATCAAGGTACAGTTCACTAAGAACTATTTCTACCACGATTTCGAGGGTTGTCAATTCTTTGTGAACTTCGTGGACTTCTAGAAACTCTACAACCTCTGGTCCATAGAAGTATCGCTCATTAGATGCTATACACTATAAGTGTCTATAATCGCGGTCTACATTTATGTAATACAGATTAATGCCACGTATATGTAACTCCTACCTTCTCTATGTGTAGATTAACGATCGAAGAATGCCGAAGGAAACACATAAAGGCAGGGTTCCTCGACCCGCGCGCGGTCTGCGGGCAAAATATCAGAGAGAATGAAGACGTTGTCAGCAAGTACGTGATAAACGCGTTGCTTGCGCAACAAAATGAGGAATTCATACTTCTGATGTAAGTGATGCACTAGTTACATTCATTTGAACTTTATCCCCTTAAATAACCTCGATTTACTAAATATGACAACATAATTATATGCAGGAGCATTAGACTCTCCTTGTCATTATACTACACCATCCAAGGGTCATGTACTTGGACTCATCATTGTAAGCACACTTTAATGTGGAACTATTTGAAACATTTCTCAACAAGCATATTTTCAAAAAACATAAATCTATTGTCCACTCTTTTGCATTGCAATGCCTAAGGCAAACTATTTCTATTCATGTAGGGTGTGGAAGAGGTGCAGCGAGATGGAAGGTAATTATGGCACTACGCCGCTAATATACAATAAAGGCATTAAGGTATCCCTCAATACACAACAATACTATATCATAAATTATACTTATGACGATGTCAAACTAGTAATCAAATTCTATATTTTTCTAGTGCCACCAATAACAAAGAGGAACTAGCATTTCTGGCTTCTACGTTTGCCGCAACATGAAAATCATGATCGCAAATTTGGCGAAAAATGATTTAAGGTTTCACAATCTTGCAAAATTTATTTTCATATTTTTCTTGATGTTTATAAATACATGAATTTAACATATATTTATTTTCACAACAGAGGGCTATCTCGGAGACGGCATTGCTTACATCCCATTTCAACGGAATATGAGAACTCATCATGGCCTTCCTTGTTATAGAGGTCATCGATGATTATGGTCAATTCCACGCCTATGACTTGGAACAAGGCGAGTTGATCAAAAGTTGATGTTAACCTATTAATTAATATTATATATACACGTGTTGTGATACAAACTTATATACTTTAAAATGGATGTCGAGTATACTTTGTGAATGAATGTGATATGATTTGTGATGAAATAGATGTCGAGTGTAAATGAATGTGATATGATATGTGAATTTATTGTGGATGTGATATGCATGTGATATATATAGTTGCTGTTGTGTTTTATTTCAGAGGGCATAGCTAGCATATCCTGAGGCTAGTCAATAAACAAGAAAAAAATATTTTTGCCAAACACCATGATAAACGGTGTATAGAAAGAACCATCTATTATAGGGGTAGCACAAACCGTTCTACACCTAAAACCGATTCTATATGCAAAACCACGTGTGAAAAAGAGATGTGTATGACCTCATCACAAGCAGTTATGAAACTGCATGAGCTCATCATAGACTCATGTCTTTAGATGATTCAAAAAATCGCGAGATGTCTTTTTTGAACCGTCCTACATAATTTTTTTTTAGCAGTCGGATATGAATAGTGTTAGTAAGTGCTGCGGGCTGTACGTATACAACAACCATTGATGTCAGTCTGTTCGTTCAGAAAAATACGAATTCCAAGTCTGGACATGAAGTTGACACAGGCGAGGGAATAATGGTTGGATTTTTGTCAACTTAGTGAGACAGTCACTCGTTGCAAACTTTTATCTCCCTGTAAATTCATCATGCATGTGAAATAAATTCGTAAATTCTTCGTGCGTGAATCGGTCAATGGGATAATAAAAAATCTTACGACAACACAACTGAAACAATCAACCGAATCCATCAGGAAACCTCCGTGATCTCATATTTCTTCCCTGCCGAAATGTTGGGGTACCGACCAATCGCACACACAAAAATACACATATACCAACTGCACGCGCTTGCGCTGGGCAACGGAAGAAAGCCTGTACTAATGCACTCATCATGAGCGGTCGAGCCGATCTTTTCTGCCTCCGAGAGCTGGAGTAGAACACGGGACTAGCCGATTCCGGTCAGGCGTTCGTCTCCTTGTCAAGCTGCTCATCGCGCCGGTTCTTTCGATCACAGTTTACAACCAAACAATCTGGACTTCTGGAGGTCACACTGCGCAAACTTGAGAGGCGAATCCATGCACAATTCTGAAGTTTATATGCTATTTTAGGATGCCATTTCGACCGATCTATGCTTCTACCGAGCCTAGACGGGGATCCTCTGCGGGCTCTGCCGCTGCCGCTGCTTCTCTGTCCTGGCGGCTGCAGACTGCCTGGATCTCTTCTCCCCTGCCTCGTCCGTATCGATCTGCTGCTGCCGGCACTCCTCGCTGCAGAACGGGGTGTCACCTCTGCCCGAACAATGAACAACGTTTAGAAGCCACCATCATGACCAGAACAACTATATTCTTGTCAACTTTTACATAACGAAAGTGTATTGGTGATGGTGCACGATGTTTACCGGTACATGAAGATGTCCCTGTTTCTGGCAAGTATCCGCTCGCACCGGAAGCAGGCGTCGAGGTAGTGGTGGCGAAGTTCGCTGGCGGCGTCACGGGACACGCGGCGGGGCCTCAGTGACGGCGAGCTCCTATCGCGGGAGGAGGAGTGAACGACGGGGAAGCCCCTATCAATGTTTTCAGCGGTCTGCAAGGAGACGGGGAAGCAGTAGTAGTCCTCCATTTCCTGGCTCGGTGGGTTCAGTTAACTTGTTCGATCTTGGTTGGGACTTGGGAGAAAGGAGGCAGTGGAGTTTGTGGGGGAGAAGAGCGCGGGCTATAAAGGAGGGCAGGTGACGGGCGCGCTTTTCATTTTGGACCCTCTGTTTTGTATGGAATATGGACTTTGTGATTTGGTTTGCATATTGTTGTTCCTGCTGCTCAGGTATTTCTTTTGGTTTCTTTTTGTTACGTTGTTATCAGTAGGTTAAGTAAGAAAATAATTAAGGTTGTTTTTTCAGTGAATGATGACAAACTAGTTGGAGAGGTTAATTAGCTCGAAGTATTTTTCTTTGTTACTGATGTTAGCCAGTGCATGATGTGTTCATTTTTCTTTTTGACATGATAATGCAGAAGTACCGGCACATCATTGTGACGTGATAAAATATGTATACGAATGGACTTTGCAGCGATAGAAGAACTAGAATTAACATGATAATGCAGAAGTCAGACATCAAGACATCATACACATAGCCTTACTTAGTGAAGTGTTAAATCTCCATCTCCCCTTTCTGAAAAGGGAAAAATACTCTGTGAAACGACAAACCAATCATAGAACAAGAAATAAAGCTGGAGGTTCTATTACAAGCCCATGAGTACCAATGAGAGGTGGATCCTTCAAAGAGAACAAGAAAAAAGTGGTTAGGCAACTAGCCAAGTTGTAACAAATCTAGAGCTGGCTCCTTCGAGTGCTTATGTGACTAATCTCAATTTTTTAGGTTAATACAGGAGCTTTATTAGTACTCAACAGCAGGATTACAGTCACTGGCTTATGTGACGAATCAGGAATCAGGTGGCCGAGCAAAAGAAGAGCACATTCACTGGCCCTTTCTTTCATTTTAGAATTTTGAGTGAATTAGTTCGGTACATATAATTTAATAAAATATTAAAATTAAGAGGTCTTAAGTTCAAACCCGATCAACATAATATTTACAAAACAATTTATAGCCTACATTGATCTCACATTTAAGACGTGGAGGAGCCTAGTCGTGAGGGGGAGTATTGAAATATGTTGTTGATGGATGAACTGGTTAGGTGCATACAACTTACAACCAAGAGATTTTGGGTTCAAAACCTAGTTAATGAGCCTAGAGGTAAGGGGGTGTGTTGAAATATATCGCTGATGGATGAACTGATTAGATGCATACAACCTACATTCAAGAGGTCTCTGGTTCAAACACAGTTAACACAATAAATAATTGTGACTTGCTTCTATATTTGCTGCCCATGTCAAATGAGCATAAACGTGAGGGAGAGTATCAAGTATAATTCAAACTCTTTTCTTTCAGCTTAACTTTTTAGATGAATTAATATAATATATGTAATCCGACATTTGCTGGCACGAAACAGCAGCACCTCATGGTAGGACAATTTGGTTTCTAGGGCCCAGTTGGCTGCTTGCTTCCGTGCTTCCTGGCGATATAATAGTGCCTTAAACAATGCATACTAATTGGCAATGGGCCAGTGGCATGCTTGCTTGATCTATTAGCAATACTGTTGAATTAGTATGCAAATTGCAAGTTAATTTTTTCTTGCGAGTAAGATAAGAGAGAGGAGTTTAGTCAAACAGGTAGTGCCAGCTCATCTTCATTATTCATACGGGCTGCGACGTTGAACAGGTGTTTAAATAGAATACTATTGCAAGTGAAGTAGTATTTAACCGTAGAACATACGAGATTAGACATTCTCCACATTTAAATAGTATACTGTTGCAACTGAAGTTTATATAATGTAGTATTGAACAGTAGAACATACGAGATTAAACATTCTCCACATTTAAATAGAATTCTGTTGCAAGTGAAGTTTATATAATGTAGTATTGAACCGTAGAACATACGAGATTAGACATTCTCCACACATCTCCACGGTCAGGTGAACTTCATATAGCTCCTTGGAGGTGACGGTGTTATTTGCTGAACACAAGGACTAGACATACACATTCTAAGAAAGTTGAGGGTGTTTACAAATGCGCATTTTCGATGGACTTGTGACAAAAATGGAGCAATATTTTATCGCATATAATTGAATACAGTGCCTGTGCATTATACATGCGACGTGTCCTTGTCGATGGTCATTTTCATGACACCCAATACGATTATACAGGGCTGCCTTCCTCAACTTAAAAAATGTTCTCTCAACTGCGAAAATGCTAATGAACAGCACGAAGAAATAAGAACAGTAATCAAACGAGAAGCCGGGCCCCATACCGCATACAAACACACGCATCAGATAGCAAATTTTATGGAGCACCCGGGGTGCCCGCGTTTATGATATGTAGTCGCGTCGTCGACGTCGATGATCTTGGTACGAACACGCTTTTGTTTCCACGCTTCTCGGCATGTGGCTGTGGAACGTCGTCTTCTTTGGGCTATTTTGCTGTCTTTCGTTGCAGTTTACTTGGACGTGTGGGGACAGGGGGCCGGCATGGGCTGCGACGCTGTGGTGGGACACGGTTAAATTGGCTACATGCCCTCAAAAAAGAAAAATGGCTGCATGCAAGGTGCAACGTAGCCTCATGCTTAGCTGTGATGTGTGTTGTCTTTCTTTTTTCGAAACTTGATGTGTGTTGTCTTGGTGTAGCCAATCCAATCTAGCTAGGTCGACGTATCAACCGAGACGCTAGAGAGAAAAATGTGTTTTTTCCCCAGAAACTAGAGAGAAAATTGTGTTGGGACTGGAGCAGGGATGAGGCAGATCCGTTGGAGATGTGTCTCGTCAGGAAGCAAAGATAACGGGATATCCCTCGCAAAAAGAAAAATGATAACGGGATATAGCCCAGGCTAGACAATCTGGAACGTCCCCTGTTTTCCTCTTTCATAGGGTGGTGGCCCAATTGCTTTGCTAGGGTAGCTGTTTTGCTCCATAACCGTATTTGCTCGAAGCCTCGAACTAGCTCCACCGCTGAGACAAGGTCACCGACGACACATAGGCGCGTGCACAGGCAAGGCTAATTGGATCGCACCACAATGGCGACTCCACTCTGCACGGTTAAACAATATTCACCGCATCTTGATACGACAACGCAAAGCAATAATAATTTTATTTTTAAAAGATAGTAATATCTGTAAAACTTGTGCTCTACCCACTTAGACTAGCTAGGATCGTGCCCTTTGCTGCTGTTTTCCCAGCAGAAGGTACACTTATTCCTCTCACTAGTTTCATTCGTGCAACGATCAATCGTGCCTTTTATTCGAAAAAGAAAAATGGTTGATCATGCCTTTCGCTGTACGATTTGCCCGGCCTCGAGCTAGCTAGCCTGCACCATTTAGGGTGCCTCAAACTATGCTTTCGCTATTAACTATGCCAACCTCTGAGCATCGCAACCAGGGCACTTTGCTCTTTACCAAGTCCTGAACCGTCTATGCCGACGTACGACTGTACGAGACAGCCACATCACATGGTTAGGCGCGCTAAAATAATAGAGCGATCGATCGTTCCATCGCCATCCCCACCCCATACCTACGACAACAAATGCCATTTGGCCTTTTCGCCTCTAAATTAACAAATGAATCTCTCTTTCTTCCAGAACCATTTCTTTTTCATCTCCTTTTCGTGCCAAGTAGCGCCTTGTGATTTGCAAACAGTGATCAAATCGACGCTCAGGGGCACTTGTTCACGTAGATTCTGGGAAGGTGGTGGCCGGCGTCCGATCGATCGATAGGGAACTAATACCAATCTTTAACTGTGATGCATAGCTAACGGAGGAATGCAGCAGCGCGCTGCTACGTCTGCGTGTCTGCAACTGAGCGGATGACCAGTCGCGCTAAGGACGACACGGACAAGCTGCTTACCTAGAAACTTACTTTTGTTTGCGGAGGGACACGCGCCTTTATGAGCTTTTGGCTTTGTTGTGTTCGGGTAATCGGGGCGCGACAGCTTGCGCCTTGAGAACAGTGGATTCCGAAGAGAATCCCGAATGAAGATTCCGAGTAAGCTAGGCGGAGGCATCGTATTGGACAGTTCAATAGCACTGGTGGCTTCAATTTGCTTGTCCAGCCGTCTCGTGATGTATAGCAGTGGACATAAACTTCCATACAATGCACACTTCTTTCATCAAAATATAGAGACAGGTCAGGGTAGTGTCTTCAAATTTTCTGGCACTAATCCTATACAGTTCATACCACCTTGTATAAATTTTTATCCTATCTACTACCGCACTTCCTTCATCAAAATTTGTTAGAGATAACCAAGGTTCTAAAAAGACGGTAAACGGAACTGTAACGGTCACATCTCACTCCCCATATTTTAGCATGTATACGGCTAAACAACATTGTAATCGAAAGGTACACGATGATATGCCTTTTTCTTTGCGTACAGCATTGTACGAGGCGTGAACGGCAGTTCTAACATTCCATACAATGCAACTTTTAAGTTTCCTCTCCAACCTGTTCTTGTGCTAAAGCTATCTCTTGCATGGGAGATAACTAAATTTTTTGTGCTCCCCGTTCTCCCTTAAATCACCGAAAATCCTAGGAAGCAACAGTAGAGATAACTGACATCACATGTTATACATGTCAGATCCCTAAGTTGTAAAAAAAATTGAGAAATCAAGGACAATGGGCGACTATACTATCACTCTTCATGTGCTTGGACTTGCGCATGCTTTTGCATTTTGATGGTGTTTTTGCTTACCATGACATAGCGTACGAGGACGTATACGCTCACACTATGTTCCCTCATAACATATGGTGCATATTATCATACAACAATCCAAAATATTGGTTAGATATTCCATAATATAGTAGAGCATTATGCAAAAGTACAACTCAAAAGGTGACTCGCGTTAGAAGATACAAAAAAGAGAGGCAAATTTGATTGAGCATTATCATTATCTTTTATTCATTGGGCTTTCCTTTGGCACTCCTTTTTTACAGAAGTTTATGAATCTTAAACAAAAATATTTAATATTTGGCGAGGGAGAATCTGTACCGGTTATATATAGATGTAATTTAAAGTTAAGTTAATACACCTCCTAATATGAAATTTAATAGTATCTAATTTTATTGAAGATTCGTAAACTTTTCTGAAAGAAGATTACGGAAGAGCTCTTCTGTCCAATTTTTTTCTCCTGTGCGAATCAAATTTGGATTTAAAACTATGTTGCATCGCAAATTAATTTTGTATCAGTGATGCCAATATTTTGAGTTTTTACAACTATTTTATGCCATATTATAGGAGGAAAGCAAGAGAAATACCATAAGCATAGGAAGCACAGAGTGCATACTAGGAGTACATTATTTGTTGATCTTACTCATGTTAGTAGTTCAGAATTCAGGCACACACTTAGCCAAGACTCTACAGTCAGCTAATATTTTTCACTCTCGAATATCATGCTCTAATTCAAGTTTCAGTCTTAATTTCGTGTGAAGGGAATAAGTCTTATCTTCCCACCTGAAAAATTATCATGCTAGGAGTATATATTTTCTGGGTTGAAACAAACAAGAGTTCGGGAATCAAATCTCATGCGGCAACGGGCCAAACTACTCAAACAAATTCTGAATTCAAAAGAAACCCATAGAAAGATTAAAAAAAAAGTTGACGAAACAATGACCAGATTCAAATGAAACCAGAAAAAAAGTAAATTCAAACAAATTGTATAAAATACACGAAATTCAACTTCTTTTCTTATCCAGGCCGTTTGCCGGTTCGCCGGGTTGTCCGTGGTCATACAGAAATACCAGCTGGGATTGTTCGCCGGGTACCCGTGGTAATACAGAAATACCGGCAGGGATTTCACCCGTGTAGATCGACACCCAGTTCTCTTGCATTTAGCTCGCATATACAAACGAAAAGCGAGCACCTAAAAAGCGAAAGAAACTCGAGCTCGCTTCCTTCCTCAGCTAACCTGTCGGTTCATCTCAATCGGATGATCGTCTTCAAAGAAAAGAAGGGGACCGAATGCTTCCTTCTGCCTACTGCTTAGCTCGCAACGGGCACATTTGCCGCGCGTGTGATGTTGCCGGACTCGGAGGCAGACGTACCGTGGCGCTGCTCGTTTCTCGCAGCACGCTCCTTGAGAAGCTTGGCGTTAATCCTCGCACGTACCTCGTCCGCCTCCATCTGCACAGCCCTGCACTCCTCGCTGCAGAATGGCGTGTCCCCTCTATTGCTCGGAGCGAAAAAACGATCAGAATACCACTTACAATTAAGAAGCTAAAACATCACTATATATACATTGTTTGGGTGATCTTAGAGCAACTGCCAAAGTGCTAATTCAAGGAGCAAGCTGGTGCACGATACAAACCTGTACATGAAGATGTCGCAGTTTCTGGACAGCGGCTTCGCGCAGAGGTAGCAGGCGTCCATGGCGTGGCGGCACGTCTCCCCGCCGTCGAGGGGCACAATGTCAAAGAAGGAAGAAGAGGAGGCAGACGACGACGGCATCTCAACTACCACCAAGTGCTTCGCAAGCTTAACGAATCTTTGCTTAATTCTGGAGCTGATGCCTCAGGCAGTAGACTGAACTGAAGATTGAAGAAGGCTTGGCTCACTGTCAGTACGCGACTAAGGAGCCTTTCTTCTTATAAAGGCTTGGCTCCCTGAGAGTGAAATAGAGGTCGAGTTAATTGTGCAGGGTGCGCGAGAAACCACGGTTAGATTTCCAGGAACCACTTCTCTTGTACGCGGCACTGCGTAAAATGGCCAGCGCGCAGTTTGGCCGTACCGGCACTGCTAGGGGCAACAAGAAACTCTGCAGTCCCGGTTTTGTTTGCTTACTTGCGGCTCACCGTTCCAGTCTCCATCCGTGCCTTGTTGATTCCGGTGTTGTTAACTGCGATGCTGCTGCAGGATCCACGGGAATATATGTAGTAATAGAGAGAGATTGAATTCTGTATGCTCAAATCGATTCTACGGGGACTTCTTGTACCGTTGCCATGCCGCCACGTGTTGAACGCACGAGATCACGACACCTCAAATTAGGGTGTACTGCTCTGGATTCTTTGGATCTCGACGCTTTGATAAAATGTTTCATCTTAGTTTACTTTTAAATAAAATTAGTACGGTGTTCCGTGCAATTGCGTCGGGAAACGTTTTAAATTATTTTTATTTTTTTGCACAAAAATATTTTTAACTATTTTTATTTTTTACCTGTACGTGTGATATTAGATCAGTATGGAAAATAAAAGTTTAGATCGCGAGCCGGTCTGCTAGTCGTTGTACTGAGTTGTCTATTTAAATATAGTTATGATGATCTATCAGATGTGATCTGTTTGGGTACAATTATGATGATTTATCGGCTATGATCTATTTAGGTGCAGTTATGAAGATCTATCGACTGTAATCTGTTTAGGTGCAGTTATGAAGATCTATAGGATGTGATCTGTTTAGGCGCAGTTATGAAGATCTATTGGTTATGGTATGCTAATAATAAAAGGGTCCACCAGATTGACGGTCGAATGTTTTTGCTTTTTTGTAGGAATTTCTAGCATCTCTCTATTTTTTCTATTATATTCTGCTTTTAGTATATAGTAGATGTCTCGTCACAGGTTCAGAATATCTCCTAATGGGACAATTTATCAAAGAACAAACAAAGGCGAGGCATTCTACGGAATCTTTCTAGCTTCCAATACCATGCAAGGGGTATTAGCGGGAACGGTGAAAGATACTGATTGGTTTCTTCGGCAGTTTATTAGCGGAGGAACGGTGAAAGATACCGATTGGTTTCTTCGGTAGTTTATTAGCGGAGGAACGGTGAATAATTTGTCGCTACCACTACAATTAACATAGGCCGGATTTCGGAAGAAATAAAAATACAACATAGGCCAAAGATGATAAGTTAGAAATACGCATACACCGCTTGCTCTTAGGAATAAATATGATTCTCTTCGCCCTGCCTTCTAGAGTCTGGACCAATGTTTTCTCACTCTTCTAGCTCGTGAGGTTGACAGAAAAAGAGAGGAGAAAGGGAGAGGAAACCGTCCCGGATAGGTGGTAGTGCTCGATGGCGACGCACGCGGCGGCTGTAAGGGGGGAAGACGGACAGTTTACAGTGGATCCATGGCAGGCACGAGCTACAGGAACACGAAGTAACTGACAAGAATGTTGCTGGTTGCTGCCGTTGCTTAATTGGTTGTTGACCCGACCAGGAGGTCTCTTGACCCGTGTTGACCGTGTTTGAGGATGCCGAGACTGGTGATGGCAGAATACTTATGTTCGAGGTGATGACCCCATGGTCACGTTTACCGTTCCATGCACGTCCTGAACGGAGTAAAAAGTTTGCAGAAACCGTTCAGGCTTCACAGAAGTAGAGTACTAGTAATTTCATGGACGTGTACTCCGATTCCAGCCATTTTCTTTGTGTGGCTGATCGCTAGTCTGAACTCTGAACCTTCGTATGGCACGCAGTTCAGAGCGCTTCGGGGACGGGGCATGTGTGGCGCGACAAAACTTTTGACTCATTCATGGGATGTCTGGCTTAGAAATCTTTTTTCATTTCCCAGCACCCAAATGATTTATGTGATTTAGTATGAGCATTTCGTTTGTCTTCTTAACCTTTCGTTTTTATATTAACCTCATGTTGATAGATAGGGTGCTGTTTTGCTTAACCTTATGTAATCTTTTTAGGGCAACCATATGGGCTTTATTCAATAATAACAACGTTTAGGGGTATAAAATCAGGTCATTCGGGTGGTTCCATCATCCACACCTATCGACCAAAGTTAGATGACACTGAGTTCCTAGCTAGCAAATGCGCCTCACCATTAGATTTGCTACTCTCGTGAACAAACAGTACCTCCTCAATGTCCATAGATCGTGTTGCTATCTCTCGGAGAATGCCGAATGCGTGCGCAGCGACATCTCGTGCTAGAAGTCAGATAGGGGAGCTAGAGTCCGAGGCCACATAAAGCTTCTGGGGATTCAAGTCCAGCGCCAACACCAATGCCTCCGCGCCAGCCATGGCTTCAAGAGTAGCTGGGTCCGAAAGCCCATTGTCAATCAGGCCCAACATTATATGGGCCAGTAAGGAAGAAGAAGCAGGCCTAACGAGAAGAGCACCTGCAAGCAAACTTTAGACTTGCCAAAAATTCCATGAGGTTGCCAATAAGAGCTCGGCCTTTCGTACTTCTCTATTAGTGTGTACGCATCGATTGGAAAACACACAAAGATTACAATTGTATTACCTCAAAAACAAATACGCAAACAGTAAAGATAGGTACGAGCTAAGGTATATCATCTATACTCAAAGTATGATATAATAGAAAAAACAGCATAGGCTATAAATTATGACAAAAATGTAAAACATCTGGTCATTGATTTGGTGGACTCTCTTACTATTAGTGAATGACAATCGATAGATCTTTATAATTATACGTAAACAGGTCACAACCAATAGATTATCATAATTATTCTACATAGATTATAGCCAGTAGATCTTCATAATTGTACCAAAACATATCACAGCTGATAGATCTTCATAATTGTATCTAAACATATTACAACGATAAAATTTCATAACTGTACTGAACGTTATCCGACCATTGATCTGGTGGATCCTTCTTATTAATAGATCACACCTAATAAATCGTCATAACTATATATAAACATTATCCTATATTATTTTGGTGTACGTTAATTATTAGTAAGCCATAACTGATAGATATTCTTAATTTTACACATCATAAAAATTTATCTAAACTACATACTGATCTAATATACACCAGTGATATGAACATTAACTTCACGTACTGATATAATACCACATACAAATGATCAGTTAACTGTGATATGAACTTTAAGTTCGCGTAATCTAATATCATATACAATAAAACGACAGACTGGCCAACTCGTGATCTGAACCTTTACTTTTTATATGCTTCTCTTATATCACGTATAAAGTTCAAAAAAATTAAAAATAGTTAAAGACCTTCTCCACACAGTTGCACGGGACACCCTGCTAGTTCTATATACCAAATGAAGTACACGCTGCGCTTTTCTTTCTTTTTCTTCGCTGCTTGTTCACTGAGTTTGCATATTCTGGAATTTCATGTGTTGGTCATATACTCATATAGGTTACATGATATGGCTCCTCGCAAAAGTTTAAGAAGGTTACATGATATAGTAGTACTTTGCGGAGTGAAATATCTGTACTACTTAACTTGAGGGTCAACGAGCTATGCAGATCTTCTGCCTAGATAATATATGGAGTACTACTTTGATTGGCCATATGATGTGCATTGGGTTGACAAACGCATTGGATTATAAATATCATCAATGAGTTCATTAGGCGTAGCTTCTATTTATCATGGTTTCCACTCCACTTACGTATCCATAATCTTTGTCCATGGCAAGGAATGCAGATCTTTCTCCACGGGAAAGAACGCCACGCATCAAACCATCATAGGAACAGATGTGGAGTGACCGCAACCGATACCCAGTTAACGCCGTGAAGAATAAGATCAGATTTGAAGCAGTAAAAATGACCGAACTGTAGGAAGACCCACGACGAATCGGATCAGAGTTGGAGTAGCACGAGGAGCAAGTAACTTGCACGGATTCCCAGCAATCCAGTGTTCGAAATGATCGATCGCCTTTCCTCGCAACGGCAATGTGGTTGCAACCATCGCACATGTCGCTGCCAGACGGGTTTCATAATTGGTCGCAGCGTGAGCGTGGTCACTCACGCAGTCATCACACAACTCACAAGCAGGTCGTGTTTCTCACTGGCGCGCGCCTGGCGGTGGTACTGCGAGTACTGCGTGCTGCTCTGTTTCGCGCACTCCTCGGCTATAATGGAGGCCATAATGCAAACTCACAAGCAGGCGGTAGCATCGCTGCGAGTGCGAGGCCGTAGCAGACCGAATGATCTAATGGAATACTGCTACTGCTACGGCACAATCTTTACGACGCGTACTCACTGGCATGCAGCGGTATTGGGGTACTATTGTCGAGTGCTTTGGACGCACTAATTTACTCATTGGATTAGGCTCTGTCCACGAATTTATGTTAGGGAGTTCACTACGGTCTGTACGATAGCACAGCTTTGCGACCATCTCCTTCAATTGTCGATAAAGCTTAGTAAGTAAACAGCCGTTGCGTAGCCAGTAGGCACTAGGCACTGCTGGAGGAGGCGCCGTCCCGCTGCCACACTTTTAAACAAGAGACACACACCGAAAGAAAAGGGAGAAAAAACCGAGCGGTGGGGACCCACGACTCGCGGTTACCATGGGGCCGGGCCGGGCCGCGCCGTGCATGCACCGCGACGCAACTTTCAACCGTCCGCGGCGCCGCGAGCCGGGAGCGCCTCCTGTTCGGCCAGGCCAGTAATAACAACCACCGCGCCGAAGCTTGCCCAACCATTAAACAGGCCACGCGCGCACTCCACTCCCCGCGTGCAGAGATGTCACGTTTTGCGCCGGGATTTTGAGTAGTGCAGGCCTCCCGTCGCATCGCATGGTGGTTGCGATCCTAGCAGTCTGCTGGTACTGTAAGACTAACACTGGAACCACAATTAGGAGCAACAAACTTGGAAAACGCCGTAACGAAGAGAGCCAAACCAATTTGGAAAAGAACGTGCAACCATTTACCTCTGCACTTGCTCCGTATTAACAATGAAGTTATCAATTGAATTCTCCTAAAAAGAAGGACGGCGAGGAATACTTCCTCGGCAGTAAAAAGTTAACAATATGAACAAAAACTTGGAAAAAAATTCTAACTTTCCTTTCTTAGGTCTATTTTCCTTTTTTTTTGGGGATAGGCAATTATGCCTGTTGCATTGCTTCGATCACTCACAGGATGGACGACCCGGGAGGATCCGAGGCCGACTCAACAGAGGATGGCCTCCACGCTGCCTGTCCTGACGCAATGACAGACCGGGCACGCCAGCCCCACGTCCATGTCGCCGGCGGCGAAGCAGTCGCCACAAAGGCTGAGATGCCTGCAGGGGAGGAGCACCACCGTGGCCGGCCTGAGGTGGCAGGTGAGGCACGCGCGGTCCGACCCGGCGCGACGAGGGTCTACGTACGCCGACGATGAGGACTCCGCGGGACCCACGTCGCCGTCGGCGCGCTCTTCGCAGGATGCCCGCGCTGCGGCGGCGGCCTGCTGGAGCTGCGCATGAAGGGCCACCGCGGCGGCCTGCTCGGAGAGGGCTTTCGCCTGCCACGCCGCCGCCTCGCTGCGGAGCCGCGCGAGCCGCTCCTCCAGCTCGGCGCCGCGCCGCACCTCGCGCTCCGCCTCCGAGGCCTTCTCGCGGAGCCGGCGCGTGGCGGACTTGTCTGCCGCGACCAGAATCGCCCGGTTGTGGTGCCGCACCCGATCGGCCATGGCCCGCCTGAGCTGCTCGCCCTGACAAAGAGCGTACGGGCACATGAGACCAAGAAACAAAGAGGCGCACAGCTAAAACTAATGTATCATGGGAGCCAAAGTTAATTACCTGGTCGCGTATGAATCGATCGAGCTCCTCGTCATGCTGCTTCATCTGTCCGGCGAGCTCATCAGAAAAAGAGGCGAACGGTGATGGAGAGGATGAGTAACACAAGGAATTAATCTTTTTGCTCTGCTGCTGCTGCTCGTCCAATGCCAGTCGGAGGCCAGTGGACACGAGTGTCGGCGGGGCAGGGGACGGGGACGACGCGACCCTGTTGTGGAGCTGCGTCGTGGTGAAAAACGACGCCGGCTGCTGCGGCTGAAGCGCGAACAGGTTGATGTACTCCTCCTTGGCCAGCGGCGGTGCCATGGCCTCCCTCGTGCGCTTCCTCCAATTCCCACTCGCTGCAAGAAACCAAAACCACACACGCCCATGTCACAATCCAAGAACCGTACGGCGGCGCCCAGGGCACGACCTGATCGAGTTCTCTTAATTGACACCAGACCATCAGGCAGACAAGAACCCACCTCCACCACTGGCAAAATAGGTAGACGTAGAGACTCCGGCGAGATGCGGCGGCTTCGGTAGGTCCATCTCCTTCCTCTCCGGCTCACCTCTGTAAATCAGACGAACACATCCATAAGATCACGAATAACCAAACACGCACAGCAGGCGACAGCAGTCACGCATTCTAGAGGAGGAGAAGCGAGAGGACGGGACGTGAGGAGGGCGCACCTGTCGTGGAAGAGGAGATTGGAAGGGTACTGGGCCTGTACTGCCATTGTTAAGAAGGGCGAGGCGAGAGGAGAAGAAACGGACGGGTGGTGGGTTCGCGAAGCGGGAGGTGACGGGGAAGAAAACTTGCGCTCGCGGTTTTAACAGGGACACCACCCCGAGCCGAGTCCAATTCCGCGCACCCACTTCGCACGCTCTCCTTAAAACCTCTCACGTGGAACGGAACGGAGCGGGGACGGGACGGGCTCCATCGGGAAAACGGGAGAGAGGGAGCCTCAAATTACTCGAGGTAAAAGAATAGGTGGATGCGTACGGATGTGGTTAAAATTAGAATCCCAGGGGATGGAGGATTAATAGTAGCAGTAGCGTCCGTTCCTTCCCGATTTCTTGACGTCAATGCAGGAGATTAAAATGGGGTGGTTTTGGTTTGGGGCTCCGCCGAGTTTTGCTACGCAATAATGATGGCGGAGGCGTTTGGAAAAGTCAGGGCGGTTGGAGGAACCAGGGAGAGAAGAAACCATCCTTTCTAGCTTTGCATTCAATCTTCTAAAATTGGGATTATATCAGCTCATGCTTAGATGTGGGTCGGTGCATGTGTGTTGGTTTGCGTATCCGCGCATCACATTATTGGATGTGCTCACATATATGTGTACCGCCTCTGCCTCCGTTTTTGTCTAGAACTACTTTTGGAACAAATCCAACGGTCCTCCAATGTCTCGCTCCATCACCTCCAACGAAGGAGAACATAAAGATGGCGGAGAGCAAACGAGCCAGAGAAAGTCCGTAGAAGTTGTGGAGAAAGAATAGTTACAGTTTGTGGAGCACGCGAGAGACGCATACTTTAGATTTGTAGGGTTACATAAGGAGAGAGCGCTAGAGCGAACGAGAAAGAAATATTGAGGATGAGTGTGATGATATGGCAGATGTAGGGTTTTAGGGTTACAGAGGGGGGAGGAAGAGAGATCTAGACTGTCCAATCTGTATCTAACTGCTCAAATGATATTGACTGGTTTTATTAAGATCCTTTGATTCGTTTGATTCTACAAGGAATAAAAAAATATAGAATAGAAATGACATGTCTTCTTAAATTATAAATGATTAAGAAACATGAAGTTTTGTACAAGTGATGTCTCATTGCACCATACGAAACCGGCCATATGAATTCTTTCAACAGCTCATAGTCAATTTTTCAGTGAAATAGATAGCAAAGAAGACCTCGGAAAATTTTCCTATTGAGTAGAATCATGTAAATCAAACAATTAACATAAAAATTATAAGGATTATCCTCCAAAAATTCTATCAGTTTTTAGTGGAGTAACACGATAATAAAATCCAATTAAGAAAACTATAAGTACTAACCGATATATTCCAACTTGCTAAAGATAAATATTTGCATCACCTAATTTAAGCTAATGAAATTTATGATATTTAGTGACGTGACCAACGCGTGTAACGCTGTAGCATTGTCATCATACAAATATAATGGTGTGAGTATCTCAACCGATATCATGTGACACGGAACTCCCAACCATTTAGTAGCTCATTCAATTACCGATGTTAGGGGAATGGCGATAATTTGGTAAACATATTTGACACGGATGAAGTAAACATCAAAGACCAGCGATAAAATTCGTGTTTCATTCACCGTGAGAAGCTTCCAAATGCTTGATTTTGAAGGCGCCTTCCCAGCTGTCAAATATCCAATGGAAACTGCTAGTATAAACTGAGAACCAAGCAACACGTTGCGTTGCATCTCTTTGGTAGATGACATGCATAAATACAGGGCAGCAATTAGTCGTTGAATTTCCAGTGTTGCCTCATTTTCAAGTACAATTGATAAGAAGGAAAAGAAATTGAGAGAAAACTGGTGTCTTGTTCTAGAGTAGTAGCTTGGTTTTTTTTTGGAGGCATTCTTTGAACTTCTTTCCTTTTCGGCACTTTCATTGTCTTGGAAAAAAAAGAAAGTTGGAATTGAGAGGAGGGAGAGATTGAGGCATCCAACCTACTCTTGAGTGGTTGTCAAATGCTTTGGTTTGGATTTTGGATTCCCTGATGACAAATGATGAATTGACACTTTGAATTTTTTTTATTTGGATTTGTGGGATTCCTTGATGAAAAATGATGAATTGATACGAATGCTTTTGAATTTGCTTTGATTTGGATTTCTGGATTCCCTGATGAAAAATGATGAATTGATATGAATGCTTTTGAATTTGCTTTGATTTGGATTTTGGGATTCACTAATGAAAAATGAGTTTTCTTAGAAAAGGAAGATTATTAGATACACATGGAGAATAAATCTCCGGCTTCTGCACCAACTGAGGATGCATACAACTAAATTATTAAAATGCCAAAAACTCGGATGAAAGAAAAAAGAAAAATGGCACACCACGACAAGATGTAGAATACAAAACATGCCAAAGGTCGAGCCACCTTAGGCCCTAAATCGGAGGCCACCAGGAGATTATCTACACCCGAACATCAATTGCGCAACAATGAGGTGTTGATAGACCTAATCAGCCAAATAATACCTCCAATGAGGAATCCGACTTGCATTGTCGTCGCCAGATTCGACCAACAAAGGTCAAATCTAGGGTTTTCACCCCAGACAGCTAGTACCGGTGCTCCACAGTGATGCCTGTAGGAAGGGAACATCGTAGAACGTCGTCGTCGCCGAGTTTGGCCAACAAAGGCTAGACCTAGGATTTTTACCCTAGAAAATATGTACAGAAGCTCCTGACCGAGGCCCACCACGCCACCATCACTGAATCCAGCTAATGACCAGACCACCACTCATTGTCTTAGTACGCCACCACCAAGGCCGGCTGCTGATGGCACAAATCCCGGAGACACACTGCTTCAAACATCAAATCAGATCAACCCGGCTGCCAACAACGGCTTTTGCCAAAGATCGCCCTGGGAGGAAAATCCGAATCCACCGAAGATCACATGACCAACGAACCAAACTGGGGTAGAGCCGGCTTCCACATGAAGTGCCCAATGTGGCACATCCCGAACATCCAATGCCGTCATTTCTTGTTGCAGTCATCGACACGTTGCGATCTCTACCGGCCACCAAAGACTCCTATCGCACATCATCTGACACCGCCAGTGAGCGCGTCTATGGCCACCGTTGGGGTGCTAGCCAAGATCTAGACCTAGGATTGGGCCACGCCAATGTCCCCATGCCAAATCCATCGTGCCATGCTACTGCGTCACCAAGAAAGCGACGCTTGACGAGCAACTAAGCAGCCATGGTGGGATGCCAAATTAGACCGACATCGCCTACCTGATCAGCCACGATGCAAAGAGAGGAGCGTGGCGGAGAGGCCTCGCTGCCACTGTCCGCCTCCTAGTGGCCTCCTCCGACGGCGACAAGGAGGGTCGGAGGGCCTGGGAGGAGCTGTTTGGGTGATGCCAGTCGATCACCTCCTGAGTTGCTAATGGCGGCTCAGGAGACGCTAGGGTTCCAAATGAAGTGATCACCTGTCTAGGGCAAATGATGAATTGATACAAATGCCTTTTCCAAAATCCAAACCAAAGTATTTGGCAACCACTCAGAAGTAGGGTGGATGCCTCAAGAGCAGGTTGAATTGACGCCGATGCTAACAATGATGTTTGTTGCACTGGATTTCTTTTTATATTTTGTCAGAGATAATTGTCCAGGTTATGATTTAGTCTAGTTTCATATCCTAACAGGCTAATACCAAAGTTGATGGCTTCTTTAAGAGATTTGTATGGTCGCCAGTGGCATGTCGTGCTTGAATCGGAGATTAGTAACAGGCACGCATAGACATTATTGTTGCTTTCATTTCCTTTTCTTTAGAACAAATTGTTGCTTTCCAATTGGTTCTTCCTAGCAGCAGTAATACATACATGCATACCTTAACTGCCAAGTACTAGCAAGTGTTGGCGTGCGTAGGACCCAAAGTTAGATGCAGGCAGGTTTTATTGACTACTAGTTGTAAGTTGATTGAGATTTGGTAAATATCACTAGGACCAACTAGAATAAACCCCTCTGCTTTCAGCGAGACATCTTTAGAAGCATAGCGATTGAAGCAAGGAGGAGAAGATGGAAGGAAAGAAAAAATAGCCTCTAGAATATTGCTTGAGATCGAAAGATGCAAAAGAGAGCTGGCTAGAAAGAATCAAATCCTGCCATCTTTGTTTCCCAAGGTGCCTGTCACTTGATACATAGTTGCATCTACCTTCCTTGCAGACAACCCCCATGCCAATCCTTTGCCCACCATTTAATCTCTCAAGCTTTAATTTGTTTTCTTCTCCTCGACAATGTACCTGCACGTGATCGCGATCGGTTCTAAGAAGTTTACTTCTGCAGACATCTGGAGGTGGAAACATAAACTAATCAACGATGACAAAAGCTAATCTTCGGTGTCTTTGGGTTAACCCTTACCACTTTACCATCTCTAGAGGATACCATCTGGCAAAGACAACCAAGACCTAAACTGCAGTTGTCTGCAACGCTAACGCATGACATAGTAATGCATCGATGGGCAGGCTATTTCGATTGGAATATATGGTTTGGTCAAATCCATTGTGTTGTGTCTGAATTGTCAATCACACCAAACCAATGCACTACTTCTATCCCAAGAGGACAAAACTGCACCGCTGTGTATACAGCAACTTTAGCTGATAACTATGCGTCTTAATTCTCTTCTCTTCTGGATTGTTAATTAGTCCGGTTGCGATTGGAAACGGCCGGTCAAATCCGGCGTGGTTAAAACGTTCGTTATCACGCCACGCGCGCGGAGGTAGTTTCGCAGTGACGACCGGGTGGGTGGCGACTATCGAGAGGGGAGGGGAGGGCCATGCAAGGTTCAAAGCTCAAAGCCTGCAACCCCAACACAACATTAAGTGCGGAGAAAGGAAAGGCGAGGTGGGGAACTGGGGATGCCGATGCCAATGCCATGGCCATGCCTGCACGGCTGCACCTCCTCTTTCTTTGATGTCTTCACAAGTATTTCGGGTGGACGATGGATGGATGGGCAACTGGGCGTGGCATGTGATGCTCCTCCTTTCAAACGGCTGGGGTCCCGGGCGGCCCCTCCTTGGACGTGTAGTACTCGCCTTCCAATTCTTCCATGGGGAGTTGTTGCTGCTGGGAGTGCTGTTCTTGTTCCTGTGGTGCTAGTGGGTTGTTGCTGTCATGGCCGTGGCGCCTTCGTTCGGACAGGATCGGATGGATCCGTTAGTGTTCCGATACGTGCGTCTGGTTTGATACTTTGATCGTTTAGTAGCGAGTAGTATTTGGTCTTTGTTTGGCTTACTCAACAATGACCTTGTTTATGTACACAGGAAAGCTAGCATCGGATAGAGACGGTAGCCAAACTGGAACGGTCTTTCTTTCTTGTTGTTGTTCTTTTCTGAAACGGATAACTGGAACGATCTCGTAAAGACGGATGTGTACCGTATATCTGTGCCTTCACATCTCCGGCCGGGCTGCGTCAAATTTGACAGGATGATACCAACAATATGTTGGTAAATAGAGCCAACCGATAAGGTTCAACCAGATCCCCAGGTGTTGTTTACACCGAGTTCGTATTCATAGCGCGTGTTTGTACAGAGAACCGTTCCAATCGGGCAACGTCGTGATGGCTGTTTCTATTCACAACCGTGGTCACGTCAAATGTGACAATGGACTTGGCGTCTTGATATCTGAAGCTGGACCAAAGCCTGCCTGTCACCGAAGACGCATGTACTAGTATGAATGAGCCTTGTTGCTCTCTGGCGCTCTATATGCTTGGACCAGACCAAGGATTACAAACAACATGGAGGCCATATGACTTGACATACACCAATTAATAACTAGTGATGGATGTATATGAGCTTTATACGAGTCACAACACGGGCAGGCAGGCATGCATGCATGCATGCATGGCCCTGTGTTATATCCTACATGCTATTTCCAACACGGACACGTCATCCGAGCTGTATTTGGAATAGTCCCAACAGGCGAAGTATGGCGCATGCATCCATCCAGTTCTCGTACGGTTTCACCACCTCTCCGGCTCTTCTCTAAAGCCTCAATTCATTGCTGCGTGTAAATTGCCTGTTCTTCTTTTCTTGAAGGCCCCGGTCTCGCTTTCCTGCCGACTTCATCACACATCTCACTGCGCACGTCACGTCCAGCGACTTTAAAACAAGGAAGAAACGTGAAAGAGAGGCGAGAAAAAAAATTGCAGAATTAATTAAGAGAGCGTCTTTGTGAGTGCTTGCCCTGCTCGCCCATCTCTCTTGTTTGTCTCCCTCTCCGTCTCCGTCTGTTCATCTGTGCCGTTGTCTTTACGTGCCAGCTGAAATGTGAACGGAATCGTGTGCTCGGTGCACGCGACGCGCCATCGCGCAGACACGCGCGAGCGCACCGGCGCCACCGAAACCAACCAAAGCGGTGGCTCGTGGATTCCAACTCCCCGAGCGAGCGAGCGCGCGATCGATCGGCGCGTCACCGCGCGTGTCACCGATCGAGTCCTGCTCTCTTGTCTGGACCTAAAACCTCTTTTGACAGCAACGACGAGCAAGGCGTGAACCAGAGCCGTCCAAGCACTTACGTTCCGTCTCGGCGTTATCCCATGTACCCGGATTTTTCCACGTCGTTTGGTTGGTTTTGGAGCAGATCGTCGCTAGCTCGCTACGCAACTGTGACATCCAACCTATTTTTACTGCTAGCTACCCCGTTTGACATGTTGTGGCCTGGGAGTTTCTACTGGTGATGAAACTATCCGGATTACATCGGAAGAAGGATAGAAGTACTCCATAAACAAATGGGTCTGATGCAGTCTGAGCAAAACGCGTAATAGGACCCAATGAGTTAGCCAGGCTAGTCATTCAACATAATGTCGTGTACACTTTTTTAGTGCCATGATTATCTCCCTAAATACAGCATTTGAAACCTTCTAGCTAGCTACTGGTCTTCTGGATATGACCGGCATGACTGCCAAGATTGCAACTTGCCAGCAATCGACATGGACGCAAGCATCTCTAGTTTGCCGACTGGTGTTATACTAGTACTGGAGTACTATAAGGGTGTACTACAATACTAGTATTTGGTTTGACATTGGGATGCTTGGCTCAATACGGTTTACATATACCTGCCAATGTATATGACAGTACGGCATGCATGCGTATTGCAAGCAGCTTGCGATGGGGAATATGGTTACAACTTCTTTGAGCTGACGTGAACAGCCGTAACAATTATAAATGGCGCGGTGGGCCTCATTTGATTAGAAGTGTTTGCGACTCTGACCAAATTTATCTAGCTTGGAATCACGTTTGTTTGTCCGCTTCAAACAAGCACTACTACATATGCATTGTGGATATTTTTCAAATAATAAAGGTTTTATTTCCGGCCACTATACCAATTAAAGATACATGCAACCGTAGATTTATTATAAAGGCCAAAAAATAGCAAACCGATAAAAAAACTTATCTACGATCATGACGATGTAGCCCCAACGCTAGGGGCGCCCACTAGGAGATCTTTCGCATGGACTCAGCAGCTACTTATGTAGTAAAGTGGTGCTTGAGGGTCTAGTCATCAAAGCGATACTTTTATCGAGGGATACAACTCATATCGTCGTTGTAGGATCTAACTAGCTAGTGAAGTTCAGATCGAGGATATTCATTCTAAGGAGTTAGCACTAGTTTTTCAAGACAAAATCTTTAAGAAGGAAACATCGCTATCGTCTGGTCCAACCTATGAAGGCTAGACCAACGATTTTCATCCTCGAAAGTAGGTACTGAAGCTTCAAATAGTGCGCCGATCTCATCGACTGTCATAACCATGGAGCAATCGTAATGTTCGTGTTGGCATCAATCCGTATTTATGAGTACTATACGTTTGTAATCTCTATCCAAGAGGAGAATGCGCACGATACAAAGCAATCGTGCGTGATCTTGCTAGTAGATTTCTGTCCCTAAGGCCTAGTATACGGCCGAGTTTTTTTTTGAACGGAAAGGCAAAAGATTTGCCTTGTTTCATTAAATAAGGAGGAGTTTCGGTACAGGAGTAGCGAGAAACACGGAAAAAGAAAAAAGCCTAGGAGCAAAGCCTAGCCTAGGATCAAAAGCCTACTCTCCCGGAATAATATTACCCAGGTGCACCGCTCCAGCGCGCGCGCCCAATTTGAGGCGTCCTCCTTTATGTTTCCGAAGATTACCGGTGGTGTGGAGGAGATCCCTCTAAAGACTCTTGCATTACGCTCGTTCCATATGTGCCAAGCTACTAGAGAGGTAAGAGACCTCATGGCTTTCCTTTGGTGACTTGTGCTGTCGGTTACATGGAGCCACCAATGCTTGACCGAAACATGGTCCGACCATCGGCTTGTGTCTAGGTTTGAAAGACCTAGCCATCCCCTGGTCATAGCCCAAATGCGCAAGGAATAGCGACAGCCGAACATGAGGTGAGCCGCCGTTTCATTGACTTGTTTGCATAGGGGGCACAGGCCACAGTTTGGCCATCCACGTTTTTGCAATCGGTCCGCCGTCCACACTCTGTTGTTGATGATGAGCCAAGCAAACAACTTACACTTGGGGGGCGCCCAAGGTTTCCAGATAGTGCGGCACCACGTAGAAAGAGTGGATCCGAGAAATTGTGTCTTGTAAGCCGAGGAGGCGGAGTATTCGCCTGAAGATGAGAACTTCCACCGGATGGTGTCTATGGTGTTGTGGTCTAGCTGCACTTCGTCGAGTTTCCTCCAAAGGTCCGTGAATTCCTGTATGTGAGTGACCGTGAGGCCAAATGTGTAGTCGATCTGGGAGATCCAGGCTTCGTCTTGAATGGCTTTTTGGACGAAGCATTTTTTGTTTGTCGACAGAGCGAAGATGGACGGTGCAATGTCTTTAGGTCGGCGTCCATTTAACCAGGCTGTCTCCCAAAATAGGGCGCGAGCACCGTTGCCGACTGTGACGGTCACGGATGCCTGGAAGAGGTTCATGTCGGTTGTGTCACACGGGTTTCCCAACCCTACCCAAGCTTTCGATGGCTCTGTCCATTCTTGCCAAGGCCATCTCAAACGCAATGCCCTTGCAAACTTCTGCAGGTGGAGGATGCCCAAGCCGCCTAGATTGGTCGGGCGGCAGACTGTTTCCCAGTTGATTTTGCATTTCCCCCCAGAGGCTTTTTCCGTGCCCGCCCAGAGGAAGGAGCGTCTCATCTGGTCTATACTTTTATGCACTCCCGGGGGGATGATGAGGGGGGTGAGGTGATAAATTGCCTGGGCGGAAAGAACTGTCTTTACAAGGACACACCTACCTGCCATCGTCAGATGGTTCCCCTGCCAAGAAGCAAGCTTGGCCGCAATCTTGTCCTCTAGGTGTTGGAAATCCACTCTCTTTAACCTAGTGACAGAGAGAGGAAGGCCTAGGTATCTCATGGGAAAGGAGGTGAGAGTTGCTGGAAAGCTTTGTAAGATGTCCGGAAGGTGAATGCCATTACAGCGGATCGGCACCACTAGGCTTTTCTGGAAGTTTGTACAAAGACCCGTCACCTCGCCAAAGAAATGGAGGATCTGGGAGAGGTTCTGGATGTCCTGCCTAACCGGAGATATGAAGATAGCGGCGTCGTCCGCGTAGAGGGACGTTCTGAAGTTCGGCCGTCGACCCTGCAGTCCGTGCAGGAGACTGCGGTCCGTGGCCATATCCAGGATCTTCTGTAGAGGATCGATGACAAGGACAAACAGGAGGGGGGACAGTGGGTCCCCTTGCCTAAGCCACGTCCATGGTTGATCGGCTGACCGGCGATACCGTTAAGCAAAAACCCTTGAGGAGGAGGTGGAGAGCAAGGCTGAAATCCAGTCGCAGAATCTGAGGGGGAAACCTTTTTGCCTTAGAAGATCAAGGACGTAGTCCCATCTAACAGAATCGAAAGCTTTCCGGATGTCTAATTTAAATAGCAAAGATGGGACTTTGTTTCTATACATCCGTCTGGCGAAGTTCCGAACGAACATGAAGTTGTCGTGGATGCTTCTTTTTTTGATGAAAGCACTTTGGGAGGTGGACACTAACGTGTTCATAAAAGGTGCCAGACGGAGAGCCAGGATCTTTGCGATTATTTTTGCTATCGCATGGACGAGGCTGATTGGGCGGTAGTCAGAGATGGATTCGGCTCCTTCCTTTTTAGGGAGGAGGACAATATTCGCCGAATTGAGCCAACTGAAGCTGGAGGTCCGCAAGTCATGGAAGTGGTTGACCACCCGCATGAGGTCATACTTTATGATCTCCCAACAGGATCTGAAAAACATGCCAGTAAAACCGTCCGGCCCCGGGGCCTTATCCCCAGGCATTTGGGCAATTGCATTAAGGACTTCTGTGTCAGTAAAGGGAGCATCTAAATCAGAAAGATCATGCCGTTGGAGGGCCATGTCGTGCCAGTTTAGGTCATGGTGCCTCGGAGGCCCTCGTTGTATGGTATTGGAGAAGTGATTGTGCACAATTAGCTCTTTTGCGATATGGTCAGTGGCCCATGTATTGCCTTCCTTGATGCGGTGAATATGATTCTTCCGTCTCCGCGCATTTGCTCTTAGGTGAAAAAATTTGGTGTTCGCATCTCCTTCTTTTAGAGTCTGAAGCATTGAGAATGTGGGAGCCGAAGCGGAGGTCCCACTCCGCATTACAGAAAAAAGCGTCGATTTTGGAAAGAGTCGGGTTTGCCCTCTCATTGCTCCAAGTATACCGCCTATTTTGCATGTGAATTTCTGTGAGCTCACAAGAATGGAGGCACGCTCGAAATCTATTAATTCTGCCTCTGTTGATGCTTCTATTATTTTATCTCTGGCCCGCGATATTTGGTTGAAATCTCCAAGAGCCAGCCACTTATTGCCATTCTGCACCTTGTGGGAATATAGTTCCGCAAAGAAGTCCTCCTTCCGTGATGAGCTAGTAGGCCCGTAGACTACGGTGATCTTGAAGTCGGAGTTCGGCTGCGTCGACCTGACAAAGGCCGAAAGACAGAATTCTGTGGTCTCAATGTTAGAGATCTGAACGAAAGAATCATCCCAGAGCATGAGGATGCCTCCCCTTGTTTGAGTAGCCGGGCGTTGAGCGAAGTTAGACAGGCGGTTTCCACCCAGGGAACTAGCTATAAAACTATCCACATGGTCTAATTTTGTTTCCTGCAAGCAAACGATTTGAGCAGACGAAGAGAGAATTGTTTCGCGAACAGCCGTTCTCCTGGCCGGGTCATTTAGGCCCCTCACGTTCCAGCAAAGTATGCTAATAGGACATTCATTCATAGATAAAAGTCGGGGTTACACTTGAGCGAGAACATGACCACCTGGGCCAGGAGTTGCCCATCATAGGGCCAAAAGAGGACATGCAGGATGCGAGGAACCTTCTGTCCAGGAACTGCCACCTAAGAGAAAAGGGGAGGGGGTACATGGGAAACAACATGGGGACGCACAGCTCAGCACAGCAACAACAGAAGTCATGCGACAGGAGTAGAGGCTGCCACTTCGTGGTCCAGGGCGTCCTGACCACCGTGCCTGATGAGGGCGTCTTCCACCGTGGCCGCATGCTCGTTGTCTAGCTTGAAGAGCGACCGCAGGGCTGACACTGCCGAGGGGGGCAGCTGGCTGTTGAACATGCTGACAAAAGTCTGGACAGCACGTTCAGTGATCTATTGGTTGTCTTGGATGATTCCTAACTTGCGGCACAGCAGTTGCTCGGCTCTTTTTGCGACGGGCGTGGACCGGTGCTTGGACTTGAGCCGCATGCTGAAGCGGCAAGGTTGCTGAACTCCTACAAAAGGCTTGCGCCTGCGTGATGGAGGTTGATGAGAATCGTATCTTTGTCAATGATTAGTATTTTAGAATATCTTCAACAATCCATAATTCATTTTGGCTATTATTTAGAAGTTTCCACATCAGTATTTTGATGTGTGGAGGAAAGAATAGAAGGAGAGAGCATAAAGTCATTTTTTAAACAAGAAATGATCTAGGAACTAGAAACAAATATTTTGTTGTTCGAAACTATAGTTGTTTCTTAAAGTAAGGTTCACTTAAAGTTTATTGGAGAACTTAGGGGTTTTAGAATAAGGTGAAAAAATAACTCGCGGTAAAGCTTGTTTTTGGATGTGAAATTTTGCTCTCTCCTTCTAGAAAATGAGCTAAGAAATAGTTTATTAGAGATGGTCTTACAGAAATTTCCGCTCAAGAGTGAACAAGAAACCTGCCATGTTTTGTTAGACTTTACGTCATTAACTTAACACATGGGGTTTACCGAGGAAGAAACAGAAAAACAAACTTAACATATATGCATCTCCAAGTACGCCAAAGCAAAACATGACCAAAACGACTTTTTTTTTGCAATTGAGGCAAAAGATTTGCCCTGCTTGATTGATTAAGAGAGAGTCATGGTACAAAATACGGAAAAGGAAAAAAGGTGTAAATACAACGGACTACTCTCCCGGGATAATGTTTCCCAGATGTCTTGCTCCGGCGAGAGCCCATGTTGCTGCGTCTATCTTTATCGTATCAAAGATTATCGATGGCCTGGAGGAGTCTCCTCTAAAGACCCTTGCATTACGCTCATTCCAAATATGCCAAGATACAAACATCATGAGAGAAGCCATGTCTTTTCTTTGGTGAGATAGGCCAGTCATGTAAAACCACCAATGCTTTGCCGATACATGGGTAGACCATTGGTTTGTGTGCAGGCTTGCAAGGCCTAGCCAACCTTGATCATTTCCCAAACGACTTTTAATAAATAAATAAATAGACACCATTATTAGAAAGGGCGCTTAACTTCATAATCGCAATGCTGGAAATCTCTGTGTGCTTTGGTACGTGCCTAGGTGCCATATGCTTTGTGCTCGGCTAGTGTGCTCCCATTGTCGCAGTGTCACACATGACAAACATGACAAGCCAGCATGCAGCGTGGCATGATGATCATAGACATAGTGGTGGCCTGGTGCGTGCAGTGGCCTGACGATCTCATCGATCTGGGTCTAGGCCAGCCATGACAGTTCACGTCTCATGCACACTGATGGAAGAAACAAAAGCATCGCCGCACAGATGATGATCTCCTTAGCCTCTGAAACTGGTCTAGATCGAGTGGAAAAATATTACATGATCGATCGGACGGTCCAAACCACGTGCAACCTCTCCTTGACTCCTTGTGCACGATTCTCGGCCGCGTTTCCCGGCCGTGTCGTGCCCTGAGTCGCGGCCTCGTGCTACCCGTTCACCTCGTCTGGTTCCAGTGGAGATGTTACTATTGTTTTTCCCGTCCAGAATCCAGCCTAGCTTGTTGCCTTGGTTTGTAAATGCAGCTACTCGCCTGTTCCTCCCTGGAGCACTGAGCCTAGAGAAAGAGAGAAGTGATGTGTAGGGTTCTGCTGGACTTTTCAGGATGACAGCATCTCGTGTGTTTTGTAAAAGGGTAAAGGACAGTCTGGTGTCAGGTTGCTCAATTGCTTATATTCTCATCATCTCTCATCGACTTAATCAAATGGAGGCCTGGCCATCGTCTTGGAGTTTCAGGAATGAGTTGGATACCTCAACCATAGGTTGTTGCCACCCTCAACCAAGACACGGGCACACGGCACCTGCACGAATTCTGCAGCTGAAAGGGTCAGCACCAAGCAGATCACCGTCTGGTCGACAGAACGCAAGAGTATTCGGTATGAAGGCACACAGGCCGAAAGAGTTACACGATGGCAATATTCTGCAATCATGAACGGATCACATTCACATCGTCCAGCTATCAGAAATGACAAGTAGAGTCTCCCATTTGCTCATTGTTTTCTACGGAGGACCGGTTCAGAAGCAAAGTGTTACTGTTACACTTTTACCACTGCAATTAATTGGCAACGGACATGAGAATTCCACGTCACGGTCCAAAAGATCCAAAAGGCCATTAACACAGTTTTCTGTAGGGGACCCTGTATACAGGAATAGGCAAGCTTCATGTGACATCCTTAAATACGAAAAAGATCAAACGGAAGCAATCCAATCCAAATCAGAGAAAGAGGGACTCGTGTATGGTAAGATTGGTCAGAGGACAAACAAAGGCAGGAGGAGAGGGAGGGAGAACCGAATTCCCATGACACTCCAACCCCACCACCTCATGCCCAGTAGTGTGTAGTATTTATTTCCCCATGCTTTAAGGAAAGAAGAGACCAAAGAGTCTGAACAAAGTGGGGGAGCAGCCTCCTTGCAGGAAAGAAGAGGTGCGATGCCGATGAAGAGATGGTGCAACAGCAATTGAATTTATATATGCTCCTTCAAATTGGCAGGCTGGTGCCAAAGGGTCTGCCTCATGCAGTCCTGCTTTCAGAGATCACTCCACCCAACCGAACAAGCAAGCATTATTGCTGCTGCCCTGAGAATTTTACCAAAAAATGTCAATTGAGGAAACAGATACACTCACAGGTATAATAATAATCATGGGAAAGCTGCAGAAAAAAATGGAGAAATATATACTTCAACTACTGCCAACATCTGCAAGTGCCCATGATGCATCTGCCTGAACTGCACACATGACACTTTAGCAGTACACCAGCTTTCAGTTTTAACAGATTCCAAACAATTTGATTAGGGGGAGGCAGGCAAAGTGCGCAAACAACCTCATTTCTTGTACTAATGCGCTCTCACAAGTTCTCATGAATCATGGCCATCACCACTGTCTTTCTATCTACTTAATCAATATAGTGCTCGAACCAAAGCATATGGGCGTTGTCAGAGCGCTCCTTTCCTTTGGCCCCAAGCTCACATTTCTCCATGCTCCTCCCCGTCGTTAGCCCACCTACTGTCCTGTTGCTCCCATTAGCATCTCTGTCTCCATTCTTTTCCATCATTTTCTTGCCTTCCATTCTTTTTCTCTCTCTTTCATATCCTGCTTCTTGGTTGGATAACCATCACAGATTCACGTACAGCTAGGTCTTTTGGACTTTAATTATAGTAATTGTTGCTAGGGGAGACTGATGAGTTTTCCAGGAGGAGCACCAAACACACCAATCAACCTCACATGCACTGCCTTTATATTATCACACTCCTCTGAATCCTTCTCATGTGAGCAAGCCCAAGGCCACCCCTTCTCTGGTCTCAACAGCTCCCCTTGTCTCTCCGATCTTGCTTCCCATTCCCTCTCACTCCAGGCCACTGTGTCTGACTCCTTTTTTCTCTCTCGAGAAAACCTGACTCCTCTTGTATGTGTGAAATCTTTAAGAAATGTTTGTATGTGTGCGTGTGTGAAACATCATAAGTGAGTGGCTGCACACTGAAACAAAGCTGAGGGCATCACAGCTATCTATCCCTCTGCTGGGCCCAAGCTCACGTTGCCTAATCTAAACTAATACTCCTACAATAAGTGGATCTGCAAATTAGTATATATACATGGTCCTAAAAGGTTCCAAATAGATGGTCATTCAACGATGCATGCATGTCTTAGATTACATTATCCCATGGCCGATAAATCCTTAGAATTAATTCAAGCAGTTTCTCCCTTATCAGCGGACACAAAGTCTAGATCACGGCCAGTTCACTTCAGCCATTACCGCAAAGCAAGCAGCAATGCTAGGCGTAAAGGCACTAAGCAAGAGTGGATCAGCACCTCTAATTGATTGACAGTGGCATCGGCATGTGCATCGGCCCTTCCCTATGCGGCTTCATCTCACTAGTCACTAGGTTCCTTCCCCATCATGCATGCATGGGGGTTCTGGTTCTGACCTCAGATTTGTTTGTACTGTCCAGTGTCCACCACAGAACCACCAGAACGCAGCAGCAGCAGCTCCACCATTACTACTCCTCCCTACCGGTGAGGAGAGGAGAGGAGAGCACCGAGTCAGATACCTAAATTGTGATGGACCGATATTATTGTCAACTAACGTGTGCCCCCAGGCATGCCCTTCCAAAGGGTGAAAGGGGTCGGCCCTGTGCAGCCTGTGCTTGCCCATCTAGTCCACACCAGCATTGCGCTGCACTGTCCACTTCTGATGCCATTCTAGTGGGAGCCAAGATCGAGGCAAGGCCAGCCCAGCACTTGCTCACCTACTGACGCAGAAAAATTGCATGAATAGGGACGCTAGCTGGGCTACTGGAGCCTGGATCGTCTGGCGAGGAAAAGAGAGAAGGGAAGAAATAAAAGATAGAAATGGTCGTCGCCGTTGCAGACAGGAATTAATTTGGACATTGCGAAGCGCAGGCAAGCAAGCAGGCCAACCTCTTCAGTCCTCTCCACGACTCCACCGTACTTGATGCAATCACATGAAGTGAGCAATGCTGTTTATATACTATTTTCTTCAGTTATTTTTTCACTGGGCATAAAAATGATGATGTTTTTAATAGTGTTCAATAATTCATAAGCCAGGGTGCCACCGTCCGAAACTGTGTTTGGAATGATATAGGACTAGTATACAAAAAGGGGCAATTAATCGGCACCTGTGTTGGACATGCATTATGCATGCTCACTGTTCAATACGCTGCAGCTATACTGTATGTAGGCTCATTTAATCAAGCAGACATGCTCATTTTTCTACAAACGAAAACTAAAAGAAAGATCATGATTAGTTGGTCAAATGTTGGTATCCTAATCAGGTTTCCTCCACATGAAAAAAGGAGAGAAATTTTTGTGCGTTATACATCTGTGTTATCCACTTATTAAAAAAGATTCGCAAGATGCCAGCTAGAAATTGTTTTCAAACTTATCATGCTGATTATGACTTCCATGAACTACCCCCTTCAGCACAAAATGCATCCTAATCCCACCAGTCCAGAAAAAGAAGGATCTGTCAGTCGCCTCGCGCCTAATTTAGACGCTATGAAGCAGAACCTAACCCATTTGAATTGATGGATGTTAAGACTGTTAGTTGCATGCAGGCACATGGCTTTACAGGACCTAAATTAATCATGCCTCATGCATGGCAAAAATATAGAGTGCGAGGCTAGAAGCCCTGAACAGACGATGTGTGAAGGACTCAGGGGATGCTTTGCTTGATCACAATGTCCAAGGACCTTAGTTGAGTTTGAAGGATGAAAATGAGACTTACTATATTGTTGCCAATAAATATGATTTTACATCATAGTACAATAACTAAAGTTGTATTGATCAAATATCAGCGCGAGTTTGCAATGTACTAGCAAATAATCATTATCCACCAATTATCACAACAGTGCAATATAGTGCCAAGAATCATGTCACAAGATCCACCAATATATGTATTATGCATGCAGTCCAATATCGCAGTCTATGAAACTATGGTAACATTATTAATTGTGAAGCTTGTTCATAACCATTTAAACATCACTTGATGTTATGTATTTTTCCTCTTTCTCTTATCCCAACTTCTACTCCATTTTGTCTACTTCTGTATTTATATGTTTATGCAACTCCAAGAAATGGACCCTGCAAAATCCAGAGATTTAATTACCAGACACATCCCTCACCTGGAAACTTCTTCATGATAATTTAGTAAGGTAAGATGCATCATTGCTCTTATCTTAAGGCAGACGCATAAGCTGCATCAAGACTCCCTCAGATCTATCACCATTGCTAGATGCCAACCAAGAAACATAAAGAGAGGAAGAGGTACAAGATAAGAGAAGGGGGAATAAAGCTAGGAGTACTGATGAGGAAAGCCACAAAAACAATGCTCGTTGGTTTCAGGGGTTACACCTAGCCCGTGGACAAAGTAGGAACGGTATCTTCTCTACAATAGTTAGGCCCCCCATAAATACTATCTAGGATAATTAGATTTTACTAATGCAAACATCCAGCTATTTGTAGATTACTAACACCAAATGGATGCTAGGTTTATTCCTTTGATGAGCATGACTCCACCAAGAGAAGCTAAATGAAAAGGAAGAAAAATCAAGAAAAGGAGGCATCGATGGAAGGACCGAAAGAAACTTTGGCAGGTAAAAAGAGGGGATAGAATTGCACCGCAGGAAGCCATGGTGGGTTTGTTACATGCTTAAGTTGGTGAACAAGAAGATGCTAAAAGCAAAGTGGATAGGGATGGATGGTGCTCACTACCAGACTGTCAGATAGCAACCGAGGCTGCTCTTCTTTAAAGATTTCAAGTTCAGCTCTTACCATTCTCCAAACCATCTTGTGTTGCTTCCATTAGAAATTTAAAGTTGGATACTCCAAGGGCAAAGCTTTTTAATTATTCGAGAACACATGAGAAACGCAAAGATAGAGATGTGCAGAACGAGTACATCCTCTCTACCTGTCAATTAGCAGGTTAATGGCCAACTTTGGACAAATTTTTTCCGAAGACAACACAGCAAATATGACTCTTTAAGTCGTATACTTTCTCATGTATACCGACATCTTGAGTTATATTTTCATATGCAAAGTTAATGCGAGTTACTGGCTTTGACATTTGTTGCAACGCACGTCCAAACTACACACATAAGGTAGCTTTTCAGAACTGCAAAATGATGAAAGCACTTGCATAGACAATGCTTTAGCAGATAGCTTTCCCCCCTGCTAGTCTACCCGGGTAGCATATTCTAAACTGAAAATTTCAGGTCCTCTGGTGTTGCAGTATGTCACCCACTCCATGATGCTAAGGTGTTTGAGAATTACTGCATTTGTGGTCATACTTCCACATGGTTATTCTATATCAGGGATCCAAAATATATTTTCCGATCTAATCAGCTAGAAGTTAAAGTAATAGAGGCCCACATCAACCCGTGACACAATTGGGAAAAAAATTATTCACTGCGAAACCGTTGCAGATATGATGTCCAGAAAAATCATATCCCCAGCACTAGTTGGCGCTTGCTCCAATATGTCCATTTGCCGTCCCGTAATTTGCCACCACCCATCAATCTCTCTCAATCTAAAAGTTTGGCAACTGAGAGAGATGGCCAGGCGGAGGAGGACCGTGGCAGATAAGCAAATGGAACAATTAGACGGTAGAGTAGCGACAAACAATTGGAAGTGGATGCAAGGGTTAAAATATGCCCATCCCCATAGCATACCAAGATTAGAATACAGCTTTGCATGCAAGTGCATGAAGCGAAAATTGTGATGCACGGAGAAAAAATAGCTAGCAGAAATGTAAAACAGAGAACATAGGACGATCCAGAACCTTTGTGTGCCAGTGTGTTATCATCACAGCTCAAAGTTTCAAAGGGGACACTATTGGTCTGGATGGGCACAATTATATTGGCCCAGTTCCTGTGAAGGTTCTAATTTGTAATCAGAGGTAGCTAGCATAGCATTGGCAAAACCAGAAATGGGCCTACTGTAGCTGGTAGCTAATCGCACTACTCAATCCAATTCCCAATCAAAAGTTTTTAGGACCGATGACTCAAACAAAATGAACTTTGCAAACTGCATATCTCGATTTAAACTAGCTCTGAGATGAATGCATTTGACGATAGATTGCCCATGTTGAGGACTAACTTTTTCAGCGGGTGTTGAGGACTAGCTAAACGAAGTAACTTAAGAAGTAAAGTCGTTCAAACAGCCAAGGGGGTGAAAAGAGCGTTTTGCGTAGCAGCTACCAAGTACCGACGTGCGTTTGACAGAGATTAGGGCGAGGCAGAGACGCACGGCGGCTTCAGGCCGCAGAGACGGCCAAACGCAACTGACACGACGAGATGGGAGAAGACTGCACGGCGATGTACGCCGCCAAGTGCCTGCTATTGCATGCCGCATCTCCTGCTAGGCGGTCTGCTCAGGCTCGGCGGCTCGGCACAACGCCGACGAAAGACAGCGGAGAGATTGGTGCGGTGAGAGTGCGATTGGAAAGTTGCTCTCGTGGGCTGCGAGCCCGTGACAAGCCCAGTGATGGGTTAAGAGTTTGGGAGAAGCCTCTAAAGGCAAGACGAATCCTAGGCCTCCCAGCGCCAGGGAGTCAGAGCTGAAACCTACTGGGAACTGGGCTACAGGATTAGTACAACACAACGTCTATACGCGCATGAAGGAAAAAAAGGGGAAAACACGATCCCACGTCCCACACAATAGCGGTCCCGTCCTACGTTGGATGAGCGACACGTGGCAAGCATCCAGATGAGCAACGTGTCAAACGTACAACCGTGGTAGGCAGACCTTTATAAACGGTATATACCTTTTCTAATACTAGCAATTATCCAGTGCAAAGCACATCTTGACTATATAGATTGAATGAAACAAATTGGATGCATAAGAAGTCATTAACATATTTACCTAGTACAACTTTCTCAAAATTTAGAAAACCCTTCTTAAATTTTTTTTGTGTTATTTAATTTATTATAGTTAGGTGTTCAATAACTTGCGATCTATCCAAAATTAAGAGGTGCGATGGAAGCAACGTGTGGTAATCGAAGACTAGGAAAATATGAAGGTATGGTTGTGAGGGGGGATGTAAAAAGCAATTAGAAGAGGTTGATTAAGAGACATAAAGCATAATTAAAAGGAATTAATTGTAATAGTTAATATACAGTTAAAGCTAAAATTACAGAGACCCAATTAAAATTATGAGCCACCTGATTATAGTAGATGGATGGTTCAGATTTTAGATTCTACGAGTTCGTACATTTTATATTGATATAGGCCCCCTTCTAGAGGGCTTATGGGCAGGCTTATGGCTACAGGAAGCCATAAGCCCTCTAGAAGGGCTAGCTTATGACCGGCTGTGGGTATAAGCTACTCAATTTCTATGTAGTTAGGGAAAAGCTTCACTTGAGGTGCTTCCCGAGCTTCTCAATCACTCGGTTACGAGATTGCCCCCAAAGTTGAACTTAATTAAAAAAATTTCTGCCACTGAGGGCCTTGAAACCCTTTCCCACACCCCCCCGCCTCGTCTCCTCTCTCCCGCAGCGCCCCCTCCCACTTCTCTCCCTCCGCGCCCCCCCACCTCCCCGCCAGCAGATCCCGCCGCCTCCCCCACGCCTCCCCGTGCCTCGCGCCACCCTCCCGTGTTGGATCCGGCCAGATACGGCCAAGTCCCGCCACCTCCTGCACTTCCCCGTGCTCCGGCCGCCCTCCCGCGTGTCGCCTCCGCCGCCTCCCCCACCCCACCGCTCCCAGGCCATCGCCGCCCCCAGGCTGCCGCCGCCTCTGCCTCAACCACGATGCGCCGCCAGCCCAACAGCACCTCCCCCCTCGCCCGCCCTCTGCCTCGTTCCACCGGCCCCGACAGCAGCGAGATCCACCTTCCGGGGAGCGGCAGCGTCGGGGGCGGCCTGCACACGCCGTCGCCAGTGCCGAACCCGGTGATGGAGATGGACGGTGGTTCCAGTCCGGGCTCAGCCGGAGCCTGAGGATGGACGGCGACGTGCTCGGCCCCGGTCAGCCGAGGCTGGAGTGCCGGTACAGCGTCAGCGACCGCGTCATGTATGGCAGTAGGCCCAGCGACTACGAGGCCAACTACCACCGGTGGGGCGGCCCGCCTTCGGACGACGAGAACAACGACGGCGAGTCGCCGAGCACGGTGTTCTCGCCGACGCTTTTTCTGGATTCACTACTGGATGCATTGTTCTTGTATGTGTGATGTACGTGCTGTGTTGTATGTGTAAAATCCTAGCATTGCTTGAATGTGTGATGTATGTGCTGCATTGTATATCCATAAGGGCATCGATCGATCGCCGCATTCCATTCCAATTCCTAGCTGAATATAATTTTTATTCATGTTTTATTATTTTTATATCTCATTTATGTGCTAAAATACGTAAAAAAATATATGCAAATAGAGCTAATATCATTCAAACCGCTAACAAACAAGACAAGGGTATTATTGACTTTCTACAATCCACCTCTGCCTATAAGCTCAAATGTCAGAAGCCGTCTAGAAGGAGAAGGTGGGGCTTCTCAAGCTTCCCCATATCGCAGTTTCTCCACGTTATTAAGCTTAAACTGGCTTATGCACAAACCCAAGCCGTCTAGAAGGGGACCGTCTATAGGTTTCCAGCTTTTCAGCGTACGAGCGGGAAATAGGAAATCCGAGCGGAAGGAGAAAGAGAGCTTTCCATCACCGTCCGTAGCGGAAGCGGCCCACTAAATGCCGCAGATCCATAGGCCGGAACCGGAAGAAAACCCAAATCCCCTCACCCGCTGCGTTCCCCAGATCTCACACCAAACCACCACCCCCCCCCGTGGCCGCCACCACCTCGCCGTCGATGACGGCGGCAGTGGCGGCGTGGGCCTTCGCCGCCGCCACCTGCGTCAAGCTTCTGCTCGTCCCCACCTACCGCTCCACCGACTTCGACGTCCACCGCTACTGGCTCGCCCTTACCCACGCCCTCCCCGCGCGGCAGTGGTACACCGACGCCTCCTCCCAGTGGACGCTCGACTACCCGCCCTTCTTCGCCTACTTCTCCCACCTCCTCTCTCTCCCGGCGCCCCTCGTCGACGCCTCCCTCGTCACCCTCCCCGTGCCTGCCGCGCCGCCCTCCTTAGCCTACCTCCTCTACCTCCGCCTCACCGTCGCCTTCTCCGACCTCCTCCTCCTCGCTTCCGTCCTCCTCCTGACGACGGACTCATGCCGAAGGCAGCGGCCGTTCCTTGCTCTCGCGCTCGTCCTGTGGTCGCCGGCTCTGCTCGCCGTGGACCACGTTCACTTCCAGTACAACGGTTTCCTGATGGGCCTGCTGTTGCTTTCGCTGCACTTCCTTGAGCAGGGGAAGGATCTCGCCGGAGGAGTTGTGTTCGCTGCATTACTGTGCTCGAAACACCTGTTTCTCGTGGCTGCGCCGGTGTATTTCGTGTATCTGTTCCGGCATTATTGCTGCGGCCGGGGTGTGGTAAGGGGCCTGGGGAGGCTGGTTCTCATGGGTGCTGGAGTGCTTGCTGTTTTCGCCATGGCATTTGCGCCCTTTGTGTACTACGGCCAGGTGAGCTTGCTCGGTTAATTTATTTCTGAATTGGATGATCATTGTCGTTTACATATTAGCTATTCATTTGTAATAATCAGGATTAGGAGGAGCCGAGAATTAGTAAGCAGGATGACAACTGTTCTAGAGTCAATTATAGTCATTTAACATTGAATTCAGTAGAAATTGGTAGAGTTTAATCAAGTGCACAAAATTTTGTATAAATGGAAGAAAAACTGATTAGGCTTGAGCCAATGCCTCATAACGTTGGTTTCAGTTCTGGTAATTGCTATGGGGTATAACTGAAGATACTCTTATCTTGATCTGCCTACAACCTTTGACCTTAATGATGTCTCTATGGTCAACACTATGCTCCATCACCTTTACTAGATTTTGCTGGCATCAATGCTGTGTGCCAAATACATAATTTATCCATTCTCCCAAACAAATAGAATTTGAAATTTATGCACGTGTGAATGTTCAGAACTCCACAAAGCCGTTATGTCGGCTAAAGTTCAACTGTGTAAATTTAGTACAAGTAGAAAGTTTGGTGTCATGATGGCATTCACTCTAACGTAAGTTTGTCTGTAACATTTGCCTTTTGCACGTAAACAGTCATACCAATATGTTCTCATGAATTTAGTTGTATTACTGACACCATGGCTACCACACTTATTGTTTTGATAATTTTGCAGATGCAACAACTCTTTAAACGATTGTTTCCTTTTGGTCGAGGCTTATTCCATGCTTACTGGGCCCCAAACTTTTGGGTATTCTATATAATACTTGATAAGATCCTTGCATTTCTTCTTAGAAGACTTGGATTCAGTATCGAGATACCTGAAGCATCGTTTACCAGGGGGCTTGTTGGTGACTCTTCTCCTTTTGCTGTTCTTCCCAAGGTTCTCTCCTCTACCACCCATTTTTTATTCAAAGTGAGAATGATTAACTCTATAATTTGATATGCTCTGTTTTTTGAACTTGATGGATTGCAGGTCACCCCAATAACTACATTCTTATTGGTTATACTCACTATGACTCCTTGTCTAGTCAAAGCATTCTCTAACCCCCAATCAAAACACATAATTAGATGGGTGTCATATGCTTGCACATGTGGATTTATGTTTGGATGGCATGTACATGAAAAGGCATCACTTCATTTCACCCTCCTCTTGCCCTAATTGCCATGGATAGCTTGGACGATGTCAGGCATTACTTTTTGTTGTCAATAGGTATGTTTCTGCCTCAGTTTATCTTGATGCAACATTGGCACTTTTTAAAAATTTCATATTTTTTCATACGATGCCAACAATTTTGACAAAGTGTTCTCCAGTTTATTGTCATGGCTTGCCAGCATTTCACATTGTGAAGCACTTGAGCCCTCTGAACTATTGTCATATGTTATGTTTAAACATTGACATATGCACTGATGATGATTTTGTACTTGTTTGTTTTCTGTGACATTCATTTGTGCAAAAAAATTGTATTTGCAGTTTCATGCTACTCTCTATTCCCATTGCTGTTTGAGAACCAAGAATACCCGATAAAGGTGCTGCTGCTGTTGACCTATGGTACACTCATGTGGGTAGGTTTTTCATCCCATTTTGCTGCAAACTCTGCCCGGAAAGGGAAGAAAGTAAATGGATCAGGCAGCATAGTCAAGAAAAATTTCATTGGATGGATCAGTTTGAGCTATCTTTTAGGAATTTTTGCTATAGAATTATGGTCTCAAGTATTTCACCATCATGTATTTGGCGACAGACTTCCTTTCCTACCTCTCATGATGGTGTCAGTCTACTGTGGCATTGGCATGATGTACTCATGGATGTGGCAACTATTGTGGATTGTCAGACATACTTGATACGATCTTCAGTAATCAATACAAGCATTCTTTCTTGCCCTTCACAGGTTGAGACTAATTTCGATAACCCACCCGACTGATGCATTGTGAAATCAACTGCGAACTGCCTTTTCTTATGGTCGATACATTTAGTTTTGCAGCGTTAGAGAAATTTCGGGGATGTAATCTTGTCAGATGCAATATTCTTTTGCAATGCAGCTGCTTGTATCAGCTCATTCTTTATGGGTTGAGATCATTTTTCTCTGGCAATTTTGATAACCTGGTGTGTTCAATGTGTGATGTACCAAAGGAATTTTCCAGTTTTTCAGTACAGAAGAATGAATCATATGCTATCTGTGTCCATGGAGCTGCTTACATCTGCATTTTGTGTTCGCGATATGGCTTGCATATAATCTCTGGAGAACTGCCTCTGCTTGTTATTCCGGCAGGGAGCTTGTTGCATCGAGGGGTGTGGAAGAAAAGTGTTACCCAAAATTGAACGCAGAGGGAAGTTCGGAAGCACCCTCATTAGCATTTGCGTCCTACCAATTACACGTGGATTTGGTCCCAGATATATGAACGATGAATGGTACTAATCTTCGGTAATCTACGACGTCATGCTCATGCTACGAGATTAGGATTCTGCAGTTCTCGAAACGGGGGACTCAGCAGTTCTGGTTTCTACTAAATCTGTGAGGCTTCGAGTTCGATCCCTCTTATTCAAAAACAGGAAAACACGGAAATGCTACGCCAATAACTAATACATGGATCGGCTGAATGAGCCTTTCACTGGGGTAATCGAATTGCTGGCGTACTCTTGATTAGCAAGCAAGATTTTCATTTGCCACCCAGTTCGTCGCTCCAAGTCCCCAGATACCGAGCCAAATGGGTGTACGCGCGGCACACGCAGCTGTGCTCGAGCGCTGCCACCTCCACCCGCATCCCAGCTGGCATTTCCTTTCGTCCATCTCGACGAGAGGCGTGCACAGCGCACACTTCGTACGTTCACAGGAGTCGGAGAACCATTCAGCGACCAGGTGCTGTGATCGATCCGTGCTTTTCCATAGCAATCCTCGCACACTGTATTCCAAGTGTATGCGCGGGCGCCGACCCAGCGCCGCCGGTGCACACGCGACGAACGGCGGCCCTCCGGCGACTGAAGAAGGATGCGCGCGGCAAGGGCTTGGCATGGCCTGCTGACGAGCCGCCAATGTTTGAAGTTTTTTTTTAAAGAAAATATCTGTATTATATTAAGATAAAGAAAACACCAAATATATCTGGAAAAGCAGACAAGCCCCTGGAGAAAAAAGAAATTACAAAGCGGTCCCTAGACGACATCACCATCGGACTTGAGCACCACCGCGCCGGCTCGCCGGAGCCGAGGACAACGAAGAGCTGACAAGCTCGACCACCTGCAAAGAAACAAAGATGACGAAGCCTCGGAACAGAGCCGTAGAAGACGTCCGCCGCGAGAGGCGGAGCTGAAACAACGCTGAAAGCCCATCGGCCGGGGCAAAACCTCAATCTTGAGCAGGTTGTTGAGCTTATCCCGACCGACGCGCACGCCCCACCGGACGAACCCGCCGCCATCGCACACAAGCCCAAGGGAAGCAGCAGACAAACGAAGCCTAGGGTCATCGTAGCTGAAGCCGCGCCGAAGAAGACTGCCGAGGCCCCAACCCCCAGAACCGCCGATCTACAAGAGCACAACCTCACAGGCTCCTCGATGCCGCCGGGAAGGACGCCACCGAGACGGGGCTGGAGCCGGAGGACCAAAAGCCCAAACGCCGCCGCCACCACCGCCGAAACGACGCTGCCACGGACAAAAACCCTAAACATAGAAGACCGCGTTTCCCCCCGCCTCGCGGTGCCCGCAGGCGACCGGAGACGAGGAGAAACGGCGGCCTCACCGGGGGAGAACACTGGATCTGGGATCACCGATTTTTCCGCCTCTCTCAACTGTAGCAGCAGAAAGGGAAAAACCCGTGTTGCCAATGTTTGAAGTTAGCCTTGGAGTCGATAGTTGGGCCGTACTCAACTAGCTAGCTGGTCATACGGGGCTACTAATGGGCTTAGCGTATTTGCGCCAATTTATCCCCTTCTCTAAAAAATTGGATGACACTATTCTAAAGAAAATGATGACACCAGTTTAGACAAGCAATTGGAATCTGTTTCACCGTTACAAAAACGAAAAAACAAAGAAACTAGAGCCCCTTTCAGCCTTTGGACCATTTATCTGTGTGCATGCTAAACTTCTAATTGTGTATAGTACATAGTACATTATACAGACTACAGAGTAATAGGTTCATCAAACAATAGGGTTTCTACGGTTGGCTCGCCAGAGTCCAGACTGCATATATCTCTTACAAAATTCTAGAGAAGTGTCGGCGAAAGATGCGCTGTTACTTCCGTGCTGTATTCTGTCAGGTTCTTAGGGCGTTTCTAGAGAAGATAATTTATTTTTATTCTCATATTCTTTATGTCATCTAAACATAACATTAAAAATATTTTATACTCATTTTATTTTAACATTATTTCTAACAATTAATATCATAAATATAGGATAAAATTAAACAAAAGGATATGCGATAAAGGAATGACATATGGTACAATGAGAAAAGAAACTATCCTTTAGACATGATAACACCAAAAAAAGACAATCTTTTCTCTCTTCCAACTTAGCAAAAACCAAATATGACATCTCTTTTCTAACATATGGTACAATGAGAAAAGAAATTGTCCTTTAGACATGAAAGAATCATTCCTTCATCAAGAAAAGATAATCTTCTCTTTTTTTCTCTCTCTCTTTTAACTTAGCAAAACCCAATATGACATCTTCGAAAAAAGACTAACATCATTGATGATGGGTAATACTACTACCATGTATTTGTAATGAGACCCGTGAACTCTCCAGTGGGCCCCCAAAGAGAAGCCATGGCCCGAAGGCCCGGTTAGAAGGAGGCGTGGGTCCCAAGTCGGTGAGTCCCAACCAGAATCGGGAAATAACTCTTGGCGTGCCTTCGGGGAGGAGTCCAACTCGTGTACTACGAGGACTCAGAATAGGCCGTTAAAGAAGAGTCCGACTCGTGTGCGACGAGGACTCAAGATGAGGATACCGCTTTATTCCACCTATATAAGGAGCACAAACCCCTCGGGGAGGGGACAAGTTAGATTGGATCGGAAAGCCCTAGTCGACTAGCCACCTTCGAGATCCCTCAGCCTCAGAATCGGTCTCGTCGGGTTCCTAACCCGTCGAGTTCCCCTTGTAAGTCGATCTCGCCGAGTTCCCAACTCGTCGAGTCCATCTTGTAATCTCCTGTACCCTGTATCGAATATCAATCCAATCACGGCAGGACGTAGGGCTATTACCCAACGCGGGGGCCTGAACCTGGGTAGATCGGTGTCGTAGGATCAAGCTGATCTGAGTTATCACCCCAATACCATATAAATACGTGCTATACAAGTACGCTTATCGGTACCCCCATATACTATATATCGACAGCTGGCGCCCACCTTGGGGCCCTTACGTCAGCTTAATTCTGCTTCAACGACGTTCGCTGACAAGATGGTGTACACGGGCTTCGACAACGCAGACTTCTACGATGTCTCGTCCGGATCTCACAATAGCTACATCAATGCCCCTTATCCTGCAAAGGCTCTACGGCATCGCCACCAACTCACGGAGGTCGACCTTATCATGCGACTCTACGAGTTACCGTTACTCCACGTAGCCGCACAAGCTTCAACCCGTACGCTTCTGATCCACGTGATCTACGAAGCACAATTGCCTCAAGGCACACCTAGCGCCAGATCGCGCCCCGACAAGCTGCTGCTGGACTCGATCGTCATCCAATCGAGTTGCATCCAGCCGACCTCAGGCACCATCTAAACAGGAAGCGTCTCCGCTCCATTACACAACCTCACCGCCGCGGAGTTCACGGTGGCTTCCATTGGGACAACTCCCCTCGCAGCAGTCAAGTATCAAATATTCTCAAGGATGCCTTCACTGAAAATTGTTCCAGCATCCGCTCAATCCCAACTCCAGAAAGGTTCGATTACTACTTCCCACATGTTTACATGGCGGGAACAGAAACTACACCATGTGCAGCACGCCCTTCAACCGATGTCAACGCCAACTTCATCGAGCCAATTAAATACCCAACTTGGCTGGCCAACCCGGTCCTGGCCAAAAAAGAAAATGGCCAAATGCGCATGTGCATTGACTACACAGATCTCAACAAAACTTGCCCGAAGAATAATTTTCCGTTACCTCGGATCGATCAGATCGTGGATTCAACTTCAGGATGCACCTACTTATGCCTACTTGACGCTTACTCCGGTTACCATCAAATTCGTATGTGGGAATTAGACGTCCCTCACACTAGCTTTATTACCCCTTATGGCACCTTTTGCTATAAAATAATGCCATTTGGACTCAAAAACGCCGGCAGCACCTACCAGCAGACTATGCAGACAACCTTCTCAAAGCAAATCAGGCGGAACATGGAAGTCTACATCTATAACTTGGTAATCAAGTCAAAGGAAGAACACGACCTCATCACCGACTTAATAGAAACCTTCGACAACCTCTGAGCCAACAAGATCATGCTAAACCCAGAAAAATGTGTATTCGGCGTGGAAGCTGGTAAGATTCTGGGCTTCATGGTATCACACCGGGGCATTGAAGCCAACCCGAAGAAGATCGAAACCATCCTCAGCATGAAGTCTCCGACTAACACAAACCAAACCCAAAAGCTCGCTGGGTCCATGGTCGCACTCAGCAGATTCATCTCGCGCCTAGGGGATAAAGGACTCCCCTTCTTTAAACTCCTGCGCAACCATACCGGCTTCACGTGGATAGAGGAAGCCGAGACGGCCTTTCAAGCACTCAAGACATATCTCGCCAGCCCACCAGTGCTAGTCCCACCGGAACCAGGTGAAACGCTCCTACTTTACATTGCCTGCGGTCCTCGAGCAATCAGCGCGGTACTCGATAGTCGAGCGAGAAGAAGTCGGCCACACCGAGGAGGTTCAACGACCTGTCTACTACGTGAGCGAAATACTACACAGGCCTAAGGAACGGTACCCAGACGTTCAGAAGCTCCTGTACACAGTGCTCCTAGCTTCTCGCAAATTAAAGCACTACTTACAAGCTCACAAAGTAATCGTCCCATCTATCTACCCACTCGGCTCCATCACCAAGAACAGAGAAATCACTGGCCGGATTGCTCAGTGGGTGTCTGAGTTGGGCGCTTTCGACATCGAGTTCACACCCCAAACAGCAATTAAGTCACAGACCCTCGCCGACTTCGTCGCAGAATGGACAGACCCAGCACCCGAACCCGAAGACGATGACTATGCAAGCAAAGTCTGGACTTTATATTTCGATGGCTCACTCACCCTTACTGGCTCGGGGGCTGGTATCGTCATCACCGCACCAATAGGAGAAACCCTTCAGTACGCTATCCAGCTGCACTTCCGCGCCACCAACAATGAAGCAGAATACGAAGGTCTTCTTGCCAGCCTCTACATTGCCGCAGCTCTCAGCGTCCGCCACCTAACCGTGAAAGGCGATTCGCAACTCGTCGTCCAACAGGCAAGCAAAGATTATCAGGCTATTAGTCCAACAATGGCTGCTTACCTAGCAGAAGTATGGACTTTGGAGAAAAAGTTCATCGGCTTGGAATTCCAATACATACCGCGGCGAGACAACCACATCGCCGACGCCTTGGCTCGCACTGCCTCAAGTCGAGCTCCCCCCCCTCGCAAGCGTCTTCGTCGAGGAACTCTCCAAACTGTCTGTCAAAATTTTGGGAGACGACGAGAATACCCCCACCCCTTATGAAACTTATGAACAAGTTGGGACTTCTCAGCTCGACGCCCCTAAAGGAATCGCCAGGGACGTCATCGCCCAGCTTGAAGAAAGCACAGACTGGCGGGACCCGATACGTCAGTACCTACTCAACTAGACCAAACCAGGAGAAGAGGAGCAAGCCGAAAAAATCTCCCGCAAGGCCTTGCAGTACACAATGATCGAAGGTACCCTTTACTGCAGGGGAGCTCTTGGCGTCCTCATGAAATGTGTATCTGTCAAACAAGGCAAGTAGCTACTCGAAGAAATCCACAGCGGACTATGTGGTGCACACTTCGCGTATCGCACCCTGGTCGGAAAGGCGTTACGACAAGGCTTTTACTGGCCAATTGTGCTCCGCAATATCGCCGACTTGGTCCAAAAATGCGAGGCCTGTCAATTCCACAGGCGACAAGTCCACCAACCCGCTCAAACTCTCCAAACAATACCACTATCATGGCCTTTCTCGACTTGGGGGCTGGATCTCCTCGGGCCATTTCCTCCAGGACACGGCAGTCACAAGTTTTTGATCGTTGCCATCATCACATTTACTAAATGGATTGAAGCAGAATCGCTCTCTGGCACTACGACGACTGCAGCATAAAAATTCATGCAGCGGAATATTTTTACCCGCTTTGGAGTGCCCAGCAGAATCATCACCGACAATGGACCACAATTTGTAGCCGCCGACTTCATTGCTTATTGCGAGTCCTACGGCGCCAACGTCTGCTATGCCTTCGTAGCTCATCCTCAAAGCAACGGCCAGGTCGAACGCGCTAATGGCCTTATCCTCGAAGGGATAAAGAAACGCGTATATGACACGTTGCAACGTCATTCCAAGTCTTGGGTGACCGAGTTGCCCAACGTCCTCTGGGCGCTTCGTACCACGGCCAGCCGGGCAATCGGTGCAACCCCATTTTCCCTTGTCTACGGAGCGGAGGCGGTCCTCCCATGCAAAATCCGGATGAAGTCTTCTCGCGTGGAACAACACTCTGAAGACGAGGCGGCGACGCAGCGGGTCAACGACCTCAACCTCCTCGAGGAAATATGCGACTGTGCGCACCTACGGGCGGCCAAGTATCAGCAAGATCTACGCCGGTACTATGAGCGTAATGTCAAGCACCGACACCTGAAAATCGGCGACCTCGTCCTGCGATTGGTCCAATCAACCAAACACAGAAACAAGTTATCCCCCAAGTGGGAAGGTCCCTATACCATCGTCGCTAACCCGCGACCGGGCGCTTACAAACTCGCTGACAACGGATCCGTGCTACCCAACACATGGAACATTGATCAACTCTCCAAATATTACGTATAGCTTTCTGGGGGCTCCACCTAGGTGACTTCCTTATAAATAACCCGTGACTCCACGGACTTAATATCTATACCAGTAATACATTCTTCGGCCTGCATCAAGCAATTACTGATACTCCAACACGCCTCTAACATGCTTTGCTACAACTCGAAGGTCGGCGCGTACACGAGTCTATACCTCGTTTCGCCCTCCCAGACCATAGCACACAAGCATTTGACAGCTCGAGGGCTCCCACAGCGAAGTTTTTTTAGATTGTTCATCCGAGTTCCTACCAACTTGCACAAATAGTCGAGGGCTGGCACAACGAAGTTTTTTCAGACTGTTCATCCGAATTCCTGCTAACTCGCACAACGAGTTCCTGCCAACTCGCACAAACAGTCGAGGGCTGGCATAGCGAAGTTTTTTCAGACTGTTCATCCAAGTTCCTGCTAACTCGCACAAACAGTCGAGAGCTGGCATAGCAAAGTTCTTTCAGATTGTCCACCCGAGTTCTTGCTAACTCGCACAAACAGTCGAGGGCTGACACAACAAAGTTTTTCAGACTGTCCATCCGAGTTCCTGCTAACTCGAACAAACAGTCGGGGGCTCGGAGGCATACATCACATTACGCAAGCCTCCGGCAATACGGTTACGTAGAAGAACAAAGGAGTTTGTCACATCAAGCACAAGACGACAAAAGTCACAAGACCTAGATTGCATAACTTAAAGTTCCTTATAACACAAACAAGGGAAGGCGGGTCTAGTCCTCCTTCCCGGCAGTACCACTGCTCCCCGACACATAGTTTCCCTCACTGTCTTCGGACACGGCGGGAGCGTCCTCCACCACCTCGAAACCGGTTTCCCCGATGAACTTTTCTACCGACTCGCGCCAGTCTTCGATCCACGTGTCCTCCGCTCTGGGTCGTTGGGGCACAAACTCACTAAGCTCCCGCTCCAGTAGATTAGAAGGAAGCTCCGGCGCCCAAGTCCTTAGCCAGGGCTAGGGCATAGGATATGGCCACATTGGCCATACTCTTCACCCACATGGACGCGTCCTCCTTGACAAAGGCGATGAAGTCACCCTGACACGCCTGGTACTCGGCCACAGCTTTCGGGAGGTCGTCTGAAGCAAACTTTGTGAAGTCGGGACGGTGACCGAACCTCAAACTCGCCATGACTTGGTCAAGAAGAGAGAACGCCTCCGTAGCAGCCCGAGTTTGCAGCCGCAACCATTCACGGGAGAGCTCTGCGTCCTTCTTCTTCTCTTCAAGCTCCTGGCTGACAAGCCTATGAAGGTTGGTCGCCGACTTGGCCGCTGCCGCAGCCGCCTTTGCACGAAGCGAAATCGAGGCGAGTTGCTTTTTAAGCTCAGCGTTGGCCGCCTTCAACCCCTCGAGCTCCCCGACCTGCCCGGCCCGAGCTTTGGCCTCCTCCGCTCGACTAGGTGCCGCGGACAACTGCAGCACCAGCTCAGCGTTTGCAGCTCGCAGCCGCGAGACCTCCTCTTCGCTCCCGCGGATTCGACTAAGGAGCACTTCTTCTTTGGTGGCCACCGCAGAAATCGCACGCTACCACGAGACACGAAACAAGACTGAGTCATTCAAAGAAGCGATTATAAAAACGAAGAAGTCAGAAGCCAGGAAGGGTATCACTCACCTTCATCCATGTCAAGGAGTAGTCGATATACGTCTGGTACTCGCTGCGTGGCAGGGGACGTTTCAACTCGCCATCATCGACTTCAGGGATGGCCTCCGGACCGGTGAGTCCGGGTTCCCTCACACCAGTAGCAGAAGCCACCAAGTCCCGAGGCACTCCCATAGGAGGGTTGACACCGGAGGATCCGGCGCCTCCCCCCAAATGCCCCTCAGTGCCACTGACCTCCACTTTCGGGATCACCATGAGCTCCCGGCATTCGGAGGGAGAGCACGATGATGATGCCACAGGAACAAGCGCGAGGCTAAAAAATCAAGAACTTGGGATTCAAGCAAAAGCGAAAAGAAAAGGGACCTTCGGGCAAAAGACAAGGGAGAGCCCTACCTCGAGCTGGGCAAGGCCGCCTTCTTCACCGGTCCTTCGGAAGTCGAGAGGCCGGAAGGCCGCTTGAGGGTATACCGCTGTCAAATGGCAGAATCCAAAGTCAATAACTCAAGAAAAGCAAGTCGACGCTCCACTTTATGGAACACAAAGGAGAAAACTCACCGGGACGGCTTGACCCCTTCCGCTAGACAACACAAATGACTTCCTGCCCTTGGACGTTGGGGCCTTCCGGGTCCGGATCGTCCTGACGCTTGTTGACTCTTCCACAAAGACCCTAGCACCTTCCCACAGGCCGATCCACAAGAAGGGACGCTGAGTGCGAGCCAAAAAGAGCTAACGCCATTGTAATCAACCACCCCAAAGACTAGAAGGTACAACTAAAGAGAAACGCATGGAGGAAACGCTTATCGAGATGATTATGGCTCTAGTCATCTCATCCCGGTAGGCAAGCGATTCGATCTCTGGATGAACTCGGGACTCCCAGGGCGAAGCTCAGGCGCCATCATCACTCCACTCGGCCTTGAACAGATCGTCGACTTGGCTCCGGACTACCGCTGTTGCAGTACAGAAAGGCGTAAAGACTCAAGGGAAAAATACCAATATCAATCCGAGTTGTCAGAAACAAGAAGCGAGGAAGCATACCGCCATCAACCAATAAAAGGCCAACTTCATCCGACCACCCGGGGAGTTGTCGAGCCCCTAACCGTGCAATACGGCGGGTGATGAAGTCACCGACTACATGTATCGCCGTTAGGCCTCCCCGACGTAACTCGGCGATACGATCCTTCACAACCCGAGTCTGCTGCGTCAGACGCGGGTGATCCTTCCACAAGTCCCGCGTGGCCAGAACCTCGCATCGCGTCGCCGAGTCGTGTTCCGACCGGTTGTAGATGGCCTAGTAGGAGGCCCACTTCCCCCACGAATCCTTAGGGGAGAATGGGATGTAACTCGCCTTGGCATCGTCACGGAGAGAAAAATGGCAGGCACTGTAGACTTGACCCGCCGTCGACACCTTTAGCGTGTAGAAGTACCGGAACGACTCGACGTCCGGCTTCATTCCGACGAAGGCCTCACAAAGATGTGCGAAGACAGCGAGGAAAAAGATCGAGTTGGGCGGAAGATTTACCAGCTCAATCTCGAAGAAGGACAAGGCGTCGCGCAAGAACTCGGACATTAGAAGCCCGAGCCCACACTTGAAGAAGTCGAGGAAAACAACCAGATCTTCCTGGGGGGAAAATGGCGAGGTCTGGTCGGCGGGAGATCGGAAAGCCACCGACTCGGGCAACTTTCCCTCGTGCACCATGCACGAAAGGTCCTCCGGGGTGACACAGGAGGTGGGCAACCCAGCCATTCCCAGGCCAGAACTCGCTCCGCACCCCACAACGGCCGGCGGCGCCTTCGACTGAGCCGGCCCCGAATCCTCCGTCGCCGGAGCCTTGCTGCGGGTTGGATCCCTAGCCGCCGCAACAGCAGACGAAGCCTCGCCCGCTGGCACCTCAACGGCCCCCTCAATGGGCCCCTCCGCTACCTGCCTCGACTCCACCGCCGACATCTCACCAGATGAAACGCCCATTAGGTCAAGAAGCGGAAGCGCGCTAACGCACCGGTGCCCAAAAGCTCGGAAGTTGACCGAGTCCTTGACCGTCATGAGGAAGAAGAAAAGGAGGCAAGAAGACAAAGCACCGTGGAAAAGTTCAGAGCAAAAGAAAATGGAAGAAGAGAAGAGGAAGGAAACATTATTTAAATCACCCGGACCGAGGCGCAGAAAGTGCACTATGCCCGAGAAATTGCAACCGCCCCGAGTCAAAAATTTGTGAAATTAAAATGAAGATGAGGTAGTGGTCAAGTTGTGGCAACGAAATTGTAGAAGCAATGACAGCTAGCATGATCAAAAAATTTGATAAGTATTGGTCTGACATTCAAGGACTTATGGGCATTGCTACTATTCTTGATCCTCGATTTAAATATGAGATGTTAGCAGTTTGCTTTGAAATGCTATTTGGTGATGATTGTGAAGAGAAGTGTGCTAAACATGCTAAGGACATCCATGAAATGCTATGTGAATTGATGATAGAGTACCACGTAGAGCATAATGACAATACGGAATCAAGTGCCTCTATATCTTCACATGATTCCCCAGAAGTGATGTCTATCTTTAATGCACGTGTTGCTAAGAAAAGGCCAGGAAGTCTTAGGTTAAAGTCTGAGCTTGATCGCTACTTGGAGGATGATTATGTTCCAAATACAAAGGAAATTTTGATGTATTGGACTGGTGGAAAGTAGCTGGGATACGATATCCTACTTTGAGGTTGATTGCACGGGATATCTTTGCCATCCCAGTGAGCACAGTTGCTTCAGAGTCTGCATTCTCCACAAGTGGGAGAGTTCTTAGTGAGCATCGTAGCGTCTCACTACTGAGATGTTGGAGGTTTTAATGTGTACTCAAAATTGGCTTCGAAATCAATACAAAGGTATGCATATTTCAGAGTTTATTACTTTTCATTCATTACAATAGTAAAACTTACAATTATAAACTTGCATTCTTATAGATGATGAGAGAGGACAGCAAGCTAGCTTTTGGACTTGTCTTCAAGACATCCAAGAAGGAATGCATGACATTACACTTGACTAATTGAGCGAAGGTCAATATTCAAGGCTAAACTCGATGAATGTGGAGTTGAGGACATTTTATTTCAACTAGTGTGGAACTTTTGGAACTATGGCTTGTAATATGTGAACTATGGCTTGTAATATTTCAGAGGACTATGGCTTGTAATATTGCTGTGCTGAGTTCCCTTGACTCAAGGTGGCAATGGGTTTAATACGTGAACTTTTAGAACACCAGGTCTGATTGGTTTAGGAGATGTGTTGACAGAGAATGTCTATTGACATGGTCACATAGATGTTCCAAGCTGACTCGGTGAATACTGCTGGAATGCTAGTATTATTCCTAGTATTATTGTCTCATTGTCTGATTGGTTTAGGAGTACTAGTATTATTGCTGCTGGAATGCTGCTGTGTTGGTATGCTGCTGTGCTGGTATGGGTATGGTCGTATGGGTTTATTGCTGCTGTGCTGGAGCATATTTCAGAAATTCAGAGTTTATTGCTGCTGGAGTGTTGTTGTGCGGGATTGCTGATTGTCTGTCGGGTATGGGTACCTGTCGGGGCCCCGGTACCCGACGGGGATCGGGGACGGGTAAAAACCTTACCCGGGTACGGCGATGGGTATGGGTAGCGGGTAATTCGGGCGAATCGGGTATGGGGAGCTTGCCCTGCCGGGTATGGACCCCGTTGCCACCTTGAGCCCTGACGCTTTGGCGCACCACGCCTGGGAAAATGCAACTGTCCCGGTGCACGAACAGGCTCGTTATGCAGCTAAGGGGAATCATGACCACAATAAAGGGGCTAGGCCCATCCAGTTCTATAGCCCAGCTCGGCGTCACCTCAAATTTGGGTTTGCCCAGTCCGAATTTCGGCTCCATCACGCATACTGATGGCGGGTTGATGATGGATAATACTACTACCATGTATTTGTAATGAGACCCGTGAACTCTCCAGTGGGCCCCTAAAGAGAGGTCATGACCCGAAGGCCCGATTAGGAGGAGGCGTAGGTCCCAAGTCGGTGAGTCCCAACCAGAATCGGGGAATAACTCTTAGCGTGCTTTCGGGGAGGAGTCCAACTCGTGTACTACGAGGACTCAGGATATGCCGTTAAAGAAAAGTCCGACTCGTGTGCGACAAGGATTTAAGATGAGAATACTGCCTTATTTCGCCTATATAAGGAGCAAGAACCTCTCGAGGAGGGGACAAATTAGATTGGATCAGAAAGCCCTAGTCGACTAGCCACCTTCGAGATCCATCATCGGTGTTGCAGGATCAAACTGATCTAAGTTATCGTTCTAATACCATATAAATTTATGCTATACGAATACGCTTATCAGTACCCATATAGTATACATCGATAATCATATTAATAGAGATGTCCTCACAGCGGATTGTGAGAGAGAGAACGAAATGACGAGAGCGGATCGGAAAAAAAAATTTTGCAAGCCCAAATATCAGAGCCAGGTTTCGATCCTGGGACCTGTGGGTTATGGGCCCACCACGCTTCCGCTGCGCCACTCTGATTTTCACGTAAGATGTTGATCTTTCTGTCAGCTCTTCAAGTTTCCCAGGCGCACAAACAGAGAAATTGCTATCCACGTTAAAAAAGGATGCAGGTACGAAATCTACCATTGCATTATAAAATTAGCCGTGGATGCTCTGCATCCTGTGTAGCAAAGTATCCAACAGCATTCTCATATAAGCATCGATTAAGCTTGATGTCCACGGCACAAAAGAATAAAAGAAAAGGCAAAGTGAAACGCTGACTCCTTTTCCCCAACCTTGCGTGACGCCGATCACCTATGTTACAACTAACGTTTCTACTTTCCAGTTGTTAAAAAAGTGAAAAAGAACTCAATCCGCGCTTTTCCTTTCGATCGGATTAGGATGGCCATGTTCTTGGTGAACAACAAGTTGCATACTAGTTTGACTCTGTTCCCTTTCACCTGCAAGCCGTATGCAACTCGCAGGGACCAGCCACTCAGAATAAAACAGAGTCTAGTCAACCATGGGTCCTGAATTTCCATACGGGTCCAAACGTATGAAAGCTCGTGTTTATGTGGCAGCATGTTAGCAATGATGTCATGGAGAATTAGGTTGCATGAGACATCACCTAGATCTGTATCTCCCCTTCCAAGGAACCAGTACTAGTAGTAGTAAACTCAAATACAGATTTTCGATTACGACCGCATCATTGTTAATTTTCAGATAGTAATATCACGCGTTATTTCCATATGTTTCGTATGCTACTTGTAGTCTTGGGCATGCACCAGGTAATTGACTAAGCAGCGTTGGTCCAGCTGCACGTCAGCAAATCACCTTCCATGAAGCTGTTATCATGTCAACTTAGGATAAGATCCCATGTCACTAGTCAAGATTTGATATAGTTGAGCACTATTGGATTATACTGAATGCCATGTAAACACGCTCCTGTCGATGTTTCACTTTGATTGCAGGTAAGCTACAGGGAAACATGCATGGTCCGGTAGAGCATGCAGGAAAAATAAAAGGACTGTCGAGGATTCAGTTTCAGACCCTTTTCTGCCTATTGGATGGTGGAGAAAGGAAAAAGGCGGGAGCAGAGGTAGCAAGTAGCAGTCTTTTGTTCGAGTATCATATGGACTGTTGAAGTGTTGATTCTTCTTGTCAAGTTTCATCATGACATCATAGCCTTGACGAGATGGAGAAATCAAAAGGTGGCAGAGCAAAGAAGCGCAACTTGCCCCTCACGCTCATCGTGTCATCGCATCAGGGATGAGCTAGGTAGCGAATGAGAGGAGGGATCCGGACAAGGGGATCTCATGAGCTTAGATTCAGCACCAAACCGCTGCCTTCCTGCTTCCGTTCTCAATAGCAGTAGGAATCCAAGGAGCTGCATCCTTCAAACTGCAGCCTTAATATCGGGCACCGTTCAAGAATTCACATGACATCTGTTGTGAGCATAGCTAGTGCTTTCTTTTGCACTTTTGCTACCAAAGTGCAGAATGTGTGGAACAACTGAAGGACGGTAGTTCAGCCAGGTCCCGTGTAATCTTGCGAAAGTTCACTTTTGCTGTGAGGTAGTACTGATAATGGCTAATAGTAGTAGCAATTAACACCTCACACTAGTACGTTGCACGTAAGGAATCACACAAAATATACAACAGATGTGACATGTTCATCCTTTCGAAAAAAATTCTTCACATGTTCAATCACCGATTTTTCTGAGGTGCTTTCCGTTATTATTTGCGGTGCAAAGGTGCATCGAGCTTGTTGGTTTTTGAATAGTATCTCCATTTATCCCATCATCTGACTTACTATTACCAGCTAGCGGCTACCTTGATTTGCTAGTACCATCGGTAGCAACAATTTTGACCGTTAATAGCATCCATAAACAATTTGCTATTGATCTCGATCATGCAACAAATGAAGATGTTTCATGTCACCTCTATCCTCAATCCCTAGGCAACATGAGAAGGCCTGTAGCCCATAATATAATCACTAGGAGACCAAGGTTGCAATTACGAAACTCCTGAACTCCTCCCGGTTCCATTGCCCCATGGATTAAACTAGAGCAACACCCACTAGTCTAGTTTTGTTTGTTCTTATGCTTGAGACAATAGTTGTGATGATGTGATGGGTGTTACTGCTTGCTTTGGCCGGTCTGCAGGGAGATGGGAGGACAAAAGAACAAGGTTGTAGCGTGTCTCAAGGCATCTCTAGCACCATAACTTATGTGACTAGCTAGTTAGCTTATCCACCCTCAACCCCAAGATTTGTGACCAATCAAGTAGTACGGACTGAATTTTGTGCACGAAGGACAAGGTACAAAATTACAAACCCTGGGGCGCACATCACTTGTACATATAACATATATATTTTCTGTAGGCCTAAGCTGACTCAACCTATGCCTAAAGATATATACTACTAAATTCATGTAGAGGTAGCATCAGAGTTAATTGCATGCTTACGATGAACATATATGCGCTCTGGAATTAACTTCTCAGAAATTCCATTTCTTTTTTGAAGCAAAAGCAATTCCATTTCTAGCTAGATGTACCATACCAGAGGCCCACACTTAGTCACTTATGAGCTATGACGCAATGCATGCGCACAAAGTGTTCGATGTATGCAACTACGCATGCATGGTTGTCTTAATGGCTCGATAGATTCTGCAGAATACTATGTTGATCAGATACGCACTTAACGCCTTAACGGCCGCTGTCAATTCCTTTCCTGAGCCCTTGATCGACCACGATCGAATTAATGCTGCTACGTACGTACGACTCTGATCTGATCTGATCGCGATGAGCTCGACGCCAGCACGTACTGGGTCTATTTCTGTGGTGTACGTCCTACTACTTCCTTACAAGGTTTCTTAACACCTGCGTCGTCGCGTTAGTTGCGAAAGATTAATCGTGATTAATTTGCAGTACGATGGAATGTCCGTCCACGACACAGATCAGGTTAGGTAGTGTTGAGCCCTCATGGCCCGTCGCGAGCACGGTACGTTCCACAATAGCTTCCACCAACCTCTACATCGACGGGTCCGTAACATCATGGACGACGACCTGAGAGTTAAGACTCACTGTATGCCGTATAGTATGCTCCTAATTGGTTACCTATTCAATGGGAGTGAGGTGTGGATGAGATGCTCGACAAGACAACGGTATCCACTACTGTTTTGAGTTAATACAGAACAGCCAGTGAAATCTGCCGACGAAATGAGCATTGTTAATTTTTTTTTAAGGATAGCATTGTTAATATTATAGAATCTCTTGGAGCAAGCTCAACATCTTTTGCATTGCACCCATGCTCGTCAAATCGCCATGCATGTGAGGCAATTAATCGATCAGGTGACAAACACATCTGTGCTAGAAGGCAAACACATACTATATATTATATTCTACTATATTCGTAGTTGCACGATACTCCTACCTCCGAGGCTCCAACAACCCCTCTAGTCTCTGCATGTACATGTGCAAAAGAATTTTGATCGATTTTAATAACTCCAAGTCAAATTCCACATATCTCCAAATCATCGTTCTTAATGATGAAACCAGTTCATATATGTGGTTCATGATTTGGTTAAAAAAATCGGTGCATAGTTATCCAGTCAGAGAGAGAGGTGACTAATTCCTACACTGAGCTAATCAATTCAAGGGGCGTGAACAAGTTGTTGATGGATGTTCAGAGATGATTATACTTCTACCTATTAGGGATCAAATCTTCAATTTGCTATTTATTCTTTTTATGTGTCTTCCTAGGATGAATTTTTTTCGGTGATAGATGACATATCTGCCGATAGCAATGTGAATATAGTAATTTTGTCAATGTTTAAGTTACACGAATCTGGTATTGGAGAGTAGCCGAAGAATCCCTACACAGCTAATCAATTCAAGAGACTTTTCTTCTGGTAATTTCCCATTTGAGACGCCATAAGGCACTGTGAAGCGTGGGGCCTACGAGGTTGATATGCGTTTTATGGAGTTCATAAATTCTCGGACATGAGTTATTAAAGGCTCGTACAGCAGCATATGTACCGGCAGCCCATTGCGTTACCCCACTGTCCTTTTTCGCTCGATCTGAACTCTGATGCGACTTAATGTTAAATCTGTTGTTTGTTATTCACAAATTAATGACAAGAAAGTAACATGCATGCATTTCCATGGATTCTAACGCAAGCAAACTTCGTTGATCGGTAGATACCCATGGCCCCAGCAGGTCTAGTAGAAATATAAGCCGTGCATGTCTCACTCCATACTGATTTTAATTAATGTGTGTGTATTCATGGCTGAGTTGATTGAATTGATTGTGCTTCAACCAAAGTACTTTGTCGGTGCGGTTACTCCAGCTTGATCTTCCGATGCTTCACAGAGTTCGGCAGTAGAAATCGACTATACTTAAGCTTATGAATTTGTCATATAGTGTTCTACAAAAAGGGCTTAGCTTCTCCCAGAAGAACATGCATGGGCCTATCCGCCTATATAGCTTTTCTCCAGTAAAGCTCTACTTAAGTAAGCCGCGCAAAAAAGAAAAGGTAAGCCCCACAAAATTTGTCCGACAAAGGTTGCTAAATCGAAAAAAAGCGGATGGCTTTCCATTTACGTCGCTCAATCTCCATTAGCATGAACTGAGTATCAGAGTTTGATCACCATTAAGGGGCTCGTTGATGCAAAGGAATTTCAAACGGATTTTGTAGGATAACAATTCTTAGGAATTTTTTTAATTGAAGTTGTTTGATTTGTAGAAGTAGAAACCTTAAGAACTTTTTTCAGGTCCACTTTGTACTCTTTTTCAAAGAAAGATCTCCATTAAGTCTAAGCTCTCATAAAAATTTATGTTGTCACGAATTCCTATGTTTTTTCCTATGATATTTAGAGCCAATTCTTATGGTTTCACTCTTATATGATTGAAGAAGACATGCATTTGCAATCTTACAGTTTTCTCATTGCTATGTTTTTGAAATCCGACGAATCAAAGAGGCCTTAATTCTTAAGGAAAAACCCTAACGACGTGTACATTATGATATTAGCTAACTCTTCGTCCTGTCACAAGATTATTGCTAATGTGAAGTAGAGAGAACAAATTTGATTCTTCGCAAAGACTTGGACTTCACGAAGAGTTGAAGATCTAGACTCAACCCTGATACGTTTTTATGCTGCTATTTATTAGTGTTGACTCTATGTGTGGAGACAACAAGCACAACTTACTGTACAAGATGTTTCTGACACTTCAACTCTAAATAATATGGATTGGTGCAAGAGTCGGTAATAGCTGATTCTAGCTCTACACATGCCCCACGTAGACCCCTAACTTAGCTATTTCCATTTAGAAATCGTATCACAAGCCATTGAAACAGGGTATGCCTATCAATTCGTTAAGCGTTCTTTTCTCCTAAACCCAATAGCTTTTTTTCTTAGCCCTTAGATCTACATCTAACAATCAAGATCGCCGCCCTCCACATAATATAAACCCACCTACCCTAAACTCTACCTCAAACCCGTTCCAGCCACCTTCCACGTCTCTATACACACAACGACGATCTTCAGTAATTGTCTACGTATGTGGTGAATTGCCAGTTTCGTCTCTCCTAGCTCCTCTCTCGCATCACAATTGAAACCCACCTCCTTGATGGGATTAAATTGATGAGATAGTGGAGGGTTCATAAGTGATCTATCTATCTCTGTATCCCGACTTGCAGACAAACATGTCTTTAAGTTTGCCCCTTCTTTGTTTCTCACTCTCACTCTCTTCTTGCGATAGTACAAGGTGACGTCCACACCCACAAACACCACACGCTCAAGCCACCACGTACATACATGTGCTTCTTTACACATATTAGAAAGATATTAGAGGCTACACTGACCTTCTTGGTACGTCGATGTGTACTTTGATTAAGCATGACACAACCATGTCAGTTCTAAAATTAAACTAGAGTGAATAGAAAACAACGTTGCTTCCACCACCGGCTCACGTGCCCATCTGTCCCACGCCTTTTGTATCCGTGAACCAAGTGGCAAACGACCTTAGCCTGGCTATGGATCATGGTACGTATGCACATATATTGATCTATTCGAAGTACACAAAGTAATTGATCCTCGCTAAAATGATCATGTACACCTAAATAGCGAATTAGGATTTGAACATGATCTCTAGACCATTAGTTAAGACTTAGACTAATGGTTGACCTTTCTTATGCAATTTTTGCATAATACAGACAATTTAAGTGCTCCAACTCACCCCTCAAAAAGGAAGAAGATTAAAATAAGCACAGTCAGAAACATAAACCAAAGATAGGTGAGATGAGGGACAAAAGTTGGGAGGAAAAAACTGAAAAGGTCATTCACATCCCTGCTTCCTGTGACTAGTATTTTACTTGCCAGTTTCCACCTCTTGCCTATGGCGGCAGTATGGCTAGCTCTCCGTACCTCCGTCGCCACGCACGCCAAAACCCATAAGAGGCGCGAGACCGCAGCGAGCTAGCCTTAAACTCTCATCCTCCTCCCCTCATGGACTCCCTCCCCCCGCCCCCGCCGCCGTCCACCGGCGACCCCATCGCCGTCACCATTCCCCCTTCATTGCCGTCGCCGTCGCCTCCCTCCTCGTCCCTCAACCTCTCCCCCTCCCTCCTCATCATCGGCGCCCTCCTTGCCTTCGTCTTCTTCGCCTCCGTCTCAATCCACTTCCTCCTCCGCTGCCTCTCGCGGCCGTCTTCCCCTCCGGCTCCAAGTCCTCTCCCCAGGGCCCGCCCCGCCCCCGACGCCGAGGCGCCTGCCTCCTCGGTGAGGCCCGCGGCCGGCGCCGCGGCAGGGAGCGAGGAGGTCGACGACGAGAAGGAGCGGCTGATCGCGTCGTTGCCGCTCTTCACAATGGCGTCGGCGCTGGCGGCGCTGCCCAAGAGCTCCCCCGACTGCGCCGTCTGCCTCTCCCCGTTCGTGCCCGACGCCGAGCTGCGGCTGCTCCCGGCGTGCCGCCACGCGTTCCACGCCGCCTGCGTCGACGCCTGGCTCCGCACCACTCCGTCCTGTCCGCTCTGCCGCGCTGCCATCTCGCTCCCGCACCCGCCCCTCCCCACCGCCTACACCGCCGCCGCCGGGCAACAACAGGAGCCCCTCGACTCGAGGAGCAGCAACAACTCCAGGAGCTTCCGCATCGAGATCGGCAGCATCAGCAACCGCCGCTCGTCCGCCGCGGGCGACGACCGCCGCACCTATTCGCTCGGCTCCTTCGACTACCGCGTCGACGAGGAGGTGGAGGCCGTCGTGTCCCGCATCGCGCGCCCCGCGGCGGCGGCGGCCAAGTCGGCGGCCGGCCCCGCGCCGCAAGGCCCGGGCGAGGCGCTGGCGGAGGCGGCGGGGTCGCGGGGTTGGCTCCGGGAATACGTCGACCGCCTCGCGTCATCAGCGTCGTCGCTCTCCGGGAGGTGGAGCGCGCGGTGGAGCCAGAGCCACCACAGCCAACGGCAGGAGGAGTCGTGGAGGTGGGACCCGGAGGCGTCGGCGGGGATGTCGGCGCCGCGGGCGGCGGACGAGGAGGACGCGGGGTTCATGGCCCTGTACCGTTGGATCGTAGGCGTATAGAATTTTTCTCTAATTACGGGCCTCACGACGTTTCTTAATTTTTTTTTGTCAACTTCCGTATTATTTTAGGACTCCACTGTAAAAATAGAATTGGCTGTAGGTGAAGCTTCCGTTGATTTGGACTGCGCCGTCGTCTTCTTCCATTCTTCTCCTCCTCACTCCCACCAAAATTCTGCTACTCCAGTAGCCAACGGAGCTCGGATGGCGACCACAGATTTGTTCGTTTTGGGGGGGACCGCGATTTCGGAACTGGGGCGAACCAGATGGCATGGCAGGAATAGTTCAGGCAGCGACGTGTTTGTCTCTCTTTTCCCTGTGGTTTATAGCTGTTTGCGTCGCCTCCCGGGGCGTGGTGCGCGTGTGGTTGTCACTGGTGTGGATCCATGTCCATAGTGCATTGCACACTCACAGTCTAACGTGCCCGGTCCGGGCATGGGCCGGGGTGCGAATTTTAGGTCAGTGTTGGTGATCCTTTCTTGTTTCTGCGAATTCTATAGCTCCCGAATCGCAATCGAGTCAAAAAAATGGGAAGAGAGACGGCTCCACCCGAGGTTACTACCCGGATCAGTCTCTTCGCATGTTTCTTACTGTCGCATAGTTTCATTTTGTCTTTCTCATGTCATGTCATGGAGGAACTTGGCTGGTGTATGGCCCTTGTGCTCTTGAATGTGGTTGGTGCGAGCTTCCACTTTCGACTGGCCTAGCTAGCCCGTCCGTCAATCGTCTTGACGTCGACCAACTTAGCAGGAACCGTGGTCCTTGTTTATGAATCCGAGTTGATGGATACCGAAGTTTTTGGAGACCACTGGATCTCGTTACTTCAAGAGTATCGACGCCCGGTTCCTTTGACGTGGACCGGGCGATCAATCGTCAACGCCGTTGGGGATACCACCTGAAATCTGAAGAAATTGCCAACCTTGTCATGCTGCATGAAACTTGGAAAGCCGCAGTGTCACAGTGATGGATATTGTACTGCTATCACCACCAGACACACTTACCACGGAGGGGCATCGCATTGAATCGGATGGGTGGCTTGAAGCAGCAGCGGGTCGCAGTGGCAGGCAGGCTCGTTACCACGTAGCGTCAGGGAGCGACCAACCACTCCCTCACCTTGAATGCTCCCTCGTTAACTCTGCTCCTACCGCTGCTACCTGCTACTAGTGCTTTGGTTTGCAGGAGGTAGTACATTGAATTGGATCGGTGCGTCGTGTGCGCCTTGCCGTGTGTGTAGGCGATGAATCTTCTTCTCTTTCCACTGGCGCATGGCGCCGGGTATTTATGTCATTTTGAGCCTCGGCAGTTGAGGGGGTTAAATTCGATGTGATCTTGCGTCGGTTTTGACCGTACAGGCGTACACTACGTCCATCGCCCATGTACGTATGCGTGTATCGGTACTGCACACTTACACAGGGCAGGGCGTCCCTGCGTGGCTGCCTCCCTGCGGACACGTTGCAGCAACCAGCAAAGCTCGAATGCTGCGGCATCTCGATGACCGACCTGAAGTCATTCATTCAAATATGGGAGCCCCCAGCCGTCGGACAGCACACTGCCGTTGGATCAACGATCCCACCATCGTTACATAAGCCTTTCCTGCAGCGCTGACACTCCCGTCCTCACTCCCAAAATCAGAACTACATAACAAGCTGCAACAAATAGGTATGCCCTATGATAGTTTAATTGAAAAGGTTCAATTAGGTTTTAGACATATTCTAAGGAAATTTCAAGCATGTATCACCGAGGTTTAACAGAATTTCAGAGGTTTCAAAGGTTTCGCATAGGTTTAACAGAGGTTTCACATAAGCTCATGTATAATGAGTGAACAAGCATTCGGATTGAAATTAAACGAATTAACTTCTATAAACCATGTTATGTTCGGATCAGAGATTGACCGAACAAACTTATCTCATCACCGTTATGATGGATCATGAACCAGCACAAAGAAAGGGATCAAACCATCGATAAAAATTCCACTACATTGAATCCAATGATGATCAAAATCGTAAGAACTTTTTTTAGTGAAGATCTCAAAGAAAAATTGTAGAAAAAAAAAGCCAAAATCTTGGCATAGAGGCCCCGCCGACGTAGGGCAAGGGCGGCGAGGCTCGTGGTGGCCAGAGGCATCCGGTTGCAGTGAGGCTAGCCCCATTAACAGCAGGACTCGAGGAAGCCGGCAACCATGGCGATGGAGCTTGGAGAGGATGCGGAGGGGCTCATAGAGGACAATGACGGTACGACGTTGCTCGTGAATTACGGCAGGGGACGGCGGAGGCAGCGGCCGGACTCGGGCCCAGATCTAGGCCCATTTGCACTGTTGCCATGGCACATGCACTTTCCGTGTGACGAGGGCTAGCTGCACAACGGCTGTCGCCTAAGACCTCACCGACGGAGGCCACGCAAGAAGCGGCACGCCTCCACGCTCACAGCTCTGGTGTTGAGCAATGAGAGAGAGAGAGAGAGAGAGCTCGTGTGAGGAGGCGTAGCTCCAGGTGCAGAGGGACGAGTGGTTGGAGACAGCTCATCTGTATACTTCTACCGAGTTTAGGCCGCTACGATCTAGGCCATTGTATTGTGAGTAGATGAACGGCTGCAGACGTGCCGGATGCCCGAGCGCAACCTTTTCCCTTCAAATATTCGATGCAATGTGAGAAGGATGAGAAAAAGAAAACGATGCAGTTATGAATTTTGGATATGTGACAAAAGTTTAACCCGTGCAGCAAAAATGTATCTACTCCCTCCGTGCTACAATGTAAGTTATTTTAGAGTCTGTAAAATAATATAATTTTAAATATGATCATTAATATAGAAGAAGTTACTAACATCTATGACACTAAATTGGTATTACTATATTCGTCATGGATATACTTTCATAATGTATACTTAGATTTTTTTTGAAAAAACATATTTTTATAAAAATTGATAGTCAAAATGTTATCTTAAGAGACGGGTAAAAGAAGGAGGAATGAGGCCGCCAGCTCTCGCCCCTGCGGAGGAGACCGCAGAACCTGCCGGAAACCCCTCCAGATCCGCACCTCCCCCAACCCCATTTTCAGATCCCAGCCACCAAAAAGCTCCTGCCACCAAGATCCAATCCCCTATGTACAGCTCGCTAGACAAAATCAGTTGGAGCTCCGATGAAGATGACGACGACGAAGTGCCAGACACACCAATGTCGGAGAAAGGACAGCTACCCCCTGCAGGCCACCACACGAAGAGCACCTACAGGCAGCGTGACCATTCAATGCTAGGGCATGGTGTTGATCTGGCCGATTCGCCTCGCGCGGAGGAGATCAAATCCAGATCCACCCTCCATCCCCCGCGTGGTTCCGGGAGGAAGCAGCAACTTCAGCGGCCAGTGGGGGGCAGCTCGGAGCTTTCATCACCGCAGTTATTGCGACGACGGGACACGACACTGAAGACGAAGATGTTTCCCACGCCACCGATCAAGCCGCTAATTTGCCCCCCGCAGAGCAGCACCCTCGCATTGAAGACCAAGATTTTGAGTATGGAAGAGATCCCGGATGCGGAGGAAAGATGGCAGCAGGTCAAGTCGCGCCGAAGAAGGAGCAGGGGAAGGGCTCGAGGAGGTCAGCCTCAACATTCATCTTCCCCCACCAACAAAGCCAAGCTCAACGCTTTCAAAAGGAGCCTCGCTGGCCACTGCTTCCGATGCCTGGGACGCGACCACATTGCCGTGTTTTGTCGTGATCCCGCTCGCTGCTGGAATTGCAGTCGGATCGGACACATCGCGCGCCGCTGCCAAGCGCCATCTTCACCACCTCCTCCTCCACCCCGCCCCCGAAAACACAACAGACACACCGCCGCCAACAGCATCGCCACGCCCGCCACCTCGCCGCAATGCCCAAACGCCTGGAACATGCCGCTGCACCTGGCCCCGACGATGGCGTCCTTCAACCACCTCTCCCACCCTGACACTCACTTCTGCCATGTCAATGCAACCACGAACATGGTGGAGAGTGAGCGAAGCTTCGCCAACCACGTCGTTGTAGTGTTGCTCAGCAACAATCGCCCGCTCATCGAACCTTTCTACATCCACGACGCCTTCCTCCACGAGCTTGGTGACAAGTTGTGCAGTGATGAGCTACAAGTGTCCGCGCATTTTCCTGAAGATTTCCTAGTCTTCCTCCCGGATTGTCGGCTGCGCGATGAAGCAGTGCGCAAGGGCACCTTCAAGCATGCCGATCGCGAATTCACCGTGCGTCCGTGGAGCTCCGACCGCCACGGTGACTGGTGCGCCAAGCAGTACCACATTCGCCTCTGCATTGAAGGGCTACCGCTACACGCCTGGACCAGCGACATGGCAGAGCGTGTCATCGAAGGCGCTTGTGTGCTCCACTACGCCGAGCCGTGCTCGGTGCGTCGAGAGGATACGACCACCTTCAATGTCTGGGCCTGGACTTCGCTGCCTTTTGCCGTGCCGCGGGTCGTCTCCCTCGACATCTCTGAGCCACCGGCTGATAGCACAACTGCGTCGCTCCACCAACCTGTGATAACTCATGAACCGCCCCGCGCCGTCCATGAGTCCAAGGCGTACAGAGTCCTCGTCCACCTCGACTTGGACACGCAACAGAGCAGGAGCCCAACGTGCGGGGCAGGTGCTCCTCTATCGGCCTGTACTGGTGCCTTGGCGTGCCAGATGGGTCCGACGAGTCGGACTATGTCCACGTGACACGGAGCCGTGAAGATGACTAGCATCGCGGCCCCAGGAATGGGGAACACGCCCACCCTCGATGTGAACGGCGACCCTCCGCGCCGTGCCGAGACCATGGCAAGGAAGCTAGGCGAGACGACGACGATGACGAAGACGACCGTGACGGACACTGCGACCAAAAGGGACGGCTGCCATGGCACCGTCACATCCTCGCCCGCGCCAGCTCCGCCAAGGGGAAGACCCCCTACAGCCGCGATGATGTGGACCGCCGCGATGCTATGGACCACTGCAACAGTGGCGGAGGACGCCGGTACCGCAAGGTCCGCGGTCAGCCCGAATCCCTAGAGGCGCGTGAGCCGGTGCGCCGGTATAGACAGGTGCAGAACAAGGAATCCCGTGCGAGCGAAGGCACACCCCTTCGCCTGCTAGGATGCACCCCTGTCCGTAGAGCAAGATCAAGCAGATCTCCTCCCCCTCCACCGCCGGCTGTGATCCTGCGCTTTGCCGCAAAATTTGGGGATGCTACGACTGCAGATCACATGCCACAACACTTGGGAGCGATGGCGCGAGCGGGGATGCCTCTGCTCGGCGATGGGGGCCTCGATGTGCTCCCCGTCATCGAGGTTTTGGAGGACACAACCGAGGCGGGGCTGCAACCCTCCACTGAGCAGACGCTATTGACACTGCCACAAGAGGCCGCGACTGATGCCCCCTTCGAGGAGCCGGCCAAGGCTGTGCCGACTGCCACGATGGATGCGATGCCTCAAGAACCCGTGGGGACGCCGTGGGAGCCTATGGTGACGCTGCAGGACCCCGAGGCCACACTGGAAACTCCTGAGCCCGTCGAGCCGGACGTCCCTGATTCCTGCACCCTTGGCGAATTCCTCGCTAAAGTCTCCAAGCCAGCTGCTCCCTCCATCCTCGACATCCCAACTGCCAGGGCCCCGGTGAGCAAAACCACGGCGGCATCGGCTGCAACTAGACGCAGCTCGCGCCTTGTGATCAAGCAAGGCAAGTCAAAGCAGGGGAACAATTTGGAGTGCAACACGATGGATTGCTTGCCCGTGCACTGGGGATTCTGGCCCCGGAAGCACTGTTTGACGACGCTGCCTACGACAACTACGTCAACTCCTTCAAGACATCCCTGTCCTCACCGATGATCAAGGCAATAGATGGCCTGGTGAAGACAATCAGCAGACAAAGAAGAAGGGAGGCAAAAAAGAGGAAAGATGCCATCGGTGACGTGGTCACGGCGATTGTCACTGCTTGAGCTCCTTTGTTTGTTAGCAGCCAGTAGTATTTTGGGTAGGAATGTCAGTTTGTGTAATCGCTGCTATAATCGGGGGCTGCCGTCACCAACGACGCATCGTTTATTTAGCTTGCAGGACCACCTTTGCGGTGTTTGCCGTCGTCGGGGACGCATCCCTTGTATCACTTGTGCGTGTCTTTTTAACGTGCGTGTCAATGTTCTTGTCCATGACCTCTGCTCGCCACACCACAAAGGCAACCAGCTCGCTTTCTTTTCCCTTCAGGCAAGCCGTCAGAGACGAGATCTCCTAGCGCTCCCTCTCAGTTGTCCATGCTAAAGTTTGCATATGGCTCAACACAACATGAATTTGCTATGCTAGAACGTACGTGGGCTGAACTCAGGGGTGAGGCATGCGGCAACTCGGGAAATAATCACCTCATCACGATGCACTATTGCCTATCTTCAAGAAAGCAAGTTGGCTGTTGTAAACGATAGAATTTTAGCTTAGACACTCGGCCCACAATTTGCAGCCAATCACGCTTATCTTCCGGCCGAAGGAACTCGTGGAGGCATCATCTTGGTGGTCTCTGACAATTTTTTCTCGCTTGAGAGCATCCACTGCACCACCAACACTCTCTCTGCAACAAGCATAATGAACAACGAGAGTCTAACATGGACTTTGACCGTGGTGTATGGCTCTTAGGGCGAGCATGACAAGTTGGACTTCATGGAGGAGATAAAATCTTTGCAGCCGGCTGCTCTTGACAAATGGGCCATTGTGGGAGACTTCAATCTCATATACAAGATGGAAGACAAAATAACAACAGAATCAATAGAAGACTGATGGGAAAATTCCGTCACACAATTGACTACCTCCAGCTCAAGGAGCTCCACCTTAACGGACGACGATTCACTTGGTCTAATGAGCAAGAAGTCCCAACTCTTACTCGGATTGACAGAATGTTCGTCTCCGACGGATGGGAGGCAATGTTCCCTTTTGCTCAAATGTTTGCGCAGTCAAACAACAATTTCAGATTTGAAGCCTTCTGGTTATGCCTTCCAGGATTTAAGGATGTGGTTTAGGAGGCTTGGTCCAAGCCGGTACACGGCCATGACGCGATTAGTAGACTTCACACAAAGCTTTCAGGAACAGCCAACAAACTAAAAGTTTGGCAAAGGTCAACTGTGGGAAACATCAAGATGCAAATCACCATTACTCGGGAAGTCATCGGCCGTCTTGATGCTCAGATGGACTACCATGCTCTCTCCCAAGATGAGCGACGACTATGAAACGACCTAAAAACTCACCTCCTTGGTCTGCTTGCAATTCATAAAGCAAAGCTGAAGCAACGCTCCAGATTGACTTGGATTCATGAGGGCGATGCCAACACAAAGCTTTTCCACATTCGAGCAAATGGGCGAAAGAGGAAAAACTTTATCCAGTGCCTTCACACTGACGGAGGCTTTGCCATAACACCGGAGGACAAGGCAGCCGATCTCTTCAACCATTTCAAGAATCTGCTGGGCCATGCGGAGCAAGTTAACTGCCAATTGAACTGGACTGAAATGGGATACACCCCACATGACCTCTCAGACCTGGAAGAGCCGTTTTCGGAGGAGGAAACCCGGAATGCAATTTTTGACATGCCGCCAGAAAAGGCACCAGGACCGGACAGCTATATTGGGAGTTTCTTTAGGTCCACATGGCAGATCATCAAACTGGATGTCATTGCAGCTATCACACAGATTGCGAGCCTACAGGGTGGCTGCACATCTTTGCTAAACTCCGCAAACATTTTTCTCCTGCCAAAGAAGAACGATGCCTCAAGGATTAGTGACTACAGGCCCATTAGCCTATTCCACAGCGTCGCCAAGATTTTTGCCAATGCTTGGCTATCCGACTTGCCCCTAGACTGGATGAGCTGGTCTCTATCAACCAGAGCGCCTTCATAAAAAGGAGATGTTTACATGACAATTTTTTGCATGTCCAGAATCTCATCAAGGACCTCCACAGATCAAGAACCCCGGCCTTATTCCTCAAGTTAGACATCTCAAGAGCTTTTGACTCTGTACACTGGCCATATCTCTTAGAGGTGTTCGAAAAATTGGGGTCTAAACAACGATGGCGTGAATGGATTTGCATCATGTTCTCCACGGCCTCCTCCAGGATGCTCCTTAATGGATCTCCAGGGCTGCCTTTCTTTCACGCTAAAGGGTTGCGCCAAGGAGACCCTCTCTCGCCAATGTTGTTTATCCTGGCAATTGACCCACTGCAGAGGCTGCTGAGTCTGGTGACGGAATTAAACATTCTCAAACCTATCAAAGCAAAGAACATCTAAATTCAGAAACTCCCTGTACGCAGACGATGCTGGTATTTTCGCTAACCCAGACAAGGAGGAATTAGGAGCGATTTGTCAGATTCTTCACTGCTTTGGGGAAGCTAGCGGCCTGATCACGAACCTAGACAAAACAGAAGTCTTCCCAATTAGATGCGAGGGCGTGGACATTGCATCCTCTCTAGAAAAATTCGCTGCACCTTTGGGCCATATTGCGGGATTTAAACTTGGACACTTAGACCCCCGACTCCATACGGTGGCTTTGGAATGACAATGGGGTTTACACTGCAAGGTCCGCATACAAGGTCCAATTCTCGGGCTCCTACCCACCTTTCAAACCGGGAAAGATCTGGAAGGCGGACACGGAACCTAAATGCAAACTCTTCGCCTGGTTAGTTCTTCACGGTCGCACCCTCACGACCGACACCTTGGCGAAACGGGGGTGGCTCACTATGTGGAGCGCAACCAGAAACCGCAAAACACCTTTGCGTTGATTGCCCCTATACCTAGCGGGTTTGGGACAAGATTAATTATTGGAATGATGCACAAGCTGCTCTGTCGTTGCCAGCCCTTGCGTCTCCAGACGAGTGGTGGGAGGCAACGAAGCGGCATACTCTTTTATGTTTGGTGGAACATTTGGAAGGAGCGCAACCGCCGAATTTTCCAAAATGAATCCTTAGATGAGGAGCACCTCATCCATGAGGCAATAGCTTGTCTATCAGCCACTACTTATGTCATACCACGTAGCGACGCCAGCAGCGAGTAATCCGCTCATTTGTAATCACCGAGTCCTAACCAGGGGGCTCATTTTGTAACGTCTTCCTACTTCTGCTATAAATGAATGGCAGTGCTCCTACTGGTTCATCGAAAAAATATATTATCTTAAAGGCCATGTCAATATCTAAAAGGATAACTTATAATACAGAGTATTATTTTCGCCATTATTTTCGCCCTGTATATGATTGTTCTTTCAGCCCGGACCTGACACTCGAATTGGTACGAGCTACTGTAACAAAATAATTTTTTGAAACGCATTGTGACAAAATAGTAGTATGAAGGCACACGACGACGACGAGGAACCATTTCACCAGCCTCTGAGTACTCAGGCATCAAGTTGCAGTTGACACCACCATTGACGACGGCTATTTGCAGCCGATTTAGTTAGGCGACCTACTTATCTCATGTCGCCAAACGCCAAAATCAATCCCTAAGCATCTCGAACACAGATAGATACTACAGGACAATGAAACCATGCAAGAACTGACGTGCACAGGCTTAGCTTTTCGCACCCAACAGGAAACTGCTCGGAGAGGGTGGCATTTGAGCAGCCAATGGATTTTCCAATTCCGTCTATATCAGATGAAAAGGTAGGTGGTAAGCAATGATACATTAGGTAGACTACACAGTATCTGGAGCAATCACGCAGATTTTGTTGCTGTGACCATGAATGAAGTTCAGTACGCTCACTGATAGCACGGTGGCAGTGCAATGCATGGACATGGACTTGGACCCCACAATGGAAGAACATTTCACTGACAAGGAAAGATTCACGGTAAAAACGCTCAGGAGAGCAGACAAAGGTTTGCAGTACATATTGGAGCAATAAACTGCATCGTGTGAATAATAATGACCCTGGCTTTACCAGGATGGAAGGAAATGTGCCAACTCTATCCGTTTGGGGCCCCTGACAGTAGCAAAGAGGTATCCAAAGGCAGCCCATGTTATATCAATTCTCATCTTGACCTGGCAAACCGATGGTACAAACTGTAGCAAGGATTAATATCACCATGCCAGATCAGACGAAGTAGTAATCACATGATCCATGGAGAAGCTCAGTACTTAGAAGTTAAAAAGAATCGTGGTCCATATATTGTACAAATGTGGGAGGTACAATACAACATGCCAAGGAAAATTGTCAGCTATATTTACTCAAAACCCCAGAACAACGAACCGTTTGCAACTTCGTATCCAAGAGCACCAGCAAGAGAAGCATCTTAGATGTTGAACTTCTAAGGAATGAGGTTAAGCTTTTACAAGTGGTCTTAGCTTCCTGTCATGTTTTATCATTGAACTTACACTCTCTACAACCAACACAGTCTGCAAAAATGGCAAACAAGAACTTATAACCAAGATGTAAAAAAGACATGTATAACTTTTACCTAAGTAAGAGAATTGTACATCTTACAATCGCTCAGCATTCTAGAGAAGTTAGAAAACAGAAGTCCTTTTAGCAAAAGTGTTTGCTGGAATGATTGGCAGGAGTATTAGCTCCCAGAAGGCAAGTACGAGAGAAGGGAGGGAGGGAGAGAGAGAGAGGGAGGGGGGAGGGGGAGAGGGAGAGGGAGAGGGAGAGAGGGAGGGGGCGTGAGAGAGGGGAGAAGGGGAGGGGGAGCAGGAGAGGGAGGGGGAGTGAGAGTGAGAGAGATTGCGAGAGAGAGGGAGAGAGGGAGAGGGGGAGGGAGGGGGAGAGAGAGGGAAAGGGAGGGAGAGAGAGAGAGAGAGAGAGAGGAGTCATTCAAAATAATAGATTAGAATCTTTCAAAAAAGATAGGTAAGAAATGTTAGCTACCTGTCGTTGGCAAAAAGGCCCAGAAGTCCTACATACAGAGCTGAATCTCCATAATTCAAGATATGCATGAATTTGAGAAGAAAAACAGGAGAGCACAACATAAAATAAAATAAAAACATTAACCTTTTGCAGCTGAGGGACTAATTTTTTTAGAAATATCATATAAAATCTACTCACCCAGGGATAAGATTTCAACATCACGACAATTGCTGTGTAAACAAAGGCAAGGAAGCACGGGTGATGCTTCAAACAGATGGCCAACGGCAAGACCATAAAAATAATGTTCATATTAAATACTATAAGAAAGAAGCTTCTGAAAAAGTCGAAGACCTCAGCAAAGAAATATCTGCATTAATTCTCAAATGCATGAGACCAATGGACATATCCTTGAGTTCTATCAGATATTGTTTTAACAAGATTCAGCATAACACACCAATATTTGGTGATAGGTCCTTCACTGTTTGATAAAACCGAAAATCCTGCAGAACCACACAGCAGAAGTCAATAGGTAATTTGATGACAGATAAAAGCCAGTCAATTGCAACCTAAATAACTTTATATGATATGAAGCTCAGCAATGAAGCTGATATGTTAAAGCGGATAGGTGAAATGCTGATACTAGGATAAGACACATATGAGCAATATCCAAAACTGAACTCCTAAACAAAACTTGTCCTTTAAAAACTCATCTTGAGTGGGGAAAAACTTTAACACAAACTATTGCACACTTTCACATGAATTCGATTACTACAGAACATGGTCAAGCATCTTACTTTTCAAACATCTCCTGAAGGTCACCCAATTAATTCAGAACTATGCTGCTTAATAACAAAACATAACATGACCAGATAAACAGCTACAATATGAAGTGGAGTACTGGTTTCCATGAGAATTGTTCAAAAACTCTGTCTAGTACTTTTATCATTGTCTGACTTACTGGCCCTTGAGCCCTTCAGAAGAAATACTTTTGTCGATGGAGTATCTGGACCATACCCCAATAAAAGAATGACCTGAAGAATTAATATGTTTAGCGGCCAGCAATGCAGATAAATGGCAAGTATGATTGAGCATTTGAACTACAAACAACATACTAACAGCGGCTGTGGCACAAACCGGTACAATGAGAATTGCAGGATAAAGAGAAAGATACACAGCCATAACATATCCAAAGGCAGCAAGAGGAGCAAGACCTACAAAATTATAAAGATGTTTCAACCAGCATCAAACTTGAGCAATTCTAGGTTACTAGAAGATCAATATACTAACTTCCATGAAAATGTTGCTGACTGATGCTTTGCCAAATAAAAGGCCTTTCAATCTACCATTTTCAATTTTGAAAAGAAACAAAAACAAAATGACAGATAAAAACAACTAGTTGAAGTACAAAGTTTTACAAGAGAGTATTAATTTGGCACTAGAAAATAAGAACGGAAAACACAAATGTGAGTTCCTTTTACGTGAAAAAGCTCCATAGAAGTTACCACAACCATTAAATTCTCGATCAGTGATGTGCATGAACCCACACAAGTGACTATTGCCCAAGGATTCCACAAATATATTAGGGAAGCAACATTTCCTGCGCTTACATTCACTGCAAGGGCAATAGCAATAATAATGATAAATAGCAGCATAATAGTTAATAAGCAATCACAAGCTGAAAGCATCAGACTATAAGAGTTGATTTTCATTCACTCCTTTCCAGACTAAGTTGCACTTTTCCGGCTTATCAACAACAAAATCAGCACTGTCAAGCAAGCAGGGGACTATACCACTGTAATTCAATGAGGCAGAGCAACAACTTTTTTATTCCTTGTAAAGGGTGGTCTTCCCTCTTTCAGAACATATCAAAATTAAGAATGACAACCACTACTTCTGTGAATAAAGCATCTCTTTTCTTTCACCTTTTGCGGTTTGTAAGTATAAAAAACTTGATATTGTCAGGAGCTATGTGTGGTAATTGCTAAAACAAGTAGAAGAGTGGTGCCAACAAGCTAAGGCACATTTAGCTCAAATTCTACAAAGCACATTTCAAGAGGAGCGACAGGAAACAACATAACCTTAACTGCTATGGCTCACCTGAATTGTTTACCGATTTTGTGAGGTCAAGTAACTTCAAGCTTCTGTTCCGTGCCATTTGGAGTCTACGTCCAGTTGCTCAAATGAGCAACGCAGCTAGAAAATCTACAGCCAACAAAATACAGAAAGTCATGGAAAACATTTGAGGTCAATTTTTTGTGTGTTTTCAATAATAATATGGTAAGGGAAAATAAGAACAGAATAAACAAAGCTTATTAAGAGAACTTCTTTTGTGTAAATCAAGTATAAATCAACAAGTTGTGAATCTTGGAGAAACAGGTTTTAGTTTAATGGGACAATTACATATGTATGGGCATGATGTCCATCCAACATGTAACACCATTGAATGTTAAAATGTGAACATTTGAAATGATCATCTGATCAGACGAAGTAAACAAGCGCTGCGAAGGCATAGCAGCAGTGGTGAAGGAAAAAATGTGATCACAGAATCATCAAAACAAAGGGACCAATCATCTTTTGCTAGTTAACGGATCAAGAACCACCGATAGCAGCAAAGGGGAACCATGATACATCGAACTTGAAGGACATAACCTTCAACAGGCTGGAATCATCCGTTCAGTCCATACTGTAACACATAAACATTACAAGCCCAATCAAAATATCATTGCTAAACCATGTAGCAGCAGCAAGCATCTGCACCTCTGATGCTAAGCAGGAATGATATAGCAGCTCTGTGCTACTTTACCTTTTTTCTGAAACCTAACATCTGCTACCTCATCCACTACAAGTCTTGGTATTCACTTAGCGCAGCAGCTGACACTTAATGGCGCTTATCAGTAGAATCCCAATCAAATATCTAAAAAATTTCTGAGCCAGCTAGTGACACGATGCCGTGTCCGACTATCCTAACCTCAATAGTTTGTTCGTTCAGATGTAAATGTCGAGTGAAACTTAGCTAAGCGGGCAAGGTGGGGGGCGGGTAACGTACCGGGAGTTAGGGGACATGGATGCCTGCTTTAGCCAGTATCCTTCAGCCACTGCAACATACACAGGAAGCAGACGAGAAACCCAATTACGACGACATCACATGACGGCTGGGGTTTGCAGGAGAAGGACTGAGAGTGAGGAGGTGCTTACGGCGGCGGAGGGATGTGAGGGGGGTGGAGACCTCGGATTGGGAGGCGAGGTGGAGGTCGCCGCTGAAGAGCACCAGAACGAGGCGGAACCCGACGGCCGCCGTGGCCATCGACCAGTTAGTGCTGGATCGCCATCTCCGCTGCCGTCGCCGCAACTCGGCAAGTGACCGGAGCGATTTATGCCAGTGGGCCCAATTTCCTTGCCGTTTGGGCCGACGAAAACTTTCTGGAATTGGGCCCATTATAAACTTACCTGCGCTAAGACCGCTCGATGCGCCCAGGCGCAAATAAAATCGAGCTAGTTTTTTTTCCACGGAACATTCTACACTCGAACGCCATCTACATAACACAGTAACACGCTACCATCAAACATTCTGAAAATCTCACCACCATACCACAGACGCCAAGGTAAGTGAGCCATCGATTCAACTTCCAAGCCAACCATGAGGCCGCTCTCCTCTGCCTTCTTCCTCCTGCTCATCTTGTCAGCGTGCGAGTCTTCTACTACGTTGGAAGACACATGCAAGTCCTTCGCCGCAGGCCATCCGTCCATCGGCTACAACTATTGCGTCAAGACCTTCCACGCTGACAACGCCAGCGCCACCGCTGACGCGCGCGGCCTCGCCGCCATTGCCGCCAGGATCGCGGAGGCGGCCGCCAACTGCACTGGCGTGCGCATTGCCGCGTTGAGCGCCTCGGAGGTCGACGTGAGGAGGCGGGAGCGCCTCGGCGTGTGCGCGGAAGTGTACTCGGATGCCGTGGACCAGCTTGGCCAGGCCGCGGTGGACATCATCCGGGGCGAGGACACGGCCACCCAGGACGCGGTCACGCAGCTCAGCGCGGCGCTGGACGTGCCCGGGACGTGCGAGGACGCGTTCGGCGAGGCCGACGAGACGTCGCCGCTGGCCGCGGAGGACGCCGAGTTCAAGAAGCTGGCAACCATGGCCCTCGCCGTCGCAGCGTCGCTGTCGCCGCCGCCATCGACGCCGACGATTAGTGATTGATGCTTCTGTACGGAACGTGCTTAGCATGGACAAGCAGGTCAAATAAGGGTTTTCGATTATCGTAATTAGTACTAGCGTGTGATTTTAACGTTCTCATGCTTTCCTTGAACGTGTTTGATTGTGTAGTGCCTTTCATGCCTCGCATGCAATGTCGTGGTGTAGTGGGCGAGTGGCCTGCTTGGAATCTGTCTCGCGCTTTTTTTTTAATCTTTGAACGTGGGGTGTTAGCTGTGTGGTGTGGGACGTTGAGTGGAAGCAAGGCATGCTGCTGGTGCCTGCTGCAGCGCACTTTTGCTTTTCGATCGGCCTCTTTTGTTTCTGTGTGTTTGTGGGCAGACATATTGTTTCAACGTTTGGTAATTTAGCAGATCGGTGCCAGCTAAAGGATGAAGGCTTATCCATCTTGAAAGAAAATGATATATATTTCATCAGAATCTAGGAGACTGATAAACCAGAATACCTAATTAAACCACTGCATTGTGATTGGTCGATCCGATATAATGCACGATATAGCACGTACCATGTACATACAAACATACATCGGGTACGACGTTGCATGATGCAAAGAAGCAGACACATCAAGTACGATGAGCTCCTTACAAAACCAAGCATGCATGATGAGCTCCTCCGAGATGCATGCATGCAGCTAGCGCCTCTTCGTGGGCGTCATCTCGGCGGAGCAGGCATGCAGGCGCTTCCGCCACGGGCGCGGGCGCGAGGGCTCGCCACGGTCGCCGGCAACCTCACCGCAACCAGCGTTAATTCCACGGTTCTCGTCATCGTCATCGCGACCTCGTCATCTCAGCTCCTGGCTCGGCTACTACAGGGGCATGAACAGTCGGTGCCTCGGTGGTGACGGACGCGCTGGACGGGCCTGCGCAGCGTGCGATAAGCTTGTGCCGCGCCGCGTAAGCACCCGACGCCTCCAACATTGTGGTGAGTGATACGCGAGTTACTTGGCCCACTCGGCACGAGATTAGGCCCATGCAAGCAACTGGACACTCTTTCAGGCTTTCTTCGTGGACCGGTTGCGTGCATACATGTAAGCGGAAGCAGGCCTACAATTCTGCCGCTGAGTGATGTCGACGCAGAGGCTGCTTTTCTGCGCCTGTTTTTAGCCTCCGGGATCAACATGCAGTTGCGTCCGCTCAGGAGTAGGCGAAGTCAGAGTAGGCTGACGGATGCCGACGCGGCAAACGTGTGGCCAGGACTCTGGAGAATCCAGCAGATCAAGAAAATCTCACATACTCCTATCGCTAGGGCAGGCATAAAGGAAGGACATGGTTCATCTAATCTCCTCCAGTTTGGGTTCGCAGTATCTCATTCCGTTTGCCCCCACGAGGCTACGACCTGTGGCTGTGAAAAATAAAGACTACCGCGAGTTTAAACGTAGCACACTTTCATGATCTCTTGCTACGTTAAGTCGTTAACATCATACGGCCCGCCAGTCTCGCAGACTCGCACGCCAAACATATCCAACACGATCACGCTTCATAAATTAATCGATCTTTTCGCAAAAGGGACGTCAACATGTGTGGATACAGCTTTCAAAACAAAAGACTTTCAGAAAAAACATGTGTGGACACTTCACAACCGATTTCATATCATATTCGGCTCATATGAGTCTAGCGTGCATAAACAAAATAAAATTAGATGTTTTTTATAATAAAAATAAAAATGAGTATATATTTCTAAATTGAACGAGAAATAACTATCTCTCAATCGACAGTCTTAGAAGTTGATTATTTTATCTAACGATTATTTAGGTAGTTGTACATTTTTAGACCTAAAGTTGTACAAATTATTTTGTGTAACTTTAGGTTTAGAGATGTGTAATTGATCAGTGGTTTATTGCATATCTCTAGACTTAGAATTGTGCAAACTATTTTGTGCAACCATAGATTTAACAATATGTAACTCCGCCGACTGAGAAATAACAATTTATCAAAAGATATAGCAAATCCATAACTAAAAATAGATATTTTTTACAATGTGATGTCTAGACAGGGACTCGGGGAGTACTCCTGTGCAATACCCCTCTCTTACAACATTATCATCATCGGAAGGATTACGCAACTATATTTTTCTTGGGTCAATTCCGGAGTACTAACTACAAGCTTTTTTTGGGATTGCAATTTGCAATTTGCAATCCTGAACAGGTGACGCACCGGAAACGAACCAGATGCCATCAAAAGTCCTTGCTAGTCTTCGACACACCATGGCGACGGCGAAAGGGCAGAGCTCGCAAGTAGCGGCACAAAGTACAAAAAGAGCCCTGTTCCAGGCGAGACGATACAGTGCCCCTAACTACTGTGCGGCGCCCGCAGTCTGACCAGACTACTGCCCTCTCCTCTCGTCTCCTTCCCCTCGTCGCTTCCTCCGCTTGGATCGCGCGCTCGAGCGTCCCCTCCGCGACGACATGGCCGGCGACGACGGCAACAACAACGGCGATAACAGCAACAACCAGGAAGAGGTTCAGATACAAATCGCAGGTCAGTTTGCATTTGGTTGAGGGTTCAGATTGTTTTTAGTTGAGGAAGTGATGGGAAACGGCGCAGAGTTTTCCTGTTTAAATTTGCTTCCCGATGTGTTCTTCGAAAGGAAAATTGCTCTCCGATGTGTGGAATCCTTGGTAGATAGATAGACAGTCATCCTTGGGATGCAATCGTGCAACCCGGCTTCTGTTGGGGCACCATAGATAAGATGTCATGTTCGTTTCCAGAGGAATTTGGTGGTCGGGAGGAAGCGCACGAGGTGTTTGATGAATTGCTTAACAGTGTACGGCATGTCAGTAGCATGGCGGAACGGGTTTACTCCGTATTTAGGAGCATGTGATTAGGTTTTTGAATCATCTATCCTTTTTAACCAATCCACACGCGCATGATTGCCAAATCCTTATTTCTGCATGTGCTCTGCGGGTGAGCACACGCCCGTTTGCAGTGCTCTTTTCCAAGGCAGTGTGCCGCCGTGCAGGTGAGGGGAACGCCATGTTGGCGTGTTTAGTTGGTGACGAGAATTCCTGTTGTTTGGCTGCCTTGATGGTCAGCTATATGCACTGCATTCCAAAAAGATGTAAAACTGTGCCTTCATTTAATCAGAACATTAGAGGGGAGCCCTACTTGTAACTGCATTACTGTTAGTTGTATGAATTCCTCAAGAGCATTTGGTCATGTCCTATTATTATCTATAATAAGCATTTACAGTTTGATGTGACCTGTCAATATTGCTTTCCAACTGTAAAATTACAGGACCATCTAAAGCCGCAACTTCTTCGTCCAGTGAAGCACCCCCACAAAGCTCTCCTGTTAAGCATTGGCAATGGTGGTTGATGGTGACATTGAACATGTTCTTTCTTGTGGCTGGTCAGACGGCATCAACACTCCTTGGGAGATTCTACTACAATCAAGGTGGCAGTAGCAAGTGGATGTCCACGTTTGTCCAGACTGCTGGTTTTCCGGTGTTGTTCATTGCCCTATATCTTTTTCGTTCAAAGTCACCTTCGACACAAACAACCACCAACAACGCTGAAGTTCCTGTCACCAAAATCACTCTGATATATATTGTCTTGGGGCTCATCATTGCTGCAGATGACTTGATGTATTCCTATGGCCTATTATATCTTCCTGTCTCAACGTATTCGCTCATTTGTGCTAGTCAGCTGGCCTTCAATGCCATCTTCTCATATGTCCTCAATGCTCAAAAGTTCACCCCTTTGATTTTCAACTCCGTAGTCCTCCTTACATTTTCCGCTTCACTCCTTGGAGTTGATGAAGATTCTCAGGGAACTAATGATATCTCAAAAGGGAAATATGTACTGGGTTTTGTGTTGACACTAGGAGCATCGGCCACATACTCACTTATTCTCTCTCTAATGCAAGTTACATTTGAGAAGGTTATTAAGAGGGAGACATTCTCAGTCGTGATTAACATGCAGATTTATACAGCACTTGTGGCAACATTGGCTTCTCTTGTTGGGTTATTTGCAAGTGGTGAATGGAAGACTTTAGAGGGAGAGATGCATGTGTTCCGCTCAGGGAAGCTATCTTATGTAATGACACTCTTGTGGACTGCTATATCGTGGCAGATAGCTTCTGTTGGAGTGGTGGGCTTGATCTTTGTGGTTTCATCACTCTTTTCAAATGTGATAAGCACCCTAGCTCTACCTATTATTCCTGTTTTTGCTGTGATTTTCTTTCACGACAAAATGGATGGAATAAAGATTATAGCTATGCTAATGGCCATCTGGGGATTTATTTCGTATGGCTACCAGCTATATGTTGATAACAAGAAAGCTAGGAAGACTTCAGTTGTGGAGGAGAATTCCTAAGTACTCGGTACATCGTTTTCCAGATAGATGCTCTTACCAATTTTAATTTGTTGGTACTGAGTGAGATACTAGCTGTTATTTATGGTTGATAGGAATTTCATCAAAGAAATGTCATTCTGCACCATTTTTCTAGGTATATAATGCTATTTATTTCTCCCTTTTTCCTATGTAAGGATGTATCATCATGAAAATAAAACAACAAAAATTATTTCAGAGACATGCTTTCCGAATTTTCCATGGTCCTGCAATCAGTTGCTTTCCTTGAATATTCTGGATTTGCTTATTGAACCATTGGATATTGTTGTATTATTGATTTGGTTCATTTTGTACTGTTGGTAGAAGTTGCTATTGTATGTTATCAGTTGCGAACTTCAGTACTTTAACATCTGTTTATGTGTCAAATCTCTTTCTTTGTGCAAGTATTATCATCTTTTTCTACTGTGTCACCCAAAATCTAGTTCAGAAATAGTAGATGGCTATCATGTGGAATAAAACCTTGTGCAAGGTGCAGCTTGATCTGGAGAAATTTTTGTTATTCCTTGTCCATAGAGTTGCCGCTTTCATCGTGTGGAGTGCCAACAATGTAAGAACACATGGAAAAAATGCCTATTCTCTGTATGTTTCCCACAGACCATAACAGTGACTGCCAAGAAGCACATACTCAGTGATAAGGTGTTCATTTCTTAGGACTATCGAACAAATGCCTTGCAGCTTGCACAGATATGAATTTAGTGTTTTATATTGCATGGTTTTATGCAAAATCGGGATTCCACCTAGAAGCATGTTATTCGTATTATATGACATAGAATACAAGCATGAACAGTGTATATACACCTCTAGACCTGTGTACATGTGAATTGTGATGCATGACCATGAAGCCTTATGAACAGCTCCATATCTCCAATTATGCAGTATACGAAAAATGTATAGTTTACAGTGTCAACTATTAAGCTCCATACATGTCTAATATAAGGAATCTGTGTAATTAGAATCAGAATGCTTGGTTATGATAATATTACCAGGCATTTACTTGTATCTTTGGTAGTTTGAGGGCAGGGTAACAATTCTGTTTGCAAAAGGTGTTTCAGCGAGGTATATTCAATGGTTTGATACAACTTATAGTTAACATTGACTCAAAGTATCTTCAATGACTGCCCAATTATTGTCATCTGAAATTTCTTGAAAATAAATTTTGACACTCCTGTGGAAGCCCAAGTGAGCTATATTTTTCCATCTGAAATATATTTGCATCGAATTTGGGTTTAGAGATGTCAAGCTGATATGAAACATGCAGCTTTGATGAATATAGGTAATAGTGGCAGCAAATCTGAAACTATTGTATTGTTATTGTAAGTATATATGTTTTGATCAATGAGGATTCCGCAGCTTGTAGGAAGCTGATAATACCTAAGCAATGGAGCTGACTGGAAGGTACCATCTTTGAGCATATCATTTCCTGGATTTGTCTATGAATAAGAAGTGTTCCAAAGGTGAGCTTATCAGTACAAGCTAATGGATAGAAAAAACATATATAGGCATATCGATTGACTGATTCCTATGAAATATGGTGACTTCTGATATTATTAGTGTATAGAAAGCAAGAAGACTTTGTCTTTCTATCTATGGAAATCAGTCTTACTATACACAGATCTATTCAGGAGTATTTTACCTATTCAAAGAAATTTATGTGCTAATGCTGGCTATGCACCTGTGTTGATGAACTAAGGTATTTGAGGCCTGGAAGCTGAAGATGGTTACTAATTCTCCAAGAATGGCTCATCTCCAACAATAGTATTGTTCAGAACAGGTAAATGGTGGCAGCTGTCCTTCTCAATATACTACTAGTTCTTGGAAGGGCTCAATGGCGACCTAGGGGCAGCAGCAAGTGCATAGCGGGATGATCCAGGCCCACAGTGACAGTGTGGCACAGCCCTTGTGCCCACAGTTCCTGTTACCACAGCTTTAGGTTGCTTTACCATACCTGTGTATGTCGTCATCACTGGCAAATTTATTCAATCGCATCATCTCCTCCTGGCAGTGTCAATATGTGCTCTCGTTGGTGTTAAGTCAGTTCTTGCTGAACATGGTCATCTTGTACCTCAGAAACCACAAATTCACTGCACAGATATTCAACTCTGCCAAGCTGTTTGCCTTCTGAGCTCTAGTCTTCGTGATGAACCTCAGCTCAACACAAAAAACAGTCTGAAAGGAGCTGGTAACACGTGTATATGCCAGGCCAGAGACGGAATTCCTGGCTATATATTAACTCTGCTGCAGCTTTGGGTTTTGGTGACCAAAGTGGGGGAAGGGGGGCTATCTTCACCGTTGGCATTCCGTCGCTTATAGCTATTTCTAGTAATCAGGACAGTTGTATTGCCACCGGCGCTGTTCATGACGATGATTTGTGATGAGATGGATGTGCTGAATGATGTTTGCCATTTGCGTGACTGTGTAGATGATTCGCGGGTTCCTCTGTAAACTTTTGATGGCAACTCACTGGTCTGACGACAAACAGCGTGCTACAAAGCTTTCATTCTCTCTGGAATTTCATAAGCTCTTCTCTAAGTCATATGTCAATTCCCCAATACTTCGTAATCGACACATTAAGCTTAACTCAGTCGATGGGTAGGAAAGTTTTGAGGGATTCAGTTGAGTTTTAGAAGGTGTTCACGAGGGGCGAGAAAGTGGAGGAAGAGGACGCCGTAGTGTATTCAGAACAGCCCGGGCTATTTGTAGTGGAATTTCTTTTTTTTTCAGAAAACGATAAGTGGGACAGGGTTCTGCTATTGCAATATAAAAAGAGATACCTCGTTTTAAAGAAAAATGGGGCATCTTACGATGCTCAGTTAATTACCAGGCTAAAATCACGATCATAACAGGCTTTCTACCTAGCTAAATTAGACCTAAAGCATCACCAAATGACCCTATCATAGCAATAAGCTAGCCGAGCATAACACAACAAATAACGCACATCATAAAGGATCAAGATATCAGCCTAGAGGGGAATGGTGAATAGGCGACAATAATTTTAACCAATTTTAGACTATTCTTACAATTATACGAAATTAAAGATTATCTAGAGCAAGAACAATATGAGCACAACTATAAACTAGATATCACACAAGCAAGTTGAATATGCTAGCAAAATAAAACTTACCATATGTAAATGCGAAAATAAAATAACCAATTGAGACAAGGTGCTTGTTGCTAAAGTTCGGATTCCAGGGGTAATCCTACATTTTCGTTGGAGAGCTAGATCACGTAGAACAAGAGTCAGCTTCCTCTCAAGCCTTTCTCCCTCGAGGATGCTCTTGTGCCTCCTCGACTTCTTTGATTCTTTCCTAGTCGAGATAAATCTTTACAAACTTCTTGAGGCTCACCACAAAGGATGAGAGCTCTCAACAACTCATAACAGTCTAGGAGACCCCCAATCTCTAAGAAAAATGAACTCGATGAAGTCTCGGAGATGAACTCAATGCTTTGCTTGGATTGGATCTCAAATCTTGCTCAAAACTTTCTCTTCCTCACAAGAATTCTCTCTTGATACTTGGAGGAGGTTGTGAGAGCTCTTGAGTATGCAGGAAATCAAATGGGCAAAGAGTTCTCCTTGCTACTAACAAGGGGGCTTATACAACACTCCCTAAAAAACTAGTCATTTGAGGAAATTGGCAAAATCCAGACAGTCCAGATTTGGCTGGATCCTCCGGATTTTGAAATCCCAACTGCTCTGGCTGACGTGGTAGTAATCTTTCTCCTGATCGGAATGTCCAAAGTATTCGGACTTCCACCCTGTCGGCGGAATGGGGCCCAGGGTCCCCCAAACCGCCAGCGGAGGCCAACCAGATGCCGCGGAGCGAGCCACGTGGCGATCGGGTCGGAGTAGACCCCGCCCCGGCCACCAAGTGGGTCCGGCGTTCAAGTCCGGGCGCTCGGGGGCCTTCCTCGTGCGCCGCGCCCGTGGGCCACCATCTGAAAGGGCCTTGGGCTCCCGAAAGCCCCAGGCTCAAGAATCGAGGGAGCACCCGGGGTCCTTCCCCGAGTGCCCGGCGTTCCCAGGTGCGTGGGCCCCAGTGGAGCGCTCGGGGCATCCCCCCGAGCGCCCCTCTCGGAGCCCCACCCATAGGGGTCCCGAGTGATTTCCCAGCGAGCGCTCCCCGAGCGCTCGGGGTCACTCGGGGACGCCCTGGGACAGCTGGCGCCCTTCGCGTTTGAAGAGGCCGCTCGGGGACGTAGGGCTCGGGGTCGTTGGGTCCCCCTGTGGGGCCCACTTCCGGCCTCGTCATCAAGTGGTTAGCTTCTCCCGCAAGCCTCTGCTCTGGCAGGGGCATTTAATGCATGTCATTTCGGCAAGGAATCCTAAGCCCTATGAGGGCATGATGTCGGTCAGGCCGGGCCCCACCCGCTCAGGCGATAGGTTCCTCTGCCTATCACTTTTCGCGTGATGATGGGCCCGTCTGACAGTTTTGTTGACCGACTGGGCGCGCCGCACCGCACGCCCCTATCGCTGTCACGCTTTTTGCCCCCTTGGGTCGCATCACCGCGTGCCCCGGTGCGCGGGCTTGGTCGCTGACCCCTGGGGCCTAGGAATGGGTGTTTCACCTATTCCGTCAGAAGGAGCCCGGTAAGTCTCCGTTTGCGGGACCCACCGGGAATAAAAGGTCTCAGATCCCCTGCTCGGAAGCATGGCGAGAATGCGCCCCGCGCGGAAGTCGGTGCCGTGCATTAAATGAAGGGCGTGGGTCGCCCTGTTGCGCCCACGTCACCGTTAGGACCCTTCTGGCCGCTGTGGAAACCCCCCAAGTATATAAGAGGAGGCCTAAGGCCATGCAAAGGGTTAGAGGATTAGTTCGAAAGTTAGAAAAGTAGTAAAACAAACACACATCCGCTCCCCTGGGCTTTCTTCTCCGGCTGGTTCCTGGAGCAAGGCAGCTAGGGTGAGAGCACTGAGGAAGGAACCCTTACTGCAAGCGAGACACCCCTTGTAATCCCACACAGATCAATACAAAAAACCAAAGCAGGACGTAGGGTGTTACACCTCCGGGTGGCCTGAACCTGGGTAAAACCTCTGTGTCTTCTGCATCCGATCCATCTCCTTCTCGATCCGTCTCCGGTTCATAAGAGAAGCTCTACTGCGCCCCCGGCGGAATCCCAAAGGGGGTCCAACCGGACCACCGCTAGAGGCGTCTCTACGCCGACACACCCGGACCCTTCAAAAATTCGAACTGTCCGGTCTGGGGTCTGGGCAGTCCAATACTGATGCGGACCCTCACATGGGTTGTCCGGTGTGAGAACTCTAGTTTTAGGGTTAATCGTAAGAGACATGAGGTGGAAGCCAGGTCAACTCGTGTTGCTGAGTTGACCCGATTCTTTTGAGCTATGTCGAGAGTTAGGTCAAGAGGAGGGTTTTTGTTGTGCATTCATAGCATACATGTGATTCATGGCATTTATCGTTCGTATACATTCAAATATAATTGGAAATTTAAACTTCATTACTTAAATATTACGGTACAAATGTGTTAGTACAACATTGTTACAAAATAAATTAGAAGAAGAAAATTACATGAGTGATTTCTTCTACCTATACAAAATAGCTAAATCTAATCTTCAAGTCTTGAGCTGTAGAAGAATACCGTGAGTCGGAGGGGGAAGCCTTCGGAAATGTTGGCGACATCCGAGGTCGTCGAGTATTGGGCACTCGAGACCGTTGGAATTACGCCGTTGCTGTGGGAGGCAAAGGTTTTTGAAAACGGTTTTGATATACAAGTGGATTCACTGGCACAATTCCGCCGACATCCGCAGGTTTTAGTTGCGGGGGCATAATAGTGCCGATGACCTAAATAGTTTTTAGTTTTAAAAATAGTTTTGTAAAACAATTTTATTTTTGAAAATGTCCAAGGTCCACGTGGCTAAGACCCTCATCGGATAAATCTAATATTTTGTATATTAGAGAGAAAAGAGGTGAGGAGTATTCAAAATAACTTTACTTTTTCCTAAAACTAAATTGCCTCCATGATTTTTGTCTTGAAAAGAAATTATTTTGCAAAGCAAAAATTTTAGATAAGGAAATCCATCCGAATGAATTATCTAGCAACCAACAGAAAATGGCTAAGGTAACTTAGCTCGCAAGGCAGCTAAAAGAGTAGGTAAGCCTCTGTAGCAATCCCAAGGAATACCAGTGTAGCCACGTAGCAAGCAAAGCAAGCAGGAGTTGGCAATACTAGCCCAAAGGAGGCCTAGGAAATCTCGGTTGGAACAGTACTCAGGCAGCTAAATAAAATCATTTCTAGTAGTAGTCGCCACCAGGACCAGTTTAGAGCAGCTGAAAGACTAGCTCCAGGAAAAACCAGAACTCAGGAACACCGAAGGCAGCAGGGCACATTGAGGATTAGCAGAACCTGTAGGAGTTAAGCCACAAGGGTAGCAAGAGAGCAGGCCACTAGCAGGACCAGGAGCATAAGGGAGGCCACGGCCATGAGGAAAAATCAGCAAGCTTAGGAGTCAAGCTTGTCTTTGTCCAATGTTAAGGTAAAAACCCCATCCAAAATCATCATAGCTGCATATGCACCTGAATACCAACTGGATGTAATGGATGAAGGGACCCTCAGATTATAAAATCGTCATAGGGTTTTCAATAGGCAACAATGGTAACAATATGTTCTTACCAGATTTTCTGTTTTCAAACCTTTCCAAGTTCTTCTCTCAGGAAGAGTGTCATCATATACTTTTATAAGGCAACAATTAGGCAACCTCATAGTGTATTTGTTCTTATCAGTATGTAAAACACCCAGGTCATAATATAGATATGTACCATGCTTCATATAGTAAACATCATCACTAGCCAGCCAGAACCAAGTGCAGTATACATTCTTATCTAAAAATGATACTTTTCTCAAACCTAGTTCTTGAGTTGGAGCATAGCAAATGGGGAATAAACTAAGGGTAGCATCTGCTCTTATCAAAAAAAATTTAGGATCACACGTATAGACATATATGGGAGAAACAAAAGATGACTAAGATCACTTAAGCATATGTTCTTAAATCAAAATAGCATCTATTCTTACCTAAAAGGTTACCCTTCTCTAAACCTTTTTCTCAAACAAGCAAATTATCACCGAATCAAGACTAAAAATCAAATGCAGTAGTCTATTCTTATCTTATCTAACAAATGGGACATCAATCTGAAGTGTTCAAATGAGGAATTAGCATGTAAACAGTAAGAAGGGTCTAAGACCAGGTATAGTTTTGTTCTTGTTAAACTAGATTGGCCAAATAGCATGACCATCGGATTACAAGGGCATCAGCATCACAAAAATCAAGCTCTAGCCAAACTCACATCGGCCATGGGTAGCAAGAAGTTAAATCAACCACAAAGGAACCCTAGAACTAAATCATGGCAGAGGGAAATGGAAGAGCCAGGAAGAAGAGAGGGGTTTAGAACACACTTATCTGTGGTGGACGACGGCGGCAACTCCACCGCACCGCCGGCGAGGGGCGGGTCCAGCGGAGCACCGCCAGTGGCGGGCTTTGACGCCGGACCACAGACCACCTCGGGCGGCGTGGTGAGGCAACCGAGGCAGCCACCAAAAGGGAGCGACCGGGGCGTGCGTTGGGGCATTCGCCCAAGGTGGCGGAGCCGAGAGAGGCCGCGGGAGCCGGAGGGCAACGACAGCGTGGGGAGCAACCGCTCAAGACAGCAGCGCACGCAAGGGAAGGAGAAGGCCCGCATCGGCGGGGACGGCCAAGGGTTGGATCCGAGGCGGCGGCGGCGCCAGGGAGAAAACTCGGGAGGCGTCGGCGGCGCATGGGAGAGAGAGGGAGTTGAGAAGGAATTTAGGGATTTCAGGTGAGGAAAGGGGCAAGGAGATGGGTGCAGGTGTGACCGAAGAAAAAAAAGAGAGAAAAGAAAGTAATGAAAGAAATAAAGCAAAATAAGGAAGTGGAGACATATTTATATATGTATTTACATATTTTAGTAGGTGAGTTAAACTTAAAAAGAAGTTTAGGCTTATCTGAAATTATAAATTTTTCTAAATTAAATAAAATATGTGCTCCTCTCTAAAGAAAAGAAATAAACACTAGTTAAATCTAAAATCCTAACTTAGTAAATTAATTCAACTAAAAGAGAATGAGGGAAAATAGTGAACTTCAAGTAAGGTAAATCAAATGTTAAGATGACTAAGGTTTAGTTGTTCCCTCGAGTAAATTAAATCTACCGAGCAGTGCTGTAACGGCTTATGTCTGAATTTCCTTAAAAGTATTTTAATACACCATTCCTGCATATGTGAATAATGCCATGTCATTTGCATTCATCCTCGGAAATTTTTCTAAAGCAAGTCCTTATCGGACATTATTGCTTTTTATCAGAGGCCGGAGTTCAGCAGGCAAACCAGTCGAACTCCACTACCTATCCGTTACCAGGCAAGTCTAGTTTCTTGTTCATATCCGTTGGAAATGTTTTACAAAGTTTTCCTCTTGTCTATAACATGCACAAAAATGAAAACTATTTTCTAAAGATGAAACAATTGTTATTTTATTTTGGATCGTCAATTTTTGGGCGTGATCATGGTGGGTGGTGAAATCCTAGAAAGGTGCCGGAGGCACATTGGAAGGTGGATTTCATCACAAGGGCTGTTCATATAAGGTTAAAGCAACAAATGATCGATTGTGCTTAAGCGCCGTAATGATCGCACATACCACATACCCTGTATGGGCGGGGCTGAGCCAAAGTACCTTTGCCATAGGTCATACTCCCCTGGGAAAGAAAGACTTCAATAGTTGGATCTAGAGTATCAACTGTTGGGAAGGTGGTGTTAGCCGTTGGCTATCCACAACGCGTTGGATCTGTAGTATTAACGTGAGATCGGTAGTCCCTGGCCTGTTGTGCGGGACTACGACGTGGGGTATGACTGAGCGGGCGGTGATACGGCTCTGTGACCACAGGAGTGTAGATGAGGTTTGGCCACCTCAGATGCATAACTGTAGTCGTTTGCGGGTACAGTTGCGCACCTCTGCAGAGTGTAAAAAATTGTGGCTGAGTCACTCCATGTTCCTAGTTGGAACTGCGAACGCGGCAGGAAAGGAGTCCATCGGGGATCCTAGCAGCCTGTAAGACATGAGATCATAGTCTCTTAAATTAAAACTTGACTCGCTTACCTTACAAAATTACTTTTGAAGAGCATTGCTTTTCTCAGTAGATAGTGCATCAAATACCTATTTGTTATTCCTGGACTTGTTGAGTACCTTCTGTATTCATCCCTTTACTCTAATTCCTTTGATTAAACTGTGAGCCGACGACAGAGATGGAGGGGGTATACGTCGAGGTCAACGAGGAAGTTCCCGAAGAGCAGGCGTCGATGAAGGAGGACGAAGGCGTTGATTACTATATCGAGTACCGAGACGAGAATATCACTGAGTAGAAAAGTAGGACGTTTGAATAGAGAGTTGTAGATAAGGCTTTTACTGTAACCAAATGATAACAGTTTTAAATTCCCCGTACTTTTGGGAATAAGTTTGTAAGACTTTGTATTTTTGCTGTAAGTTGAAACTTCAGTTTGTAAAATATGGACCGCTACAATGCTTCTGGTGTGCTACTCTGTATGATGTATTACGGACAAGAAGGCACTTTGTCTGCAATATGTCAAAGACCCGTATATTATCCAGGAGGGTAATATGTGGGTCGCCGCATCCGGGTTGAGGTTCAGGCAGTCTAGTACTGATCTAGACCCTCATCCGGACTGTCCGGGCTGAGGTCCGGATATTCACTAGATAGTCCGGAACCTCCAGGATGAGGTCTGGATTTTTTCAGATTTAGGATTAAGGTTGGCTTTCATGACTTTTGGGCGACAAAGATTATAGCAATATGCATTGAGTCATTTCACGACATTTTTATCAACTCCCTCTTCATAGTACGGCATACCTATACTCAAAATGACTTGCGTCACTAAAACTTACGCAATTTAATCTTCATGAGATTTCGCTGTCTGCTTTTCTCCTTTTTATTTTGAGGGGTCATCAACCATTTAACTTGTTGACTTCCTAGAACCAAAACGGTTCAATTACATCATAAAAATAGTTAGTCCCTTAGTCGTTTATCATTAACCACCAAAACCTATATAGGAGGCTAAGATGCACTTTCACATTATCCACTAGCAAGACATTGATGTTATTATCGTCACCACCACACCCCTGATCAGGAGATTTCGACTTCGCATGAAGAAAGCAGCAAAGAGGGGCCCCCATCGTCGCACCACAGTCGCTGGAACATGACCCAATACACACCATCCTTCCAACTCCACCAGCCATGTAGCATCGTTACCACACATCGTGGTGCGACGCAGATACCACAGCTCCAACTTCATGACCACCAGCTTTGTCCAAGGAGAAGAGCGGGGCACGCCAACCATGTCCTACAAACCCGGAGTCGCCGGTCATACACCGACGCTAGGTGGCAGTTCCAACTTCACCAAGGTATCATTGTTGCCACTGTCTCAACCACAGGGTGACGCCAGCTGCCAAGCATGGGATAGAAGGTCCAAACCGAAGCCTCCAAGGAGGACATGACATCGAAGATGTTGCCGTTACCCGATTCAAAAACCCGGATCTAGGTTTTCACCCGGAGAACATCCTTAGGGTACAAAAATGGGCAAAGCTCCATGGCAACACCCCAACAAGAGGAACGATGCCCGAGGGCATCGTCGTGCTGGCGCAAGTAGAAACCCAACCAAAGATTTCACCCGGAGCCCCAGTACCACACCAACCCCACCATCCCATGCTAGCAAGCCATGACATCGTAAGGGTCGTAGATAACCCCCGCCGCTGGCCGTTGGCCACAGGGGCCCACGAAGAGCCGGGCGAGGGCCCCCATGGCTACCGCACACAAGGGCAGCACCTTGCCGGGACGTCGGAGAGTAGAGTCGAATGACACAGCCCACCGCACGTAGCCGGCGGCCCCGCAAGGACCAGCCGTACATGCCAAATCCGGGCACCGGCCAAATCCAAGCCTGCACGTGTTGCCAAGGCCCACACACGTGGCCACTGGCCGGCAACATCGCTAGGGCTGCACGGGCCGAATCCGGCAACAGCCACACACGCAGGCGCCACGAAGCCGGTCGAGCCGCCACGGAGACACCACCGAGCAATCAAAAGACAAGCCGTTGGCAGCCGCGTTTCCTATACTGGTCCCATGATAAGTAGCCAATACACACAAGTTAGTTTGAATATCATTGACATACACGTATAAATAGATATTCATAATTTAACCGACCATCATGGTCGGGTCCAAGTACCTGAAGCCCAGTGGCTAAGAGTCTACAGCGGAAAACAAGCGATGGTGCGGCCCACCGATATGCCTTACCCTACAGGCAACCGACTAGGGTTAAGCTCTAGCTTTCGTAGTCGCTATCGTCCTTGGAGAAGTATTCCTCATCGTCTGGCCAAATCAACAAGCCAGGTGAGTACATTGAATGTACTCGCAAGCAATCCCGCAAGGGGTGTATAACGGCTATATTCATGCAAGACTTATTTTTCAAAGGAGATAGACTAGCCTAGGTTGCATATTGGATGAAAAGTAAGTTCTTAACAGTAGTGCGTTAATAGGTTAAAAGGCATTTTTGACAAACCTCGTCCGACGAATAACTTAGCGAGACGGTAGAAACCAACTATTGCCTTCCACAGCTCCTCACCGAGCATTCATAACAAGACCTCGCACCACCGCCGTGTGGCACGACCTCAATCCCACTTTTGCGGCTCCCGCTACTGACGCATAGCTCATACCGCACACTACGGGCACATCATGCTTGCGTCCTTAAATCCATGACCCACATTTTTAAATCAAAGTCAGTCTAACCAAGGTGTGGCTTAAACCAAGTTATGTCCATGACTGCGGACGTAGCTATTCAAATAGATTTTTAACACTCTGTAGAGGTTGTACAGCTTTACCCACACGATGTGATCCTCTCTTGTTGCCAAGATCCGGTGAGTACACTTCACGAGGTGTACCGGTAGGGATTACACAACGATACTTTTCCTCCATCTAGCCCTAGCGATGAACTAGCCAGATGAGCCATTCGCGCACTACTTGTTAAACCACGCCACAATGCTGACTCATCTTTATGTTGAACAACTTCCTATGCTAAACCGCGAGAAGGCTCTCTGGAGTCTACCCACTTTTTGCACTTTCCACCTATCGCCTACGGGTTCGTACGCTGGTACCAAGTAGAGTATTTGGTCAAGTCCTTCCCATAAAGGACATGTGGATGTACGATATGAACTTGGCCGAGCGGCACTTAGATTTGGTCCTCAATTGATTTGAACAAGACTCCAACAAATCCCAAGTCACACAGGACTGGATTCCTACTGATGCCACATAAGGCATCCTCATTTCGACAATTCTTCCTCCAAACACCACATTATGTCTCTCACCCAGATCCAAATCAACTCCAGTTTTGATTTAGGGCATTGACGAAAAACCTTTTCACAAATAACTTTCCCCATGACGATGGACACCTCCCCGAGGCTCCATCCTTCACACGAATAAGTATTTCATATCATGTAACCAAAATTTTATTATCATCAGGCTGGCACTAGCTTAGCTACGATATCCTAAGTTCCCGACGGTGTTATCATGCCGCTAGAGGGAATAATCCTAGGTCTACAAGGATGGATATATTGATCACATGCAATAATAGGTCATAGCTACGTCTAATACAAAATATTAGTATTATCAACATAGCATGCAGGGTTCGCAATCAACATAAGTAAAATTTGAAAATATAGGGTTAAGCATGATCAAGGCGGGGATGCTTGCCTGGCAAGTGTTGGGCCGGTGGTGGTATCGCAAACCCAGAGTCCTCACGATTCGTTGATCGTCGGAACTACACGATGCATGAGACGCCGACTAAATCAACGGCGCGAGTAAAAACCAATAACACCAATTACGAAACCAGATCATCAATTCATGCATTCATGGAATGTTAGATTAACTGCTGGCTGTAAAAAGTTCTCAGGGGTTGACTTGGGTGTTTTCTTTTTTATTATGCTACGCAAGATATCAAGGGCATGTTGCCGAACTAGGGTTTCTTTGCTTCTAATTAGTTTATTGCAAAAATATCATACTTCAAGTTTCCATTTTAACTATGGGTGGTAATATGCCCATCATATTTTTCTTTTGGAACCTTTACTCCAAAAATTTGAGCCCCTGACGTTAGATAATCATTTAAACACATATCAAAATACCATAGGTCTTTGTACCATTTTTGCTATTGAAATAAAAAAAATTGGGTACTTAAGATTATAATGGTTCCAAAATTTTACTTTTGACCGGGAAAAGGATTCGCTTCATTCGGGGCCAACTTGAAAGAGATATGCATACTTAAACTTGGATTATATTCAATTTTTAAATTTTAAACTATTTCACAAATTATGCAAATGGTACTAGTAGAAAGTTCATGAAGTTTTAGGAAGTTAGGAAAAAGGGTCGTTTAATTTTGATAAGTGGTTTTGGATAAATCAGTGTCCGGAGGTTGGCTATACAATGAACGCTCTTTGTTTAGCCTGAATCTGCTTTAGATGGTGAGGTAGATGGCGTATTTTCTAAATACGTCTTTGGTAATAGAAGGTGGAAGTGGACGGAGTTGAAAGGGGATTACGCCTTCTATACACAGAGGCGTGTGAGGTAGGTTACATTTTTCCAGCATGGGACACGTAAAGAGGAAATGCGCCTTCACCCGATAGGGGTGTAGATACGGTTGGGCTTGGGCTGCTGGTGGGGTCGGTCGGGGGCTGCTGTTTGACTGGGCCACGAGCAGGTCACGGTCGCCTCTGGAGAGAAGAAAGACAGAGGTAGGCGGGGGTAGAGGGCGGCGGTGCTCTCACCAGAAGCTCACGCCGGTGGAGTGAAGCCTGGCGGCGGTGAGGCTCAGTCGGAGTCTTTGCCGGCGTGCAGGTAGATCCGGGAGGTGGAGTTTGCGGGATGGTGACCGGGGGCTCACCGGTACGTTGCTGGATTCGCAGGGTGATGTCATGCGGGGCGGCGGTGCTCGCGACCGGAGCTGAAGGAGAAATGACCGCGGGGAAAACGGGCTCGCTGAGAGGGGATGGAGCCCAGCCGTCGCTCGAAGGAGGTAGCTCGGGGGGAAAACACGCCCGGGGGGGGGCGGGGGTAGGAAAAGGAGCTTGGTCCTTTTGTAGCACCGGAGAGAAAAGAAGCTTGAGGAGTAGAGGAGAAGAAATGGGGGAGATGGATGCTCGGTAGGGTGGAGGCAGAGAAGAATTTGAGAAGGGCTCGAGCTGCTCGGGTCTTATAGAGGTTGGGGAGGAAGAGATAAGAACGGAGAGAGGTGAGGCACGGGCCGGCGATGGAGGGGAGCAGGGAAGGGGTACGGCGCTGGTCCTGGCGCGGGGCAGCGGATGGAGCTCGGGTCCTTATAAAGATCGAGGGGAAGGATAGGAATGGAGGAGGGCGAGGACGCGTGGCCAGCGAGGAGGAGCCAACAGTCCGGCGACGGGGGTCAGCAGGGAGGGGTCTGGCGCCAGTCTGTTGCGGAGCTTGTGGCTGATGCGGCCTGGCTCGGGGCTGTTGGAGCCCTCGGCTGCTGCGCTCGATTGCAGAGGAGAGAGAAAAGGAAGAGCACGGGCGACTTGGGGAAGAAGATTGGGAGAGTGAAGGTGATGACAGGTGGGCCCGGGTTTAAAAGCAAAGGAGAAAAGGTGCTTTTGGCTGGTGCGCTAGGGGTGTAGCTTTAGCAGGAATATATATAGGTAAAGGAAAGGGCAATAGTGTACACAAAAATTTCACAGAGAGCAAAAAGGGCAAAACATTTTGAAGGTTGACCAACTTCCTAGGAAGATTTTTGGAGGGTTAAGAATAAGGAGAAATTTGACCATCTGGAAATTGGATTTGCATGCAAGTTTACTATTATTTAAAATTTTGAAATTAGCAAAATCTTCCAAGCATTGTTTGAGTTACGTATGATTAAATATACTCCCTCGCATTTTTGGGGGTTTGTCCTAAGTGTTAAATTTAGGATTTATAGTTTATGGTCCGCATACGTCCATAACCCATTTTCGAAATGATTTGGTAAAGTTGCTCCGAGTCCCACCATGTATGTATATATGTATGTATGTATGTATGTATGTATGTATGTATGTATATATATATGTATACGTATATATATATATATATTATTTATAGAAATAGTTTTAGAATGTCGCAGATAACTGTGGGACATTTTCAGTATACTTTTAGAGGGGAGTTAAGGCACTGACGTATGGACTTAGGGTTCCGGCCTTTTCTCGGGGGTGAAAGCCTAGGTTTACATATACGTGTATATATAGATGTACGTGGGTGCAAGTGTAGGTGATGACGTAAGCACTACACATGTTTTCAGGGGGTGTCGAGGGAAGAAAAGGGAAGGTAGGGTTTTAGAGTTCATGCTTGTTCGGAGAATTCAAGTTAAGGTACCGGGTGTAAACGCACACATACACTTGGAATTTTAGTGTATATGTGGACGTTTTGAGATGAAGAGAAATAGGGAGGATCCTGGCAAAGGTATTTGGCCAGGTATATATGCTTTGATATTGCGGATAGATCTTGCTACCGTATAGCTTCAGGTTCCGATCTAGGGTTAACTTGGCAAGATGAAACAGAGAGGTGTCGAGGGGTTAGGGCCTCGACATCCTAGGGTTCTAGGATACAATGGGGGTGAAGGTGAGGTGCATGTTTAGCACAGGAGAAGAGAGGCGGCTTGGGTATTGCAGGAGTAGCTTAGGGTTACAGTATATTGGAGTAGAAAGAAAAGGCAAAAGCTTTTACTTTGTGTTATTCTTACGATCCAGCTCAGACAACTATTCAACAAAAGTTTTTATTAGATTCACTTAAATTAACTTATTAGAAATAAAAGTTTTCGTTAACTTTAATTTTCGGTTATTAGAAATCAGGGCGTTACACCGAGCCGCAGAGAGCTGCGTCCCCAACCATCAAGACGCACCACGGTGTCGGAGACCAGCCTGCCTGCCACTAAAAGGTGGCAGGCCCCGTCGCCGGTGGCAACAGCTGAGAGAAGCATTAGAAGAGAGGACTAGGATTGGGTATCTAGGGCCCCCGGTGCCGCCATCAGAGCGACAAGGGAGGCAGCTGCGTCGTTCATTTGGAGTGGAATGACCGAATGAGTTTTGTGATAGATCCGTATTGGATGCCATGCTCCGTATTGGATGCCATGCTACCTGATTACAGCCCGCCCAAACCAAACAGTAATCAAGTTATAGTGTAATCTAACTACACCACAAAGTAACCGAACCAAACAAGTTTTCTTGACCTGCAGCCTCACGTTAACCTATGGCAAATTGACAATTGACAAGTCCACTCTTAGGTCACTCAGTCAGTCCATTGACTGCCAATTTTGCAGGCTTTGCTTCAGTCTTTGGTATGATCAGTTGGGCGTTAGCAAGAAGCTACAGCACACATGATCATTACCTCGGATGGTCCTAACGGCTCTTCATTTAAAGGCTTTATTCGTTGTGAACCTTCAACGAGCATCTATTTCCTTTGCTCATACACAAAACATCAAGTATTCAACTGTGCTCACTCAAGATAGACGCTTCTATCCTCGTACAGTATTTACTAGCAGCTGCGGACCCGAGCTTACCTAGTCCCTTTGAAATCAAAAATAGAAAAAGTGCAATTGTAAATTTAAAACAAATCTGAAAAATTTACATACATACGTGCGGGAATACTCTATGCCCTATCTCCACCCCTAATCAACCTCTTAACAGTTATCACACTCGAGACCTGAGAGTTTGTTGCAACAACGCACCCACTCACAACTCACAAGTTCAACCTTTGCCGCAAAGAAAAAACCGAGCAAAAAGGAGCAGCACGCACTAAGACGGCCGGTAAGACCACCAGAGCAGATGTGCCCCGGCCGACAAGATTCACCACCGCAACGAGGGGCGCCGGACACCACCAGGGCATGCAGCGCTAGCTTTGCTGCTCGCGTGAGAAAGCCTGGAAAGTTAAGGGAAAAACGAGAAGATTACAACACGCTACGGCTCTTTGGCTCTGCAGCCCGCAACGACAGCACGGCGGCGGTGGTCAACCATACGCACTAGCGCCGAGCCGAGCCGAGTTTTCCCCGTCATCATCATCACGCGTCGATCCACCCAGCGCTAGTGCGTAATCTCATGTGCGCGTCTCATCGATCTCACCGATCGGAGCCGTTCGCATCCGTCGCGGTTGCGCTGAGCATCACTGCGAAAAGTACCTGCACTAGGATTGCTTTCGAAGCGAGGGTCTGGCAAATGGCAATCTCTCCTGGCCCAGTTTCATGATGGCGTACTGGCCGGGTTCCGTTGCTGTGTCATGCTTGGTCTGGGATGTGTTCGGGTAACATACTCACGTCACATGTGTAGTGCTTAAAAAATGACGGACAGGGTAATGTAGAGATTTCTTTGAGCCCATCAACCATGCTTGAAAGGCAAGAGGTGCCCAGAGCAGTAACTAGTGCCTAAGTTTGATAACGTGATGTTTTCTCAAGAGTGAAGTGCGACATTTTGTACCACTTAGGTCATGAACTTAGGAATTTGCACATTCAAAGCCTTTTTCATTCACGGGATTCAAAAAATGTAGCAATAAGAAATATTTAAGAATTAAATATCATGACACATCAAAATTTTATATGAATTGAAAACATATGAATAAATAATATAAGTTGTTTGGTTACACCACAGGAGAAAACTCAAGAAGTTTTCTTAAAGTATTAGGTGTTTACCAATTTCTTATGAATTCTTTTGAATAAAAAAGACCCTTAGATTTCTAAACTTGGGTAGACGTATGAATAGTCCAAACCTTGGCAACTAATGATCATTTAGTATGGTCCCTTTGAATCAGCAACGCATTTTAATTAGTTCAATTTCCCTGTTCATCCCCCCGCGCATAATCCATACTATCAAACAGTCCTTGGGGGACATATGCAGGTTTACTTTTCAACTGCCTAGTGGCAGGACTCCTTCGTCGGCGACACATATCCACATTTTGCTGCATGATTAGGACATCATCATTAGTAATAGTAGTATTCCTAGATCTTAGCGCCTGATATACAAAACGTGAAATAAGTTGAAACCGAGGAGCCGAAGGCGAATCCAAACTCTACACGCAACTACAGGTCCAACGGTGACGTACGTAAAGCTTGTGTTACGCACACATTTTTCTCTATTTTTTCATGTCTCTGATGACAGCAAATCCGGAGCCACATCTGTAACACGAGTGAGCCACATCTCCCAGTAGCCATTTCAAACAGAGAGATAGAAAATTATAGAAAGCAAGCGTAAAGTCTAACCTTTTGCTTAGGTTAACCAGCTAGCAGGTCATCTGTAACACGAGTGAGCCACATCTCCCAAGAACAATGTCAAATGGAAAGAGTATATGGGCCAGTTCTTTTCAGCTTGAGCTTATCCAGAAGCCAGCTTAATCTTCTCTACGTATAGAAACTGCGGTGAGGAGAAGCCCTCAGAAAATTGGCATACCCAAGTACGTTCAAACATCCAGTGGGACGGTTATTTGCATGCACTTCTTCGATGCATACATCAAGGAAAACCGTATGGGCAACGGCATCCCACGTAGCTTTGCTAGATTTCACTTTCTCCATCTATAAATATGCACAATACGAATGTAAAAATCCCCACCGTATATCATACAAATACATTGATCAATATGATAGCGTTTCATAATTCGGAACATTCAACATTTTCTAGCAATCATTGCATTAAGATGACACTTATGCAAAGCCATAGCTAAGGATAAGAAAAATTATCTCCTATTCAAAAACAATACAGAATAATAGTATTTGTTTCTGTGCACATCTCAAGTCTTGGGAGTAATTATCCAAAATGGAATATGGCAATAGTTTGCTACAACTGAATAAAATCATAAAAATCATACGAGAGCTTGCAATGTGTTTGTCTCACAGTGGAGAAATGTCAATGTACAAGTAACACCATGCCTTCTTTGCAATGCAAACACTGATATACACATACATGTCATATACAAAGCACAATTCAAAATCTAACTCTTCACATTTTGTCACTCTTCACTGTCTGTACAAGCGCTGGAGGAGGCTGGTGCCAGACGGTAGCGTGGAGGTGGCGTCGTCGGGTGGAGGAGCGGGCCGGCGGCGGCGGCGACGGGTGGAGGAGCTCACCGGCTGCGTCGGGTCGAGGGCGGCGGAGGGGGCGCGGCGCTGTCGCGTGGAGGAGCGCGGAGGCGGAGGGAGCGCGGCGGCTGCCTCGGGCGGAGTAGCGCAGCGTCGACGGCGTCGGGTAATGGAGCGCGACGGCGAAGGCGGCTGCGTCGGGTCGACAGATCTGGGCGGCGGCGTCTGGTCGAGGGATCTCGGCGGGTGGCGTCGGGTGGCGTCGGGCGGAGGGAGCTCGGAGGCTGCGCCGGGTGTAGGGTGGCGAAGGGGGTGCGGCGGCTGCGTCTGGGCGACGAGCACGGCCGTCGGCAGCGTCGGGTGGCGCCCGAGGGTGTGAACCCTAGCACCGCGTCGTGAGGGTGAGAGGGAGCAGGGGAAATGTGAGGAGGAAGAGGGCGTTCTGTTCGGGCTAATTGCGAAGCGGTACGCGGTGGCAATGCTCGGTAAATAGATGGGCAAGTTGGAGGGCAAATTTCAAATCGGTGAAATAAGAAGCTCGGGAAGCTGCCCTTGTGAGGCTTTTTTCTACCAACGAGAATTGGGCTGTGGGCTGCCGGGAGAAGCTTCAAAATTTATCAGTTCTTTTCGGCTTGGACTTCAATGGACCTATATGCCACTCTAAAAGCTGAAAAGAACTGGCCCTATATCTTATATTGTACTTGTAGTATAGTATATTGTTGCAGTAGTACTACCAGTAGCTACCATTTTGATACGGTGATGGCACCAGGAACAAGTTAACAAAAGGACGGGTCCATCCAAATTCCAAAGAGCTAGCATGTAAACACAAAACAATATACTAGTTCTAAATAGCATGTAAGCACAAATGCACAAAACAAAGTAAGTTCACACATCATAATCAGCCAGCCACGATGCTGCCCACACGAATACAACATCATCATCATCACACACATTCACATCGTGGACAGCCCACTAGTCACCAGCAAAAACCTGAGGCGAGACCAGAGAGAATCTTCTCCAATTGCTGTCAACTTACGTATAATTCAAGATAATTATACTGCTTCACTAACAAGACGTAATGAACATGGTTTTTCTTCTTCTTTTTACTCCTCTGGTCGCTGTGCAAAAAACGGAGTGAGCAAGATACTCAATTACTCCACTCAGAGTATGCACAAAGAGGTTGGGATAATTTAGTATAGTTTGGTATACCAGCAAACGAGTAATGGATGCACAGGGAGCCATAAATATGCTGCCTGCCTCCATGTGAAAGGTCTGACCAAATGGAATTGAATTGATGCATTTCTCATGGAGTAGGGAGACTAGTGGTGCTCCAGTATTCATGGACCGTGGACTCAGATTCAGAATTCATTCAGACACAAAAGCAATCAAGAACCTTCTTTAATTATTATTTTTGGAGAACAAGAACGTTCTTTTAATCGTACTCACACACACTCTCTCTCCCCTTTCATCAGATCTCTCTCCAGCATTTATTTCGACCTGTACCATACACATCACTATATTCATTCTTAATTCCAAGACATCAAAGCATAGAACTAGGGCTACTTAGAATTTTGCAAATCAGAATCAGACAGCTAGCTGTACAAATAAACAAGCAGCTCGTTACAGTTTCACAAAATGTTCGGCTGACAAGCAGTAGTAACCTATATGTCAACGACGTGGTTTCGGAGTATGAAATCTTACAGACTCTTCTTCACAAATGGACAAAATGTAAATCCACAAAAAAAAAGGAAAGCTAAAAAAAGAAGACTGAGTAATTGGGATTAGGTGGTAATGAGCGCGGGAAGAAAAGATTAAAAAAAGGAAAAAGGAGAAGGAGAAGATCACCGGAAGCGACCACCGTCGGCGAGCTTCCTTGAGCGGCAGCGTGTAATGGAGGCGGCGGAGGAGAGGCTGTGGAGCGGGGACGGCCGGAGCTCGCTCGAGAAGGTGCCGGGGTCAGGCGGCTGGGCGGCGCGGTGGCGGCGCCCGGGGCTGGGCCGCACGAGCGGGCTGAGGCAGACGGCGAAGCCCATCGGCATGCTGTTGGTTTGGCGGCGTCTGCATGGGGTCTTCCGCATCGGGGAAGGAGATGGCCGCCACGGGGGTTCAGCGGGCGAGCTGCTCTCCTCGCCGCTGCCGTGGCTGTCCCTCTCCGGCGAGAGCCCCCTGTTGCTGACCGCGCGGCAGGAGCGCCTGGGCGGCGGCGACGGGGGCAACGCGGCGCCGGTTGGCACCTGTTTCTTGCGGCGGCGCGGCATGATCCCAGCGAGCCAAGAACGGTTCTTCCTCTCCTCGGCGCGCCCCTTATCCTTGTCCTCCGATCTGTGGTGGCTGTGATGGTGATGGTGGTTGCCGAAGAGCGTGGCGAGCACGGAGAATTTCCCGGCGCGCCGCTTCTCGTACCCGATGTCGCCTTCCTCGAGCGCGCCGCCGCCTCCGTAGGCCGCGGGACCCACCTGCGGCGTCCGGAAGAAGAGCAGGCTCGGGTGGTTCCTGAACCCTCCGGCGCCGCCAGAGGAGTCCGACTTCCTGCGGGACACGTACGGCGACACGGACCTCGGGAACGCCGGGGCCGCCGCCGCCGTCTCCACCGCCGCAGCGGCGGCCGGACGAGAACGAGGAGGCGTCGGCGGCGACGACGCGTCGTTCTGCGCGGCGGCGAGCGCGAGCAGGCGGTCTCGCAGGCACGTGGCGCAGACGCCGCCGCCGGCCTGGTACGGGTGCCTCTTGCACCTCATGCCCATCTCATCTCCCTGCGCCCGTCGCCACCTGCGCGCGGTCCCTGGGCACGGCCATGACGGAGCGGCAGGAAACGAGGCGGAAGCGGCTGCTAAATTCTAGCGGGCCGAGACGCAGGCACGCACCTGCCTTCCTTTTTCCTCTCCTTTCCTCTCGGGTTTGCTTAAATTTAGGTGGGTTTTTGAAAATGAGATTGATTGGCCAAGGTGCTGCAGGTGTGGGGAAAAAATGCGATCTTTTTTTCTTCTTCCGTCAGGGAGGCCGCGGCCGAAGCGGGCTTAAATAAGGTTCGGAGAAGGGTGGAGATAGATAATGATGCCTGCAGGGAGTGGGCGACGTGTTTGAGTGCTTGACTGCGTTTCGGACGATCGTCTTGCTTGCGTTTTGGTTTTGGTTTTGGTTCGAGTTTGCTTTTCTGTTATTGGTGAGAGGAGATGGAGATGGTACATTTGTCGTTGGACCCAGTTTGTGTTGGGTCCCGTTTCCGCTTCGTTAAACAGTGGCGGCCGCTGCCGCCTGCCGGTGCACGTTGTTCACAGTGAGAGTATTGCATGTGCTGAGCAAATCTCGAAAGTTGTATTTTGGATTTGGCCTTTTTTACGCCCCCACCTCCCTTCCCCTAGAGAGCGTTCATTTTTAATTCAGCTGAAAAATTGTCTCCGCCCTCGAAAATGTAATAATTAATTAAATAGTTGTATATTTTAAAAAAGTATGTGTAACTTTAAGTCTAAAAATGTATAACTAGATAGTTATACATTTCTTGATCTAAAATTATATAAAAAAATGTGCAATTACAGACTTGATAATGTACAATTCGATCGACTGAGAAATGACAATTTATCAGACGACTCAGAAATAGCAAACCTGTATATTTTAGCTTGTTGATTTATGGAGCCGATACCTAGTGGTAAAAAATAGATCTGCTATTTATAAGTCGTTTGATAAAGTCGACGAGTTGCACATTATCAAGTCTATAGTTGCACACAAAAAATGTGTTACTTTAAGTCTAGAAATGTTTAGTTGTTCTAAAGTTACACATAATTTTTAAAATGCATAGCTACCTAATTAATTATTAGAAAAAATCAACGTCCAAAATCATCGACTGAGAAATAAATTTCTTAGTTGACTCAGAAATAGACGCTCTCAAAAGAAAAGAGGTACACTAGGGGATGTTATATTGGCACCGAAATCAATGGTGTACCTCCACCACCACCATTACTTCCTTCACCGCCCCCTCCTCGCCTGCATGGCTGCGTGCTTTGCTAATATACCAGTTGTCATGCTGCTCTCTCATGGCCGATGCCGTTCCTCCAATCCACAACATCCTTCCTCCACTGCTGTCGCGTCACCACAACACCCTGTGTCTCATCTATGTCGCTATTGAAGCTCATTTGTCAGCGCCACCGGCTTCTCCCGCCGTGCCCCTACTGGCTAACCTTTGCCGGGCCTTGTCGCACCGGTCACAGGAGATGTTTTTTTTAGAACCCAAATAATCTTATTCACTAAACAAATAGTACAGAGAGAAGCGTGAACAAATTCACATAGCATGTTTGAGGCCCGCCTCCACCAGGCAGGCCTTGGAAGGGTGCTTTGAGTTATTACCACGCCGCATCAGATGCAACGTCCAAGTGGCATCAAGACATCACCGTCATCTTCAATTTCTGTTGTGCTGATGGGCTCCATCATGGGAGATTCCGCTGTCGAAGAAATCATCGAGTCGTCGACTCTACATTCGAAGCGGTGATCTTCAAGTCCGAAGTGAAATCAAGTTCAGTCGTCGATCCAAAGTGCAATAGGCATCCAATCAAAAGAAGCATCGATGAGAAAACAAAAATTATCAGAGCTATCGGCTCACATCAGGGAAGATTAGTATGGACAATTTGTCACCAGCTTATACTCTACTCTGTGCCTCGACTCTGTTCCGAGCGTTCGACCTGTGCTCTACCCCGGCAACTATTCCAGTGCTAGTTCACATGCGCCATCATCCCGCACCACCTTTGTCAATGATCTGCTGCCTTAGTTGATCGTTGTTTAATTTCCAACAATTGGTTTGCTTTGGTTGGAGGTGGAGTTTTTGGGCCATTGTGCCTATTTTGGTGGTTTTATTGCGATATTTATCTTTGGTGTTTTCTATGATGATCCGTCCGTCTTCTTTGGGTTATAACACATGAAGTCTCGAGGTAAGGGAGTTTATTTCATGGTCATTGAATTTCAGCTACAAATATTGGGATGCTTTCATGTTTATTTTGTTGCTTGATGAGTTCATTATTAAGGAGACATTGAGTTCTAAGAAAAGATGGTTCTTCCAAGTTGAAGAGGTATTTTCGATTCAACCTGATGGTAACCAATATATACTCTACGAAGTTTTGTTGTTTTGCAAGTGAAGGTTTTGCTCCAAATTAAGTTCGAGATGAGGAATTATGTGCAAGAGAAAGTATGTTTCTGCATAGATACTACAACATTTAGTACTGTTCCAGTACGGCCCAACTATCTCTGCTCACTCAGAGGGGTCTACCATAAAGTTTGTTTCTACTCCATTGATGGCACATTGAAAGTTCTTTCATCTAGGTAGTTATTCAACGGGAGCAAGTTTTAACCATGTCATGGATTTTATTTACTTTATGCAGCCGATAGTTTGATGTACGTGATGATAGCACGTGCAAGTTGCTCGCCAATGAGCATTGCTTGCTGAGCTTTTGTGTTCTAGGTAGAGCATGTCAGATTTCATGAATGAGTTCTTCACTACGTCTATCTAGCACCACAAGTGATACATCGGCTTATGTCATTTGATTATTGAGCATTTTATTATCAGGTTGGATTAAAGATCAGTTATACGGACTCAAACTTTTGTTGGAGTTATGAATTGATAAAGGTCTAGGTTTGTTTGTCTGCTTTGCTAATAGCTGTGTGTTTGGACCTTCTGCTGAGTTGCTTAATTTAACTTTGCATGAAGCGTTTTGGACAGGATTGTCCTAGTCTTTATGGTTGAGATTAGTCCTATGGATTTTGGACACACAAATTTATTAATGCTGATATGATTGGAGGGGTTCATTGCTTCTTCTTTTTTACTACTGGAGGAAATTTGGCTTAAGGTGGAGATTATTGGCAAGTGATCTGAATTCAGTTACCGTATCGGACACCGCGCCGACTCATGTTAGACGTAGCACCCAGAGGTGTATGGTTTCGCTTGGTACTGACAGAAACAAGTACAGCTTGTGTGGCGTACCCGGTTTCTAAGCCGGATACTCCCTTGTGATTACTGTACCGGTCCCTGGATCAGTAGCCGGTACACACAAGTTAACCCGTATATCATCGACATACATACGAATTTAAGTACATAGACCGTAGAGGTCGAATGTCTGATACCTGTAGCCCAACGGCTATAAACTTGCAGCGGAAATCCAGCGGAGGGGTGGCCCATCAGTATGCCATACCCGACAGGCAACTGACTGGGGTTACGCTCTAGCTTTCGCATTCATATACGTATCTTCGGAATTGATGTCTCCTTCGTCTGGCCAAATCAACAAGCCAGGTGAGTACATTGAATGTACTCGCAAGCTATTCCCACAGGAGGAAATATACGGCAATATTTCATGCAGGAAATAGATCGAGGAATAGCTCTACCCTAAGTTGCAAGTTGTGTGGAAATGTAAGTTCTTATTTTAAATACGCGTAAGTAGATTGTAAAAGCATTTCGAAATCTAAAGTACTTCAAGAAAACACCTCATCACATCTCATCTCATGCGGTAACACCGCTAATCAGCTCATAACCTATTACCGATAGTTCCACTCACCGTCCATGGCACCATCCATCGAACGGTAGTTTCCACATATCCGATAACTAGGTTCTCCATCACGAGACCGTATGCCATCCACCTCAGGCAATACGGCGAATTTTCTTACTTCAGCAATTTCCTTACCACGACGTGTGGCCTAAAATTGCCCACTGTGGACATATCATGCCCACGTCCTTAATCCCATTTCTCAGCTTTCACAATTAAAGCTCAGTCTAACCAGTGTGTGGCCTTACCAGTTCATGTCCATGACCGAGGACGCGGCTATTCGAATAGTTTTTAACCCTCTGCAGAGGTGGTACGGCTTTACCCACAAGATGTAAGTCCCCCTGGGAGTACTTTGCAAGTATACTGACAGGGTTATTACAACGAGACCTTTCGCCTGCTTTCATACTAGAGTCAGACCCGCTAAACGAGACTTACCCTAACTCCGATTGTGCTCAGGTAGCCTGACACCACAATCCGGAGAAATGCTCATCTTTGTGTCGAATCTTCATCCACGCCTAGATGGAGCTCACTAAGAATCTCGACCCATGTAGCGCCGTGGGAATTCTCTAGGGGCCCACGTCCTACCTAGCACTTCCTCCTTACTTCCTACGGGTCCGAACCTTAATATTATGCGGGGTACCGAGTCAAGTCCTTCCCATAAAGAACATGTGGACGTACGGTGGGGGAACTGGTTCAGCGGCACTTAGATTCGGTCCTTAACCGATTCGAGTAAGACTCCAGTTTGTCATCATTCACTGCGTAGCCTTCCGCTACTTCATCTTCCTTCAAACTACCTTACCTTCTTACCCGAATCAAAATCATCTTCAACTTTATTTTGAATTTCGACAACATTTCTTTTAAAAGTCACCGCGGATAACATACGCTATCCGCGGGTTTAATTTCTCATACCCGGAGGTTTGTATCAACCGACAAAATTTTAGTCTTAACTATGGCGGGGCTAAGCAATGGCTACTGCCTATAACCTTAGTATTTTATCGGTTGGAAACCAATCGACAAATCAACTAGGGTTACAAGGAATCGGACAGCCAACCCTAGCTCAAATGCACCTATCGGGTATAGCTAACTACATAAAATATCGTTGATAAACATAGCATGCATGTTTCATAATCAAAATAAATATACTTTGCAAATATAGGATTCAACATGGTCGAAGTGGGAAATAGCTTGCCTAGCCATTTCAGATTCTGATCTGGAGATGGCGATGTCTCCGGATTTCCTTCGCAGATGTATGTCACTTCGTCAACTACACGGCAAAAGCGTCGAATAACGACCGTGCACGAAAAATCCAAATAAGATCCATGAAATCATGACATGCCTATGAAATGATGTCGGTCCGATGAGTTGTGGGGTAAGTGCTAACGAGTTAAGGTTAGGGTTTACGGGAGACGTATACTTATACAAGCCTTTAGGGTTTTTAGATGACTTGGTTCATTTAATTAGCTAGGATTCAAAAGGTACTGTTGGGGTTTCGGACCTTAGGTTTAGAAAAGTCCTTTGGCAACTACTGTATAGTATGAGATATGGATTCCGGCCATGCATGAATATGGTTTCGTTAGGGTTTTCTTTTCACTTTCATACTAATCCTTATTCCTATCTTCTTTAGCTTATGAATTTCTCAAGGCAGAGCCTGCAGAGGATATATGTGGAACTCGAGCTGTTAGGATTCTATAGGATTCTGGAATCTTAGGTTAAAAGAAATAGGAGAACTTCCGAAGATTGTTATTTGGCATGAAGCAATATTTCTGCATAAAAGAACCTTAATTTTCTAGGGCTTACTTTAACAAGGCTTGATATCTTAAGCTAGGTGGGGGTATATTAGAAGGTGAAGGACCTTAAGTTGCTAGGAAGAAATACTAAATGTTCTGAAATCAATATATATATAAAGAGCATAGATATATCGTAAAAGAAAAGAAAACAAGCCTTACACCTATTCTCCTTTATTATTATTTTTTTATGGTTAATCAATTTGAAGTCTGGTTGAAACAAAAATCTCTAAATCTTTTTGGGAGTTCGGAACCGGAAAAACCTAGTCAAGAACCGACCATTAGCATACTGAACTGGGGGAGATGGGCGGTTCGGATTGGACCGAACTGGTTGCATATGCCACTGGTTGCGTCGGAGGCGCATTTTGGAAACCCGCCTCCCCTTATGCGGGCTTGGGAAGAACAGAGGAAGGGGAAAGTGTGGGTTCCGGCCGTGCTCACCGTGCGCGCTCGCCGGCGGCAATGGAAAGAAAGGCGACGCGCTGATGGGGGTGGCGGCGAGCCACGGTGGAGTTCAACGGCGGGGAAAAGCAGCTAGGTAGCCTTGCCGGAGCGTCCTGAGCGGAGTGGTGGTCGCCGCTGCTCCGTCGCGGCCGGTAGAGGAAATTTCTCCGGTGAGGCGACGAGGTTGGATCGGTCAATAGGCGGGAGAATCCAGGGGCGGCGCTAGGAGGCGACAAGGGGAGAGGAGCTTGAAGGCGGAGGCAGCGGCTCATCGGGGAGGGGAGCACCGATGGAGGTGAAAGGGGGGCGGCGGAAGGGGCTCGCCGGTGTAGTCGACGGCGACCTCGGCTCGGATCCAAACAGCGGCGCTTGTGGGGGGAACGCACGGCTGGCGGTGTCCGGAGGAGTTAGCGGCAGCGCTCGGGTGAGAACTCAGGCCGCGGTGCTCCTCAGCTCGGTTGAGTAATGGAGATGGGGCCAACAGCAGGAAGGAGTAGGCGCCGAGTGCTGTTGGATGGATGGGAGGTGGCTTGATTGAGCAGTGCCGCTGATGAGTTAGAGCGAGATTGAGTAGACTTTGCAGTACGCCAGTGGAGTAGCTCGGTACAGGAGAGGTAATTAAATGGGGAAGAAGTTGGTAAGTGCCAGGGCTGTAGAGCTAAACGAGGTGGCAGTAAAATGAATTGCCTAGTCGCTGCTGTTTACTATTGGCATTGATGGCAAACAGTTAGTGTGGCAATAAGGAGCAGTTTGCTCTAGGAGCAGACATGAGAAGCTCGGTTTGATCTTTTGAAAGAAAAACGGAGAAAGAGCTTGGTTCCTAACAGCCAGCCAGGGAAAGTGCATTGAAGTAGCTCGCGGCGTATAGCACTAGGAATGAACTCAGGGGTGAAAGAATTTAATGATAGCAGGGCCAGCTCATACGATGCTGTAGGACTACATGGGAAGAACAGGGATAGAATTGATTGCCCTTACTTGCCTTGTCGTGTCAAAGCTAGGGTTCAACTGGGGAAATGAACAGGAGGGTGTTTGGCTGGTGAGAGTAATATTTAGGCCTTCCATTTTCATGTATACGCGCATGCCCAGGTGACATGCGTAGATGCCTACATATACCAGGAGAGAGAAAAGGTGGTGGGATGATTATGGCAATGAACGTGTTCGTATATACACACTTAGGGGGGTATACGCATATACATCAAGGCGTCGGGTGGTGGACGGGGCCAGGATAATGACAGGAAGTCATGAGAGATAGGACTTGGGAAGGTATCGCCGGCATGCTCGTATATATATATATGCATAGGATTGTGGCCGAGCTAACGATGAGTTAGGGTTTTAGAATGAATTAGATTTAAATAGGGGAAAAAGGAATCGAGAGCTCGGATCTAGGGTTTTGGAGCGCGGCAAGGTGGGGCAGGAACACGGAACTCGAGATGAAACCTTTGTGCTGGCTTAGGACGGTGGTGAGGTACCGTCGGTGCGGTGGCGTATATGGCGTGTGTATTGCGTTATGGTTTTTGCCCTTTCGTTGAATCAGGGAGAAAGGAATTAGGGTTTTGTGTATAGATGTATACGCAAAAGCAGTATATTTTTGCACATACTCGCGATGGGGCATGGTGAAGTTGGTGATAGAATTTCAAGTCATTCGAAAGAGATTCGGGATGGGTATATGCTCCGATTTCGTAGAAGTACTGTGAGGGCACTTTGCGGCAGATGTGGGTTTAGGTCGCACTGATTAGATAGAAGGGAAGGGATGCCGAAGGGGTGTTCGTGGTGGGAAGAAGGGCTATCGCAGCAGAGAAAATGTTGCCGCGGTAAGGGAAGACTTGCCGCGGTAGGGAAAAGAATTGCCGCGGTGGAAATCGATTGTCGCGACGGGAAGGAACAGCGGCGTGGCATCGCCGCGGCAGGGGAGGGGTTGCCGTGGCAGAGGCATGGCAGCGACGGTAGCTGCTGTGAGATGCCGTGGCAGAGAATCGGTGGCGCGGCAGAAACTTGTCGCGGCAAGAGCGGCTTGCTGCGGCAGAGAAAGATAGCAACGGCGGTGGCAGAGGCCTTGCCGCGGCAGAGGAAATGGGTAACGGCAGCTGCCGTGGCGAGAGCGTGGCAGTGGCTTCAGGCTGTCGTGGCGGGGACGCAAGGACGAATGGTCCCGCATGGAGACCAACGATAGAGCAGGGTTTGTATCCCTTACTGGACAGGGTTTCGACAAAGCAGAAATCAAGGGAGCAGGAATAAAGGGAACGATTTTGGTTGCTTTGCTTTAGGGTTTAGTAGGAACATGATTTGGAATAAAAGTTTTAATTTGGTGTATTTTAAATCAGCATTACTAGCAAAAGTTTTTGTTAGCCCTAAATTTTGGGTTTCGGAAAATTAGGGTGTTACAGCTTGTTTTCTTGTCCTTCAAATATTCTTGTTCATGTCTTATATATACCCATATAGTCACGTGATTAGATGAGAGATCTATATTGATTAGACGGCTTGTCATCTCATATATTATAATATTTCTTCAATGCAATAAGGTTAAATCTTCGTACGCCCGTGGTATTTTCTATAAAGATTTTTTACATTAAATTATTGTCTTTTATTTCATGTTTAATCAGTCGCTACGCTGTTTTATAACCTATGGAGGGGTCATTGAGCCGGATCACCTGAGCCAAGATCTGAGCACCGGTCAACGGAAATGTTGAAGCCAAAATGGATCGGGGGAAGAAGCGAGCAGAGAGAATGGTTGTTGATGACTGACGAGGAGTTCAAGGCCGTTAGATGGTTAGATCCAACAGCTGGGAAACTATACCGTAGATTTTGCTAGGGGCGGTGTATAGTCTTTCTCCGAAGATAAATACAAAGTTGTTTGACTAAGTTTAGGGCTATAAAAAACAGAGACTTCTCGACCCCCTTATAATTGCTAAACCTTTTATGTGGAAAATGAGTTTTAATTTATGTAAGTTTATTACTGTCTTCAAATATATTATTGTTAGAAGTTAGCTAATTGATATTGTAGAAGTCCCGTTAAGCCTTGTCGGTTCTTTAAGCTTCGATGTAGCGGTGAGGCAGCCATGTGCATATTTATTATCGGAATTTGCTATTGATCATCTAAAAAATTATTATTAACTAACCGAGTTATGTATTAATTATAAAATGTTTTATCTAATTTTAGATCTAAATAATATATAATTATCTAATTAAATATTTTTAAATCTAAAATTATATGTAATTTCTAAAATACATAACTATTTAACTAACCACTAAATGATAAATCAACGTTCGGAATTATTAATTTAAAATAACTATTTTTAATTAATTAGAAATAGAAGCTCCTTTTATTCGCTACAGCTAGGGCCTGTCCAGCCGAACCATAATGACCAGTAGCTGGAGACCACGACCCAATATCGATGAGGAAGATGTCTTACACGAGCTGCACCACTCGAGGCTCGCCGTGTTCTCGACTTCCAGAAGCTATTCCATTCAATAGAGCCGTGTCCATGCTCAGCTGCACACGCAGTGCTGCTCAACAAAAGTTATGGAAGAAGCCACCCTGGCGGCCTCGCCTCACGCTCCAGCGGTTGCAGAAGCTTCTAGCGATCCGTGTCTCTCACACGCACACACACTGCCTCCAGTATGTTTCTCTACAAGCTCTCAACAAATTTGTCGCACGTACCGTTTCTCATTGGATTTTGCTCGAACCCTTAGAAGCTCTCTCGATTGTCGAGCCATTTCGTAGTTAGGAATAAACTGGCTTCACACAACGTCGAAGGAAGCTATGATCTTTTCGGCATCCGAAGCGTCACATCATGTTACGTAATTTTGGGCAGCTAGCATTTCAGTCTTTATTACGTACGGACAAGTCAGATAGAAAGAAGCTATCATTATAAATTTATGTTCCATAACCGGTTGCGTGGTTAAATCTAATACTCGCTCTATCCAAAAATATAAGACGTATTTTAATTAGTTAAAATAAAATTTTAATTAATAATTACTCTATTAATATATAATTTATATAATATAAAATCATAATCATAAGTAAGTACTTTTGAATACGAATCTAATGATATCAATTTTATGTCGCATAAATCATATATTCATGAAATAATTATTGGTCAAAATATTGTCTTAATCAATCAAAATATGCTTTACATTTCTGGACAAATAGAGTATATTTTTATATTTGGGCCGTTTATATCAGCGTTTTACTTGCTAACCATGATACGCATTAGTCATATCTAGATCAGATTATACCAGTATTTTAGCCCGTCAACTATGACCGGCAATCGTGAGAATCTCCTCCTCACATATCAATCATACCTAAATCCACTTACACCAACATCTAACCACCAATCATGACACACATTGGTCATACCTAGTCCTGCTTACAACCTCATGGTCCCTGAGATCTGTATCCAGGCATCGGTCATATCTGAGTCTTCTTACACCAGCATTTCAACCTGTCAACCATGAGGTCTCCAAGATCAGTATCCGGGCACATAAGTTCTGATATCACTTGTTACACAAGATCGAGCCGCAAAACCAGCATTCCAGCCCCTCACCCATGACCGACAACCGTGAGATGGACTCGCTAAGCCAATGTTCTAGTCCGCCAATCATGAATGATAACCGTGAAATCCCCAAGATCTGTATCTGGGCACATCAGCTCTGATACCACTTATTGCACATCTCGGACCAGCTAAACTAGTGTTCCAGCTCTTATTGTGCCTTAGATCTAATCACAGAGCAACACATGTCTTCAAAAAATCATAGGTCCTCACCACACTAAAAAATTAACCTAATAGGAGAGATCATCTTCACCAAGTCATGCACTAACTCTACCACAATCGACGTGAGAGTAAGCCCCATACATCAAAAGCATGGAAAAAGATGACGGCGCTTTCACCCACGGGTTTCTTGTGCTCCAGCGCGGCGACCGTGTGTGTGGTGAGAGCTAGCAGCCTAGCACGCAAGCATGCGCGGGTTCTTCAGGCAGCTTCCTATCGCGCCTGACGAGGGAAAACAACGCAGCTGATTTATTCAAGGCTGTAGAAAGATCAAACGGGTGACGATTCTTTCTTGTTAGTTGCCTGATGGACCTAGAAGCGTAAAGATACACGAGCGATCGACCATCACTGTCTTTCACCGAAGTGGTCATTGCCGGATTGCCTAATTCTACATAAAATATGTTAAACGACCAGCCTACTTGCCTACTTGGCCAGGCAAGTAACCAGATATCAGACGCTTCAGTTTGCAAGACGAATTCATGAGGAAGCAGAAATATCGGTTTTTTCACTTCAAATTGTAAGAGAAAACACGCAAGATAAAAGAAGTGTGGTCATCATTGCACTTTAAAATGATCTAGGCTATAGCGATTGAATAGGAGATTATAAAAACTGACACTAAAAAAAAATTCTACATATAATTTTATATCTCTAAGTAATTCTAGCATGCAAGTGATAAAAAGATAAGAAAATAGGTACAAAGAAGTGGAAAGAGATAACCACACAGGAGATAAAATATTTATTGTCAAAGTTCGACGACGAGGCTTACGTCTCCGTTAAGGAAGTTTGATCCTAGATCGGGTTTGCTCATGTAAAGCCCTTCTTCACTCATGGTAGCTCTTCACCTTACGGTAGGCGAGCTCCAAACCCTTACAAACTTCTTGGAGCTCTTCACAAACTGCTTGCAAGTTTCCAAGTGACTTTTAGCGGTTTAGAAGACGCTAATCTCCAAGAGTAACAAGCTTCAATCGATTCAGCTTGGAGAAGAACTCTTGATTGATGCTCAACTATGGCTCAATCTGTCTCTCTCAAAGATTTTCTCACAAGAATTACAACTTTGGCTTGAGGATGTGTGGCATAACACTCTAGAGAGCAGAGAAATGGATTAGCAAAACGTTAGGCATGCAAAGTGGCTTGAGTGTATATATAATCAACCCCTCAAAAAGTTAGTTATTAGTGCAAAAACGACATAACTCGGGGATTCCAACATGAACCCGAAGGTTCGACATTTCAAATCAACAGCTAGATTGCGTACACAACAACAGATCCCACAGACTTCGGCAAGAACTCGGAGACTTCGACTTTTCAAATCAATTGTTAGATTGTGTGTACAGCAGTGGATCTCGGAGACTCCGCAAGAACTCGGAGACTACAACTTTTCAAATCAACGGCTATATTGTGTATCTAGCAACAAATCTCGGAGACTCCTACGAGAACTCGGAGAGTCTGAATTTTAGAGCACAACGGATAGGAGCAAGTGCTGGCAGTTCCTACTTGGAACCTAAACTCTGAAAAATTGAATAGCTTTGAACAAGGCATAGTAAGTGTCGATTTCCGGAGGTTCCAACTTTGCACTCGGAGCTTCTAAGATTTCAAAGGTACTCAAGAGAATGAGAAGTGTATGCGAACTCAAAGCTTCTGACATACTGGCTTGGACATTTCGAGATTTCAAAAGATAAGTCCAGAATAGATCGCAGACACGCCGGAAACTTCCAAGAGTTCTGACTTTCAAACTCAAAGGACTTAGACATTTCCAGTACCGAAACTCAGGGGTTTCGGTATAATCTTGAATGTTCCAACATCCTGAAAACCGGACAGATAGGCAACTCAGAGGTTCTGAATTCTCAGATTCTTCACATACAAAAACGAACCGGGATGTTCCAACAATGATCCCAGAAGTTTTGACATTTGCTGAAAGTTTGAGAAATATTGTTTTCAAAGGCCTCTTTCGATTATGAAGTTAATTCCTAGCTGAGCATTAGCAGTGCACTCTCTCACTAGCTTCCAAATATTAGCCTCCCTTAATAGTACAACTTTCCCTAAACTTAATGTGATTACTCGAACCACCAAAATAGCTAGAAAATAGTTCTTAATCTTCATTTCTTCATATCATCTTTCCTTAGAATCTTTTAGGGGTCATCAATGCTAGTTATATAATTGCTTTTGGGGCTAAATCATGCACATATTAATTTCTTAATTATTTTTTATTAATCATCAAAACCCACTTAGGGGCCAAGATGCAATGTCACACTTAAATAGTTAAATTAGTCGTGTTGGGCTACTTCTACACGAAAAGAAGAGAAAAATCCTGCAAAAACTCTTTGGATCACCCGACCGATCCTTTCAACGAATCAGCCACCTCCAACATGAAGGAGAATGCACTTGCTCCCTCACCTGCTAGCAGTTTCTCCTCTTCCACTCATATTTCTCCTCCTTACTCTCCCTAGGCCATCTCCTCTTGCTCCACCTCCTGCCCCTCCATGGGGCCTCACCATGCTTGAGGTGGAGCTTGCTTATCGAAAGTCCGTCGTTCCGTGCTCCTCGCTGCCACCAACAACGCGATGGCGCTAGAGCTCGGGGAAGTTGTTTGCCGTGCCGCCAAGCTTGCAGAAGGTGGCATGTTGTGACGGACAGGCATGGGGTGCCTGGTCAGGTGACAACGGGGTTCTGGCTAGCTGGATTCATCATCGGTGAGCCCAAAGGCATCGTTCAATGTTGATAGTGAGAGTCTAGTGATTTTTGTGATTTCCATGCATGTTTCATAAGTTGTGTGTCAATGTTGTGTAAGTGTATTTTGCTTGTTGCGCACACTTGGATAAGTTATTTTTTTATTTCTGTTGTGTAGATTACGTGCATGTTGTGTAGGTGTTTTTACTATGTTGCATAAGTTAATCTTTAATGTTGCATATGTTAGTCTCCAATGTTGCGGTCAATTTTACACGAATGTTGCATTGAACGGGGATTTGTTGCATATATGGAAAATATTGTTGCATATATTTATTTAAAATGTTGTAGACACCGCAAGTGTTTTTGATATGTTTTTATTGAACCATGGAAAAAATATTACAACATTGTTATACGGATAAAAAATATTATACATAGGACTTTTATATACAACGATTAGAGGCCTTAGATTCATCGACTTAAATAATATCAGACGACAGTTCAAGCTGTGGGCTGGTAAAGGATCTACTTGGCGCTGGTATGCTAAACCAGTTGGTGATGGTCAATTCACCATGTGTTTTCCCACTGCTAAAGATATTGATAATTGGGCACACTTTGCGGTGATTTCTCTTCGTTCTCTTCCACATGTTTCTATTAAGGTGGAACACTGGAACTCTTCGGTCGGCTCCAAGATGGCTATGCAGTCTGCGTGGTTTCAGGTTAAAGGAATTCCTCATCACTGCAGAAATCTCAGAACTGCATATTATGTTGGTAGTCTAGTGGGTTTGACTGTGGAGGTGGATAAACAGAGTTTGAAGCATGTTAGTATGATCAGAATGAAGATAGCTTGCAGGGATGTGTACGACAAGGAGATCCTTTTCTTTTTAATCTTGCTGCTGATTGTCTGGCTAAAATGGTTCATTTGGCTCAAGAGTTTGGGTTAATTACTGGGTAGGAGCCAACTTACTTCCTCACGGGGTTGCGATTTTACTGCCGATGATACTATTATGCTCATTCATGATGATTTGGAATCAGCTCGCAATTTAAAACTTCTTATATACCTCTTCAGATTATGTCAGGATTAAAAATCAATTTTTAAAAGAGTGAGATTCTTATGATTTGTCCAGAGCGCAAGTCTATTCTGAGCTGTTCAACTGTCAAATAGCGCGTTGGCCGATTAAATATCTGGGCATACCAGTTCGGGGATCTAGACTCCTTGTGCGTGATTGGCTCCCTCTGCAGGAGAAGCTTCTTAAATGCTTAGCAGGTTGGAGGGGTAACTCTCTCTCTTTGGGAGGTCGACTTACTCTCATCAAAGCTTGTCTCAATAGTTCACCCATCTACCACATGTCGATGTATTTGCTGCCTTTGTCAGTCATACACTTGCTAGAAAAGATCATTCCATCATCTTTTTGGCAGGGGACTCGATCCCAGCGTAAGTATGATTGGGTGAAGTGCCACTCATTGCTAAGCCAAGGCAAAAGGTGGTTTGGGCATTCATAATCTAAGAAAATTCAATATTAGTCTTCTTACTAAATGGTGGTGGAAGTTAGAATCTAAGTCTGGCGTTTGGCAATCTATTATTAGAGCAAAATATCTTTAAAATCTCTCTATCTCTCAAGTTTTGCATCACCACTCTGATTCTTCCTATTGGGCTGACCTTCTTAAAATCAAGTCTCTTTATACTCAGGGTCATATTTTCATGTTGTGTAATGGTCATATGGTAGATTCTTGGGAAGATGCCTGGTGTGGCCCGACACCCTTCCATTCCAAATTCCCAGATTTGTATCATCTTAGTCAAGACCAAGGTCTGACCGTGGCAATTTTGAGGGCTCACCATTGGCGTCTCTCCTTTCGTCGTTGGCTTACTGAAAGTCAGCAGCATTCGCTCAATCGTCTGCGCAATTCCTTAGCCCGTATCATTGTCAATAGTGACCTTGATATTCCCAAATTCAGTTTTACTCAGGTGGGCAATTTTACTGTAAATTCCATGTACAAACTCCTTTTGGCTGCTGGGACAAACAAATCTTTTAAACACCTCTGAAAAGCCAAACTTCCTCTGAAAAATAAAATTTGGTTGTGGATGATATGCCACAATGCCATTGCCACTAAAGATAATTTGTGCCATAGGGGCAGAAGGGGATACTTCTCTTGTTGTTTTTGCCACCTTCTAGAATCCATTCATCATTTGTTCTTTTGTTGTGTGACCGCCAAGTATGTCTAGTGTATTGTGAGTCTTTGTGGGAGATACTTATCATCCTGGGTGTTTTACCCAATACTTTCGTTGGATTGCTAATAATAGCTCCTTATCCACTAATCTTCAGGTGGTAGCTTTAGCAGCATTATGCTGGGCTATCTGGAAGACGCGTAATGATGCTTGTTTTAACCAAAAGCTCATTAACTCTCCTGCGGCTTTGATTTGCTATGCCTCATCCTTTATGTTGTTCTGGGCAGCTCTTCAAGGAAGTTCTGATCAAACTCTGCTTGAATTTGGGGCTCGTCGTCTTTAAGAGGTGGCGCTTCAGATGCACGGGGATGTTGCTGCTGACTCGCTTCCTCCGATTGATTACCAAGCTTTGCATGCCAGCCCGTCTCGAACATCTACTCCTCATGATGCCCTGCCTTCTGCACCAAGCCATGTTGTGATCCCGATTGGAGATGATGTTGAAGACATATCGGTGATGTGATAACTTCTAATGGTTTGTTTTGGTCAGTTTGGGTCTCTAAAACAGTCTTCGGTGGTTTGCAGTTTGTCACTGGCAGGATGGCTTGTAATCCATGTCTTGGACAGCGTCACTTTTATCTTTCGTTAAGTACTTAGCTGTTCGGCGTTGAACTCCCAGTAAGGCCTTGATCTTTTGTGTTGTATTCTATTATTCCTTGATAATGGACTCCGGGGGATGCCCTCGTTTCTAACATCAGACAGGGGCAGACCTAAAGAGGGCTGAGCGGGGGGCCTAGATCCTCAGTCATTTTTGTGTTTTCAGCTTTGAAGTTTAATATTTTACCAGCAGTGCTCCCAGATAGCCAAACAACAGTACTCCTATTCACTTGAACCCCACTTATTTTTTTGTGCTGGGTTTGCCCCCGATATAAGAGCATCTCCAACCGAGTCCGGATATGCATCCCTATACCAAATTTTGAGGATAACAGTAAAAAGACCCCCTCCACCCGAGTCCCGAACGCGATCCCGATCCCTGTTGCTTCCCTATCCCCCCGACCTCCATCCTCAAATCTGAGCAATCGACCTCCGTTCCCCATCCCCCAACTTCCGACTGCCTCGCAGCTCCCGCGCCACCTCGGAGAAGTCCAGCGCCCGCCTCCCGCACGGCCGCCCCGAGTAGATCCTCCCCTCCTGTGCGTCGTCGGAGCGGTTCGGCCGTCGATCTCTCCTCGCTGCGCCGACGTTGGAGCAGCAGCAGTCGTGGGGAGCACAGATCCGTCGCCGGCGACCAACATCGACGGTACGGTAAACCCCATTCTTCGTCGCTCCACCCGCATTGTCGTCCCAAACTCTTGTTCGGTTCTCCTGTTGGTCATTTGTTCCCATTCCGCAGATCTAGGGCGTCCGTGGTTGCTAACGGTTGTGGAGAACCGCGACGACCAGATCTACCAGGACGAGCAGCACTTCTTCATCCGCTCCGAGCTCCCCGGACCGAAGGTACCCATTTCCGGTCTCTCCTCTAGGATGGAATACTCTCTCTTGCTCCATATCATTCAATGATGCTGGGACATACTCATGTGTGAGCTCAAGCTACTAACTGATTCGTGTCGTGTTGATCTACTTCCTGAGCTTGAATATGTCCACAACTGAGACTGGAAATGGGGTCATAGCTTGTGCAATTAACGTAGGTAGCTCTCTGGCATTGCTTACTGTTTGTCCGAAATAATGTGTAAAGAGCTAACAATTGACCACTGTAATAGCTGCACATGCGCACATGAGCACATGTTTGAATCGTTTACTGCTTCTTGATTTAGCTCCATTTAGTACATTACTTGGCAGTACCAGCTATCGTTCCTTGTAGCATACAAAATTGTAAACACAAACAAGTTTGGATTTGGATCAGCTCTGAATTCGTATAAGAAAGGTTGGCATGACAGATTAACTGATGTGAGTTTTGATTAGCAGTTGCCTCAAGTTAAACTTGAAATATAGATTTAACAGTTCATATATGATTTGGTAGATAGCTGGGGTGATATAGTGATAGCTTATTCAGGTTTTTAAAGATCTTATATAGCGAATCCTATGGTTTTGTGATTGGATTGTTCATATGGTTTAATCTACAAAATATGCAAACAGGGCCCAAGAGAACACGTAGCATTTATAGACATGTTATGCATGATGACACACGCAGTCATAATATCGCCTAGTGTTTCTTGATCCCAGAATCGAGCTGGTCCACGGACAATGGCGAAGCGAGCTTGTAGAACTCCAAACGCTCGTTCGACATCTTTCCTAACAGCTTCCTGAGTTTGGGAAAACAGTTTTTTCTTGTTGCCTTGAGGAGACGGTATGGTCTTCACAAATGTCGCCCACGAAGGATATATCCCATCTGCAAGATAGTACCCCATTGTGTAATTGTTACCATTGACGGTATAATTAACTTCTGGAGCCTGCCCTTCTGCTAGCCTTGCAAAGAGCGGGGAGCGGTGTAGGACATTAATATCATTGTGGGACCCTGGTAAACCGAAAAAAGCATGCCAAATCCAAAGATCCTGTGACGCAACAGCTTCTAGTATGATCGTCGGTTCGTGCGCATGGCCGGTGTACATACCTTGCCAAGCTGCTGGGCAATTTTTCCACTCCCAGTGCATGCAATCAATGCTCCCCAGCATTCCGGGAAAACCTCTTTCTTCTCCAATAGCTAGCAACCTTGCGGTATCTTGAGTGTTAGGAGATCTCAGGTACTCATCTCCGAACACTTCAACAACAGCTTTCACGAATCTTTTAAGACTCTCTATTGCAGTACTTTCTCCAATCCGGAGATAGTCATCTGTAGCGTCCGCAGGAACTCCATATGTTAGCATTCTAAATGCGGCTGTAATCTTCTGCAGAGGAGATAAACCAAGACGACCAGTTCTATCTCTTTTCTGGACAAAATATTCATCATGGCTTACTACGGCATCAACTATGCGGAAAAATAGAGTACGAGCCATTCTAAACCTGAGCGGAAAAGGAGTATGAGTGCTACAAACGAGGATCAACAAATAAGGAGATTACGAAATGATTTCGAAACGGTTGCAAACCTGCACCGAAATAATGTTGGGCCGTACGTAGGAGCATCAGAAAAGTAGTCTTCATATAGTCTGAAATGACCGGCTTCTCTATTGCGTTGGATTACCTGGTGGCCGGGCCGAGAACCACCATGGCGGCGAGCATTCGTACGCTCGGAGTGCTTCTGAATTACGATTGCTGTGGCAAGAAAGAGTTCGTCGTCATCATCAGACGACGAAGAATCGAAAGGAGGATGCATGGATGAGCTGCGACGACTCATTGTGCTGTTGACAAGGAGGAGGATGAAGTGCTAGGAGGAGGAGGATGAAGTGCCAGGAGGAGGAGGATGAAGTGCCAGGAGCATCTTCAGGTTTGGTATATATAGACCCAAAAATGTAGCCGTTGGAAATTAGCCGTTGGAAACTAGCTGTTGGAAATTAGCCGTTTGAATTTAGCCGTTGGAAACTAGCCGTTGGAAATTAGCCGTTTGAATTTAGCCGTTCGAAACTAGCCGTTGGAATTTAGCCGTTTGAATTTAGCCGTTCGAAACTAGCCGTTTGAATTTAGCCGTTCCAATTTAGCCGTTCGAAAATTAGCCATTACAAAATTAGCCGTTACAATTTTATCCGTCATAATTTTATCCGCTACAAATAATATATTACTTACAGTTGTAATGGTATTAATAGAGCGGTTTTATTATTTCTGTACAAATAACATGTTAGTTGGTGGAAACTAATAAAATATAGAAGAGTGGAGTATAGGGAATGAGATTTGGGGAATCGGTTGGAGTGTGAGGAAATTTTAGGGAAGAAATCTTTACTGTAGATTTCCCAAATGGAGATATAGGGAATGGATTTTGAGGATTCGGTTGGAGATGCTCTAAGAGGGCAGTGGAGGAGGCCGATCAGGAATTTCCAATCGCCAGACCGACGCCTGGCACTGGTCAGGTTTCATCGAAATAGCAGGTTGCCCTCTCACAAATAGCAGGTTGCCTCGCAAGTTGAGATTCTGACAACGCTGCTGCAGAGTACCGCCATGCATGCGTCACCGTCATATCTAGTTAACACGGGTGGATGAACGATCGACCAGGTAGCTCCTTCGCCACCCCACTTGTTCTTTTTTTCATTTGCCGAAATACCAGCAGCATTATCCCTTCCTACTTAAACGTCAGAGTTCAACCAGCCACTTGTATTTTAATCTTATCCATTCTGAGCTACCCGTTGGCACAGTCATTTCTGAAAGCCACAGCGTCTCCCTTTCTTATTCCCCCCTCCACAGAGCATGTGAAGCTTTGGGAGTAATAAATACAGACTCATCTGTCACGGTTCTGCGACCGAGCGGCAGCGCGGCACCGCTCGGCGCCGTTCGTGGCGACTGAAAATAGGCGAGTTACTGCAGTCGGCCATTATGCCTTCTCGTCACGGCGTTTGCTTTCACCCACCCCGCGGTGGGCGAGCGTGTTTGATCGTTCGCTACGTGCCCGACCACAGCAAACGCTGGCGCCTGGGCCTGGCTAGCTCTCCCATCGAGGCTGAAACGGAGGAGCACGCTTGGAGAGGCAACGGTTCGGCGAAGGGGTTGGCATCGTGAGATCCTGCGGCAGGCGGCACTGCACGGCCGTGCGCTTGCCGGTTGGAGTGGACCGGCACTGCCGGCTCAGCTGTTTGTATCCATCTCCCGATGCGGTGCGATATCAGGCACTCAGGCGGTCAGGCCCCTGCCGGTCTCACGGCGAGCCTACTTCTCGGTTCTCGCAGAGGAAGAAACGTTGAAGCGGAGGGATAATTCCGCTGCCCTGCCTGTAGGCCGGATTTTCTCGGGCGTGACCCTTGCGGCCTTGCCGTCAGCCCAGTTCTGTGGGCACTTTCGGCTCGGCAAGTGTACGCGAGGACGTGCTGGATGGGCCGAGAAGTCGGTGCTTACTCCAGATGAATGGCTAAAGCTAGCCAGTAGTCACGTCCAACGTATCACGTTCAAAAAAGAAGTCACGTCCAACGTATCAATTGGTGACTAAACTGCAAGGCCATTGCTATATTTTGTTCAATTACAAGGAGTTAAGTGACTAACTGCAACATATGAAGCTCAACTGGATCAGTTCTACTCGAATATTCGAAGGGATATATGGCTGTAGACGGTAACTGAAAGGTGAGCGTGCCTACTCTGCAAATGAAATAGGAATGAGTCCGAATAACCCCTGAGGTTTGAGGCAACGACTAATGAACCCCTTAAGATATAATACCGAGTATCAGACTCCCTAGCGTTTGTAAAACCGTTTAAATAACCCTCTGGGAGCTCTGTAAGGTGCTTTGGAGGGCAGTTTTATCCACATGGCATGCTGACGAGAATTAATTGCCAACATATATTGCCACCTCACCAAACTTCAGGAGGTCATCCAGACTTACTTCATATATATAAGGGAAAAGTCAATTTTTCTCTCGTAAACTATTTGTGAGGCTCACTTTAATCCCTAAATAAAATTTAAGCTTATTTTGACAGTAAACAAAATTTAATTTTACTTAATATATATGGAATTAGTGAACTCATATAAAAATTTAATCCCTAAAGATTTTTAAATCACAGAACTTTTTGTGGTGAAGTGAATCCATATAAAAATTTTAGGGATTAAGTAAGTTTAATTTATTTACTGCCAAAAGAAGCTTAAATTTTATTTAGGGGGTAAAGTGAGCCTCATAAATAGTTTAGGAGAGAAAAATAGACTTTTTCCTTATATACATGGAATAATTCTGGATGACCCCCTGAAGTTTGGTGAGGTGACAGTACATGTTGGCAATTAATCATCGTTAGCGCGCCAAGTGGACAAAACCACCCTCCAAACCACCTTACAGGGTGTTATTTAAACGAATTTACAAATGTTAGGGAGTCAGATACCCGGTATTATATTTCAGGGGGTTAACTAGTCGTTGCCCCAAACCTCAGGGTCATCCGGACTTCTTCCAATGAAATATACTAGAGGACCCTGACTTTAAACAGTGATACAGTAGCAGTACAGAAATGTATCCGCTCTCACGAGCCTGAGAGAAGATCCCAGCAGTACCTTAATATATGAAATGTATACGAGAATCCGCTGGAGAAGAAAAGGGGCGAGTTGCTGAGGATTTCCTGGCGTTGATGGAGACCAAGGCTGACAAGCACCAGTATCTGTTGGGTGGGACGAACTGGTTCAGCTCTGTCCTTCCATGAAGACCTGGAGCGGCTGTCAATAATGATGATAGATCACTGATGTTCTTCTAATGTTTCTTGTAATAGTCGTTTCCCTAAAGCGTGTTCCGTTTTTAGTTGAAACTTTTGGTGGTAGCGAGATGATCCACTGGGGAAGGAATCGCCTCTCCCCCGTATGATACATTGTATTCAGATATTCTGGTTTCATGCAATAAAATGAAATTGGGGGTGCGCCCCTATTATTCTAAAAATATCTTAAGATATGTAACCCTAGGACAACTTCTGCTCAAACTTGGGATAATTGATCCAAAATTGCTTACTTAAATACAATTGTTTGAAGCAACTAGGTTTATTAATGGTCTCGTTCAATATGGTAAAATGAGATCCCCATCCTTGCATATCATCTCCTTCATTGAAAAAAGTATTTGGCACAAGACCATCCTTGCATATCATCTCCTTCATTGAAAAAAGTATAGGCACAAGACCGTATGCTAGGATAATGTCGTGGCGATTGTTTTTTTCGAGAAACCAGCAGGAACACCGCCCTTCTATTAGCAGAAAGAAAAGCTCTTAATCACAAGGATGGATACTTGTTTTTGGACGGAACAAGTCCAGGAAACCAACAAAACCTAGACGGATTACTCCCAATTGTGGGCCCAGCTAAGGGTGCTCTACCCAGTATCCTCAAAAGCGATATAGGCCACCTAAGAATGAGTCTGGTACCGCGTCAACATAGTATAAAGGGGATGTAGAAGGAAAAGAGAGGACATAAGACTCGAGTAGCCAAGATGCATGATCTCTCTCAGTTGCAAGACTTGCTACAGTAGTTGCAGGGATTAATAGAAAATGCAACTTTGGGTCAACCAATTCGAACAGCGTTGACATGATTAGTATGGGGAAAGACAAGAAGATTCAACCTGCAATTGTGTCTGCAGCAGCATTGGTGGCAGCCTCATGTACTGAGGCTGCAAAGTTCACAGGAGCTAGCAGTTAGCAGGTTTCATCAGTCATCAAAATGGGCCAGGGGACTAGGGCACTAAGAGATTTGTTTATGGTGACTATTAACACCAGCTCATTTTTCTCTAGTTAATGTATACTAACATGAACCTGTGATTCCCGATGTTATCGGCTTAATTAATGCTCTTAAGGTGCAGAGACGGACAGCAAGCAACTATGCCTTGGAGGAACATATGAACATCCAGAAAAGCGAAAGGCTTCCTGTTCGCACACCGGACATGATACCCAATTACCTCAACACTGACTAATTTACTTCATTTTCCATGTATAAAAGAGACCTGGGCAGGAAAGTTTCATCTGTGAGTTCATGCAGGAAGGCTCCATATCAGGAATGACGTCTGTGCACTGCAGGTATGACAAGGTGATACTGAAATTAGGCAAGGGACGTAGTTTCACAACCACTGAAGAGTGTGAGTATCAAATGGCATTTACAAAACTGAGGCAACTTGCCCAGAAGAAAGTAGAATTCCTAGTACAATCAACAAGAGACAATGACATGCATTTTATGGTAGATAGATTACCATCACTTTTCACTGAGAAAACATTTCAACTTGGTAGAATGATATTAAAAAACAGAGTCAAGAGATATAACAGAATATTAACTCTCCTTTGTTTGGGTGCAAGGATAAACTATAGATAGTGAAAAGTACCAGCATTGTGAGATATTACCATTGCTTTTGCCAAGTTGTTGTACCAACCTCATTTATCTTACTGTTCCATTCACCAGCTTTCCTCCAGTTCCAGACATAATTTTGACGAACAACACAAGAGAAAACACTTCAGCTAACCAACACAAATGAACATAGCTACAACGCAATAAAACTCTCAACATCTGGTGGAACGATTCAGTTATTATTTGAAGACCATGAAGAATACAGTGCCTGAAATCATTCATCAATTACTTGATAACCAACAGAACTTAAAAGCTATATACCTTACAGAGCCATGACTCATGGTTAGCTCTAACTTCTTTGCAAACCCACATGTTTCTTATACTTGTGTAGTTGTGTACAATATCAGCAACAAAAATCGGATAGTAAAACTTATATGACCTTACTGATATGTAGTCAAGCATAAAGGACTTTGAACAGTACTGGTTCCTGAATTATTTTTGTCTCAACATATTTGTTCGTAAAATTTTCAGATCAACAACTTGCTCATAAATTCTTTTAGTGCAGTAAGCTCCACTGAGTTGAACTCCTAGATCCTCTATTTTTATACTTTCATTAAGATTATTAGCTGCCCATTTCTACATTCGATATAACAAAATTGGATAGCTCCAGACTTGTGAGCTGAGAAAGGGGCAAGGTGATCAGGCAAATCTGTGGTCCTGCAACGGTTGCATTTAGTCAACTGGGTTTTGTGAGTGTTATGAATGGATAATTCCAGTAAGACAACTCATTGGGCGATCTCACTGGACGTTCTAACAAAGGAAATCCTAAGAAATTTTACAAGTAAAACAGCATTGCAATACCAATATGAAAAGGCAAACAGCACAAGAAACTACTACTAGAGCATTATCAATTTAAGATAAGCTGACCAGAAAAGGATACATGGATCGAACTATCGAAGAACAACACAGCAGCTGTCTCTGCTCGTACCCTGAAACTTGCCTAGACAAAGATGATGCCGTGCTCCTTAATGGTATCGATTACGATCCCGAGCTTCCCCTCGATCCTCTCGTTCTTCCTGGGCTCGTATGCCATGGCGAAGACGTCGGCGTCCATGGACCTCTCGGCGATGAGGTGGCCGATGGCCCTGCAGGCGTTGTCGTCGACGAGGGACGGCAGCGTGTTCCTGAGGTCCTTGGCGTTGGTGGTGGCGACGGAGATGACCTTGCTGGTGCCCCTGTGCATGACCTTGGCGTGGACGAAGCGCTTGGAGAAGAAGACGTTGAGCAGGAACGGGCGCATGTACATGTCCGTGCGCTGCTTCCACGACTTGCGGTTCGGGCTCTTGTCCAGCTCGCCGCGCGACCGCCGCGTCCACGCCGCGCGCACCACAAGGGACCCCCGATTGGCGGCGGGTGGCGGCGGGAGAGCGAGGCGAGGCGGCGCGGGGACGCGGGAGTGGGTGATGGAGGCGGACCAGGAGAGGGGCGACGGCCGGAGAGAGGGGCGAGGCGAGTGGCGAGAGGGGAGGGTGGCCGTGGTGGGGTAGGCGGCGGCCATGGGAGCGTGGGGAAGAGGCCGAACGAACGAGCTGGAGGAGTGCGGTTTAGCCGGAGGCCGCCTTATCCACTAGGCCCAAATCGACCATACCATCCATCCGCCCAGGGGGAAAAAACCAAATTGCCAGGAGCCAGTGCCCGAAGGAGTAAAGGCATTTTTCACACCTTTTCGAGCTACGGCCATTTTTTAATACAATTTGCTAATTTTCAGTTACCTAAAATTTCCATAAATATTAATCACCTAGATTTACATAATATAGCCTAAAATTACAGTATTAAATATGTGCAACGTTAGTAAAAGTTATTGTAATTTCTAGATATATAAAGTGAGATAGGATGTTGATGCAGATACTTAAAAGATAACTCTTGAGATGTAAAAAGTAATTCACGCAATATATAGATAGATATTTCCTCTGGATGAAAAGGACCATTGTAATTTAATCTTAGAGTCCGTCTAGAAATAGTCAAAAATCCATGTTGACGCTCCCTCGTATGGACTGCACATGGCTCAGAAGAGAGGTTTATCAAAATATTAGAAAATATAAAAGGATAACTGTAAGTTAAAAAAATTAAATACTCTAGATATAAAAATTAAAACCACATGCACAATTTTAGTAATAAAAGTACTGAGATTTAAAATGTGAAACAACTATCCAGTTATGCTCGTACGGAACCATAAACAAATTTCGAAGATAAATAAATACAAGAAATTTAGCCCAAGGCAGATAAAAACAAAAATTAATTGCACGCTTAAAAAAATTAAACTTAAAAATCTAGATGCATACTACAAATTAATCCTAAGCTACATAAATACAAGAAATAACTTTAAGCTAGAAAAATGCAAAACAATTTCTAAACTAAAGCCAATTGCACAATCTATTATATATTAGAAGTATAATGAGATGTGCTAAAAAAATTCACAAAAAAGCAAAACATCTGGTTATTAATATGGTGGATCCTCTTATTATTAGTGGATCACAATCAATAGATATTTATAACCATACCTAAATAGATCATAGCCGACAGATCTTCATAACTGTACATAAACATATCACAACTGATGGATCATCATAGTTATACCTAAACATATCACAATCGATAGATCATTTTAGCTATATCTAAACGGATCACAGCCGATAAATCTTCATAGCTGTATCCGAATGTATCAAAACCGTTAGATCTTCGTAACTAAACTTTAAGTTCATGTACCAATCAAATATCAAGGATTAGTGTTATGAACCTTAACTCCACGTACTAATTTCACTACTATTACATACTAAAAGCATAATACAATAAAAAGAGTAGAGAAAGACTAGAAATTCTCACAAAAAAGTAAAACATCCTATCGTTAATTTGGTGGACCCTTTTATTATCAGTACATCGCAACCGATAGATCTTCATAACTGTACCTAAATAGATCATAACTGATATATCTTCATAACTGCACCTAAACAGATCACAGCCGATAGATCTTCATAACTGCACCTAAACAAATCATAGCCGATAGATCTTCATAATTGTACCTAAACAGATTACATCCGATAGATCATCATAACTGTACTTAAATAGACGGCTTGATATAACAACTAGCAGGCCGGCTCATAAATGTACCTAAATAGACGTCTCGGTACAGTTTGGCTCACGATTTGAACTTTTATTTTCGTACTGAACTAATATCACGCGTATGGGTAAAAAATAAAGATAATTAAAAATATTTGCTGCACAATTAGTACTGATCTAATATCACACATGCAGGTAAAAAAACAAAAATAACCAAAATGTTTCCCACGCAATCAGTACTGATCTAATATCACGCGTACAAGTAAAACAATAAAGATAATTAAAAATATCACATTCGATAGATCATCATAACTGTACCTAAATAGACGGCTCAGTATAATGCCTAACAGGCTGGCTTGCGATTTGAACTTTTATTTCCCGTACTGATATAATATCACACGTACAGGTAAAAAACATAAAAATAATTAAAAACGTTTCCCGCGCAATTGCACGAGACACTGTGCTAGTTTTAGTAAAAACTAGTATCATACAAGGAACAACAATTGAATAGTTATATTCATATTTATGAACATCATACAAAAAATAGAAAAACAAAAACTACGAGTTCGCCACATCCCTAATTCGACACAAACCCACTTCGACAAAACTCTCTGCTTTTCCACATAACCACATTACTCAAAAGCCCATGGCCCAAAAAAGCTCAAAAGGTTCACAAGAAAGGCCCAAAAACAACCATGGAAGAACCCGCCAGTCACAAATTTCATCATGCTAATCCAACGGCTAAGCTAGTCGACGGAGCAATAGCAAATCCGTTAGTTTTAAGAGAATTTTTTACGTGATATCAAATAAAGACTCAATTCCCTTTGTACCACGAAATAAAGGCTTAGTCCGTACATACCACTGAATAACGGTTTTTAATTCCCTCCATGCCGCTCCGTTAAGTTGACGTTGGTGGGTCTGTTAAGTCATGTAACTGATATCAGTATTTTTCAAAATGCCCAAATTACCCTTTATAGTAATTTGGGGGGTGTTTGGTTGGGCTTTTCAGCAGCTTTTCACTGGAAAAAACTGCAGCCCAACCAAACGGCCAGCTTTTCAGCAGCTTTTGCCAACGGTAGCTGTGGGCTTTGCAGTGCAAATTCAGCTGTTTGGAAAAGCTGTCTTCTGCCAGCTTTTTGCAATGTGCTGAAGCTTCAGTGCTCATTTTCCAAAATACTGTAGATGGTCTGGATCAACCAAAAGCCGTATGGTCACTTTCCCACAGCCACAGCAGCTTTTCTAAACAGCCAGCCAACAGCAGCTTTGTCAACAGCCACAGCCCAACCAAACAAGCCCTTGGTGTCGTCCGCAACGGCTGCTCCGCTGCCCCCTTTGTTTACAGGCCATAAAAACTGTGGTTGTTTAAAAGGTACCTTAAATGAGTAATTACTCTCCTACAGTTGAATATACATACCAAAGGGTAAGGAGAGCACCCATCAAAAGAGCTCTCAATTCACGTGTCGAATTATGCATCAAACTTGTCTAGATAATTCTATACAACTACATCCGTTAGCTTACACTTCCTCTCCCGCTAGACTTTCTTGATCCAAACTTCCTACAGCCTCCACTCTAAGCAGCTCCAAGCTGAATTTTTCGTGTCAGGAATAGATGATTGGTGACACGGAAACTGCTAGAAACAACGGCGTTTTATTGATGAAATATCACCTTTTTGTCTCAGAGAAGTGGTATACAGAGAATTAGTGTATTGTTAGGATGACATAAGGAAATTACATTACAAGTACAAAACACAGGGGTAAATTGGTCCTTTCATGCACTTAACGGGGCTGTTTTAACGGAAATTTAACGAAATGTCATGTAGGAAACTAAAAACTGTTATTCAGTGATATATAGGGAATATACTCTTATTCAGTAGTGTAGAGGGAATTCAACTCTTATTCGATGGCATGTAGAGAATTCTCTCTAGTTTAAAACTAGATCATAATCGGTAGTATTTAAAAGTAAAAACAAATGTACACTTGCAGTAGATGGCAACTTTTTCTGCCATTTTGTGACTTCATTTCAACGTGTTGTCAACAGTGCCAGCACAAAAACTGTTCTGAACTGAAAACGGGCCAGCAAGAACGAAGAAAGGTATGCATACAAATGAAGTGGTAACAGAGTAGTCAACAGTACACAGAACATGAGTGGTCAGTAACAGCCGTCTCTCGTTACATTGGCCAAAAATGTAATAAACAATAACACATAGACATAGGCGTACATGACATAGTACTTGTACATCTGTATGTAGCAGGCTTATTCTTTAGTCATACCAGCCACCATTCCATGCATGTCCTATCATCAAGGAAAGACTCGTCGCGTTGAAACAATGCTCATAAAGTCTCCATCTCAAGAACCACGACACCAGGCCATCGAGACAGACCGAGCTGGTCATGCGTACACCGGCGACGCCACCTTACCGGCGCTCAGTTCCTCCTCGTCATCGCTCCTTCCGTCCACCTTGCCGCTCTTCCTGTAGCGGCTCGCGAACACGAGGTAGACGGCGAAGTCTGCGACCGCCAGTATGGCGAGCAGGAAGTAGAACTTGTTGAGGTGACCCTCGTTCAAGTCGGCGGGGATCCAGCCGGGGCGCCCGTGCACGGCGGTGGCCTTGGTCACCGCGCTCACGATGACGTCGCTGAAGTAGTTGCCGAGCGACATGGACATCATGCACAGCGCGCTCCCGAAGCTCTTGAACCCGTCGGGCATCTCCCCATTGAAGAACTCGAGCTGGCCTACGTACATCATCACCTCCGACACGCCGATCAGCGCGTACTGCGGCACCTGCCACATGATGTGCAGGTCGCTGCTGTTCGCGGTTGTGGCGCCGGCCTTCCTGAAGTGCTCGACCATGCCGGCGGTGGCCATGGCCGTCGCGCCGAGGACCAGGCCAAGGCCCATCCTTTGCAGCTCCGTGGGGCCGGTCCGGCGCCCGGTGAGCCGTGACATGAACGGGCAGATGGCCCGGCGGTACAGGAAGATGGTGGTTGCGACGGTGAGGATGTCGAAGGCCGACATGCTGGAGGCTGGGACGGAGAAGCCGGCGAACATCGTGGTTCGGCGCATCGCGGCTCCCTGCACGACGAAGAGCGACGCCATCTGGGTGAAGACGACGGAGTAGAGGATGGTGCAGAGCCAGATGGGGAGGAGCCGCAGGATGCTCTTCACTTGCTCCACCTGCGTCACCGTGCACAGCTTCCACTGGTCGCGCGGTTGGGCGCACGCGCCGATCTTGGAGTTAGAGTCGGTGCCCGTGAGTGCCGCGCGGTCCAAGAACCTGCGTATATGGCAAAGTTTGGTGCGTGCTCTGATCAGTTCACGGCTCGAACGCAAAAACTAATGCGCAGTTCTTTCCGTGAATCAATACACGTCGTCACTTGACACACTGCTAATTAAAAAGCGTACCTGAAGCCTTCTGTGTGCATAAGCTTCCTTCCACCGGAATCCGCCTTCTCGTCGCCCTCGTAGAGGATCTCCACGTCGGGTGACACGCCGGCCTTCCAGTTCCTGCAAGCGGCGGACGCGACCCGGCAGATGCTGCCGATGGGGTTGCCGCAGGGCTGGGAGTGGCGGTACTGGGGCGTCCCGATCAGGAACAGCAGCAAGGCGGTGGCCGCGGCGGCGGTGGAGGCCCAGAATCCGAGAGTCCAGTTGCCCTTGTCCTGGAGGTAGCTCAGGAAGGTGTTGGAGAATAGGGAGCCCAGGTTGAGGGCCAGGTAGAAGTAGCTGAAGAAGGAGACCTTGGAGTGGGCCTCGGCCGGGTCCTCCTCGTCGAACTGGTCCGCGCCGAAGGTCGCGATGTTGGGCTGGTAACCGCCGTTGCCGAACGCGATCATGTACAGCGCGATGTAGAAGATACCCATCTCCGCGCCGGAGTGCGGCTCGCAGGGCGTGCGCTCGGTGCCGCACCCGACCGGCCTGATCAGGTATAGACGCGACGAAAGCGACAGCAGCGCGAGGCCCTGCGGAACGTAGCAAAAGGCGTCCAAGTCAGTCAGCCGTGCAGTCCATTAATCTTTGATGTGCATCGCGACAGTGATCTGTTTTTTTTCCATCGATTGTTTCTCACTATGCATATGTACGACTCACAGGACCGTCCACTTCAGACCAACTTTTGTATGCACGGACAGAATGATTAGTGTGTTGCAAACTACACAACTAGTACAAAAACCTCAGTACTTTGGTCACGGTCACCTATCTATCACTGTGTTCCTCCTTCACACTTTCTGTTCGAAACACATATATAGCGTCACTTGTGAGATCATATGAGCTATCGGTAGGTAGCACGGAGAATCGCTAGTAGACATAACTTGTTTTTTCCTTGCACGTAACGCCGAAACAAATTGATTGCACTCAGTCGCGCGAGATATATGTCTATGGTGTGGCAGTACTTACGAGGACAAAGATGGCCTGGAATATGGCGCAGGTCTTGTAGCGGCCCCAGTAGGAGTCGCTGAGGAAGGCGCCGATGAGGGAGAACATGTACACGGTGCCGGTCCACTTGCTAACGTTGTTGGCAGCGTCGCCGTTGCTCTGCTGCACCACCCTCGTCAAGAACAGCACCAGGTTCACGTTCACGCCGAAGAACGCCAGCGTCGCCAGGCCCTGGTTCACTGCAGGGAAGAACAAAAAAATCAGCACCGTCACCACCGGCAAGTCAGTTCGAAAATTCTACTGGCTAATTGCACATCAACACGCGTACACTCATACACAGTGCTCACAAGAAAGCGATAAGCGCCCAAACAGTATAAGGGAAAAGAAATTGCCTTTTTTCGACACTTCCCCTGAAAGCAGCGTAGGTAGAACTGACTGATCGACCAAAGCACATCACGTACTTAAATTCCAGTAATGACGTTTAATGGTGGACGCAATACTGTCCGGCCACGTAGCCGTATGTATAGATCGATCAATCGGCCGCTAGTTTCGGTTGCTAGATCATGGATGCCATGTCTGCTGTCTCCTAACGAGACCCTAATTTGGCATTCGTAATGCGCGCAAGGAGCCTCCCCGTGACAAGGAACCCCCAGTTCCGGGGCGTTGCATGGCCGATGTCACCTCAGCATGCAGAATTCGGCAAAAAGACCGGGTGTCTACACGCCACTTCAAGGCGCGACGTCATTTCAGAGTTCCGATCAACTCGCACTACAGCACTGTAAAGTTAACTGGAAAAAGCCCGGTCATGAAATCCCTTCTTTTCCTTTTTCTAGCTAGAACTTTCTGAGTGGAAGGAGACGATGATCGGCAGACTAGTTACCAAGAATAAGGCCGCCGGCAAGCCATCCGCCGGACTTGCCCTTCACCGCCGGCTGGCCCTTGATGTCGACGGAGCCGTCGAGGGTGTACTCGCAGAGCTTCTCCTTCGCAGCGCTCCTCTCCTCGCCGTCCATGACGATCACTCTCATCTTCATGTCTCCGTCGTTGGCAGCCTGCAACCATCAAGTTATATACTGTTAGTTTTGCCAAAAGATTCTTAAAGATCGATGAAAGCAAGACAAAACTGAATCTTGGCTACAGCCACAAGGAAAAAATTAACTGATTGTCGTAGCATGCTACTCTACTGTCAAGAACAAGCTAGAGCCTAGAGCTAGAGCTAGAGCAAGTGCTAACCATTTCTTACTTCCTCGCTCTCCTCACCAGTCGCCTCTGTCGATTAATACAACGAGAGAAGCTGAGAGGCTACTGCGAGGAGGCTAGCGGAGCAAGGCGTATGGAATGGGAGGTTGTTGTATCTGAGAGGCAGGAGTTGGTGCGATTTTATAGAGCTCAGAGAGTAGCTGGGTAGGATGGCTCGCAGCTGATCTGCAGGCCAAAAGGAAGGGGAGGAGCTAGTGTGCGTGTCATGCTCACATGATGTCACGAGTGCAGGTATTTTAGGTAGATGTATCACCGAGAGACGTCACCATCGACAACGATGACGTCACGACGGCCTCTTTGATTTTCATCCCTTTTTTGTTGTTTTTTTTGGCCCCTTTGCAGAGCCCATAATATATCACGGAAGAAATTCATCTCGTTCTTTTGTAGTCTCTGTACACTTTACTCAACTCTGTAGCTGGGTTGATGCGGTTGAACATGCTCTGTCTCGGTAACTCCTGGTGACTTCAGTTGATTAGATTATTGGCGTACTATACGACAAACGCTTGGTGTTAATCCAAAATTAACCACACGGCAAAGTGAAGCGCGGCGATTCTTGTGCACTGTTCGGTTTCTCCTCCTATGAGCCGATCCATTTCGTCCGCGAAATGTGGCAAGAAGTGCGCGTGGGAGATGTGTCTCAAGCTTTCTTTGGAAATCCACGAAGGGAGTGGCATTCTACATTAGGAAGCCGTACGTGCATAACAATGCTTAGCCGTGGTCAGCCAACATTCCTTCATATAATCACATCTACGTCTGCTCGAGTAAATGAAGGCTAGGTCTGACACTCTCCGTTTGCTTGCTCCTGAATTGTGCTTCCGTTGTGAATTTTCTACGAAACAGTAATGGAGCATGTGCCGAGCTACTAACTATGGATCGTCAAACAGTTGGTTACGAAGTGATTATCCTACTGGGAATAAGATCATCCTCAATTCTTGGTGTTATCCCTCGATCTCAGTATGGAGAGACAGAGCTAAACAAAGTCAATAATACCTTTCTTTTAGATGGTAATAATTCTGTAAGTTCCTGGTGCCGATTTAGGAATTATACCTGCATCGGTGGCCTTACGCATTGGATATCTGGATCACATTACACACTCAGATGGTGCGTGAGTGCATATATCAGAGGCTCTGGAAGTAAAAGCAGAGAATAAAATCAGATGTCGCATGGGTTGAGCCGCTGAGGCTTCCAAAATGCAGATGCACGCAGCATTGGTGTGCGAGAGGTAGTGAGAGTATTTACTAACACGAGTTCAGCTGTGTGGACGGGAGCGTGAGCATCCCTGCTCGGCCGCTCGGTGTCGGAGGTTGTGTCGACAGCCGTGGACCGGCGGCAGTGGCTGCCGATGCACCACCAGTTACCAGTTACCACTTGATCTTATCGAGCGCATTGGTCATTTTCGCGGTGCATCGGATGCTGGCCCGACCTGTGTTCGGCCTGCTGCCTTGCCGTCAGAGAACAGTCTAACACAGTGCAGGAACTGGCGTCCAAATTATTCACAGTGCTCCGTGTTTAACAGCTCATCGCGGATTCTTCCAGGTTCCACCATCAGGTGTGATGATATCAGGTTGCCATCGGAGCACAGGCGCGCGCGCGCGCGCGTTTGATGTGGTGTCCTTCCTGTTCTGATTTGGAGTCGTCATGCGCTGTCAAATCTATGTCGCGTCTTCTTGTGGACTCGTGGTTGTCCACTGCTCTAGCATCTGGTTGCAAGAATTAAAAGCAGAGGCTCAGACATAACCTTGTTTCATTACAGAGCCCATGTAGCAATAGTTGTATACATTTTGAACTTAGATAAACCAATGCCCACTCTTCATAATATGTTGTACACAACAGAAGATGTAGGAGAGGTTGTATTTGGTGGAGGACGGCCGATTCTGACCGCGGTTGAAAACCCTCGCGATATTTTCCTCTCGCTCTCCTATCTTGTCTCCGACAGCTACCATCACCGAATACACAATCGCTTCCCGCCGCCTCATAGTCTTGGTGCTCTGGCGTCGAACCTTCCGTCGACACTGCCCACCGGCGGTCCTATCTGCATGCGGCTGACGGCACTATCGTGCCACTTAACCGTCCAGCCTGCCCCGTCGCCTCCATCCCCTAGGTCTAGGAGTACAGGAGAAGCCCTCCCGTAGCCCTCCTCTCTCCTATCCCAACCACTAACCCACGAGGTCGCCGGTGACGGATGTGAGGCTCCACCTCCGTTCTGCTCTACTTCGGCTTCGCACCTTACTTCTGTCGCGACGCGGGTGTGAAGATCATCCCTCACACAGTCCGAATGGACCAAAGGAACGGTCATCCATTGATTAAGGATTTCAGAGATTTGAACTAATCTGTAAAATGTAGTGGAGCATTATCCGTGACGCCATGCTTTCTGGATAACCATGGCTTGTGAAGCTATCGAAGCCGTCATCGTTGACCAAGCCAAACCTTAAATTAGGTTCGGGGAGCTTAAGCCCAGGCTCACGGCCGAATTAGAATTTGCTCCATTCTCTGGTTATTAGCTTCTCCTGTGAGCCACAGCACCACATCGTTTCGTTTGTCAGTCATGCTACATGATCTTCTCTTCGCGCTAAAAGAACTTGCGAAAGCATGCATGCACTGTACAATAAGTACGTGGAAAGGTTTGCTTTGAATTTCCAAACAGCCTGTGGTTGTAAATTTCACAAGTTTTTTAAAGATGCTTCAACTTACCTCCTGTTAAGAGGAGTATTTAATCCGAGTCATCAATTGATCAAGGATATGTTTAACCATGTAAATAGTTAAGTATAGCAAGTACTAGTAAAAGGAAAATGTTTTAAACTGATTTATTTATCTCTCCTATATACCAAAAACCACACTGTGACTTGGGTATATACTATACATACCTTATATGTAGAAAATAATTTTTTTCCGCTTTGCCACATCTAACGTTTTCCCAAGAATTATACTTGTACATATACTTGTAGGGGTTCACCGAAATTATTTTATTTTTCTATCTTAACAAACATTTTTGTAGTTCGTGCATTTGCAAAGTTTCATGTGAATATATTTTGTGCATATATATATTTGTAAGGGTTCACCGAAAACTATGCATTTTTGTGTGTTGTGCCAAAAAGACCAATGTGCACGTGTTGCTATATTAGCCCCTTATCCTTCCTTCTCATGGAGATCACACATGAAATATATTTTTTACACAAATTTGTAAGTGCAAAGTGGATTTCCACATGCGCATGTGGAATTTTGTAACTTTTAAAAAAATTGCAAACACACTTCTCGATTTTTGTAAAGAAAGCAGCTAAGCTCAATGAGAAAAAACATGTTACAATGCATCTATTCGATCTGACGCGTACAAAAAGAATACACATTCCAATGTTTGAGCTTAAAAAAAGTGGAATACGTATTTGGAAAATAATGCTGACACTAATTAGCATCTTCTTCGTTCCTTATATATGCAATGCTTTAAATGGTAGGCAAATGCCAGTATTAGCTTCCTATTTGTATACGGTAGCATGTCTTTACTAGTCTTGTTATGGATATTAGTATCTCTAACCTGTCAAGGGGTAATAATAATATCGGCCATCGAATCAAGAGAGACTAACCGCTCATAACAAAAGTGGCGCATATTAAAATTGCACCTATGCTCATTACGTTAGCATAGGTAATTTGGGAAGTAAATCAATGTGTGGCTGACATGTCATGCCTAAGACCAAAGGTAAGAGAACCTAGTGTTAAAATATTTTCAAAGACGAAGATAAAAGACTATCCTTGATTTATTAATTAAGAGAGTTTTTACAAAGAATCGTTTGAAGAGGTCATCGCGAAAAGGAAGAAAAGAGTGCCCTCCCTGTGAAATGTCTAGCCCCCCAAATGTTTCCCTCCCTGTGAAATGTCTAGCCCCCAAATGTTTAGCCCCCACAAGGGACCGGTTGGCCGCTTCACTTTTGATTGTAGGCATGATAACCGGTGGCATGGTAGAAACATTCTGATGTTAATTTTTCAACTTACATGATGTTCACATTGTTAATGAATAACTAGCATGGTGTTCTGCATAATTGTGCGGAAAACGCGTTAAATCATATTTGTTTGTTTTGAAGTTGTATGTGATATTAGATCAGTATGCAGAGTTAAGGTTTATATCAGTGATCGTTGATATTATTTTATTATGTAGATTTAAAGCTTTTTATATTAGTGATCGTTGATATTATATTATTATGTAGATTTAAAGCTTAGTTAGCTTTTTTGAGGTGTAAAATCATGAGTATATACTAGTAGTGGCTTGTTAATAACTAAGATACACAAGCTCAATGTCAGATAATGTTTAGGTGAGTTACGAAAATATATCGGTTGTAGTTTGTTAATAATAGGGGTCCACCAGATGGATGGTCAGATGGTGCAGTTATGAAAATTCATTGGTTATGATATGTCTAGTTACAATTATGAATATCCATCGGCTGTGATATGTTTTGATGCCATTATAAAGATCTATCGGCTGTGATATGTTTTATGTCATTATGAAGATTTATAGGTTGTAATTCGTATTTGCCTGGTTATGATCTGTTAAGTACAATCATGATGATCCACCGGTTGTGATCTGTTTAGGTGTAATTATGATGATCCATCAGTTGTGATCTATTTATGTATAGTTATGAAGATCTATATGTTGTGATATTTTTAGGTATAGTTATAAAGATTTATCGCTTGTTCTTCACTAATAATAAGATAAATGGCCAGATGTTTTGCATTTTTGTGGAAATTTCGAGACTATATCTCTTTTTCTGTTGTAGTGGAGTGGCCCACGCACTTTGCGTGGCTAGATTCATTGTTCTTGTATGGATTTTTAGGCACTTTATATTAATCTGCACCATTATTAGCTGGTCTCACCAAAATAAACGACGCAAATAATTTTGCGTTATAGGATTAATCTACACCGTTATAATTTGGGCACACTAAAATAGGTAGTGTAGGTATTTTATTTTTCCTTTTACTAAAGCAATAATTTCTAGATTTTTCAATTAATGTGAGAATTCTTTACTCCAATTTAATATGATTCCTAGCAAGAGGGTCATATCTGTTGGAAATTTTCCCTGCTGTCTATGAACAACTATGATATGCATATACTCGCTAGAGAAAATTTGGGTGTTGTTTTATGGTATAATCAAATGGTTTCTATTACTTATTTATGTGTTTTTAGTTCTTACATAATTTAAGATGTGGTCGCATCTAATTCCTCTGATTTCTTCAATTTCTGCGTTCCAAGAAGGTCCTTAGTTTCTTGATCATAGTGTAAGTATGTTCGTCTCAAAGAGGGCTATATAATACACAAACCATGATTCATGTAAGGCTAAAGCTGAATCTGGAATAAGGCGCATGCTCTGTTTAGGGTAATCCCATCTATACGCGTAGTAATTCTTTAAACTCTAAAAAGTTTGAATAGAACATAACTCCATGTAGTGATCATCATGAAGTCCTCTTAGATCGGAAAATTGGATAGGGAAGGTGTTTTTTTGTCAATGTGGAATTTGCTATTTTTAAATAGAACTAGCACAGTATCCCGCGCAATTGCGCGAGAAACGTTTTTAATTATCTTTATGTTTTTTACCTGTACATGTGATATTATATCAGTACGGGAAATAAAAGTTCAAATCGCAAGTCAGCCTGTTAGGCATTGTATTGAGCCGTCTATTTAGGTACAGTTATGATGATCTATCGGATGTGATTTGTTTAATTATCTTTATTGTTTTACTTGTACGCGTGATATTAGATCAGTACTGATTGCGTGGGAAAAGTTTTGGTTATCTTTATTTTTTTACATGCTCATGTGTGATATTAGATCAGTACTAATTGCGCATCAAATTTTGGTTATCTTTATTTTTTACCCGTACATGTGATCAGTACGGAAATAAAAGTTCAAATCGCAAGTCGACCTATACTGAGCCGTCTATTTAGGTATAGTTATGATGATCTATCAGATGTGATCTGTTTAGGTACAATTATGAAGATCTATTGGCTATGATCTGTTTAGGTGCAGTTATGAAGATCTATTGGCTGTGATCTGTTTACGTGCAGTTATGAAGATATATCGGCTGTGATCTATTTAGGTACAGTTATGAAGATCTATCGGTTGTGGTCTACTAATAATAGAAGGGTCCACCAAACTAATGATCGGATATTTTTCTTTTTTGTGAGAATTTATAGCATTTCTCTATTTTTTCTATTGTATTCTGCTTTTAGTATATAATAGATTAATCTATATTTTTATAATCTGATCCCATTAAAATGAATGATGTCAGTCTTAATTTCTATTTAGAATTAATACACACCGTTATAACCTTAGTCCACCGAAGTAAGTAGTGTAGATTTTTTTTCTCTCAATTAATATGAGAATTTCTAGAATTTTTTCAATTAATACGGTGTCTTGAATATCACTTAATATATAGATAGTTAGATAGATTTAATTGCCCTAAAAGGCCTGCAAGGTCTGAATGCAAGTGTGCAGCAGCTAATTAGGTTTTGTGCTTTCTCTTTTAACCCACGGACAAAAGGTAACTAAGTACGCTTTAGCCATTAGTAGTATCAAACAACGTATGCTTTTGCCGGACACCTCCGGCCGACGAATTGCACGTTCCGATCCAAACATCTGATCGCAGAACATTGGCACAACGACAAAAGTTCGTACTCGTAATGGCCATTTGGGTTCCGAAAGGGCGCGTATCACGTCGAGCAAATATTACAAAGCGAACACCCAACACTCCGATCCGTTACTACGTACCTTTCGCGCATTTAAGAACGAAATACGTAGCTGTTCGAAGAACGATTACCCAATAGAAACGTGCTCTTGCGTCGCAAATCACATCCGGGACATTTCCGATGATAAAACATCAACTTAGGCAAAACGTTCTGCCTTTTGCGACATGCTAATGGGGTTAGACCAAAAGACGCACTTATACACGCTAAAACGGCAGGCACAGTAACAACTAGTAGCGTTTCGTCGAAAAAGGCAGGACAGCTAGGAGCACAAGTATCGGCGGCCCACGACGCCTGGCACCCGAATGCCCCGAATCCCGAGGCGATCGTGTCTTTTATCCCGCTTTTCTCCGCAGCGCGCACGTATAAGTGGGGGAGGATATCAGAGCGTACGTACCGTCTCCCTCTCGAACCCCGGCGCCCCCCGTCGGCTGGTTGGATTATCGCTCGCGCGCGCGTGGCCGGCCCGCCAATCCATCCGCACTGTCACGCTCCATTCGCTCGTGCGGCCCCGCGCGTCGACCGCAACCGCTCCGACGAGGACATCGCCGTCGACCACCCAATCCCCACGACCGGTCATGCATCCATCCATGATCCATCCACCCATGCATACGACTCCAGGGCAGTAGCGAGCAGTGCCACAGAGCCGTGTGCCTCTGCTCATCTCCCCCCGCGTCTGTGACAACGGCCTGCCAGGACTAAAGCCGCCGGCCGTGGGCGATGTGCCCCGACACGAAAACGTTGGGCGGATTATTTCAGGTTCTGGTCATCTCATGAGTCATGACAGAACCATGAAACTGTGCCGCCCGCGTACACAGCTAGTGTCTCGGCTCTCTGGACTCAGTAGTGGGCAGGGGGTACCAGTGAGTAGGTGCTAAATCTGTGTGTCTGTACTGAGCAACTTGCTCACTGAACGATCGGTCGTACACATATTCTAATTCGACATGTGCTATGTTGGCGCCTCAATTTGGGAGCAGGTGCGTCGTCGGGTAAACCGTAATGTGCGATGGATCAGCTCCTTTTCTTTTTCTTTCAGAGAAACGATCGGCTCCATTTCCTTGAAGCTTTTCTCTTGCTGGTCCTGCTCTGATAGACGCTTGCATAGTTCAAGGAATTCTGACCTACCGTTTTCCTCTGCACAAGTCACTTTAGTAACTTAGTGTGTGACAGTGTGTTCCTTGTCATTCGTTCGAGCTTTTTGTTGTTCCGTTGAATGTACCCAAATGTTCCTGTCGGTAAGCTGGATATGATGATGGAGAATATATGCCATTACGACAACACATGTCAGATGTGTGTGTGCGGCCGTGTAAGCATCATTACCACTTTATCAACAGCGTGGTGTATAGGTGTATTACTGTGTTATATGCGTTTCATGAGCCATGACCAGGTATAATATAGCCAGATTTAAACGAGCGACTCAGATTCGGCTGTGTGTGCTCAGTGAGTAGAGAGGACGGAATCGACGGATATGTAATGTATCCAGTATCGACCAAAAAGGGAAAAGAAAAAGAGAGTGACTCAGATATTTGACAGAGCAATTAACTCTGCAACTGCATCGTGCTTTCCAATGCACAAAGATCATTTTAAAGTACTGTAAATTAGGCCATTCGTATCATTACAATCCTCCTATCCTTTCTCTCATGCACAAATCCACTTTCTATAGGTCTGCTATGATTTGATATAAAGAGAAGTAATATTACCAAACATGCCTGCATTTGCCAGGCATCACGCAATTTTTCAGGTAAACCATGTTTGGTCTGCTTCAGTGCGGTCAGACGAGTGAATTGAATTGCTCGATAGTGATTACAGATCGAATTAACTAATACAATTCACACTTTTCAATCGTTGCTTTGCTCCGGTTCCTTCACTTTTGGTGAATTGCACTCCATGCGTGCCTCTTATTTTAGCATAAAGACATGTATGACACGCAGCTTCGTTTTCAGGAAACCAAGGGTGTGCTGGTTAAGTGCACTCTAGATTTGTCTGACAGCGGCCGCAATTTTACTTTACAATACGCGCGAAATGATCTAAACCAACCAACCTTTCACTTTATCATCTTCTCATGACAAATGAAATACAGCACAGCACTTATATATCTTCTAGACCTCCTCCAAATCTGTCACTTCAGCTCACCGAGAGATCGCCTGCTGCTAATTCGCCGCAGCTAGCTAGCTACGTACCTAGGCATACCGGTTTCTTGATGTAAACGGACACTTAGATACCTAATTTCTCGTCATACCTCAGTCACATTTTTACGCGTCTGGTCACATGACATGACTTACCTCTGCAGGCTCCCACCTGAAACCAACGTGACGTTCCTATCATTTGCATCTGTAAAAAGCCTGTCGCTCTCCGATTGCACCCCACTACACTAGCCACCACCCCCGGCTGCGTCCCCGAGCTTTATCCACCGTGCGTTTCGCGCGCGGGCGAGGGACGGCGACGACGACGGGACTGACGGGGGCGCAGAACTGCAGGGAACTGTGTGGCAGCTGGGTGAGCTTCGCTGCAGGAAATGCAGCCGGTGGCCAGACGAGGAAGAGGAATAGTCTACGGTGGTACGAGTACGATGAGCCGATCGAGCTGTCGTGGTTTCAGCAATCGCTTGCGGAAAAGTGCATTGGTCTTGCAGGCTGCTAAAGTGGGGTGCATACTTCTGAACTCCGGTTGCTACAGCCAACTAGCTGATGGCTCTAGTTCTATGGCCTAGATCTTTGTTAGGGCTTCGGTGGCTGCCATGCGTTTCAGATGGAGAGATCAGATAGGCCTTCTACAGATAAGTAGCGAGTGATCCATGTAGGTCAGTAGGTGTGCCATGGTAGGTCTGTTTGCTGCTTTTTCTTGCGATTGACTGATTGGTGATTGCTACCTCCTATGCTCAGAAAATGACATGCTTGTTTGTTGTGACTGAGCAATGAACATCTGAGGAATTCCGACGGTTAAAATAATGCGTTCGTGCATTTGTGCAAACTGCACATACAACAATAGCAGCACGTAGCTCGAATTTTCCAGCCACTTGTTTCAGATCCGCTGTAATCGCCATCCATATATTCACCTTTAAGACCCTGTAAAAAAAGTGAAGATACGTCAAAAAGTTGACTTCCTGGCAGCAAATTCCTTGGTCAGAAATCTCCCGTGAAAATGCAGCCCCGTATATCAGGGCGATGTGAAGGTTAGGTCTGTTCCCTGATTTTCTTTCTGATAGCCTTTTACCTATTTATCAGATAAGGACAGAAACAGCACATATATACACAGAAATCGAATAGATTAAGAAATATTATGTCTAATTCCTAATATCTAACCAACGATTAAATATAATGATTGGGTTTGACAAAACATGACAGAAACAAAGCATTAATGTTGTGGGGGTAGAGAAATAGTACATTTGAAAATTTTCAGTATGCTGTGGGAGCATAAGCTCCACACTAAAACCATATGGCCCAGTTATTCCCGCGCACAAAACGTTGTCTGGAGCTACTTGTCAACATGACCCTTCAAATTGGAAATACTTTTGCGGTGTCAACTGTTGTTCATAGTTCTGGGCCATATCCCGTATGTCGTTTCATTTCACACCTACGTGGATCCATGTAAGACAGGCAGGGGTTAGAATTGCTGCCGCGGAAAGATGTCGATGATGACAAAATACAGTGGAGCACACTCACTGTTGGGATAATATCATGCGCGCAGTCAGACCTGCTGCTCCGTAGATAAAGTGAAATAGTGAAGTACACTAGCAATGGCGGAACTAAAAGGTGAAGATCAATGTACATGTAAACAAACAAAAACGATGTTTTGTGATTAATACCCCATCTGTTTTAAAACACATGCTATTTTTGACCTCTTACGGTCTCCATTCTCTAATGCACAACTTGGACCGTTAATTTTTATATATTTATGTAAGCAAAAGATCATAAAAATGATATATATCGCGAAACTGCTTTTCATGACTAATCTAATTTTAATGAGTTTTTACTAATTAGTTGTCAAAGAAAGAGAAGTGACATCTATCTTGGAACAGAAATAGTATAATTTTAGCGATAGATTTTGCCAAAAATAAATTATTGTTTAAAATTATATTTTTTAATAGACTACTAGTTTATTAATTTTGCATGGTTTTATCCCTAAATAAAAAGATCATGGTTTCGTTTTCCTGGAAGCTTCTGTTGAGAGTAAAATCTGTTGGGTGAGCAACACAGACCTTTTTTTTTAAATGCTCAGTTACAAACAGTGGAATTTGTTGGGGCGGCTCACCTAAAGTTTGTCTTCACTAGATGAGCCAAGATCCGCTAGAGAAAACTACATGGGCTGATAAGTATTAGGAAAAATAAACTCACCCTGTTAACCGAGGCCCAACTCAGCAGCTCAGCCCATGCTAACTTTCCTCAACAAAGAAGAAAAAGAAAAGCCCAAATCAATTCTGGAACACCTCTCGAAACACTACCCAATAGCAACCGGACACGTGACGCATGCGGTGACGATGACTATCCTTCTAGACTCGTCCTCCGGTCACCTACACGGCAGCCATGCAACGCAACCGATGCGGATGTCTCTCGGTGCGACCACCCTCGCAACCCACGTAGAGGAATGAACTCATGACAGTTTCTGCACCCCCACGAGGTAGGGCGATGCAGGGCCCACACGCCATACACCAAGCGTGTGCCTCTACCGATGCCTCATGGTATTCACATCCTCACGGTCAATTACGATGGGCATCTCCCATCTCCCATGGTAGTAAAAGGAAGTAGCTTTTTTAATATCTTTTTTATATTATTAAAAAAATACGTTATGTAATGAGTTATATTTTAATATATAATTAATATATTTTAATATATAATTAAAATTAAATAAAAATATGTATTTGAAAGAAGATATGTTATATAATAGAGGAAATAGTGATCTCAAAAGACAGTTTTATGTTTCTTTTTTTTCTCTTCAACAAAAATCTCATAAGAAAGACTGATGTCACACTCTCTATCTGGCAAGACAGCAACCGGGCAGACGGTGCAAAGCTCGGTCCATGGACCGGGGACGATCACGAGCCGTTCATCGCGCAACATGCGGATACGCGTGGGAGAAGTCTATCTGGGCCGGGTCCGCCACGAGGGACGCACCGTCCGCAAAACCAGGTGGAGAGGCCTTTACAGGAGAAAACGTCAACGAGTGTGTATTGGACTATTGGTCTCTCCGTCTCGCTCTCCTCCGTCCGGCCGGCTTCCCTCTCCTTCCACAACGCGACCATCTCTCTTCGCGTCTCCGTCCGCCCGCCTCTGGTCTCATCTTCCGGTGAGTGATCTCCAAAGCCCCGAACCCATCTCAGTTTCTCCGGTTTCCTTGGTCTGTCCTTGATTCGTGTTGCTTGATCAAACCGCGAGCGCTCCTAGGAATAGGATTCCGTGGGGGTTCTTGGCTGGATAGGTAGATTTTTTTCTTTTCTTGGTGTGTTCAATCTTGAGATTCCCTGCCGTGGGGGGAAAGTGCAGACGAGATAGGGAGTCGTTGATGGTTTGGGGATGAGCGATCTCTGCTTGTGTCGTTGTGTGCTGGATCATCTCTTGCAGCAACCAAGCTCATACTAGTAGCCTTGACCATGTTAATTTCAACGAGAAGTAATAGTTTTTCCTTTATCTTGCAATGAAATGGTTATAAGATGCTTAATTAGAGCTGTTCAGTTTATTATGAAGGTTGGTCTGATACTCTGATCTGTGTTGTGGATTGTGGAATCTATGTGTTGGGGAGAGGATTTTCGGATTCTGTTAGACTGTGAAGTGCTCCCCGTATCCAGAAATGCAAGGCGTATTTTTATTGGTTAAGATAAAACTTTAATCAACAATTACTCTCAATTGCTCTATTAATATGTGATTTATATAACATAAAATTGATAAAATTAGATTTTTTTAAAATTTTTTTACTTATGATTATGATTTTGTATCACATAAACCGTATTTTTATAGAGTAATTGTTGGTTAAAGTCTTATCTTAACCAATCAAAATACGCCTTACATTCCTAGATGGAGGAAGAACTATGAAACTCGTTATCTTTGGAAGAACTATGAAACTCGTCATCTTTTGTATTATTCTTAGGCTATGATAGCTGTTGGTCCAAAATTAGGTGACCAGCACTTTGCTATTACTGGGTCTATTCGCTGAACGGTTGGTGTTGAAACGCTGAACCGCCTCAACTTTTGGCGAATGAGTAAATCAAATAAAGCATGATATCCTGATAATTATAAAGCTATGAAAACCTCCCTACCTTGGGGTTTGTGGGAACGGGGCACTATCCTCGTTAGAGTTCCATCAAAGGAACTAACGAGGCTAGAGGTTGGTTCTTCTAGCAACATTAGGGTCTGATAGTGAAAATATCGGAATTTGTTATGACGTCCCTTACCATTTCTTGTCCTTCTACCACAGTTTCAAACGTGTTCCAGGTAAGTTCGTCCATAAATCTCTAGCCTTGTTGATAAACCTGACAGAATGAAAGGTTGGTTCTCAACCTGTAGCTTGGGTAGATGTTTGCTCGGTAAGACGAGCATCAGTAGCTGAGGCATACCTATGTATGTTGTGGCTTAGTGGTAAACAAATTAGCACAACCACAGGCATATTTAGGTGCTTCTTTTCCATTTATGCTTCTTTTCTCCCTTTATGAATTTGCTGATGTTCCTGAAGAGAAATAAACTAATGAATCTGCCGTTGTTTCTTGATTATCTCATATTATGTACGCATTATCTGCTTCTGAATTCTTCATACTGCAAATCTCTGGAATTCTTACCTTTGACATCTTGCCTCTTATACTTGAAATGAAGCCTTCGGTTGTTTGGTTGATGGCCGCTCCAGCAGCACCAACAGAGTTCACTCGGGAAACTGCTCGTCAGTCTCTGATCGCAATCTCCCAGTCCGTTCCGGAGACAGATTCGCCCCTGAACACCAAGGTCAAGTCGCCGATCACCCCTGTGGCAAACGGTTATCACGACGATGGGGCAGAGAAGTGCAGATCGAAGCTCATCTCGATCTCCTACCTGTCATCTCCTGATGACCTACCCACGCCATGCCCTCCCAAGAATGTTGCAACTTAGCTGTGTGATGACTGATGCATAACCCTGCATATGTGGACATGTGTTGGACATGATGTATCAGTGTCTTTTCTTGCTTCTTTGCTGATGTTCTTTACCTTTTGTTGGCTTGGTTTAGGGGGGATGGAATACTTGGGTGCTTGTGTTTCCACTTTCTAGTGTTTGAACTGAAAACATTCAGGAAAGAAAAGGAGACAGTTGTACAGTTAACTGTGTTATAACTAGTTGCTGGAAACGAAGCTTGTGATTCCTAGTTCTTGCAATTATTTTTGTTCGATAAGCTTAATTATTAGACTGATATATGATCACGACGAAATGATTCCTTCAAGAGTGATGAGTAAAGAGGACCTGATTTGCAAGGGGATGCTACTCAACTGCGAACGGTCTCGCTTACTAGTCTCTGCAATTTGGTCTCTACAGTAGCATGGAGCAGAGTCTACTATTCTCTAGAAGAGCATGAAGCGCAACTGCGAACCGTGTTGCGTTCTGATTTCTGCAGTTTAGTCTTCAGAAAAGCATGAAGCGCAACTCATATGTATGGCACCTGTTGATGTGTGACACTACTGACCAGCATCTTCATTACCGGTACAGTACATCGCTGTTTACTATTGAGCCAGGAGCTGCATATGTGCATGCCTACAAAAATTCCTAAGTGGTTGTTGTGGTGTGTTATTGTTATATTTGAAACTGTTGTGAAAAATGAAGCTACATAAAGTTAAATGAAAATTGCAATCTAACAGTTGTTCCATCCCATTTCATCTTACACAGTATAGAATGTAATACTATACGATCCGTTTGTAATAATAATTAGGAAAATATCAGCTAAGAAAACACTCACAGCTAGACAAGATTGTCATAATTTACACAATCCCAAGCGGAGACAAAACTTCAAATATCGAATCCCTAGTGAGTAACAACACTTCGTTTGAAAGAGTTTTGCTTATAGAAATGTCCAAGTGAGTATTTTCTGCATTCGGGTGCATATGCACTCTGTCGTTTTCTAAAATTCAAAGGAACGATTATGTGTTAAAATATAAAAAATTTATTATACTTCATTGCGAGATGAGGTGTAAACCTGAAAACTTTCCGCAGAAGCATGTTTATTCGTGTGGTGTTAAAAAAACAGAGTGTAGAGTTTATTCTTTTGGGGTTGTGTGTGGGACTAATTCCTCTCCTCTTCATGTAGAAAAATAGGCTCTTAGGGCATATGCTGCCTTTACCGTAAAAATAAAGTCAAAGGACTTCATGTACGAGAAGGTGGAGGATGAATGGTATGGCTTGCTCACTGCTGAAAAACTTCTTTTCCAAAATAAGAAGAAAGTCTACTCCGAATGGAGAAAAGCATATACTAGAGTTTGCCCATGAACTTATTCAAAATAGGAGTGCTGCATAACCATATGCTAAAGGGGGAGGAATCCATTTATTATTTATTTCTTAGCCTTAGCCTAGGTCTAACTATGTTTCACACGGGCAGGACTATGTGTTAAAGTAGATGGCGAAAGACAGGGCTTATCGGGAAGAATAGCTTGTCGATCAGAGGAGGTAGTACGAGTAGGAGGTTTGTTTGATTTCATTTATGAGCCTTCTTTCTCGCATTACATTGTTACCTTTTGGTGCAATTTGGAAGTCTCAAAGCAAGAACTGATTTCACTTCTTCCACGAGGCTTGAGGGCTTCACCCATTTTATGACCCCAGAATCCTAGCGGTAAATCATTACTTTATCTGTTTCTGTGCTCATGAGAACTAACAACATATCGTCACCAACGTCTGCAAGTACACAAAGGAACTGTTGAGTTATGTAAAAGCAGGTTTCATCCCTTGATCATTATGGGACAGTGTCATAGTCTACACTGAGAACAGTGAACTTCATCTCAGGAACGAGATCTGTAGTGGCAGGCGGTAACCACACGGCATAAAGAACTCCCTGAGAGCATGGAGTGAATATCCTACATAACAAACAAATAAAGCCTCCCATATTTAAAGAAAACATAAGAATGTCCTATGTTGAGTTTCTTACCTAAAGATATTCACTACACCATTGTAGGTAGCCAAAACTATCTCCCGGATACCATTCTTGTCAATCTCACATACAAGAGGACTAAGAATGAACATTTGACTAGTGAAATGCAGGCCATCCTGGAATATATGTTACAATACATATATATCAATAAAATAAGTACATCAAATCTGTTGACGATCGGTAAACCTCCGTTCTTATGTATTACGTGGAGGAGAGAGAAACGAGATGAGGAGATCGTTCCAAGTAAGCTAACCCATAAATCAGGCCACCGGCAACAATGTTTTATACAAGTTTAGGTCTCTCTTAAGATAATAGCCCTATGTCATGTTGATATATATTGATCTCGAGACAGAGTACAAGAGGAGGTGTCTAGTCCTAAATGGGATCTACAACTACTTGAGGGTTGTTGTTGAGGTAGATCTTCTCTTCTACTTGCTTGGAAGTCGATTGACCTTCTAAGACTGGCGTGATCCAAAGCTGGCTTGAAAGCTTCTATCCAACTTCAGAACTTGTCTTCTCCGAAGGCCCTCGGGATCGTTATATAGAGAGTATACCATATCGTAAGGGATATGGATTCGTCCCCGAGCAGGATTTCACTTTTCTTAAACATCGGGATTGACTGCTTAATTCAAGGAGTCCTAGATACCCACAGGTGGTTTCCTTATAGACGTAGAGTCCCTCTCCGGGGTACACTCCTTTCCGGGTAAGTAAGATACTCCTTAGTCTTGGTGTATTCATATACAGATACGGTCATCGTATACAGTAGTTGTCTACTACTCATCGTCAAGCCCCCCATCAGTACGTGAAATAAAGCCAAGACGGATCAAGGGAATCAACCTAGTCGGGAATAACATCCGACCAGATGCTTTCCTAAGTTGTCATAGGAACTCTCGAGTGGAATAAGCCTTCCACTCGGGCTCTTAGTCATCCAAATATCCTAATCGGGAACTGGACACTCTCGAGTAGCTTTATGAGGCTCCCGAGTAGTCCCACGTCCGAGTAGGAACTCTGGGAAGTGCAACGGATGCTTGGGTCTTGCCTGTGACATGGAAATCATGCTTATCTGAACCGACGGGTTTCTAAAATTTGAACCATCGTGGAGGAGATTTCGCGTGATGATGAGAATCTTTCCCCCTTTTCCTATAACTGCTGTTGTGACGTGAAAAACTTGAGGTGCGTTCGATAGATCGTGCGCCTGCAACTCCTTATTTCCCGTGAAAACAGCCGATCATGCACGTAAAGTTACTGCGCACATTAACTGCGATGAGACGTGAACTAGAGGACATGGCCTCGATTGCCGTTGGATTTCGTGCGGGAGTGGTCGAGATTGCACAGTTATTCACCTTTATAGGTCCGCTAGGGGACCCAGTGGTTTTTCACTGCATCTAGTTTCTGGCCCTTCATCTTTATCTTCTTCCTCTCGCCCATTCTTGCATCTTTTGCTCCTGCTTTCCTTCTCTCGAAGATGGGGAGGAAGAATGTTTCTTTCAAGACCCCTGCCGATTCTCAGAAGCCCGCCTACGACCCTGAGGCAATGTCGGTGGATTCCGGCTCCACCCAGCGGTGGCGATCCTAGAATTCGTGGCGTCTGATGTCAATGACGTCGCCATCGACAATGTCGAGAAGAGCGAGCACATCCTTCCCCGGTGCTGGTTCCCTGCCGCCCGATGCTGAAGGAGGCGATCTCAAGTCCAGATACCACTTGGACCGTCGTCTTCTCCTACTTCTTCAGGTGTGGATTCCAATTCCCGCCGTCTGCCTTCTTCCTCCTCGTCCTCAACTTCTATAAGATTGAGTTGATCCACCTCAATCCCAACTCGGTGTTGATGCTGAATGTCTTCGCACATTTGTGTGAGGCGTACCTCGGCATTCACCCGATTTTGGACCTTTGGCAGTACTTCTACAACCTAAGAAGGTTCAAGGGTGTCATCGGCACCATCAGGTTCCGACTGAGGGAGGGGAAAAAAGACAACTATATCCCCATCACTAGCAAGACCTCGTGGTCGAGCTGGCGGGTGAAGTGGTTCTAGTGCCAGCCTTCACCCGCATCTGGCATCGGGTATTGAGATCTGGCACCCTTCCAGACATAGGCTTGGACGGAGATGCCACCGCAGACCAGCTGGCTCAAGACGCTTGCTGACGAGGTTGCCGACCTTGATAGAAGAGGCTTGTTGGTGTGGGATGTCACTGATGACTTCCTCAGGCGGTGGCTGAGCCGTCTCAGATCGAAGATCTCGGTGGCCTGGGAGTACTCAGATGGAGAGGATCCCATGAGGGATTTTGACACGGTAAGTGCTTGTTCTAATTTGACACATCAAGTAGGAAGTTTGTATTCTCATCTACTCGGGTTGATTCTTCATGCAGAAGTTTCTCCCGACGAGATCTAGTCGAGGGTCAAGTACCTCTTCGACTTGTTGCCGTCAGGAGGAAGGACCGTGGTGCCGTTCCCGATCGCGGAGATAGGACCTAAGAAGAGGAAAGAGATCCTCTTGGTAAGTCCAGACTATGCTCCTGGTCAAGTTATTATCTTCAAGTAGTGCTAGATTATCCTTAGCTGAACTTGGATGCACTTCTTTTGCAGCGAGTTGGTCGGGTGGCACCTAACCTAGAGGACGAGCAAGCCAGAGCCGAGGTCGAGGACAACGACCAAGTCGAAGTCCTAAGCCAGCAGATCTCAGTCGTCGAGTCCGATGCAGGAGGTGCACCCGAGAAGGAACAACCGAAGAAGACTCCTTCGATGGTGCCTCCCACTCAGACTCCTCCTTCGCTTCTGAGACCTTTCCCCCAGGTACTTCTTCTGACTTGTCGAGGACTTTTTTTCTTCTAGCTTTGAGGTGATGAAAATCCCTTTTTGATGTCGTCGTTGCGCAGGGGGTGGAAGGATCTCATCCAGAAGTGTCGGCTCCTCCTGTCGCGAAGGAACCTGTCGTGGAAAAGTCCTGGGTCGTGGAGAAATCCCGAGTCATGGATTCACCGCACCAGGTGACTCCTGTGAAGAGAGGACTGGCTCTCCTAGAACAAAAAGTTCCAATGCAGTTGAAGCGGCCACAACAAGTATTCTTCTCGGAGTACTCCTTTCCAACCAGGGGTTAATGGTTTTCCTAACTTGTTTGTCTTTTGCGGGGTGAGCCTCTCCTCGCCCAAGGTTGTTGGTCTAGTGAAGCAATCCCGCCTGCTGGCGGTGAAAGCTTCTCAGGCTGCCATAGGTTTGAAGCCCCCGGCTTCAAAGTCAGACCAGCCTCCAGCCCAAGTGATTGCTCCTGCTATTTCGGCGACGGTGGTTCCCCCTGCCACGTTAGTTGTGGGACCTTCTTCGTCGTCACTGCCGGCGGACTTTTCTAAGCACGTCGGTCTCCCGCTTGAGGTAACAAAAGTGAAAATATATTATAAAATATATTATCTTATTAATTCACTTGTATTGAGACTGACCTTATCGTTTTCAGCTTGCTCTGTCCCAGGCAACTCCCCTTCGGTGAGAGGTTCAGGAGCTGAAAAAGCGCCTGGCCGAGTTCGATGCTGCATTGAAGGCGGAGAAATCCAAGGCGGCCAAACTAGAGGTTGAGAAGGGCCAGCGGAGTAAGACAAGGCCTGGCTGGCCAATGAACTCGGCGAAGTTCGGTTGAAGCTGTCACGAAGTGAGTCCAAGGTGGGTACTTTGAAGGAGGAACTTTAGTACGCCGTGGGCCTACTCGAGGTGTCGTTGACCGAGGTCGGGATCGTCGTCCCTCCAACATAGATTCACGCCATGCGGATGGCGGAACTGGTGGCGGTGATCTCCTGTCTGAAGCCAACCATAGATGCCCATATCAGCACCTAGTTGCGTCAAGAAGTCCGAGATTCCCTGTCTATGGCCTTGGCTCTACTGAAGGCCCATCATTCCAAGATGGATGTCGGTGCCCTCTGTGATGAGTTGCCAGGGGAGAAGACAGGGAGACCAAAAGGCTGGTTGAGGCCATGTACGAGGTTGCAGACGTTGTCACCGATAGGCCTAACATATATAAACATGTGAATAAAGACTTTGGCAAGTTTTTGGTTAGAACTTGTGATGTGCTTGTGTGTATTTTTTATTAACTTAAGGCTAGAACTTTATCGGGAACCTGATACTCAGGGGCTTTGAAAGTGCATCCAGTCCCAAGGAGAGTGGAAGGATGATTATCTAGCCCCAAGGTTTGGTTTTGATGGTTAATGGCAACCCTCACCTGTATCTAACGTTTACAACGAGTGTGAACAGGAGTTTAGATGAACAGGTGATCGATCAAGACAACATCTGACTGATGATGAGGCCATAAAAAGAGTAAGGAACTGTGAAGGTCAGAAGGGCTAGCTGAGCTAGTCTCCTGAGGCTCAGTTGCGAGGAAGCCGAGGCTGTGCTCGAGGGCAAGCGAGGTGATGGTGGCTTGATGGAGTTCAAGGACCGTGACTACAAGCTGGATAAGACCTGGAGGAGCTAGGAAACTAGTGGATCTGCGTCAAGGGGTTCGCTGTGCGTCTTCAAAGGGCTGTCATCTTCAGTTGTTAGCTTGGAACCAGTGCCAAGATTCTGAGCGAGCTGGTCAGTGGCAGTGGTGAGTCCATTGTCCTCTTGAATCAGTTTAAGGCTTGTAGTGAGCCGGTCTGTGTTGTGCTCAGGTGCTGCCTGAAGCAACCGAGTCCACCTGAGTTTGGCATCTGAGACTCAGGTGGGTAGCTCAGCCGTGGCTAGTAGGTTACCAAGTGTATGTTAGCTGAGTCTCAGATAGGTTTGTCTAGTGGCTCTTTGTCTGACGTGGCATGAGGGTAACGGCTAGCTGCTAGAGACTCTATAAATAGGGAACCTGGGGAGGTTTCGACCTCAACCTTTACCTCTACCATAGCAAGCACCCTGCTGTTGCAAGAAAGAGCTCTTAGTCTCCGAGAGAGCGTTGCCTGCGTGCATCCACCGTGAGAGAGAGTTGCTTTACATCTTGAGTGCTTCAGAACTGAGAGAGTTCATGGTACTGGTTCCTCCAAGAGACTGAGAGAGCTCTTGGTGTTCGTCTGCTCCAAGACCGGGAAGTTGGAGTCGTTGGTGAGCAAGCCAAGTCTTGTGTGGCTGCCTCCAAGTGCCTGTGAAGGCGATTTGGGTCTGCCTGTCTTACTGCGGTAAGATCAAAAGGATTCCACACAAGATAAGTGAACGAGGAAAGAGCACGGTTCAGTGCCGGCTGTGAAAGCAGCTTCCTCAACGGAGACGTACCACTTTGCATAGAGTGGGAACTTCGGTAAAACAAATCTCTGTGTCTACTTGTTCATTTGTATGGTTTGCTTTTACTTGTGCTGATATATACAGTACACTCTCTGCTGCACACAACTGAGTTTCCCACCTGAGACTCAGTTGACACACAACTGAACTGCCTATCTGATGCACACAACTGAGTCACGCACCTGAGACTCAGTTGACACTCTCTAGCCCTTGTTTTTCCTGCATGTTATCTGAGTTATCTGCTTGAGTGTCAGCTGCCTGTTTCAGTTGCCTGTACCTAGCTAGGATTGACCTATTTAATTTAAGTAAAGCCCATTAGGTTTTAAACTTTATAGAGCCGGCCTATTCACCCCCCCTCTAGTCGACTCCTGAGATCCTTTCAGGCTTTTCAGGAACTTGTGACACTTTACGATTTTTGACCTCTTTCCTTTGGTCTGAGTCGGAAGATTTTGTTGCTAGTCGGGGAGTTCGGTTAGTCAGGCCTTAGGTCTAAGTCGAGTGGAGGGTTCAGGGACCCTCTGTCACTCATAGACGCAATAAGGAACCTTCCTCTGTCCTATTCAAGATCATAGTTTCAAACTTCTCCCTCTTTGCAAGTGAAAGGGCGTAGGCCTGTGTGTCCTTTGCGGTCGACAAGCTGCCTTAGTGTCATGTTAACCCGGCTATTCCTTACGATGGCTGGTTGGAGAGCTTTATCTGTTTACTAAGTGTTGATTGGCTTCGTCGAACACTTTGTACTTCACACCTTTTGGTCTTTACTCGGTCTAAGTCGGAAGACTTTGCCACTAGTTGAGGATCTTGGTCAATCAGGTCTTAGGTCGAAGTCGAGTGGAGGGTTCGGGGGATCCTTTATCACTCGTTGACACAATAAGAGATCTTTCTCTTTCTCGCGAGGCTAGAGCTCAGACTTTGTGGCTTACCTGATTTTAAGGCCGGATAATCCCTTGTGTTTACTGTACCGGTCTCATGATCAGTAGCCGGTACACACAAGTTAACCTGAGTATCATTGTCATACACACATACATCAGTAATACAATGGATAGTTTGACCATTCAGGTCAAAGTCTGATACCTGTAGCCCAATGGCTATAAACCTGCAGTGGAAATCAATCGGTGATGAGGCCCATCAATATGCCATACCCGACTGGCAACTGACTGGGGTTACGCCCTAGCTCTCGTGAATACAATTGCATCCTCGGAGTTGACGTCTCTTTCGTCTGGCCAAATCAACAAGCTAGGTGAGTACGTTGAATGTACTCGCAAGCTTCCCACAGGGAGAGTATAACAGATGTATCTCATGCAAGGTTTACTCAATAAAAAAGGTTCTACCCTAAGTTGAAGGTTGAGCGGAAAAGTAAGTTTTCATTTGAAATACGTTAGTAATAGATTCAAAAACATTTCTGAAAGCAAGCCAGTCTCTGACGGGTCGGTATCTGGTGCTAGAAATCACATGCTGACAATCGTCAACTAGAGACTGATAACCCGTGTATCGCCTCAAGCCATCCTTAAAACCTACCTATGCTGCCACCTCGCAACACGGGCTAAGTTTCACTTCTGTAGTTCCTCACTACCAGCCTGTAGCTCAAACTACACACTGTGGACACATCATGCCCACGTTCTTAATCCCATTCCCACATTTCATAATCGAAACTTAGTATAACCAGTGTGTGGCCTTTCCAAGTTGTGTCCATAACCGAGGATGCGGCTATTCGAATAGATTTTAACACTCTGCAGAGATTGTACGGCTTTACCCACAAGATGTCAGTCCCCCTTGTTGCCATGGCCAAATAAGCACTCTTCACGACGGGTGTCGGCAGAGTTATTACAACGAGACCTTTCTCCCATTTTCATACCAGTGCTGGACCCGCTAGATAAGATCTATCCAGTCTCCACTTGTGCTCGGTGATGCCCGACCCCACAACCCGAAGTGGATTTATCTTTGTGCCGAACCTCTACCCACGTAATCACGTGGAGGTCCTCTAGGGATGCCAATCTACCTAGCACTCTCTTCCTACTGCCCACGGGTCCGGTCACTAGCAATCGATGGGGTAATTAGCCAAGTCCTTCCCATAAAAGACGTGTGGACGTACGGGGTGAACTTGGTCGAGCGGCACTTAGGCTCGGTACTTAACTGATTCGAACAATATTGCATATCATCACCTCTTAGCCATGCCACTACATGCTACAACCATTCCTCCGATCTCCACTTACTGTTAGGCAAGGCAAGGGGATTTTGGGGCAGCTAGGCAAGGGCGCCTGGGGCATGAATGGAGCTTGGCTTAGGCATGGGAGATGGGAAGTAGTGGCTGGAAAGAATGGAGGGGAGGAGAGCTGCTCGGGTGAAGAAGAGAGGAAAACAGTGAAGAGCTTGGGAAATAGAAGAGGGATGACGCAGCTTGCTCATGGAAGGAGATGGAAGGTGGCTCATGCTGCTCGCTTGACTCGGTGAAGAAGAACAATTGGGAGTTGGGGAGAACTTGGGCAAAGAAGCACTGAGGAATGAGGGAGGGAGGAAACTCGGCTGGACTGAAGAGAGGAGCTCGGGGAGTATTAGAAGCAGCTAGGGAAGAGACTGGAGTAGCTTGGCTTGGTGGAGAGTGAAGACGAATGGGAGTTTGAACAGCGGCAATGGAAACTCAGCTTCTTGAAGAAGAAGCTCCAGAAGGAAGGGAGTACAGCTCGGGTAGGACAGTTGGGGAAGAAATGAAAGATGACTAGGGTGGTGGATGTGCTCAAGAGGATGGAGTAGCTTGGGTGTAGAGGAGGAGAAAGACAGGAGCTCAGGTAGCAGTTGGGGCTGTGCTGTAGCTCGGGTTGAAGCTTGAGGAGCAGAGAGGAGCAAGGGAGTGTGGATGGGGAGAAGAAGAGGAGCTCAGATCGTTGCCTGGGAAAAAGGGTAGCTGGAAGAAGAGCAGCAGCTGGAGCTCGCTTGCAAACCAGGGAAGATGGGCGCCAGGTTGCCTGGGGTAGATGGCAAGAGAAGATCTCAGCAATAGGAGGGAGTATAGAGCTTGGGGCAGAAGAAGCTGCGCATGTGGCTTGTGAGAGAGCAGGGAATTGGCTGCAGTGGTTCAGCTACTTGGAGGAGAAACTCCAGGAGGGAAGTGAGCAGCTCGGCTATTAAGGAGGAGAGATTTGGTGAGGAAGAAGAACAGTAGCTCGGGCAGAGAAGTAATGGAGAAGAGAGAGAGCTTGGGAGTGCTGGTGGGATGAAGGAAGCGCTTGGCTGTGCGGAGGAAGAATGGAGAGGAGCTGCTCAAGGTTAGAGGAGAAACCAGGAAGGAGACAAGCTTGGCTATTGCTGCAGCTTGGTCTGATGGTGAGGAAAAAGGAGGTGTGCTCGGTTGCAGCTTGGGGAGTTGAAGAATAAAGTAGCTCAGGTAGAGATGGAGTAAATGGAGAGCTCGGTCAGCTGCTGTTGCAATAGCAAGAGTTAGGCACCGATTGGTACTAGAGGAGTGATGTGGCTGGTACATTGCGGTGGTTGTAGCAAACAGAACCGAGCATTCAACAGATAGAAATAGGGCAGAAAAGACTGCACGGGGAAGAAACTATACTCAAAAAGTCTAAAACTTATTAGCTTGTAGAATTAAATTAATCTAATAGTCGGCCTAAATCTTTAGGGAGGAATCACTGCCAGGGGGTATAAGACTTTATTGCAACCACAAGATAAGCATACCAAGATCAACAAATCGGAAAGCTTTTGGACACTTAATTTGGTTGGAATATGCATCGGTTTCAAATCTAACTTAATTTGAGGATTTTGCAATTTGACATACCATTATTTGAGAACATTCACGATACACCTTAACGATTTATTTGGAGTTGTCTAAGAATAAGAAGTGCATGGAATCCGAAATGTGGGTTTCGTTTTAAATTTGGAGCGAAGCAAGGATTTAAGGTCTCAAGCATTTGATCAGTGACAGGAGGGCAACTACGAGTAGCTTGGAGGTCTATGGCATGGACAGGCCCAAGATTGTGGTGAGAATAGGATCCGAGAGGTGTAGGTGCAGATATACACTATAGCACGGGTGGACGACATCGGAGCTGTTGCAAGACATGAGGTCTTAGGGACGTTTCTCTTTGTGCGGTTTTTCTTAGTGCATAAGTTGACGATGGAGGCTAAGTGAGTACAGATGCGAGGATCAATATTACGAGAAGAAGTAAGACCATATGGTCAAGTGAGGATGTTGTCCCGTTATTCGGAAATAAAGAACCAGGATTTGCATATACGCGTACGTAAGGAGACGGTATATACCTGCATACCTCCCTAGTAGGGCATGAGAAGGATGGTGGTAGGAGGATATGGCCTAAGAGAAAGGTTCGTGTCATATATACGCAAAAGTACCAGGTGGGCACCTCGCTTCGAATGCCGATACGGACATACTGACAAGATAGAAGATAGAGGGTGTCGAAGAGGTGTTTGTAGTAGAATGCAAGGGCGGGTAGCCATGCATGGAGGCAAAATATATAAAAAAGGTCGCATGCTTTTGTCGGTCGTAGTTCTGGAGAACTAGGGTTTCGACTAAACGGAATTCGGGAGAGTCAGGGACAAGGGTTTGCACACTTGCCAGACGTAGTCTCGAAGAGTTGGGGGTTCCAACAAAATGGAGGTCGAGAAACAATAGGACGAGGAGTTGTCCACTTGCCGTGTGGAGGAAAATATCACCAGTTATACCAGATGATGATAAGATTACGAGAGAGACGACAAGGTTTTTAATTAGGTTTAATTAAGAGAATATTATTATTAGTGCAAAAAGTTTTTGTTAGCCCTAATTTTCATGCTTCGGAAAATCAGGGTGTGATAGACTTCCTTCCCTTTTCGAGCACCAAACTTTTGAGCATTCCATAAAACATGTTGTCGGAAACTTTTCAGCCCCGTTATACCTATCTAGCCTCCAACTGTTTATCAAAAAAGGAACATTTCTGATGGGCAGTTAAGAATAGAACTTTATTTAACTAAACATTTGTGTACCGCTTGAAAGGAAATAGACTAAGCTATCATCTGAGTTTCTGTAACACCCTAATTTTCCGAAACCCAAAATTTAGGGCTAACAAAAACTTTTGTTAGTAATGCTGATTAAAATACACCAAATTAAAAACTTTTATTCCAAATCATGTTCCTGCTAAACCCTAAAGCAAAGCAACCAAAATCGTTCCCTCTGTTCCTGCTCTCTTGATTTCTGCTTTGTCGAAACCCCGTCCAGCAAGGGATACAAACCCTGCCCTATCCTTGGTCTCCATGCGGGACCATTCGCCCTTGCGTCCCCCACCACGACAGCCTGAGGCAGCTGCCACAGCCAACTTGCTCTGCCACGACAGCCCATGGCAGCCGTTGTCGCTGCCCCGCTCTTGCCACGGCAGCTGCCGCTGCCCATTTCCTCTGCCGCGAGGCCTCTGCCACCGCCGTTGCTATCTTTCTCTGCCGCAGCAAGCTGCTCCTGCCGCGACAAGCTTCTGCCGTGCCACTGATTCCCCGCCACGGCATCTCACAGCAACTACCGTCGCTGCCATGCCTCTGCCACGGCAACCCCTCCCCTGCCGCGGCAGTGCCACGCCGCTGTTCCTTCCCGCCGCGGCAGCCGATTTCCACCGCGGCAATTCTTTTCCCTACCGCAGCAAGTCCTCCCTTACCGCGGCAATACCGCAGCAACATTTCTCTGCTGCGATAGCCCTTCTCCCTGCCACAAGCATACTTTCGGCATCCCTCCCCCTCTAACTAATCAGTGCCACCTAAACCCACTTCTGCCGCAAGGTGCCCTCACAGTACTTCTACGAAATCGGAGCATATACCCATCCCGAATCTTTTCTGAATGACTTGAAATTCTACCCACCAACTTTGCTAGGTCATATCGTGAGTATATGCACATTATATACCACTTTTTCATACACGTACATACGCCAAACCCTAACCTCTTCTTCCCGAACGACGGATCAAAACCAGTAACTCGATGTCTGTACCATGTACGCCGACATGCTTACGGCACCTTAATACCGAGTATTCCAAACCAAGGTGAATGGATTCCCGCGAGTCTCCATATCCCCTCTTCACTTTGCCGCGCTCCGGAACCCTAGTTCCGAGCCCCGATTTCTCTTCTCCCTATTAAATCTAAATATCACCTAAAACCCTAATTCACCTTTCCCCTCGATAAACACGAAGAAACTTCAACCTTAAGATCATTTATCTTTCCTAAGTCAAAATCAATCTCAATAATAACTATACATACAAGTGGGTTCACTATGCAACAAAACGAGGATACTCAATGCAAAACTTTCTAAATAATTCAAACAATAGTTAAAGCTGTATGGAATTCATCCAATCTGAGCCTCACTCGGTTCCGACTATTTGTAAACCCTCAAGATCTCCGAAACTCTTGTGGAGCAACTTTTATATTTTATGCACCCACTTCTGCGGTAAAATCCTATCTCTCATAATCTCCTATCGCACTGAAAGTTTAAACCAGAATCAAATAACGTACATTGCATCTCTTCCCTGTGAAATCTATTTCTCTTTCCTCTAGCTAGAGCTACCTCAGTTGTACCAACCGAATCTACCTTTGCAACCTGCCATGTGGGCCCTGGTCCCATGCGTCATCTCCTACCTCACCTCTTCCCCTCTCCCTCCTATACAACCCGAACCCCTGCCTGCTACTATCTTTCTCACTGCTGTAGTATCATGCCACATAATCATCTTCAATATCAATTAGTACCTGCCACTACAGCATGCGGCACCTACCTCCTTAACTCCTTCTCTTCTTTCATTTCATCTCTTCCCCGTTGCATCACCTCCCTGGTACTGCTCCCATGTCCACGCAGGCGTTCACTTTAACTCCACCAACAGCAGTCACTGCCTAACCACGCTGTAGCAACAGCATCTGCCACCTGATTTTTACTCTACTCCTACCAGCTAGACACCACACTAACTCCCAAACCGAGCTCACTCAAACTCCTCTCCTCCTGGACTCCTTCTCCTACCACAGCACAACCGGCCAGCTCCACTCCTCCCTATTTTCTTCGCCATCCATCTGCAACCGAGCTCAAGCTCTTGCTCCATCTTCCTCCACACCAGAGCGCACCAAGCTCCCCTACCGAGCTTCACTCCCGAGTGGCCCCTGTTGCCTTTAGCTTCCTCCTCGCCTCGCAAGACCGCAAGCTCTTCCCTCGCCGCAGGCAGCAAGGACCGCCACAGTCGTGCGGCATCCCCACCCGGGTTTCTCTGGACCTCAAGCCAAATCCTCTCTTCCCTTCTCTAGAGCAACCTGCACGCTACCGGATCGCCGCATCTAACCACCTTCTGGTTGTCGCCGCTGCCTGAGAAGCCCGACGTCTCCGGCAGGGCATACCTCGCCGCATTTCTCACCTCCCGACTGCAGGTCGCCGGCGAGGATGCCTTAGAGGTGAGCCGTGCCGACGGTTAGACCCCCTCCCAGACACGATTGCTCCGGCGAGCCACCGACCCGCCTTGGCTAGCACTGCCGCCCCTTTTGCCGCCGGTAAGCACCGCCGTCTATACCCCCTCTGGCCGCCGGCCGTGAATCCTGGTCGAGTCACCGCTCCCACCGCCACACCACCCTTCCACGTTGCCGCCAAGACTTCCCCCGCTTGGTGGACTCCGCCGAGCACCCAAGTCACTGCCGCGCCACCAGTCGCCCGTCGCCATCCCAGGGTCACCTCCCTCCAATCCCCATCTCCCCAATCCCCTCCATCATCAGTAGAGCCTCTGCTGCTCCCGCCGCTAGCTGCCTCTGGTCACGGCCATCCACCACACCCCAGCTGCCCTCGCCACCGCATCTCCGCTGGTCTTCCTCTCTCTGCGAACTTCCACCCAAACCCAATCGAACTCCCTCTCTGCCTCACCCACCCCGAGTTCCCCTCACCAACGTCGGCATCTCCATCCCGGAAGGGCAAGGCCTGAACAGCTACGACCCAAGCCGCCTACTGCATTCTCGCCATCGTCGACGTTTCTCGCCTTGGAGCTCGGGCACGCCACCGGTTCCTCCCGAGGTGAGCAACGCCACCAGTCACCACGCACTGGTCTGTCGCCGGAGAGCTATTGCCGCTTACCGCCCTCCGTTGCCTGTTCCCCATTTTCTTTTCCCGACGTCCTCCCTCTCCTACCTAAACTCTCTCTCTAGTGAACCGGATAAGGCCTCACTGAACCGTCCGAGCCGCCGAGGACACCTTTTCATTTCCTTATTCTTTTTCTTAAAATTATTAAGATTCATAAACTTTCTACCAGAACCACTATTGGAACTTTTGAATTTAATAGAAACCCAGATTTAAATTTTAATCACAGCAAATAGAAATATGGGGTAAATATACATTTTGAACATTAAGGCCAGAGCACTTCCTTTAAACCCTAAAATGATTTCAACCATTCCAATTCATCTGCATATCAGATTTGATATGTGTCTTCCTGTACACATAGCTGCTAGACCTCCCTCCCTAGTGAGTAATCCCTTAGTGACCACATTGATAAGAGAAAGAGGAGCTATGCAAATATGTGTATATAGTTTAGCATATATTTGATCCCGTTTGTGTAATTGCAAGAACTATGTTAGAAGTGTTTAGTTAGTTAGTGGAAACCCTAAACTCATGACCATGCCAAGCGGTGTCCATTTCTCTTTAATTCTGAACCTCAATTTAGAAACCCTAAGAAACTTGACATTCGGTTAATGTCTACTAGTTGCATACAATGATAGGTATAGTCTATGATCATCCTGGTGGTATAGTCGCTTTACGAATCATCTCATAGCCTTGAAACTCTCAGAATGTGCATGCCCTAGTTAGAAACCGGTAGAATGCCGTGCCCCTCTTGGCCCATAGAACCCTAGTCCTGCTAAAAAAGTTTATGAGAGAAAGGAAGAAAACCTAACCGATAATATGCCGTGAGCTGATATCTCCCGCCAAGTAACATGAGGCCCCCAACCCTAGCTCTCTAAATATCCTAAAAATAAATAGCTAATCAAACACGTCCTGATTTCACGTGTTGAAGTTTTTGGTTCCACATTCGATGTTATTTGGCTCTTACTTGCAACGTTTTCGTCGTTCTCTTGACGTGTAGATACCGACGCTAGGAGATATCGCATGAAGGATTTCAGACAATTGTCGAATCAAGTTCAAGACCAAGCCTCGGACAATATTGCCAGGCAAGCATTCCCACTTTGACCATGTTGAACCCCATACTTGTGAACATTAAGTATTTTGTTTGCCAACATGCATGCTATGTTTATCAACGATATTTTATGTAGATTTAGCTATACCCGATAGATGCATTTGAACTAGGGATTGATTATCCGATTCCTTGTAACCCTAGTTGATTCGTCGATTGGTTTCCAACCGACAAAAGTCTAAGGTTATAGGCAGTAGCCACTACTTAGCCCCGCTATAGTAAGACTAAAATTTTGTTCGGTCGATACCAACCTTCGGGCCTGGGAAATTAAACCCGCGGATAGCGTATGTTATCCGCGGTGTCTTTTAAAAGAAATGTCACCAAAATTCAAAATAAGGTTGGAGATGATTTCGATTCGGGTAAGAAGGTAAGGTGGTTTGAAGGAAGAGGAAGTAGCAGAAGGCTACACGATGTATGATGATAAACTGGAGTCTTACTCGAATCAGTTAAGGACCGAACCTAAGTGCCGCTGAATCAGTTCCCCTACCGTACGTCCGCATGTCCTTTATGGGAAGGACTTGACTCGGTAACCCGCCTAATATTAGGGTTCGGACCCGTAGGAAGTAAGGAGGAAGTGCTAGGTAGGACGTGGGCCCCTAGAGAATTCCCACGACGCTACATGGGTCGAGATTCTTAGTGAGCTCCATTTAGGCGTGGGTGAAGATTCGACACAAAGATAAGCGTTTCTCCGGATTGTGGTGTTAGGCTGCCTGGGCACAATCAGAGTTAGAGTAAGTCTCATTTAGCGGGTCCGACTCTAGTATGAAAGCAGGCGAAAGGTCTCGTTGTAATAACCCTGTCAGTATACTTGCAAAGTACTCCCAGGGTGACTTACATCTTGTGGGTAAAGCCGTACAATCTCTGCAGAGTGTTAAAAACTATTCGAATAGCCGCGTCCTCGGTCATGGACATGAACTGGTAAGGCCACACACTAGTTAGACTAAGTTTTGTTTGCGAATGATGGGGCATTGGGATTAAGGACGTGGGCATGACGTGTCCACAGTGGGCAATTTTAGGCCACGCGTCGGTGGTAAGGAAATTGCCGAAGTAAAGAAATTCGCCGTATTGCCTGAGGTGGAGGGCATACGGTCTCGTGATGGAAAACCTAGTTATCGGATATGCGGAAACTACCGTTCGATGGATAGTGCCATGGACGGTAAGTGGAACTATCGGTAATAGGTTATGAACTGATTAGCGGTGTTTACCGCATGAGATGAGACGTGATGAGATGTTAACTTGAAGTACTTTAGATTTCGAAATGCTTTTACAATCTACTTACGTGTACTTAAAATAAGAACTTACATTTCCGCACAACTTGCAACTTAGGGTAGAGCCATTCCTTGATCTATTCCCTGCATGAAATATTACCGTATATTTCCTCCTGTGGGAATAACTTGCGAGTACATTCCATGTACTCACCTGGCTTGTTGATTTGGCCAGACGAAGAAGACATCAATACCCAAGGATAGGATTACGATCGCGATTTGGCATATTGCTGGGTCACGTCATCGCTTGTTTTTCTGCTGCAAGTTTATAGCCGTTGGGCTACAGGTATCAGACATTTGACCTTTACGGTTTATGTACTTAAATTCATATATATGTCGATGATATACAGGTTAACTTGTGTGTACCGGCTACTGATCCAGGAACCGGTACAGTAATCACAAGGGAGTATCCGGCTTAAAAACCTGGTACGCCACAGTTTCCCATTGCCTACAGATCTTCCTGGGGTGCTTTGACGCCTTGTCGACTCCGTGTTAACTTGTCCAAGTGCTTGTGCTAGGTAAATATACCTGGTCAGGCTCATCTTGGCGGTCTCGTCAGACGGGCGATGTTGTATCTAGAGGAAGGATGGCTTTGTTCTAGGAAGGTGCTGGCGGTTCTCGGGGGTGACTTAGATGTCCCCTATATGCTAGGTAGGGTACTTACAAACAGATTTGCTGGAGATGATTGACGTTTCCAGGAGTGGAGGAGTCAACCATCCTCTATGGCTAACCAAATCAGATCAAGTCAGCCCCCCGTGACAAGTGTTTTTGTGCCCGTGTACTGGTGTAGTCACCCTAGGTCATGAGTGTTTGTGGTCCTTGTCAATGTGATACTTTTTGGCCAAGTCTAGACTAAGCTTATCGTAGTGTAGCCTATTTCTGGATAGCCGCGGACCATGATAACACCCTTGGGGCCTGGAATCTTCACGCACTGGTAAGTGTAGTGCACAGCGGTCATGAACTTTGTGAGGGTTGGTCGTCCTAAGATGGTGTATGTCATCTCGAAATCGACTATGTCAAACAAAACCTTTTCTATCCGTAAGTTGCCAGGTTTGCCGAAAGTGATTGGGAGTATGATCTATCCGATCGGTGTAGCTGATGATCCAGGCACAATGCCATGAAAAGCCTGTGTGACCGGTTGGAGGGATGAGCCAGGGATCTGCATCTAGTCGAGCACGTTGGTAAAGAGGATGTTGAGTGAGCTTCCTCCATACAGTACTACTCAGGAAACCCTGCAATTGTTGATGGTGGGCTCGACCACAATGGGGAACCGTCCTGGTTGGACAAAGTTCTCGGGGCAGTTCGTTTGGTCAAAAGCAATCTTGACCTCCGACCACTTCACCGTCGACGAGTTGGGGGAATTGTGTCGAGGACTTCTCGCACCATTGTTTGTATTGTCTCTTGGACTCGTAAGACACCGAGCCCCCGAACATGTGGTCTATTCTTCACTATTTGCTCTGGAAAGGGGTCTGGTTGGAGGAGCTATCGTCGAAGCTATTTTCTCGACTTTGGTTCGCGACCTATGGTCCTTTCCCTTTGAATTTCTCAGCTTTTGCCTGGATGTACTTTTTGAATAGTCGACAATGGCAAAGATTGTGCTTATCAATGGTGGAAATAACACCAGTTCTTGCCGAAGGATCCTACCTTTGCCTGGGGCTTTTCTTTGTTTCGAGGCGGTCTAGAGCATTTGTTGGGGAAGTTGGCCATCACTTCTCCAATCTTCTGCCTCTTGTCGCGATCTTCCTTGGAGTGCTTCTTCTTGCGTTTGCTTTTCTTGGAGTTGTCATGATATCCCGGTTGGGGCCACTCAATGCCTTCATGCCTTTCTTTGATGAACTGGAGGGTTTCTTCAGCATTGGCTGCCTTGTCTGCGAGCTCCATTAGCTCCTTTACGGTTTTCGAGATATTCATGGAGACTTCCTCTATACACCGCTGATTTCGGCAACTCTGTATGAAAACTGGGATGACCTCGTGATCGGTTATTTTGAGTATGATGTTTCGCACATTGCTAAACCTTTTGGTGTAGTCTCGCAAGGATTCCCCCTTCTCTTGGAAGAGTCGAAAGAGGTCACAGGTTTTCCAGGACGTGCGTACATACCCTAGAAGTTCCCTTGGAATTGGCTGCATAGCTGTTCCCACGAATAGATTGATCCGGGTTGAAGATTGGTGAGCCAGATCCTAGCCGGTCCTTTGAGCACAGTCGGGAGATAGTTAGCCACGACCTTCTTGTTTCCTCCCGCAGCTTCGATGGTTGTCGTACAGATTTGTAGGAACTCAGCTGGATCCATTGTGCCGTCGTATTTTTTGATTGTTACCGGTTTGAATCATGAGGGCTAGTGGACCCGTCGTAGTTATGCGGAGAAAGCTTAACAGCCGTAGATAGGTCCTTGAGCTGCTCTGTCATTCGATATTGGTGATTGTCTTTGTTCATGGCCGTGATACTGAGAAGTATCGCAATCTGGGGAGCGATGTGGTGGAGTTCTCGAGTCCCTTCGTTCATCTGTGTACCTGCATAGATCCATCATCGGGACGGGTGAATACATGCAATGATGCGAATGGTCTGTATCTCGAGCAAATCTCTCCCGATTAGATCGTCTTTCATGACTAGCCCTCTTACGAGAAGCGTTACAACGGGTTACACTTTTCGTGGCATTGCAGGCGTTAGCTGCTTTGTGTGAGGACTCAGCTTGTTCTTGTGCTTGGAGGATACGATGTTCCATATCGTCTATCCACAGTTTCCCTTCTATAGTCATGAGATCTAATGAAAGAGTTTTTCTGAGATGTTCTCGGATTCCAGATAGATACTGAGCAGCCCTCGATCGAAATATATTGGAATCTTGTGAAATTGGAGTCTTCTCTTGACCACTTGGGTTGTGTCCTTGCGACCACACCAGGTTTTGCAGAGGAACTCCCGTAGCAGGGGGTGGATCGTCTTCGTCATTCTCGTGAGTGTTATGACGCTATAATCTGTCTTCCATTGTGAGTACCTCACGAGGATACTGTCCGCTTGAGGTGTATTCCAAATCCATCATGGACCTGCCGTCGGAGGAGATCTCCGGTATGTTTTGTCGTCCATCAAGATGGTCGGAACATGCGCGTGATAATCCCGACATGGGATTTGCGTCGTTTGCACGATCACTCTGATAGTCTTGGGATGGAAGATCGATCCCGTAAGTCCTGGTGTACTCGTCCATGAACTGATTTACATCATTGTTGAACTCGTTGTCAGGCGAGAGATTGTCAAGATCGACTCGGTCTTGTCTTGGCTCCTGATCAGTCGGAGGGGTGAAGTTATCGTAGATTCCCTCGCCCGAGAAGCCAGTCCATGCCACGGCTTATGGCAAAGTCACTGATGGTGATTTGTTGGAATCAATAGACGCGATCCCCACGGTCGCGTCATCTGTCGACAATCGGTAAGCTGCCGATCTTACGTATTACGTGGAGGAGAGAGAAATGAGATGAGGGGATCGTTCCAAGTAAGCTAACCCACAAGTTAGGCCACCGGCAACAAGGTTTTACAGGTTCGTGTCTCCCTTAGGATAATAGCCCTACGTCATGTTGGTATATATATTGATCTCGAGACAGAGTACAAGAAGGGGTGTCGATGGTACAACTAGTCGATGGTAGTTGTCGAGGCAGATCTTCTCTTCTACTTGCTCGGAAATCGATTGATCTTCTAAGACTTGTGTGATCCAAAGCTGGCTTGAAAGCTTCTATCCAACTTTAGAACTTGTTTTCTCCGAAGGCTCTCAGGATCCTTATATAGAATGTGTACCATATCGTAAGTGATATGGATTCATCCCCGAGCAGGACTCCACTTTTCTTGAACATCAAGATTGACTGCCTAATTTAAGAAGTCTTGGATACCCACGGGTGGTTTTCTTATCAGTGTCGAGTCTCTCTCCGAGGTATACTCCCTCTCGAAGTAGGATACTCCTTAGTCGTGAAATATCATATACGGATACGATCATCGTGTATAATAGTTATCCACTACTTATGGTCTGTACTCTATCGTTCTTATGTAACACAAAGAATAATCTGCAAGGAGTTAGTTGGTCCACTGTTAATTGATTAATGTAATTCATGTTTTTCTGCATGCAGACCACATGAGAGCATAGGTTTTGCGCATTTTTCAGAACAAACATTGCAAGTAGTAGTGTTACCGTACTGAGAATAGCTTTTGCCACCCTAGAGAAGCAATTATTTCCCAGAAATGTGGATTTGGTCTCCTGGCTCCTATTGCTTTGCTTCGGGTACCACAAAGATCTGCTGGCTTTTGCCCGTCAAGAGGGCTAGCGTGATCATAATTTCTTGACCTTTCTCTCTCTAAACAAGAGGTCAGTTGTGAATAGTTTCTTGTCTATGACTGCAAAAGGTGTACCAGACTTCTTTACCTTCTTTAACAAAGTTGTATATCTCAAAAAAAAAGTTGTTGTTCTCCAAAAGGCCCATATTTCTGCACATCTTAATCTTTCAGTTTCAGTCCTTCGGTGCTCCAGTCCAGCAATAGACCTGGGATAGGCCCTTACCATTATTTTATTTGCCTGTCTAGGATTTGAGAAAATGTATTGTTGTTCTATTGTAATTTATGATTATCTTAATGCAGGGAGACTAACAAAAGTCCAAGATTCCTTTCTCCCGGATGGATGGTCCCAGTTGAGTTGGACCTCTTGGTGGGAAGCGGACAAACCAAAGCAGGTTCCCATTGACACTTAAATTTTCCTTAAAAATTATAATAATACTTCTTCAGAAATCTAAACATAAGACTAGTGGATTGCTAAGTCTTGTGTCTCATACTTGCAAGTAGATGAACAGGATGGCAAGAGATATAGTTCTCCGGTAAGTGGTAACCTGTAAGAAATTCCTCTAAGGGGATGGGTCCTGGAGATTTTAGTCCCACCATTTTAGATGGAAATAATGCTTCCCAGTGCCCTCCTCCACTATGGCCCCCTTCTAGACGGCTTCTCCAGTGGCTTCTTCCAGAAGCTGCCCCCTCCCGGCTTCTCTTAGAAGCTGCCCCCTCAAATTCATCGGGGCTTCTAAATTTCTCAGGATCTGACTAGTTTAGAAGCCCCGACGAATTTGAGGGGGCGGCTTCTAGGAGAAGCCGGGAGGAGGCAGCTTCTGGGAGATGCCGCTGGAGAAGCCGTCTAGAAGGGGGCCTATATCCCATGTGTATACTTGCATTCACGCAGGTTGTTAGGGGCAATTTGGTCCCTTGCTAGCCCAAATACCTTGTGTTCAAAACCCTTCCTTTATTAAGCAAACATGTTTAAAAAAACCTTGCCACTGAGGAGAGAAAGCTATGTCGGGAAGGTTTGATTTCCCTTTTTTTTGTCGTTGGTCCACTAATAGTTCTAAATAAATATTTTATGATGTTTAAAGCAAATATTATACTTTTTAAGAAATAGGGCCTCTTTGGATTGAAGGATTTCCATAAAAATTTTATAGGATTTTAATCCATAGAAAATTTGTCTATATATAGAGGACCTTTGGATCAAAGGATTGAGACCATCAAAATCCCTACGAAACATTTTCCTATATCACAATTTTGATTCCTGGCAAGAGGTTAGATCTTAAAGAAATTTTTCTTTATATCTTGCATGTAGCTTCTTTATCTTTAAATTCTTGTAAAATTTTCGTGGGCATTTAAAGAGATACGTATGCAAATTCCTAGATTGAGGGAGTCGTGACATCTTACTCTTATGCTTTTCTTGTTTTTGAATTTTTAAAATCGTACGTTCTAAAGGAACCCTTTTCAAGTCAAATGAACCAAACACCTAACCTTGCTAACCTTGTTTTCTTTGTTAATGTCATTTGAATTTAGGCTCTTATTGCGACCCCATTCTTTGCAATATCCATGGTAGTGACAGGGACGACAGAGAAATTGTCCCCGATGGCTAAATGAAGGAGACAGCAGGTATCCCATTGCGAACTTGCGATACCACAGGATGGTGTTCCGTTTCATCAGAGCGATCAAGAGATTGCTTATAAAACTTGTTCACTGATGATTGACTGGAGCATTGGATCCATCGCTAGCACTCGCTACTGGTGGCTGGTTTATAGCCCTTCTGTGGTTGTTCGATCTGATGATTATTCATAGCACATGAACCCCTCGTTTAAAAACACGTCTTAAAATTTGGCAAACTTGAACTGGAACAGATAATGCTTTGAACTTTTTGATTTTCTACTTTAAGACCATTCTTTCCTGTGATGGTCTAATAAGAACATCCATGATGTGGGATTTTTTGACCTAATAAGAGTATCCATAGTGTGGGATTTTTCAGCCTCTAATAAGGCAGCCGCAATGAAGTGAGAGCAGTCTCTAAGCTAAGAGGCCTTGAAGTAGGGGTGAAAACGGATCGGAATCGGTTTGGAAATAAGCTCTACCGTATTTGTTTTTGATTCTTTTAACGGAATCGAAAACGGATTCGGAAACCCCGGATTCGGATACGGATGCGGATAGCGTCAGAAACGAATACGGTTCGAACACGGAACAAAAACTGATATTAATCGGGACAAAAACGGAAAAACCATTCACGAGAATACAACAAAAACAACGAGCTATTTCAATTTCTCTAATGCTCGTAAATTATAATATCATTAATACATTATTTATTATAAAAATTCAGCAGCATAACGACAGTAAAATGACATCAAAAACATGAGTCATATGGTGCATATAAATTAACAGTTTAATTATAGTAAATAGCAGTCCAGACATGACACATCACAGTCCATAACAACATCACACATCACAGTCCATAGCATTATCACACATCATAGTTCACTTCCAAAAGTTAAATAACAGTCCATGAATTAAGAGAGTCGGTGCACAAAGAAAATAATAAACAGCTACATTCTTCCAAGTTTCAATATGCCTACATTTCCTCTATCATGTCGTCCTCCTCTATATCATTATCGTCTGCATTGTCTTGCTCCTCCAGCTACAAAGGCAAACATATAGCAATATTAATGTTCTAATGTTAATTATCACATGGGGACTACAAAGTAAGTTTCAATATTAGATAAGGAAAGGCAAACCATTTCCACCAAGCTCGTAAAACGTCGCTCAAGGCTCTCCATGTCCAACTCAGTGATGATAGATGCGATGTTACCACCTGAATGATTAGTGAAGTATTTAATACACATGCTCGATGCTCTAATATTAAACAAACGTGATACTTCTCTATAGGCTAATTCTTTTTTAGACATAAATTTAATAAAACAAACATGGTACTTTTCTAGAGGAAATCATTGAAACAAAACTGAAAGGTTACCTTTTGAAACTGCAGTCCAATCTTTAGTACAAATTAAAGCTTGCACAATCTCAGGATCAAGACGGGTGCGAAATGGGTCAACAACCCGTCCACCAGCACTAAATGCTGACTCTGAAGCAACCGTCGAGAGTTGACTAGACAATACATCACGAGCAAGCTGGGAGAGAATATGGAACTCTCCTTGTTTGAGTTTTCACCATAACAAGATGTCAAAATCCTTGTATTTCCTATATGCTAGAGGTTGCTCCAAGTAAACTTGTAACTCACTTTTGGTGCCATGGTTAGATTCACTAATGCTATGCAAGAACATGTCAAGATCATCCTCCTCATCAACATCATTAAGTTGAGAACCCATTTGCTGCAGATTAGTAGCGCTAGCACTATATGTTGCTTTCTTTGAAGTAAAAAACATAAGCTTCGAACAACTGGTTAACAACCTTAGTACACTTATCAATCTCTTGCATAGAAGTGGTCGAGTAAATCAATGGTGCATAGTATTGTATCACATTATTCTTGTATCTAGGATCAAAGAAGCATGCTACAGCAAGTGCCATATTTGACTTTTTCCAATACTTATCAAATTTAATTTTCATAGAATGTGACATGGCCTTAATCACTACATCAGAGCTCTCAAACCATTCTACGATTGCAATCTTAATTTGACAAAACTTTCTGAAAAACAGATTTGCAGTTGGATATTTAGTACCTGAGAATAGCTCTGTAGCATCAAAAAATGACTTCAAGCATGCAGATATTGATGTTGCCATAGCCCAGTTATTTGAAGTTGGAGCATATTTCATATATTTGCTTCTATGTCGAAGAAAGAGCCTACCAAATGCATCTTTATAGTAAATTGCATTCTTCAACATAAGGTATGTGGAATTTTACCCTGTAGGAACATCCAAGGAGAGACCCTTTGTCACGTCCAAGTCACACTCTGAAGCACACTTCTTAAACTCCTCATACTGCAATGTAGAGTTCTTCACAATTGCAATTGTGTTTCTAATATTTGCAATGGCTTGTGCAATTGTTTTCAAACCATCTTGGGCAATAAGGTTTAAAATGTGATTCATACATCTCACATGAAAAAAACATTCCATCACAGATTAATGGGAATATCTTATTGAGCTTACTTACTACCCCCTGAACATATTTATCATTTGATGCAGCATTGTCCAAAGTAAGTGCAAGCAACTTTCTATCAAGATTCCAGTCTGCTATACTATCATAAAACTCCAAGCACAAATTTTTTCCTGAATGATGTCCTTCTACATGCATGAACTTAATTATCCTTTTTTGCATGCACCAATTATCATCTATCCAATGCACCGTGATGCACATGTAACCTTTATTTTGGTTAGATGTCCACATGTCCATTGTTGTACTAAAACGGCATTGGAGTGTTTTAAAATACTCATATAATTTCTTCTTTTCCTCCACAAACATATTCAATATATTTTTTCTCACAGTAATGCGACTTCTAATTGGAAATGATGGGCGCAAAGACTTGATAAAGTCCACAAAGTACTCATGCTCAACAATATTGAAGGGATATTCATGCATAATAATTGCAAGATAAATTTTTTCAAACTAATAGCCTCCTCATACCTATAAGTCTCAACTGATGCACTAGAATTGTCGCCTTCACCCTTTTTCAGATTGAGTATTTGCTGTCCAACTAGGATAGAGTACTTGTTTCTCAAGTGGCTTTTAAAAACCGATGTGCCTCTAGTGCTCTCGGCCCGACCTTTGTAGGTACACCCCATTTTGTTGCAACTAACCCATAGTTGAACTTCATCATTGCCATTCGGGTCTTTCACCGTAACATTATACTTGGTGTAGTAGTCCCAAACAACAGAGGTGCTTTTCTTAACTCTCTTCTCAGGAGGACGTATGTCCTGATTCTTGGTTTCATCAGTCAAATCCACACTTGGAGTAGCAGCCGCAGCAATAATATCAGGAGTTGGATTAGCATCGGAGGGCTCCGTCAATGGTACAGACAAGACTGACGATGTCGCACTTGCACTTGCACTACTACTTGCAACTTGGTCCATGACTTCCTGAACTCTTCTTTCTTGGCTGCTATATCCTACAAAAACCATAACAATCTAACACTATCAATTTGGAGAGTTTGTTAGCACAGTAGTACAAGAAGAGCATATAATGATACAAGTCCAGAGCTAACTACATATCTCAAAGTCATAGGGATGAAATGTGTGCATATATAGTGTATAGGTACAGAACACATTGGAGCATAAATATAGGCATAAAAGATTGGGAAATGAATTTTAACTGAAGTTTACCTACAATTTTGGAAGCAATACAAACAAAGAGTCTCTGCTCCATTGCTCTCCTTTAGTGAAAAGTAGCTGCTGGTGTGTGTACATTGTGATAACTTATTCAATTGTAATACTGAGAACTTGCTTTAACAGGCCTTAGCTCAAGTAGTTGCTTAGGTTTACTTCTGCTTTTACCCTGATTTTTATGGTGTTATTTCTTGCTAACAGTAAACCATGAGAAGCTATTGATCTATACAGCACAATATGTTATGTTTATGACTTATGGCCAATTATTTTCAAATCTACAGATCATCAATGAGAAAAGAATCTGGTGAACTGGATGCTAAGCCATCTCTACTCTATCAACACTATCCAAATGTAGGTTATGACCAACACTTTGATGAGGAACAGTTTTCTCCAATCTCCTTTCCTCCAGATGGTGAACAACAGTTCAACATGTCATATAATAAGGCCACCAGGGGAAGACTAGATGATCTAGTTGAAATGATCACTTGCATGGTGGAACCTTCAATCAGTTATGTGGTTGACTCTTGCAATTTGTCAAATGATTCAGCAACGAATCATGTTCCAGTAATGGACAATGGTGTACTTGCTAATGGTGAAAAAAAGGAGATGAGCCCTACCCACCACCATCCGATGGAGTCAGTGATTCTGTAGCTGATCAGACACAGCATATCCCAACTTGTCTTCCCATTTCTGAAAATCTTTATGAAGATGAAAGTGAGCACAAGAGGTCTAGCACAGAGCACATGCTTCTGATTTCTGACAAAAGAGAGGAAGAATTGGTGCAAACCTCGTCAGTCATCACGTGAGCAGGAGCCCCTAATTGACTCAGGGACTCAGGGTCTCGGCCTCTCGGGGAGTCAACTCAGCGTCTGGGCGGACGGGGCGGCGGCACATAGCGTCTAGGCGGACAGGGCGGCCGGCGGCGGCACTTGGCGGCCTCGGCAGCGGCTTGGTCGAGCGGCTCGCGTGGGAGTGTGGCAGGAGCAGGACTCCAGGAGAGGCGACGGCACGACGTCGCGGCGGATCTGACCAGGGGTGGAGGTTGCCGGTGGGCACTGGCGAGTGGCGACGAAGATCCTCACGCCACGGCAGGCCTTGGAGCTCCACCGCCATCGGAAGGAGGACGCCGAAAGGAGGACGCCTAGGGCGGAGGGGCTTGATGGCGTCAGCCTTCAGGCGTCAACGGTACTGCGGCAGCCGGCAGAGCATCGGCTAGGAGCAGCACCGCGGTAGGGACCAGGGAGTAAGGGCATCGGCGGCGGGATTGACTAGCGATGGCGGCGGGATTGCTTCAGGGCGTCGGCAACAGAAGAGCCTATTGAGGTGTTGTCCCACGGACTGGGCTTGTAGGCTGAGTCTAAATTTTGGAATTTCCGAATTAACCGTATCCGAAAATTCCGATTCCGTTCACGTTTCCGACGCAAACAACCATTCCGTTTCCGATTCCGATTTCGATAAAAATTATCCGATTTTGTTTCCGTTCCGAATGTTTCCGATGCTTTCCGTTTCCGTTTTGCTCCGGATTTTCAGAAATATTCCGTTCCGTTTTCACCCCTACCTTGGAGGGAGCATTTAAACCAGTTGGGTCCACCTGCAAGGAGAGAGCTTATTAGGAAATCTATTATAGTACTTAATATAATAGAAAAAACAAGGAGACTAGAAATTCTCAAAAAAATAATATCGGACCATTAATCTAGTGAATCTTTTTATTATTAGTGAATCACAACCGATAGATCTTCATAATTGTGTCTAAACAAATCACAGCTGGTAGATCTTCATAGTTATATATATACATATCACAACCGATAGATCTTCATAATTGTACCTAAACAGTTCACAATAGATAGATCTTCATAATTGTACTTGAACATATCACAACCGATAGATCATCATAATTGTATCTAAACATATCACATCCGATAAGTCATCATAACATATCTTCATAATTGTAACTAAACAGATCACAATCGATAGATCTTCATAACTACCTAAACAGGTCACAACCAATAGATTATCATAACTGTACCTAAACAGATCATATCTGATAGATCATCATAATTATAACTAAATAGACAGCTCAATGTATATCACGCTTACAGGTAAAAACATTTAAGATAATTAGAGTAAAAAAATAAAGATAAGTAAAAACGTTTCCCGTGCAATTGCACGAGACACCGTGCTAGTCTACTATATAGTAAAAGTAGAATACAATAAAAAAACATATGCTTTAAATTCCCACGAAAAACAAAACATCCAATCATTAATCTGGTGAACCCTTTTTGTCGATGATTGGTAACTGTCGATCTTACGGTTGTTGTGAGCAGAAGATTTGTTGAAGGGTAGGGACCCCTATGACCGTCGTCTAGCAGCACCGGAAATCATGGACAATGATTTTTATACAGGTTCGGGGCTCCTTAGGCTAATAACCCTACGTCCTGTTGGTATATATTGAATCACGAGTAGCTTACAAAGGGGGTATGTTAGAGGCTATCCTAGATGAGATCTAACCCTAGTCGGAACCTTCTCCGAGTAGATCTAGACGACTTGAAGAATCTTCTCGAGGAGGCTAGGTGGAGGATGGAAGCTCTGATACGGTTAGAGCTCAATCTCTGAAGGCTCCTGTTTCTGATCTTGCTTGTGTATGGCTCCTCCTTCCCGCTTCGCGTCCTTATATAGGGGTTGATCCGAGTCATGGAGATCATGGACTTATGTCTAACCGGGATTCTGCCTTTCTTAACCGTAAGGATTGACTTCCTAGTTTAAGGGGTATCTTTCCTCATTACGTAAGGACTCCTTATTTTCTAAATTCCTTGACTACTACGTCAGCTGCTCCGGACATCCAGGGTATTCGTACGCGGATACTACCTCGTATACGGTATTAGTGTATTACTCATCATCACTTTTATTATTAATAAACCACAACCGATAGATCTTCATAACTGTACCTAAATAGATAGCAACTGATAGATCTTCATAATTATACCTAAATAGATCAGAGCCGGCAGATTATCATAACTGTACCTAAACAGATCAGAATCGACAGGTCATCATAATTGTATTTAAATATATCACAGCCGATGGATCTTCATAAACGTACATAAACAAATCACAACCAATAAATTTTTATAATTACATCTAAATATCATGCGGTCATTCATTTGGTATATCTTTATTGTTACTAGACAACAACTGATAGATCATCATAATTGTATCTAAACATTATCCGACATTGATCTAATTTATAAACAATCTATCGGCTCAGTACAACGACTGGTCAGCTGGATCGTGATCTGAACTTTTATTTTCCGTACTCATCTAATATCATATATAAGTTAAAAAAATTAAAGATGATTAAAGCTGTTTCTCACACAATTGTACAAAACACCATGCTATTGTATATAAAAGTAAAATATTTTTATTTTGAATTAACTTAATTTTTTAGTCTCACTTTAAAAGTCTATACACCGCAGATAATTGTGTTGAGGTTAAAGGTTGATTGCGGGTTCCAGCTTAAACGGGGCCTTTAAAGTGGATGCCCGTCCAAAGCACCCGTCCCCAGTTGACTCCTTTGACCCAACTCTGCCACGTGGGTCCCAATACAAGTTAAACCTACTTTCGTTCTACGGCCCTATGTTTGAGTGAAGCAGAATTTTTAATTGCGGGTTACTATATTTAAATTGGATAGATTCAATAGATTATGCCCTCCTCAAAGACTTAACCACTGACTTGTTTTTCTCTTGGATTGGCGGGTTTGAGCAGCGTTGTACTCTTTAGACTTTTTGCTTGCATGTGATGTGAGAAAGCAGCTAGCGAGGTGGAAACGCGGGATCAGACGCTACGACCCCTGCCCCTATACTAATATAGGATCTTCTGCGCTATCATGCACCAAATAGCTCCATGCTGTTCTGGCACGTACGTATATTGATTACAAAACCATCACAAATAGGTGTAAACTGAAAGAAAAGATCATCTAGTATAATGGTGACGGTCCATGGCCACATGTCGATGTGCGATGTATTGAGCAATATCGACCTAATAATCCCGTAGAGTCTCAATATTTCATGTTATTTGCTGTATAGCAGACACATTTCTGAGTTCTCTGATCTACCTTGAAACGAACCAAGGCTTTGGGATGCGTCAAGACCTTCAATTCCGAGTGTCCACTACTTGGCGATGCTCTGTGACTTCATTCTTGGCCATCTTAGCCGTCGCGCCCCCTCCCATGCACCCTCCCATGTGAAATCCTAGTCTAGAGCTGCCCCCGTTGGTTGCAGACGTAAATCTGCCTCCTCCTCCACCATCACATAACTAACAATGTTTGATTTGTGAAGTGAAAGTCGACATTTCTTGTCGTAGCTGGATGTTTTGACTTCGAAGAAGAAATCTCCAATCTCCAGTGAAAAGTTGGCAAACTAGAAATTTTGCAATTTTAAAAGTATGATTCTGTCTCAATAAAGTTGGTTTATTTATAGATGGAGGGTGAATTTTCTAGTTGAACATCCATAATACTAAGTTAGCTCTCGTTGCTTTTTAAAGTATATAAGAATTCTGACTTGAAAGCACTGACCACTGGTGGTGGGGACGAGGACCCATATGCGGGTAATGTGGAGAGGGGCCACTAAGGTGTGCTGGGGGGAAGAGGGGAGAGGGTCCCCTTTTATGGTAAGATGAGCGTCCACTGCGAGAGCAAGCAACGGACACCTAATTGAAACGTTATGCCAGGTTATCCTAGTTTTTTTTTAAGCTAATCTAGCAGTGAACTTGACCATGACTAACTTCATGCACGAAAAGTTAGGTGTTGATTTACCGCCTACACAACCCATTGTTAAACTCACTTCTTTATATCAACTCATACTTTTGTCAGCTATTTTGGCTGTCACGCCCTTTAGTTATGTCATTCTTTAGCTATGGTTAGCCATGGCAATAACAAATTCAAGAAAAGTGTGGTTTGAAACGTTTTCTATAAGTCAGAGTTAGCCAGCCGTTGCCAATTCAGATGTTAACATGCTGTTTATTGGTCTTTTGTCTTCTTGCCCACATGTGAAGTCTCTAATTTTTCGCAAACAAACTTCGCAATCATATGTTTGTCTCTTGCCTGTTGAGATTTTCTCGATGAGTTGAGGGGAAAGTACCCAACAGAAAACAATGGAAACACAGTTCGGCATAATGCGTCTATGTAACTTGGATGGCAATCAAATAGATAATGTATTCAGTTTTGTAATATGTTAGGAAAGCAATTTTCAGTATAACAATATAATATCCAAATAAATTAGAAAACAAAACAGAAAAGATCCGACATCAAGTCGCCAAATTTGACCTGACAAGCACGTACATACCTGCGAGAGTTTACATGTTGACGCGGGAATATTTTATACTAAAATATGGTAGGTGATTTACTAATTCCCATTGTAATTTTCTAGGCTCCGGTTGGCCTTTGCCCTTGTGTCGCTAGACTTTTAAAAACACCCGCTCCACTAAGCAGAGTTGTTAGTATTAGTGTGAGAGGAGGTGGAGCCCACCGGCCAGCTCGGCTTTAAAGTTGGCCCGCCAAAACCATCCAATTTGCCGAGACGGGGCGGGGGCACCAACGCCGCGCGAGCGCGCTGCGTGCACTCGGAGTCGGTGGAGTCCCATCCCACCGTAATTAACCCCCACAGCCAGTGGCAATCTCAGGGCGAAACGTTGACTCCCGTCCACCTCCCCGTCCCGCCACGTCACTCTGCCGCTAGTCCCGGCGCGGCTCCCCCTTGCCTGCTCTTTTTCTTCCGTTTTGAAAACGCTCCCCCTTCCCCTGCTCTGCGGCGTGAGGGGAGCAGTTCCGGACAAAACGGCCCACTCCACTCCCCCATACCAGCACCACCTGACCGTTTTGTACTCTAGACCCGGAGAGGAGCACCTAATTACATGTAGCCCATTTACCGTGGAGATTTTCACCCCAGCTCCTCGAGGAGAACTGAATCAGGAAGCGGGTCCTTGTGGCCAAATAATCCTCCAGGCGTATTGCTGCCAATTTCGGGATATCATTATGTCAAACTTGCATCTTACGCCGATGCTAAATCCCTCTTTGTAAGATTCTAGAAATATAGAAATCAAAAACATAGATCGTGATATCATGACTTTCTAAGTAAAACATAGGAATTTATAAATGTGGCTCTTTGATGCTCCACGAGATTATATACAAATTCGAAGAAATATAATACGTATGCAAGATATAGAATAAGATTATTTTTACAAGATCTAACCTTTTTTTAGAAATCCTTAAGAAATTGAGGTTTTGGGAAGCAAGCTATAGAAATTTGCTCTGTTCATTTGATCCAAATGGGCACTTTTGGAGATATTCCATTTCAAAGGGACCTAGGTGTGCCCATCACTGACAAGTAAACACAGAAGGAAAACTCATCACTCCCTCTTCTCGTCGCTCAAACCCCAATCCCCCCTCCTCCGGCGTGGCTACCCCCCAATCTCGCATCTCTCGTCACCCACGCCCCCAATCCCCCCCACCCCCCACCCCACGGCTCCACTCCGGCCGGATCCGCGAGATCCCACCGTCGCATCTCTCGTCACCCTCGCCCCCCACGGCTCCACTCCGGCCGGATCCGCGAGATCCCACGGTCGCATCGCGACCTCCTCTCCCACTCGTCTCGGCTATTGCGGCGTACTGGCAAAACAAAAGGCCAGCTCACTCCTCCTGGCTGGCTAGCTAGTGCTTCTTCTCCCTGCCCGAGCCGGAGCGAGCGTCGGATGCCATGGGCAGCGGCGCGTCACGGCTGCTCACCGCGTGCACGTGCTCGCGGCCGGCGCCGGCGTCCGTGGACGCGGAGCCGTGCCTGGACGACGCCCTCGGCCACTCCTTCTGCTACGCCTCCGCCGCCGCCTACTCCTCCTCCTCCTCCTTCCGCCACGGCATCTCCGGCGCCGCGCTCTCCGCCAACTCCTCCGTGCCCGTCCCGCTCTACCTCTCCTCCTCCGCTGCCGCTGGCGCCGGCTCCATGCCGCCCAACTACTCCTCGGCGTTCCAAACCTCGTCCTCCTTCTCCTCCGCGCCGCTGCAGCTCTCCAACCTCTCCTCAGGGCCCCTATTCCTCTCCGGGCCCATCGACCGCGGCGCCCAGCTCTCCGGCCCGCTCGACGCTCCCGTGCCCTTCTCCGGTCCGCTCCCCACCAAGCCCACCAAGCCCGCGTCCTCCTCGTCGAGAGGGCTCTCCAGGAGGTTCAGGAAGCCGTCGTTCGGCAGCCTGCGTCGGAGCGTGTCGGACAAGAACCCGCCGCTCGTGGTGCCGCTCCGCCGCGATGACGGCGTGCAATGGGCGCACGGCCGCGCAGGGGAGGACCGCGTCCACGTGGTTGTCTCCGAGGACCAAAGGTGGCTATTCGTCGGCATCTACGACGGCTTCAACGGCCCTGAGGCCCCCGACTTCCTCGTCGCCAACCTCTATCGCTTCCTTCTCCGCGAGCTCCGCGGGATATTCTACGAAGAGGCAGACGCGGACACCAGGCGGCGGCTATGGCAGTTCCTAGCGGACGGCGATGACGACGACAGCGATTTCGACTTCTCAGGCTCTGGGCGGTTCGCGCTGTCGCTTGCCAGGCTCAAGGAGCGGCGGTATGCCATGTGGGCCCACGCAGCGGCTGCGGGCGATGATGAGAGCAGCAGGGAGTGGGGTCCCAGGAGGTTGGCGCCTGCACCGGCGGTGAGGGACCACGGAGCTGTGCTTGACGCCCTAACACGGGCGTTGGCCGCGACAGAGGTGGCGTACCTGGACATGACCGACCAATCGATGGGGTCCCACCCGGAGCTCGCAGTGACCGGGGCGTGCCTGCTCGTGGCGCTGGTGAGGGACGATGATGTTTATGTAATGAACCTTGGGGACAGTCGTGCCATTGTGGCACAGCGCCCAGATGATGACCATGGTTGCGCGCTTGGAACCATGCGGATGGAGGACATGGGGGTTGGCTTGGAGATTGAGTCAAGGCCCGTCAGATGCGCCATGATTGGGGTCGAGGCACTGCAGCTGTCCATTGATCATAGCACCAGCATTGAAGAGGTAACATATGTGCTGACATTGCTGAAACCATGTATTTTCCGCAAGTATGTCTGCTGGCACAGCTGAAAGGATGTGCTTGTAGCTTATATACGTTTATATTTGATTGACTTTGTGTATTCGACTGTTGATCATGTGCTCTGGTACGATTGAGCTTATGTTGTTATTTCTGAGCAATGCGCTGATTTCTCTGAATGCATGTGCAATATGTGCATGCTTGTCAGCAGTATGACATCCTGACAGTCAGACTATTGGTCTTTTCTGGTTGTGCATTCATATGTCTTGGAACTAACTAGAAAACGTTTTGATGTAAATAGCTGAAAGGCAGCAGCCAAAGTTTCATGTCTTCATGTGGAGATCTTATAGCACATTTGTTGTCTTTGGTGCCATAGTTTCAATTGGTCTGAGCCATCCCCAATTTCTTTCATCATTTGGTCATTTCTTGTTAGATTCCACTAACCTTATTTGTCTTCTAAATTTGTCATGGGAAAGCAGTTAGTCGTTTTAGCCTAACTATGCCTTGTTCATGCCTATGAATTCATATTCTTTGTGTTGATCTGCAGGAAGTGCAGAGGATCAAGCGTGAACATCCAGATGACGATCACTGTATTGTAAATGACAGAGTTAAGGGTCGTCTAAAAGTTACCCGGGCATTTGGTGCTGGGTATCTCAAACAGGTAGTCATGATACTGTTTGGCTGGGTGTTCTAAGATCATTAACCTTATTATCATAATTCAGGGTTTGTTCATTTTTACCTATTAGTTGTTTGTTTTTGCGAGTTAAGCAACTTACTTTAGAATTGAGTATGAATTTTTTGCCTATAGTTTGTAGTTTTAGTTTTGACATTACAACAGAAACTATCTGTCAGATGTTCCAATTGGAACAGAAACTATCTGTCAGATGTTCCAATTGGTCTAATGTTAATAGAAAAACTAGATAAATTTTACTGACAAATTTGTGCATGTCTGTACAGGCAAAGTTGAATAATGGATTGCTAGAGATGTTCCGCAATGAGTACATAGGTGATGCACCATATATATCATGCACACCTTCTCTTTGCCATCACAAGCTCACTGCCAGGGACCAGTTTTGGTTCTTTCTTCCGATGGCTTATATCAATACCTGAGCAACGAGGAGGTAGTTCTGCATGTTGAGAGTTTCATGGAGAGGTTTCCAGAAGGTGATCCTGCACAGAGTTTAATTGAGGAGCTTCTCTCGCGTGCAGCAAAGAAAGCTGGTAGGCTTTGGCATGCCTGTTCTTTCATAACATATATTTTCTAATTCAGTTCTTGGTTAGTTTGCACATGACGATTTCTAGTTGTAATTAGCATTAGACATTTACAGAATTGACATGGTCATGTGCAAACATTCATGTGCTTGCATATGTTCGTCTCAGTTATCCACACTTGGTTCATGATGGGGCATGCAAGAAACTTGTTGCCAAAATTGACCACTCAATTGTTTCAGTGATACAGCAAATATCCTTTATTGTTGCACCATTCAGAGATTCTATGAATTTCTGTTTGACAAAATGGTCACATATTTATGTCACTCCCTAAAGTCTGCTTTAGTAAATGTCACTGCAATCATTGACATGTGGGTCAGCTGTCAATGAGGCAGTGCCACTTCACATTTTTACTCTTAACACAAACTCTGCAGTGGTTTGGACCTAATGTTTTGGATAATATTATCCTAGGGTGCAAACTGATAGATGAACACTCCATTTGATCATGTTCTCTCAACCATAGGATATTTCACATTGATACAATCATGAACACTCCCATCATTGTGTTGATGCATCTGGTCATTCAATTCGTTAGCTGGATGTCATACATCAGAGCTGTTTCCAGTTGTCTTGAATGTCAAATGTGTTTACCTCTTCCCCTGCCTTCATCAGCAATATGGAGATATTAACTCAGACTTTGGCTTCCCAGGTATGGACTTCCATGAACTATTAGATATACCTCAAGGAGATCGGAGAAAATACCATGATGATGTCACCGTCATGGTTGTTTCCCTGGAAGGGAGAATCTGGAAATCATCTGGAACTTATGTGTGATGTTCACCTGACAATATCAGCGTCAATGTTTATGGTGTGACCTCAGCTGGTCAGCACCTCTGAGCAATTGCATACATGGTCATCAAGAAAGAAATATCCACCACAGATGATGTGCTCCATACATTTCTCAAAGCTGAATTCTCCAGTTGGAGATCATCGCTGGTCCAGATCTCAGCTTCCGCACGAAGCAGTCCATGAATGTACCCATGAGTCAACTCTGGGGCAGACCAATACTGCAGAGAAATGACAGACAGACGGGAAGGAATCCCTCATCAAAATAGAGTCACAATGCGCTTTGTTTTGCAGTCCACAGCGTTAATTGGTTACATACTCACCTGTGACAATTTTTTCCGCACCTCGCTGTGCTGTTGTAGAGGTTGGTGCTTCTTTCATCCCCGGGGAAGGAAGAAGCCCTTTTGGGACATGCAATTTTGCTCGTGCATGTCAGGGATGAGCCTTGTAATATGCTGGAATTGATCATAACAGAGAAAATGATAGTTCGCCCCTCGTTTTGTCTTTAATGTTGTCTTCCTCGAGCCCTGATAGTTCTTTTTTTCTTTTCTTTTAGGAAAGAGCAGTGATAGTCCCTAGCTCCTAAGCACATCTTGTGTGCCAATACATGGGCTTAAGTGGATCTCAAATAAAACTATTTCAGGCCCAGTTATCTCCGAAGATTCGGTCAACGTTGGTCATGGCCTCCCTGGAAGACAGTTCTGGCCTGTGAAGATTTTGACCTGCCGAAATGTTGAGAACTTCTGTTTCCTAAAGCAGCTACATCATGTTTTCGCTTGGATCAGTCGATCTCCGTTGTGGTCCTGGGCCGCTGCGACGATCCATTTGCAAATGCTACACACCTGTTGATTCGGTTAACGCTATTTCACCGTCAGCCAGCGCATTTCTATCATCTACTAGTAAGCGTGCACGTGCAACGCACGTCTCAATTAATTATAACTATAAAAAATTATAAATTATACTCCTTTCATCTATCAATCTAAAGTGTATCTCTCTCACGCTCAAAAACCAAATGTAGGCATGAAACATCCTAAAATACCCCTATTTACTGTGCTCATCACGTGAGTAATCCCGATTAGCATGTACCGTAGTCAGCCGTGATCGCCAATAGAAATGAGCATGCATGCATGGCAAATGAAATTGCTTGGTGACTTGCACTCAAATCTGATGCACGAGTAGAGAAATTTTCGCTGCAAAAAGAGACATGAGTAGCCACAATTTTCCTTCCAAATCTGACACGCTATTAGCAATAATTTCCCTTCCAAATCTGACATGTGATTAGCGAAAAGCGAGTGCCAAAACACTCAACCCATTCTTTAGTCTTTTCCTTCGTGGCAGCATCCTCGTCGCCTTCATCTTCAGCTAGGGAATCCGTGGACTCAGCGTCGCCGCGATACGCGAACTCATCGTCGCTACACTCCGCAAACTCGCGCGTCCAGTGAGTCAATATTGTCGTCACCGAAGTCCACGGTACCATCGCCGAATTCCACGACGTTGTCGCTGCGCTCCACAACGTCATCCAGCGAGTCCATCCGTTGCCACACTCTGCGAACTCGTCGTCGTCGTGCTCCATGAACTCGCCATCGCTGAGCTCCTCGATAGTGGTCGAATCCATGTATTGCTAAGCGCATATCTCCCCGATCTCTATTCTATCTGCATATTAGAGATGCAATTAATTCTCCATAACCAAAAGCGACTGCATGCATGCTTGCCTCTATCAATCAATTGAGGATAGGGCAAGGGGAGGGGACGACAGGGACAAGAACAGAAAAATAACATCAAATTTACATGGATATCTAAAACACGTCTTATAATGATGGAAAAATCCGAAAACATTAGACGCCTTAGATTGATAGACGGAGGGAGTATTAGCGATAGTATAATTTTATTAGAATTTTGAACAACTTGTAAACACAATAGTAATACCTAATATATATAGAGGGAACTGCTTCAGTAGCACTAAAATTTCCTCTCCTCTCCAAAATACCATTCGAATATCACATCTGTCTAAAATACCACTCAATTTAATTTCCATCACTCCAAAATAGCACTACTGTTTGTTTCCCTCTTACTTTCGTTAGTCAACTGCTTGGTCAAAGAAATGAAATTCAAAATACCCAAACCACCCCTAACCCTAAACACCTCATTCTCTCGTTCTCTCACAACCAACACAACATGCTTTATCTCAAAAAAAAACACACAGCACGCTGCATTTCATCAAAAAGGAAAAAAAACACAGCACACTCGCCCCATCCCGTCCTGTCACGGCAGCGCTCCCCCCATCCCGTTCGCCGACGGTGGCCTCCCCGGCCCGAGCACGCGAGCATCTCAGGCGGCGTGGGCAGCGCAGAGCGGCGGCGTCCCGGGCAGGCGCGGCGGTGGCGGCGTCTCGGCATCCCGAGCACGCGGGCGGCTCGGTACGGCGGCATCGCAGGCGGCTTGGGCGGCACAGCGCGGCAATGTCTCGGCAGGCGCGGCGGCGGCGTCGTCTCGGCGTCCCGTCCGACGGCGCTCCCCTTGTCCCCGACCCCCCTCGGCCGCAGCCCGCCCGCCCGCCACCTCCGCCGTTCCCCTGCCACTCTCCCCCTCCCCCGGTCTCTCACCGCCGTCGCCCTCTGCCGCCCCGCGCGCACCCGCCGCGTCCGCCCCTCCCTTCCCGCCGCCGCCGGCCCGGGTCCACCTCCTCCTCCCTCTACCTCCGTCGGTGGCCACTGGAGCAGCGAGCTCGGCCTGAGGCGGCGTGGGGAGCTCCGCCCGAGGCGGCACGGCGCAGCGCGGGGAGCCGCCCCTCCGCCCGGCGCCCGCTGCCCCTTCCACCGCCCCCTCCCGGAGTCAGCCACCCAGCTGGCCGGCTCCGCCCGGCCGCTGCCCTAGGCCCCCTAGGCTGCCGGAGCTCCGGAGCTCAACCGGAGTCGTCGCCGTCCTCCATCCCCAGATCCCCTTTTTTCATTTGTGCGTGACAGGGTGAGTCCTCCACTCCTCCATCCCTTTAGTTCTTTATTTGCAAACAGCAACAGCATGTGAGCTCCGAACTGAGAACAGCAACAGCAATGTATGGAGAATTGGACAGTATGGTTCATTGGTTCCTTTGAAATGAACGCAATTGTTTAGATTATATGTAGGTAATTTGTTTTTGTTATCAAAATCATAGTAAATAAACACATAAATGATTGTTTGGTGTGTGTTGCTTGCTCTGCAACATATAAGATGGTTAAGTTATATTATGTTCAGATTTATAAATCAACATATAAGATTGTTTGGTGTGTGTTGCTGCTCCCTTGCCAGGTTGTGTTCTTGATATGGCACATGTTCTTGATACTCAATTCCCCTTATTATTATTTTGATCTAATACATGTATTTTCATTTTTCAAAACCCCTAATGCAGATTATGAAGTCAAGTTTGTCAATCTATATAACAAAGGTGCACGTGAATCATCAAGGTATGTACATCATCCTCTTTAAAAAAAATTTAAACTACAATATGTATTATATTTATTTTATATTAAAAAATTATATAGACGTATCCCCGTATCGGTGTTTTTAGGAATTGACGAATCCCCGTATCCGTATCGGTCCGATACGTATCCACGTATCCGTATCCGTGCGGCTTAGGTTAATAGTAGCTTTGCAGAAGGGAGCTGTCCATGCACCAATGGAAAGCTTGTATCAGGTGATTGAACTTTGGCAAAATATTCAAGCAAGTAGCTGGAATAAACCTCAGTCAAAGAAGATGATAGAGGATTTTTGTGGAAGATTGGATCGGTAGATGATGTTAAGGAGCTGACTGGTATGGTTGACTCATCTCCTGAAGATTTTTACTCCTTTTCTAAATAGATAACATATTTTTACTCCTTTTCTGATTTCTGAAACAGAGATGCTATTTCTGACATAGTCAAAAGTACAAAAGAGTATAGTAATATTGCTTAATATTACAACTTAACATTTATTTGAATCCAAAAAATAGCTGTTAAGAGATAAGCCACAACTAATTATCTCTTTCTAAAGCATCTATTTCCTGATGCACTTAAGAAAATATCGTTCCACGTGAGGGATGTTTTCTTCAGATTCATTTCCATTGTACTTCAATAAGTGTATCAAAAATTGCTTCCTTAATTCGTAACCATCCTGCATGTGCATTTTATGTCATTGTCATGGAGGGTCCACGTGTAAAGTGTGTAGAAATGTGCACTCGAGAATTCACACCTTGCAAACTGGTGGTTCTAGTGCTTCACCATTCCACGAGCACATGAAATTGAAAACGAAATAACCAGACAAGGCACTGTAGATATATGAATTGTTACCTTGTCCGTTAGATAAAGTAAAATAAGCTATAATGTGGTTCAAACCAAGTTACCTGTTTGGGTTTGTCGGAGCATCAACAGCCAATATGCGACGCCATACATAAATATCGTCGTTCCAGTCAGGGTTTCTTTCTTCAAAGGAAAGCTTAAGGTTAATGGCAATTTTTTGAATTTTAAATATATACCTCATGACTGGATTGTGTTTAAACTGAGCCGGTATAGGAACCGAGTCCAATATAGTGACAGTTCTCGCATCCTGGTCTAAGACAAACAACATGTACTTTCCGAGGAAAGCTATGGCAGTAAAATCTGCATACGATAGGCGTTAGGAATACATAAATCACGACACCAATGGACAAAGAAACCAATCTTACCAACTTGCACTTAGAGATATTGCAGTCTATTCTAGGCCAGCTATCAAACAATTGTGCCAACCGTTTAACATCAAGCCTTCCACAACGCCTCGGGTCTCGTGCGAAGTCGGACACCGTCTGAGATAGAAAGAAGGTTTAGAAATATGATGTAAAGAGTGATTATGTGATTGTAATAACTTACGCAAAACATCAGGTCCATGTAGTGAACTGGGGTATCTCTCAACATATGGAGTTCGTCGCATGCGAGTATCCATACAGCCATGTTGAAACAATCGCCGTCCATAGATTTGTCCATCTTCAATATGTCTTGTAATTTTTTGAGACTTAAGCTAATTGGGTATGGTTTAGAGCTTAGCACCCGTTCCTTCCTATCAAACAAAGTACAATGGCATAAGAATAACTTATATGAACGCTACATATATTTATTTGAACAAAAGTGACTTACTCCAAAGACTTGGCATCATTAATCATCATGATATGTATGCAAAGTTCGTCTACTAATTGACTGTTTGTCGGCATGATGCAAGGAGAAAGGTCACATAAGGATGTGTGGTCTTCGGTTTTCTCGAATGAGTTTGGTCGTTTTGTTCGCTTGGGAGGACTTTGCAAAGTCACGGCATCTTTGGAGATTTCTTCTTTGCCTTCGATACCTTCGTGCTTTGGACTTTGTTTGATCTTGTTTAGCTCCGAGTCAACCAAAATGACAGCTAATTTCTGCCTAAAGTTTTTCATATTCTCCTACAAAATAGTAAGCACAATTAATTGTAAGAGAATAATTTAACATAGATAAAATTTTCCGATCCTAACCGATATACCTGTGTAACACGGTCAGATAGAATATTTCCTGTCCAGTATTCCATGAAGCTGACCATAAACAGCCCGCATGATGAGCTACAAGATTAAAAATATATTAACGTACACCTTTATTTAATTTAACGTACACCTGTGCTTATATACATTCGAATAATTTACAGGAGATAATGTTATGCATGCCATAGATTAAATAGGTTTTATGTGATGAAATCCACCATATAGATTTTGCTGAGTTAGGAGGTGTACCCATCTATCTGTGTTGCTTGCTGTATATATTCTACGATTGGCCATGTCGTAATGCATAGGTCCTTCCACTTATGGAATTTTAACTCTTTTTGTTCTGATGCAAAGTTGAGATGATTTTCCAGTCCTCGCAACTTTTAGATGACAAAAATAAGAAAGTATTAGCACTACAGGAAAAATAAGTCAAAATCTTAATCAAAAAGGCGTAAGGATGTAGTAATTACTCACCATAGCAGTGAGGTCGCTGCGGTTCATCGTAGCACCTAGCGAGTCAAGTACCTGTATCTCACGTTTTCGGGCGTTGATAACAGCTAGGTACCAATGTAAATTTTCCACGTTAATTGGAATGAAAACTTGAAGCAAATGTTGGGTTAATTGTAGCCACTGATAGTCAAAAGTAAACAATAAGTTGAATTCATATGTAGGAAGCTAAGACTAACCATGTCATGGTCCTATTAGAATTTCTAAATTCCTAAATTAAGACTAACCATGGCAAAGATAACAATTTCTAAATTCCTGTTAGAATTCATTAGCTTTCACTTTGTCATTCTTTTTTGGAGCTTTGGCAACTATGTAATAATAAAAGAGACAAAAACCCCTACCAGCCCAACATGAACAATAAATTGGAGCAAATGTAGGAAGTTAGTCAAACATGAAAAATAAATTGAGTTCAGATGTAGGAAGTTAAGACTAACCATGTCATGATCTAGATATTTATCCACTCTTCGTATGATGCTGTTACGTGCATTATCTGCTTGGCTTATCTCAATGTTGCCATCTCGCTTTAGTAATCCAGAGATGCATGTATTCTCTAAATACACATTTTCATCCATCCTCTCTCGTAGATGTTCTTGAGCCCTTATACAATATATGTATGCAGATATGGCCTGTAATTTGAAGTACAAATAATCTTTAGATTAGACGTTTGTGTTCAAAAGGACTATTTTATAAAGTTGTACTTACGTCGCCGTTCAAGTATATGCCATCATGTAGAAGGCAGTCGAAATCGATCCTTTTCACAAAGGCATTATCGATGTGCACCAAAGTTTTTTCTTTTGGTGAGGATTTGATATATTTAATAACGGACATATCATCAGCAGTGCAAACAGAATCTGCCATGATTCAATATTAATGAAAATTAGTTATGAAGGAAATAATATAATAATATAATAAAAGAAAAAAAATAGATGGATTTGTTATGTACTTTCGGAGATAACTTCTGTATTTTTTGCCGTCTTTGCTTTGTTATGTCTTGGCATAGATTTCTCTATTTGCATCTCCTTTGGTTGATTATTACTTATTGAGCTTCCGGTCTCTTCCAACATAATCTCCCCGAGGCTGCTATCGGTAGATTCTTTCTGAACCTATACAAAGAATCCATCTGTGTCACACATAGAATCTGGAAAATATTCCTGAAATCTGAACAGGATAAGTACTGATGCTATCTGGAAATCTAGAACCAAATAATCTGCACTCTTTTTTTTTAGGGAAAGCCTTCATGGCAGATTTTATTAATATCAAACAATAGTTCCTCACGCCAAACAATAGATTGAGGTTCTTTCGCATTACAAGCAAGAACATGAGCTACCATATTGGCTTCCCGAGAGCAATGATAAAAAACAACTACATCAAAACCACTACAAAGAAAAGTATACTCTTCATAGATTGATGCACTCTAAAGGTTCACACAATTGATGTCTAGATTATTAGATAGATCTATAATGTATTTAGACATGCGTTGACTGTGTTTCAAAAACTCAGAACATAGGTAGATTTCCATCTCCAGATACAGGATAACATCTATCTGCTGTGCCAAACTCGAGATAACATACTCAGGGTCTTGAAAGAGTATGTTTTCAATCCCTTATCTTGTTGAATTTGGGAAATTTTGAATGATGAATCCATGCCATCAATTCAAACATTCTTGTTATTATTTGCTAATTTAATATCAGTTTAGTTCCTTTTATCAGTAGCTGAATTGTCTTATTTAGATTCATCTGCTAGTCATTGTTACTACCATTGCTACAAGAAACTTATTTCAATCAGGTCATGTTCTTGTGAGAAGCACGCCCTTCCAATGTTCTATGAGAAAATCAGGAACACAAAGATTCATCTCGTTAGCCAAATCCATTCTTGGAGCTCGTCTACTCTGGTCTAAAGAAATAACCAAATGCCCGCACCCTTCAAGATGCCTATAACATTTCAATTTGTATATAGAAGTTTGTCTGAAATTTGTTTAACGATTCCAAAATTCAAATTGTAATTCTCATACAACATGCTTGCAGGATGAACGATGCTCCAGAGTTCATGAAGCAGATGCCACCCCTGCCTGTGAAGATAAATGAGGAGCTCGTCAACTCGATACTCCCCAGGCCAACTGTACCTATGCAGTAGAGATAATGAAATATATCCTCTGTAGTCTCAAGAGCACTTGTTTAGATAGGCAGCTAAAATAAAAATGCCAGACTTGGTCCTTGTTAGTCCATTTTGTAGCTCTTCCTCGTCCTTTCCCTTTTTTCACATGTTCCATCTAGATGTTGTTCTTCCAAGTGTTCTCAAATTAGTCAGTTGGAACATGAACCGATCTACCAAGGGTTGCTTCTACAGCAGTATCAGCTTCCAACTCTGGCATGCTTTGTAATCTATAGCTGTTTAGCCTAATATGATGGGATTGGAATAGCCTTACCTTGAATTGTTCTGTGTTGCTTTCAGGGATGGTAGCGCAGACTCCTGGGGAGGATTGCTCGGTAGAGGCTACCGGTGACTGGGGAACAGACATCTCAGTTTGACAGCTTGGTGAAGATCGACACCTGGGGCATAGGAGGAAGCAGCACGTGGTCGCTGCAGGGGAAGGAGGTGACGGCTGCAATGCTGGAGAAGTCGTGCACTGCAGGAGATCAAGAGGATGGAGAGATTTGTGGAGGCTTTAGGCTGTGCATGCATGCATTGTTTGTTACGTAGCATGTCACTTTAGGGTTTTTTTGTTTCTCTAATAACTGGGCTGTTCTTGGGCTTCATAGTTAGACCATTAGCTGTAGGCTTTTTCTGATTCAAAATAACACGTGATAAATTTCATCCCTAAGGGAGTTGGGATTTTCTTGTAGGTGGCCCTAAAGTGACATGTGCCGGATGTGTGGGTTTTGCTACCTTCTCGGTGCTGATTGGAGTTCTTTGATCGCCATACTTGAATCAGTCATGGAAACATTGCATTCCCTATATTTCAGTAATTCAAATGAAGCTTTTTTGTAGCAAGTTTGAGCAGGATTCAGCAATGCCAGATGAACCTTTGGCTATTTACATTTTGTTGCGAAACAATGTAGTGCTATTTTGCGAGGTGTGCCATACTGAATAAGTTTACACATGCAAACATAATCTTTCATTACATCCACTGAAGAATTCACAAACAAATAAACTCGATCTGCAGATTTTCATTGCATTTATTGAAGCTTCATTACATCGGATGATTTTTGTTATATACAACTGTTGCAAGCATCTAGTAGGAGACTAATTGTATGCATTTTCTTTTGAAGAGTATAACATAAAAATTGCAAGAGACGTAGCAAACACTGATTCCTGAATCAACGTCCAATCTACAACCACACAAAGCTATACAGTAGATGTCCTTTGACTCTAGAGAGTAATTGTCAGACAAGCTCAATGATCACTCTAGCTCTGACACGCAGAATTCCATTGCTTCAGCTGCCAAAGAAGTTCCAAGAAATCAAATGAATGAAAAAATATGTAGGTCAGTTTGGCAGCAGATGTTGCCAATCTTTAGCTGGGCTCAGGATTCCTGCTGCACCTGAGGACTCTGTAGAAACAGGAACTGCATTGAAAAACTACACAGGTTAATATTTACGTGAAAGTAAACGATATTCAGAACAGTTCTTTGTGTTGATCCAGGTGTGTTACCTCGAATGATTTCCCTGATCTCTCGTACTCAAGCATGCTGAGAGCAACTTCACAGCTCTGGGAGACGATGGGCTCAGGGTCCTTCACAAATTCCTCCAGTAGTGCAATGCTTTCTTGATCTACAGCAACAGCACGACCATAATCTCAGGGAAGTCTGAAACATATGAGCATGGCTGGAGATAGTAAATGGAATTCTGACAGTTCCTGTGGCATTAAGTTACCTGCAATTGAACCAAGGGCCTCAGCAGCTTCATGCTTGACCATTGGGCATCTGAAGCAGCTTTGTTTTGCAGCTGGCCTAACACATAAGCAACCTGCAGAACAGTGGAAGAAAAAATGATTATGTTGGATAAAAATATATGTATGAAATAATAAGAACATAAAATGTTTATCACAAAGAATAAAAGAAAGTGGCCCAACATGATAGAACATCCCCAATTTACATTCTGGAACTGACAGCTTATTGCAGAAAACAATTTCTTGGGGCACTGAAATGCAAGATAGAAATGCTAGTGTTCTAAGAAAACCTTCTCGATGACATTTCTTGAGGCACTGAAATCCTCCCCTTCCTTCAAGTGTTCGATTTTGGCCTTCATGGCATTGTTTCTTTCTTCTGCCTGTGTTATTGTTGTGAGCAGAAAGCAACTTAGGGACTTGGTACCTATGAATTCAATGTTTTTATTTCACCCATAACAAAATATGCTAGCCAAATTTGAGATAATGAAATTCTGCTTTGTGTAAGCTTCTTAACCTGGGCATCCTGTAACACTTACAGCACCAGAAAATTTGCTAACAAGTGGGCTAACTTCCATGCAATTAAATACCATGATGACGGCAGAGGAAAAAGGAAATCACCTTGGTCTTCTTGTTCACCAACTTTCTATTCAAACATCTTACTCTTCACTTGTTTCCCAGATGTACACACCTCATGTTTACAACAACCAATCAGAAAATCAGAATCAGAGGACCAGAGGAACAAAGTCAATTTTATTCACAAGAACACATCAGAGGAAAAACATTACCTTGTTCTTCTTCACTAAGCTTCTCAACCAACTTGTCCTCTAACTTCTTCCTATTCTCTTCTTTCCCAAATATGCATAACTCATGTCTACATTAACCACAAATCATAAAATCAAGATCAAAGGACCACAGGAACAAAATTTTCTCCACCAAACTTCTCTCCTAGCTTCCTTCTCTTCTCTTCTTTCTCATATCTACACACATCATGTTTAGAGAAACCACAAATCAGGAAATCAAAATCAGAGGATCAAAGGATGCAAGAGGCAAGGAGAGAGGAGCACCTCTTAGAGATTTGTGGTTCCAGGTCGCTGCTGGCCGTATGACAACCATCACGGCGAAAACAGACTTCAGACACAGACAAAACATACTACTGCCATCACAATGTCCATATCATACAGAGTACACCATAAATTTGGGCCCACACAACATAATTTAATTTATTCTGCAACTGTTAATCTTACTGTTATAAAAAAAATAGAGTCGACGACAGCCATGCAACAAATAACAAAAAATAAATGGCTTGGTGCAGAAAAAAAATGCAAGTGCAGATTATAAGATTAAGCTAGGCAAAACACACATTTCAGAGGTGCAAATAATGCATGCTCACAAACAAGCACCCTAGTTTTGCTCATGCTAGCACACACCTTTACCTAGCCTGTTTCATGACCATTTGTCAAGTAACTTAATCAGTTATCTGTGCAGCACGTCAAGCTGAGTTCTAAGGCAAGCATCAGATATTACAGGGCAGAAGCATCCGAAAGTTGTTAGTATACTACTTAAAGTTAACTTAAAACATGTAAACAGATTGCAAATGAATTACAAAATGGGTTTGGCCTTAACAATTTTCACCTCAGACTCACCAACCAAAAACCATTCTCAGGGTTCTATTAACACATGTTTATCATGAAAACAGCAAAAAAATGCACCGAATACAGAAAGAAGCAGATCTATAGTGTAGCAAAATGGTAAAACTGCATTCGAGGAGCAAATTGAAAGTAATTTCTAGGAGGCTTGATTTGGCCCAAAGCTTTTGCAGCACCAAATACTGTCGCAGAGCCTACCATGTCAAACTTCATCAGTTCAATACTGCAGCCTGGTCTAGTACGTCTGAATGTTGTAGCCACCACTACAGACAAATTGGTGAATCGAGTCTTAAGATTTTGACAAAAGAAAATCTCTTAGCTTCTAAGGATTCTGCAAGCACAACAAAAAGAAATTTCTACAGTATTAGTTATTTCTGAATGTATTGAATAGATATTGGCAACCATACTGTACTTGCACGATATAAATGATCGATGCACCTAGGTGTACATCAAGTGAAACACATACACCTTTTGGTTGTACCATGGAGCAAGAAATTAGAAAGTACATATATACATCAGAAAAATTCCAAATGTTAGTCCATGTTTACTGAGGAATCAACCAAGATAATCTATAAGTTGCAACTACAATGTCTACAGAAGTGTACCAGTTCTTACAAGAAGAACATGGTAAAAACTCTCAAAAATAATTTTCATAGAAGTTTGAGAACTCTTCGAAGTAGAAGAATCACTAAAATTGATTCACCAAACGGGGGCGAAACACCGCAAGAACGTCATCCGTTCGATGGGATTAATCCGACGGTAGAGAAATGTCTGTGTACAGTAAACGGGGTGACGGTAGAGAACATTAACTTCATAATCTAGAATAGCCTCACCATGCTGTATACCAATTCAGTAAGCCAATTCTATTCTATCATGTATACCAACCATACAAACAAAGCATTATGTCTGATTTCCTGTATGTTGTACATATAGGTTGCAGTAGTTGTTGACTACAAAGACCAAGCTAGAGAGCAACAAATAGTGCAACAAAATTTGCAAAACATAACAGAACAAATCCAAATTATATAGTTTTCTCAACTTATATGTGGAAGCAAGTACAACCCCAAACTTATCCAGATTATGACTTTTCCCCACAACTCATACAGCCCCAAAAAAGTACTTTCATGAATTGAGACTTAATAATGTTATGTGAATATAAAATATTATAATTAGCCATGGTACATACATTGACTTATAATTGGTTCAGGCTGGCCTTAGGCTGACCACAGTTCGGTCAGAAACAAAACTAAAATTACCATGAAGATTGATTAGGCACTGCAAGATATTAGACAACAAAGACATGACCACAAGTCCCTTCCAGTTTCTCTCTTCATTGGAGTTCCAAATTTGAGATCAAATGTACTTAGAATAAGAAACAGACACAAATATGAGAGAAGGATAGCGAAAATCATGAGACAAAATTTATCGAGCTATCTGATCATGTATCTTCAGGTCTGGATTTATTTTTGGGCTGACAACTTGTGGTTAAGTTAATCCACTTAATTACAGAATTATCATCTAGAGAACGCAAATTTAGTAGTAGTATCATGACATTATCTTCATTCATAAGTAGTAGTTAATAAGGTGAATCTACAACTCTGAGGAAATTATTCTGAAAACTTTTAACTAATCATAACACTATTAGCAATACCAAGTGTAGAGTGAGAGTCCATCAGCCAATTATTCTAAAAACTTCATCTTTTAACTAATCACAACACTAATTATTCTGAAAATCATTTTGAAATTGTACAGCCTGCTACCAGATTGAGTACAAGCAAACCAAACTTGGATCATGATTAGGCAAATTACACTAATCAACTAACTGGTGTAAAAGATCCATCAGCCAAGAACCTGCTGCACAGGCAAGAAGACCAAGTATATAAGTACCGATTTAGACCGGTGGAGGACTGGAGGAGAAGGACATCGTGACGGACGACGCCGGCGATGGAGGAAGAGCTGGACGATGTCGACGGAGAGGAGTGCCGAAGGAGGGCAGTGGCGGCGTAACCCTGGCAGCAATGGTGGAGGATCGGAGGAAGGCGGTGGCCGGCGGCACAACCCTCGCTTCGTCCTCAGAGGCTCGAAGCGCCGGAGGAGAGGAGGCCGGCAGCTGGCGGCGGAACACAGGCGCAGGCGGCAGCGGGGCACAGGGGCAGGTGGCGTGGGGCGGATCTACGGGACGCCGGGCGGCTGAGGCGGGCGGAGCGTGGGCCGCGTGGCGGCGGAGGCTTGCGGGCCACGCGTAGAGGAGGCGGAGGCTTGCGGGGCGGCGGAGGCGGGCGGGGCTGGCGAGGGCGTGTTGGGCGGCGGAAAACACGGCGGGAAGGTGGATGCTGTGGGGATGGGCGGTGGCGGGAGGCTTCCGGTCGTGCACGATGGGGCGTGAGAGACCACGATCGGGCGGGCAGTCGGGCGCGCGATCGGCCTATGGAGGGGAGATAGGCGGGGCTGGCGGGGCTGGCGTACGGGACGCACGTGGGTGGCGCGCTCGGCGGTGGGTCGTGGGGCGAGCCTGGAGGCAAAGAACACGGAGGCTTGCGGGGAGCGACGGGGAGAGGCTTGCCGCTGTTGTGCGGGGTGCGGGGCAGCACGCGATGTGAGGAAATCGGTAGCATGCGGAAAAGCCGGGGGCGAAACACCGAAAAAGTCGGGGGCGAAACACCGGAGTAACGTTATCCGTTCCATGGGTTAGATCCGACGGTATAGGAAGTCTCTGTGTACAGTAAATGGGGTGACTCTAGAGAAGAAAAACTCGTCCTTTTAATAGTAGTGGAGATTATCTGATATATTATAAAAAAGGAAGTTTCGTTGTTTCGCTCTTCTCTTTGGTTGTCCTGCTTCCCCTCTCCTGGTCTAAAAAACCGCTCCCCCTCTTACGATGTAAAAAAACTACGTCGGAGGCATTGTTCGGTGTGGAGCTAGAGGCGAAGCAACAGCTAGTCGCTACCATCATTGTGATGAGCAAGAACGGGTGCGAAAAGGAGCTGAGGTTCTCCGTGGACACCCGGAGGCAATGGCTGGAACTCACTGAACTCATCTCGCAGTTGCTGGATAAGGAGCCTACAAAGAAATAGGAGAAAGACGTCGGGCATGAAACTGTTGGATTGATCAATCGTAGTCGCTAGAGAGGGAGGAAGTAGGAGAAAGACGTCGAGGTTTGACACGACTCTATTACGCTACATTGCACGTAGTGCTTGACACACATGTTCACGAAATATAATCTCTGATCAATATCTCTATATTTTTCTATGTTCTTCCGTAGCAATGCACAGGTACAGTACTAGTTTCTCTTAACGCCATAGCCATATGTACAGCTAGTTGCGAGAACGTACCTCTATGTTTCAGATCTCACTAACCCTAGCACCCCCGAGCTCGATGATTAACACACCCCATTCGTCCTTCTTCCAACGCTGCTGCCACCGTCGACTCATCCTCCTTCAATGCCGCCATCGACTCATCCTCCTTCAATGCCGCCGTCGACTCATCATGTTTCAATACCTCAAAAAAAACTCGGAGAGGCACTGATCGACTGTCCCACACCTCTTGCCCCTCGTGGCAAGCCAGGAGCTATCTACTACGGTGCGATGCTTCCTTGGCCAATCACATCCTCCCTTCTATCCCCTTGGAGCATGGCATATCAGAACCACCTGTACAACGGTCCCAACCAGCAGATTGATGTATGTTTTCTCTCTCTTTTCTTCCAATTGATATGGCACAGCCTATACTTGTGCAAATTAGTGTTGAACTATGCATAATTTTAGGAGAATTAACCTAACTAATTGTTGTCTTAAAAACCAACAAAACCGGCATCCCAAGTTCCCAACCTATCCCTCCCCTTCCTCACGCTCCTCCTCCTCCTCCGCTTTCGCTTCTTCGTCGCCGCCATAGGCGCCTGCTTCTCCCCCGTCGTCTCCCACCTCGCCTCCCGCCTCCACCACTCCCCGTCCACACCCTAGACTCACATACCCACTCCATCCCGCCTACCTCATGATTCGATTCCCGCAAGTTTCGCAACCTTGTGCTTCCCGCCTCCGATTATCTCCGCTAGGGCCCAGCTGTGAAAGATCATCTAGGTCCTTAATTGGTTTTGATGGTTAATGGCAACTCAAACTGGAATCTAATGTTTACAATGAGTGTAAGCAGGTTTAAGAGGTTCCAGGAAGAAGGGTCATCAAGGAAAGGATGACCACCCAAAAAGTACAAAGGTGGTTTCTAGGACAAGGAAATGGCTGTGCTAGGCAGTTGTGTCACAGCTGTGAGGAAGCCGATGCTGTGCAAGGAGTTGCAAGCAAGGTGATGGTGGCTTGATGCGTCAAGGGCCGTGACTGCAGTTGGTGGCAGGTAAAGTCTAGATTTGCTAGTTTCTTTCAGTCCATAGGAAACACCCGTGCTATCAAGAGGGATGAAGTAGTAATGATCTATGGAGGTTCTTTTGTTCAATGCTCAGGGTGTTGGACAATGGCACTGATGCTTTGAGGTCAATGGCCCTGTATCAACAGTTTTGCACAAGTGTGAAACTAGCTTGTGCTAGCACTCTGCAGTGCTAGCGGTAGAAAATTCCTAGAGGTTAGAGTCACCTGTGTGACACAGTTGTATCACAGGTGGTCTAGCGCTCTATGACTCAGGTACATTTTTGTACCAGGGGAGAGCTTGTAAATGCTAAGGGACTTGCACTGCAATAGTCTGTCTGCTGAGTCAGAAGACTGTTGGAGGTTCTCTCCTTATTAGGGATCAGAGTTAGTTGTACGCTGAGGGCATGTGATGTGCCAAGATCGGGCTGAGTAGTTAGGCTACGTCAGTTAAGGGTTCACCTGTGTGTGCCTCTGGTGACACAGGTGTCGATCTGCCTGAGCCGGTTACCGTTATGCGTTGTGATTGGTTGTGTCACTGGTGTCAGACACCGGTGATTCTGACACCGGTGACCCACTTAATCCTATGTGGCATGAGTGTAACGGTCAGGTACATGTGAATCCTATAAATAGGGGACCAGGGGAGGTCTTCGAGCTCAACCTTGCTCAAACCAGTGAATCATATTCGACCGTTGTAAACCTCTCACCCTCTGAACAAAAGCCAAACTTCCTAAGAGAGTTAGAGCCTTTGAGCAAAGAGTATTGGTTCCTCCAAGAGTCGTTGCCGCCGAATCTACTCCTAGACGGGCGTAGGAGTTGCTGGTATCACCCAAGCTTGTGTGGGCTGAACCAGTAGTTTGTGAAGGTGATCCGAAGTCTACCTGCTGCAAAGCTAAAGGACTTCCACAAGCAAAGCAAGAGGCCTGTTCACTCAGATACTCAGAGAACAAGCACGATTCAATGCTGGCGATCTCTTCGGAGTAGCCTCTCCAACGGAGACGTACCTCTCTGAAAAGAGTAGGAAACTTCGGTGAAAAACATCTTGTCTCTCTGAGTACTTGTTATATTACTTCTAGTTACTCATCATATCTGCATGCTTGTGTGTTCTTATATATATATTATTTATCTGTGATAGATCATCTTTTCTCCTGTGTTAGCATAGCTGTGTCTCAGTTGCTGTAGATCATATCTTTTACCTGTGTCAGCTACCTATTACACAGCCATTTAGTTTGCTCACCTGTTTCTAAGTCTTTAGCTCACCTGTGTTAGCTACCTGTGTGACAGCTACGTGTTAATTTACACATCATATATTGCCTGTGCTGTTCACCTGTCACACAGCTAGCTTATCTTTGCAACTAGCTAAGACTTAATTTGATAAACTAAGTTAAAAGAAGTAAATTTAATTAGCCTCCTATTCACCCCCTCTAGTCGGTATCTTCGGTCCTTTCAAACTTCCGCGGGAAAAAATCTTCAAATCGAGGCCTGTTCTCCTCCTCCTTCTCTCGACTCCACCTCCAGATCAAGCTCCTCCTCCTCCGCCTCTAGATCGAGCCCCTCCTCCATCGCGCTCCTCTCCCTCCTCTTCCTCCACCTCTAGATTGAGTAGTACCACCTCCTCTTCTACGCTGCAGTTCGAGAACACGCTCTTCGCATGGTACCTCGACCTCTTCTACTACTACATCCGCACCGATAAGCACATTGTCTTTAGCAAGGAGCTCCTCTCACCACCGCGTGCCTCCGCCTCCAAATCCACCATCGATGAGGATGGGCAGGAATGGAATAGGATAACCGTGCCGGACTCACTAGTTGCCTACCTCTTCACAGGTGTAGCTCCACAAATGGGGACGAGCAGGAGTGAGCAAGCGGACAAGGATGAGTGGCTTCCGAGGCAGGTGACCTGGACGACCACGGGAGCGAGGTCAGGTCACGGTTGCCAGCACAAGTTTCTGTGGCATGAACGCGCTCTGCACTGTTGTAGGCTCGGCTTTAACATCTTGTGAGTATAAAAGTACTCAGTTGGGAATTCTATTCCTGTAGGTATTTTAAATAGAAGGATTTCATGATTGATGTGTACTGAAATTGAAGTGTTCTTGCTTGGTTTCCCCGGTCAGAGATCCTGTAGGCTTGTGAAGTTTTTGGAGAGTTAGCATGGGCTGCCACCTCCGTTTTATAATGTTTTCCACTGTTGTCTTTGAAGTTTCTTTTGTCATGAATGACCTCCGGATCGCTCAAATGTAATCTAAATAATTACCCTATGTATGGGACGTGATTATTTATATGTAAACTCCTTTCTTTTAGAGTTTTGTTGTCATATTTAAGTTATTATTGTGGTTGTCCATACACCGTGCGTGTATGAGTTGAAGTGTATAGGTGAGCCGTGAAGGATTACAATTGTTCTTTTTTTCACTTAGTAGGATAAGTATCGGTTGAGTAACCCGCTAGCTGAGATGCTATGCCAGCTAGACAGGGTGTGGGCGGATCATACCGGGCTTTTGAGCAACCCATAGGGTGAGAGTATGATCGCCGGGCTCCTCCGACCTTGTTGTACTCAGTGGATTTGAGAATGGCTTTAATCCTTCACAAGACCGTGGAATTGTATGTGGCTTTTGAGAGGTTGTTCGCTGCTAGCCGACTTGACCAACGGTGAAGGCATATGACTCTGATGATCGTATGGTGCGTTGGTCAGGTAATGGATCACTCAACTTGGTGCATACAACGCAGGTACCATGTTACTGAGTTGACTGATTGCTCGGTCTTTGACTATCATCCATTCTTTAAATCATATGTAATTTCGAGACTCTGACATCGACACCGGCAAGCTTTGCGTCTACAGGTATGGCTTCTTGGGAACGAGACTGGGATCGGACGGCTGATCCTAACCATTGAAATATTTTTGCTATTCAAGAAAAATATTATTTTAAAATATAAATATGCATTAAATGTTTTGAACTAATGTAACATAATGTTTTTATATAATAAATTTCGTGAAATAAAATATATTTTTGATAGAAATTTTTTATGTAATAAAAATTGATCCTATGAAAAAAAAAGTAGACTAGAAATGCATAACATTTTTCTTTTGGAACAGTGAGCTCTTCGAGTTTAGGTCCACCGGGATATGTTTCAACGAGGGACTAGACGAGCGTCCACCACAACGTCCGGTTCTAGCATGTCGTGCTCAGCATGCTGACAATTCCCACTGAGTACATATTCCTCAACATGATGCATGTCATTCGAGCAGCGCCGGCGACGACGTGACGAACAACCTCATCGACACTGTCAAGGACACGACGCTGCGGAAGGCTATGGGGCACTGCCCGACAGACCAGCACCACGGCCTACTGCTGTGGGAGGAAGAGAAAGTCGTGCTAATTAATACAAGCCAGCCTACAGGTTTAACTATGTCAACAGTGCAAGCTGGAACAGGCCGGGTGAGAACAGCTAGCTAGCTAACCAGCCTCCAATTATGCATGCAACCATGTAAGTACGTTGATTATTCGTGTCATTAAGGTGAAAGGCAGGGCCAATTATTTCGTTAGAAAAACTTGTCATTAGTTTATCTGACAATTATATTTCTAATTCCCATAGAATTTCATAAAAGGTGTAATGTTAATGTGTATATCAGTTCGTGATGTCTCTACTATTATAAAGTAGGTGTTTCGTTGCCCTGCACATCCTTAATATTATATAGTGAAATTGGACCGTGCTTAACTGCTTTATCGCCTTCACCGCCTAGCTCTTCTTGCCTGCCTCTGCACCGCACCCACAACCGCCGCTTGCCTGGGGCACCCGCTAACCATAGAGCAGTCGTCCATGAGGCCCTCCGACGCCCGCCGCCGCCCCGACACACACCGCTAGCGTGCCACCACATTAAACACACATGATCCCATGTTGTTCTCTTTTGGTTGTTGCTGCCCACTTCCTCACCATGAAAGTCACCGGCGCAGGGACCTCGTCGACGCTGTTGAGGTTTTCGTGTCAACGCACAACGAGACCACGACCGTCTATAACTGCCTCTTCGCGGCCTACACGAGGGCGCCCGATGGACACCTCGTGGACGCGTGCCACCTATTCGACCGAATATTGCGTCGGGACGTCGTCTCCTACAACACGCTCCTCTCCTGCCACGTCGCCACCGACGATGTTGAAGGCGCCTAGGAGCTCTTCTCCGTGATCTCGTCTAGGGACGTCGCATCCTGGAACACCATGGTGTCTGGGTTGTCCAAGAACAGGGCAGTGGAGGTAACCAGGGCCGTGTGTTCCTGGCAATGCCAGCGAGGAACTCCGTCTCGTGGAACGCCATGATTTTTGGGTTTGCCTGCACTCGTGATATGAATGCAATAGAGGAGTGCTTTAGGAATGCACCGAAGGAGGACACGGCTGTTTGGACAACAATGGTGTCAGGGTAGATGGATGCTGGCAATATGAAGGTCACGGAGTTCTTTCAGGCAATGCCAGTAAGGAACTTGGTTTCATGGAATGCGGTGGTTGCTGGTTATGTGAAGAATTCACACGCGGAGGACGCTTTGAGGGTGTTCAAGACGATGGTCAGGGATGCCAATGTTTGGCCAAATGAGTCCACGTTAAATAGCTCCTTAGATGCAGCAACTTGTCTGCAATAGGATTTGGGAGGTAGATACATCAGTTGGCTGCTTGTAGAGCTTATAAAACTTAGAATTTGCCGAGTTTACCGCTGGAAAGCTGATCGAACAGAACCCATAGTGATAAGGGATGGTCCGATCTTCCCGTTGAGAAACCGTGGATCGATGGTATGAATAAACAATCTCACTAGCTGAACACCCGCGTCAATACACAAACCCTCAGCTCTTCGAAAAACACCTAAACAGACCGATAGATGATCGTCACGAGACCACAAGTAACGACCGTCAAGTCCTCAATTCCTAACGGAACGACAGCTTGACCTTGGATTGTAGAATAAACACGATCGCCTAATCCTCTCTCAGCTGTCCTCGCATGAACGCTGGTACGAAAGAACAAGCAATAGCTATGTTTCAATTCTAATGTATAAAGTGGTCTAAGACTTAAAGCCATGAAGTACAACAGTATATAACGACTCTAAGATGTCCACCCTAGTGTTAGGGTCCAAATCCAACCTGACTCTAACTTCCCTAAGTTACAGGACTCTATTTGAAAAAGTACATATACAACCGGTGAATTGTTATGATGATTCCGGACAGACCAAAAGGAATCTGTGGATAGACGTATACCCGCTAGAAAGGACTCGGAATTATCTTTCCAATGAGTAATTATTTTCCTAATTTGGAGTTCATATGAGGAAACCATGGTTGTTTCAAATTCGGACCTCCTGACTGTCCGAACAGAATCCGAACCGAGCCCAACCATTTTCTATCTTTTTTTCATTGCCTTTTTCGCCCCAAGTCCGAGTGGAATAATTTAAGGAAGTTATTAGGAACCATTGGATGGTCATGGGGGAGTTGGATCCCATCAATACTTGACGTACAAGTCTCGGACTCCTCAAGTATATCATTTCACGTTCATTGTCCAAATTAGCTTGCGTAGCCTTCACTTCTAAGGTCATAACTTTCTCTAGAGAACTCTAAATTATACACCGTTTGATTTTTTTTTAGAAAGTAGATTGATCTCCTATTGTCCTTTCTCCTCAAGTGGCACATTGTCCTCCCTCACCTCCTGCTGGAACTCTATATGTTCTTGAATTAGCAAACACTTGTGAACAACATCAACGTCTCCTTCTAACTCTTGAGCCGAATACCTAACTATCATTAAGAAATTGAATTTAAGTAGTATAAAGCTCTCATAAATAATATTAGCATGTGCATTAAGGAGTGAATTCACATGTTCATTAAGTAGCTTGTCTTTAGATCTAGTTATTGGGCCTTATGACAGTTCTATGTGTATCTCCTTATTGGCATGTTCATCAGCAGCTGGTGAAGATGATGATGAGTTAGAGATGTCTGCATCACACCGAGCGTAGACACCTATACAAGATGGATTATACATATATATACCCTAATTTGCTTCTGAGCGCAGTCCGTGCACTGCCCACCAACCCAAACCGACTTAGTCAAGTTGATCCAGTCAGTCCCACCCCAAAATCCACTATTGTCTAAAAATTACCGGTATGTGTACATGATTTACTATCTCATGGTCATCAATTTATAGCATGTCCAACCATACCATACTAAAAAATACATATTTTATCTAGTTGTTCACAATCACTTGTATAATCCAGTTGGTTAGAGGCGCAGAGCTATGTGCACGAGGTCCACGGTTTGAATCCCACCTCCTCCTTATTTTTTAAATTAAAGGGCTGAGTACGCGATGATAAAAGTGTGGCTAGGTTACAGTAAAAACCGTTACGGATTTTATGGCCGACATGTCATGCTTATCAACAGTAAAACGACATACAAGTTTTTATTGTCCGAGGTTATATTTTTACCATCATACTACCCACTTGCGTCCGGGAAACAAAACTTACCATCCAAAAACATAACTTTACTATTTGGAACTGCACGTTTTACCATCAAAAAACAATAGTAAAACGCCACACAATTTTACCATTCAGATGTGCAAGTTTCACCATCAAATTTGGATGGGTGTTGGTTACATGATCTGTCGCGATGGTAAAAGTGTGGGTAGGTTGCAGTAAAATCCGTTATGGATTTTATAATCAACATGTCAAGCTTGTCAACAGTAAAACGAAATATAAGTTTTTACTGTCTAGGGCTACACTTTTTGTGAGAACCCTAGTTTTAGAGTTAGAGAGGTGGAAGCTCGATCAACTCGCACTGCTGAGTTGACCTAATTCTACCGAGGAATGTCAAAAGTTAGAGAGTGAAGGGGGAAAATCGTTGTGCATTCAAATGTCATTCGCATTACTCATGGCATTTAGTATTCATACGAATTGAATGAATACTACAAATGTCATGATACAACATGACGATGTATAGTATAGTATCTCGTATATGAGGACGTATCCGGTAAGGATTCCCAGGAGATAAGGTAACCCCCCCCAAAAGGAGAAAGGACACCCCTTAAACTAGGAAGTCAATCTCGACGTTTAAGGAAGCCAAAGTTCTACTCGGGTATAAGTCCATGTCCGGTACGACTCGAGGAGCTCCCTATAAAAGGATTAGCAATCCCATAGGGGAGTACAAGTCTTTCAAGTCCCAGAAGGTCTTTCAGGTTCTCCAAAACCTAGAAGTCAAGTTAGATCCAGGAGCCCTAGCAATCTCCCACGAGAAGACCCGCCGCCTTGAAGGAGTCGAGCCCCACGGAACTGATCGTATTAGTCTCCGATTAGGCCTAGGGTAGCCACTAACAGACACATCCCTTGTAAGACACTTCTTTGATCAATATATACGAACAGGACGTAGGGTTATTATCCTGAGGGAGACCCAAACCTGTATAAAAAGGGTATTTCCTTGCTATCAGATCTTTTGGCCTTGTGCCCTAGAGGTCCCTACCCCCCAAGTATCTTCACCTCACGAATACCATAAGATCAGCGGTTTACCGATCGTCGACAGCTGGCACCGACCATGGGGACCTCTCCGGCTCAAGCCGTCAAGGAAGTAGAGGCTCAAGCCATCAAGGAAGTATCAGAGTTGGCAAGATGTGCAACTAGTCGCGATCAGCCCATGACGCCGACTGCATGGCCCTCCTTGGTTCGACCCGAGGAGGAAGAAGCAGGTTCGATGGGGATCCAATCGCTCTCACGCGACGTACTGGGTACTCAGATTTGGGCTTCTACGACAACTCCGGCCAGATAGATCTGTACCCGGTATCTGACCGCGTAGATCTTGGAGAATACGTCCCTGGCGAGTACTCGGATTGTGAAACTGATCAATTCAGGACCGAGTGCGCCAGGGCCTTCGGAGGAATGTTGGTGCTAACCGACAATTCCCAGGCAGGGGCGACCAGCCCGATGTCCGGACTATCGCCTGCAACGTCTGATCGACCAAACGATCAAGATCTCAATCACAGTATCCCTCCTGATGGAGTGGAACTACACCTCATCTAATCTAGACCCTCGAGTGGTTCTCGCGATCCATGATGGTCGGGAAAGATCTTGAGGACCCAAATCAGCATGGGGGCTCACAACATCGAAGCCTGACGGCTACTCCCCGCAGGAACGAGAATATGCCATCTTAGGACGCCCAACTCTGGCCAAGTTTATGGCAGCAACACACTATGCCTACCAGTGCATGAAGATGCCCGGCCCGAAGGGTGTCCTCACAATAAAGAGCTCCCCTCGGGAAGCATTACTCTGCGACAAGCGTAGCCTCGACCTCGCAGAAAAACATCAACTCTCAAGCAGGGAAGTAGACTCCGACGCTGCTGCGTGCACCCCCGCGTCAGCAAGACCTCCACCGCAACTACGAGCGACGACTTCGGAAAACACCCCCTCCAAGTCAGAGAGCAGGTTCTACGACTAGTTCGGAATCGGGGCAAAAAGGGCTTTCTCCTCAGCAGGACAACGGCTCCACAGGAGAAGTCGCCCGATCCAGGTCGCTCGAGTTAGTAGTAAAGATAGTCGAGTCTCCTTAGAGAGTTTCTCATGCAAGCACCTTCGGTAAGATCGCACAGTCATCACCCCTCCGACCGCCAGTCCGCCTCAGGTTGCGCCAGCTCCAGCCTCAAGTCGTCAAGCTACGAACAAGCCGATGATAATATGCTCCGGGCGCCGTCACCTAGCATGCGCACTCGACAAGCTTTTTTAGCGGGTCACGACAAGAGCACGAGAGTTTCTGGAGCAACCAACGACAACTCGAGAGGAGGAGGTGATGTTTTTACTTCTAGTTTTTCCTAGAAGTTTTTTCTTACAGTAACTTGTAAATGATGCTTCAGTCAGTTCACAGTTTTTTAAATATCAAGTTCCTAGTTCGATATTTATTTTTTCACTTCTCGAATAAGACAGTCGGGGGCTGGATAAGTATGTGGCATCAAGCAAAAACCTGGCGTACACATGCACGTACCGATAACCCAACCTAAGCAAAGGGAACAGGGTTCCACGCTGCAACCGTCTGGGATGAGAGGAAAGCCCCTTAACGTGTCTACAGGTGACAGGGGAAGCCACTGAGTCCCCCCACCTGACTAGACCTAAGGCCTGGCCGACCAAACTCCCTGGTTCCCGCAGCAAAGTTCCCCGGCTCCGAGCAAGGGAAGAAGAGAAGGTACAAGTATGATTAGGCCAACAAAATCGTATGCTTACCGGCCACCCCGACTACTTTGAAAAGAAGGCGTCTCGGATAGAGTGCAGTGTTGTTAGAGCAAGGGTTACGAGAGGTTCACTAACTAGCATCCAATACCCCTTCGACAAGGGAACGCGGGTTGCTGCTATGGCTATGACAGACTGTACGAAGACCCCTTATCGCGTTTACTGATGACGAGGAGCCTCTAAGACCTCCATCCGATTAAACCTAAGGCTTGGTCAATCGCAGTCAGCGGCATACGGCGCAACTCGTAAGCCTAAGTCAAGGAAGGTGGACGCGAAGTTTGACTAAATCCTCGAGAACCTTTGCATCCGACAACATTCACAATGCAGTTAATTTCAAAAATGATCAACTTTTGGAAAATAAAACACACAGATTAAGCACAGTTACTAATCAAAAAGTGTTAAGTCAGTTTAGCAGGCTATCTGCATTCAGCCATTCGAGACCTCTTCGCCTTGAAGTCAGTTCCCCGCTCCTGCTCTGACCAGACCAATCGCTCCTCTAGGTCCCGGACGAAGGGAGCAAAAAGGCAAAAGGTTAATTTCAGTAAAGGCAAATTACGACTAACATTTTTGATTATATCTAGAAGCACCGCGACCGGGGGCTAGACCTTCGCTCAAGTCGGATGACAGGCATCCATAGCTGGGGGCTCCACAGCCGACTAGCCCCATGCCGGAACTGACTTCACCAACTGGAGAATGCATACAGTATGCACTACAGATTGACTTCCTGGCCACGAATAACGTGGCCACGAATAACGTGGCCGAGTATGAGGGTTTGCTTGCCGGTCTCCGAGTCGTGTTCGCGCTTGGTATCCGTCGCCTACTCGTGAGCGGGGACTCACAGCTGGTAGCGAGATAAGTGTCCAAGGAATATCAGACCTTAGACCAGAACATGGCAGCTACCTAGCAGAGGTGAGGAAGTCGGAGAAGAAATTTATTGGGCTCGAAGTACGGTACATCCTAAGAAAGGATGACTGCCGAGCCGATAGTCTTGCCCGCCTGGCATCCTCAGGATCTCTATGTCCACCCGGGACCTTTGCAAAAAGGATTTCGACGCCGTCCATAGCTTCTAACAAACCTGTGGACGAAGGAATGGCCACCCTCAGAACAGAGCACCATTCAAGGACGTCACCAGGTATTGACGCTCCAAGGGGAGTGGCAGGTCGACTCGTTGCTCCCCCTGATCCTGAGGATTCGTGGATAGAGCCCATCCACAGGTACCTTCTCGATCGGACTATGCCTGAGGATGATACACTATCCGGGCAGCTTGCCCGACGCGCCAGGATGTACTCCCTGGTCGACGAGTCCTCTACCAAAGAGGAGCTCACGGAGTGCTCATGCGTTGTATACCTCAGAAGAAGGGTACAGAGTTACTCGAGGAAATCCATGGAGGGGTGTGCGGGGCACATGCATCTTTCTGAACCCTGGTCGGAAATGCCTTTACACAAGGATTCTATTGGCCGACAGCTCTCCGTGACGTGAGCGACTTGGTGAAGCGATGCCGTCAGTACCAATTTCACGGTAGACGCATTCACCAGCCCACCCAAGCATTGCAGATGATTCCCTTGTCGTGGCCCTTCACGACATGGGGCCTGGATATCCTAGGGCCCTTCCCGGTCTCGCCCGGGGGCTACAAGTTTCTGTTTGTCGCAATTGACAAGCGCGCTGCAGTTTCGCTAAACATCAGCCGGACAGTAGCGTAGGAAAAGGAAAGATTATTCATCACCACGCGAAAATTCCGCCATGACAGTTCGGTCTCCCAGAAATCTACCAAGCGAACGCGTGTCTGTGGTTGACGGATCAGATTAAACCAAAGGTGCTTCACGGACAAGCCGGCCCAAAAAAAATGCCTTGGACTAATCGGAGATTTATCCCGACCAAGAATATCACGACTACCCGGTAGAGATATTACCTACTCGGGAACGTTGTCAGCAAAAGTACTCGAAGTCACCTACTCGGAGTTGCTTCCCGACAAGGGCAGATTTCCTACAGAACAGTCATGACCTCATTTCACGTACTGATGGGGGGCTTAACGATGTATAGTATAGTATCCCGTATATGAGAACGTATCCGGTAAGGATTCCCAGGAGATAAGGTAACCCTCCAAAAGGAGAAAGGACACCCCTTAAACTAGAAAGTCAATCCCGACGTTTAAGGAAGCCAGAGTTCTACTCGGGCATAAGTCCATGTCCGGTACGACTCGGGGAGCCCTCTATAAAAGGATCAGCAATCTCATAGGGGAGGACAGGTCTTTCAAGTCCCAGAAGGTCTTTCAGGTTCTCCAAAACCTAGAAGTCAAGTTAGATCCAGGAGCCCTAGCGATCTCCCACGAGAAGACCCGCCACCTCGAAGGAGTCGAGCCCCGCGGAACTAATCATATTAGTCTCCGATTAGGCCTAGGGTAGCCACTAACAGACACATCCCTTGTAAGACACTTCTTTGATCAATATATACGAACAGAACGTAGGGTTATTATCCTGAGGGAGGCCCGAACCTGTATAAAAAGGGTGTTTCCTTGCTGTCAGATCTCTTGGCCTTGTGCCCTAGAGGTCCCTACCCCCCAAGTATCTTCACCTCACGAATACCGTAAGATCGGCGGTTTACCGATCGTCGACACAACAATATTACAAAATGGATAAAAAAGAAGAAATAAAAATTACATGACGATAATCTACCTATACATCATCTAACCTAGTCCTTGGATCTTCGAATCTTCGAAGTCTTCAAGTCGGAGAAGAACGCCGTGAGCCGGAAGGGGGGAAAATTCTTCGGAAATATTGGCGGTCATCCGAGGTCATCGAGTATGGGCGCTCGAGACCGTTGGAATCACGCTGCTGCTGTAGGAGGCAAAGGTTTTCGAAAATGATTTTGAAATAAGATTGGTCTTATCGGCACAGTTCCGCTGACATCCGCAGGGTAAGCTGCGGGGGCAAAATAGTGCCGATGATCTAAATAATTTTTTTAGTTTCGAAAATAGTTTTGTAAAACATTCTTGAATTCAAAAATGTCCGAGGGCCACGTGGCTAAGACCCTTGTTGGACAAATCTATATACGAATTATATTGTATTGGAGAAAAAAGGTGAGAGGTAAAAATACATTTATTTCCCTATACTAAAATGCCTCCATGAGTTTTTATTTTTGAAAAAGGAAATGGTTTTATAAACCGATTAAAGAGAAAGGGCAGCCATTCATTCGAAGCTATTCTTTAGCTACATTTCTTAAACCTTAAGGCAGCAAATCCATCAAATGCTTATCTAGCAGCCACACATATTTGACCATAGTCAATTCCTTGACTCAAAAGGCAACACATCAACCGAATGGCTATCCATCAGCATACATGGCACCTTAGCTCACAAGGTAGCCCAGCAAAAGATCAGCTCAACCAACAATCTAAGCAGGAGGTGGCAGTACAACCCCAAGAGAACTATACAAATGAGCTCTGTAGAACTGGAGCAAAAGCCTTCCCAATAGCAAGCCATCCAGTGCTGTAGCATAGTAGGAATAGCAGCAGCCAGCACCACGACATCACTAGAATCAGCCTAAGAAGCTACAGTTAGTATCATTCTTCTTAAGAACCAGCTCAGGGAGACCAAAGCACATCAAGAATGGCAGGGTGCGCTTAGGAGAAGAAGGTCACCAAGGACAAGAGAAGAAGAAGAGGAGGCCACCAGAGCTTAGGGGAGTAGAAGGAAACCGCTTATGTTTACCATACCGAAATAAGGTAGAAATCTGTTCTTATCAGATTTTGTTACCTTTCCCAAATTCTTCAGAGAAAGCTTTATAGGCAACCGTATGGAAATCTGTTCTTATCAGTTTTTCGTATACCATTCTCAGTCTTTCTCAAATAGAACATCATGACCAACAAATTGGACCAAGTATAACTCTGTTCTTTCAGTTTAAGAAAACTGACATGCGTATATATAAGATGAAAACATAAGGAGGCTAAGACCAAATGTTTATAGCATCTGTTCCATCAAATTGGTTGAGCTAATGTACATAAAAGTGGCAACAAATAGCTGCAGGAACCAAAGTAATCAAGCGGTAGTATCCATTGTCTTTAAAAAATGCTAAACATCAGGGTAGCACAGCAAAGAATCAAAAAGAAAAGGGGTATCTGTCCTTATCAGATTTCACATACCCTTTCTCGAGTTCTTTTCTCAGTTTAGCCATCACAAATCGTTAGAGCAACAAATAGGCAACATTGTTAGGTATTGCCCTTATCAATTTGATCAATCAATACGCAAACACAAAACATCAGCATGTTTTAACTAAGAATCAAGAGGTGGCATCTGCCCTTCAGTTCAATAAACCGATGTGGGCATAACCATATAGGGGAAACATAGAAAACAACTAAGATTAAGGCTAGCATCTGTTCTTCTCAAATTAAGATTTAAAATAGCAATCGCCTGAGGCAGCGACACCATGGCCGGCAAGCCGTGGCGGCGGCGCAAGGAGGGCACGGAGGACCTGGTCGGAGGAGGGGCGGCGGAGTGAGTGAGTGAGGAGATTGGGGGCAAAGGGATGAAGGAGGCGCCGGTTTGGGCTTGAGGGGCCGGCTGGGGAGAGAAAGGAAGTAAAGAAAAAAATGAGGTTAAAAGAAAAGAAAATTAATGAATGAAAATGAAAATGGGGAGGATGAAATAAAAAGGTCGTAAAGTTTAAAAAAAAGAAGGACTATATTAAATATGTATATCCATATGAAAATCTGGTTTCCCTTCAAAATAGAAAATGAGATGATGTAAATATACATATAGATATATTAAAAATTGAAAGTCTTAGTGGTTGCTTAATTTATGGCAATTCTTTGAAAATGAATCTAAACCTATCTAAAGTTTTGGATTCTTTTTAATGAATAAAATGCATTGTACTTTCCTAAGGAAGATAAATTTCAAGCTAGTTCTAAAGATTTTGAATTTATCTTTTGAATCAATCGAAATAAATGAGAGGGAAGTGTTAAATGGAGTGAATTAAAATGGAGAACCTCTTAAGTTAAAATATTTATTCCTTGATAGAAAATTAAAACTTAAATAAAATGATAAGTTATCCTAACAAAATTAAGTATATCCTTCTTTGAAAAAGAGGATTCAAACCTAAGTGAGTCCCTTAAGTAAATCGAAATGGATGGTGAAAGTTAACTCAACCCAATCAACATGAGCCTTAGCCATAACTAAAACTTGATTATTCATTTAGTTGATTTTGAATCTTCTAAAGAACATTTAAATGAATTATGTTTAAATCCCAATAAATTATGTGATAGACACATTATCTCATGCATTTGATGCCATGTCATTTGCATCCATATTTGGAATCTTCTGGATTTAGTTCTTATCGGACTATACTGTTTTTCTTTCTTCAGAAACCGGAGTTCAGCAAGCAGACCAGTCGAACTCCACTACCTATCCGTTACCAGACAAGTCCAGTTTCTTGTTTATATCCGTTGAGAACGTTTTTCAAAATTTCATTCTCGTCTATAACATGCATAAAATGAAAACCTATTTTCTAAAGATCAATCAATTGTTGTTTTATTTTGATCACCGGTTTTTGGGCATGATCATGGTGGGTGTTGAAATCCTTGAAAGGTGCCGGAGGCACATGGGGCGGTGGATTTCATCACATGGGTTTGTTTCATATAAAGTTAAACAACAACTGATCGATTGTGCTTAAGCGCCGTAGCGATTGCACATACCACATACCCTGTATGGGCGGGGCTAAGCTAAAGTACCTTTGCCCTAGGTCTACTGCCCCCGGGAAAGGAAGCCCTCAAAGTTGGATCTATAAGATCAACTGTTAGGAAGGTGGCGTTAACTGTCGGCTATCCACAAAGCATTGAATCTGTAAGATCAACGGCATGGCTGGTGGTTCCTGGCCTGTTATGCGGGACTGCGACGTGGAGTATGACTGAGGGGCGGCAAAACGGCTCTGTGACTTTACGGTCCAGTTGTGCATGTAACGACATGAACACCACGACTATTGGTCATTTGTGGGTACAGTTGCGCATCTCTGCAGAGTGTAAAAAGTGTGGCTAAGTTACTCCATGTTCCTGGTTGGAACTACGAACGCGGCAGGAAATGGATTCATCGGGAATCCTAGTAGCCTGTGAGACATGAGATCATAGTCTCTTAATTAAAACTTGACTCTCTTACCTTACAAAATTGCATTGCTTTTGGAGAGCATTGCTGTTCTCAGTAGACAGTGCATCAAATACCTCTTTGCTATTCCTGGACTTATTGAGTACCTTTTGTACTCATCTCTCTATCTAATTTCTTTCAGTAGATTGTGAGCCGACGACAGAGGAGGAGGTGGTATACGTCGAGGTCAACGATGAAGTTCCTGAAGAGCAGGCGACGACAAAGGAGGATGAAGGCATCGACTATTACGTCGAGTTCCGGAACAAGAACGCCACCAAGTAGAGTAGCAGGTCGTATGAGTTGATAGGTGTAGCTAAGACTTTTGTTGTAACCAAACAATAACGGTTTTAAATTCCCCATACTTTTGGGAATATGTTGTAAGACTTTATGTTGTATTTCGAGTTTGTAAATTAAGTTTGTAACATATGGACCACTGCAATGTTTCTGATGTGCTACTCTGTACGACATATTGAGGATGAGAAGGCACTTTGTTTTCAATATGTTAAGACCGGCATATTATACAAGAGGGTAGTATGTGGGTCGCCACACTTTTACCATCATCCTACCCGAGTGCGTCAGGGAAATAAAATTTACCGTCCAAAAACACAAGTTTTATCATCAGAAAACAACAGTAAAACGGCACATAATTTTACCGTTTGGAATTGCAAGTTTACCGTCAAATTCAAGTAGGGGTTGGTTTACACAATCTGGTTGCTCGGCTGGCTCGAGTTGGCGCGTTTAGGTCGGAGCGCATATATATTCTCAAATTTGTGTCATGTACATATGAATGTCACGGTGCATAAAAGTTATTCTTGCTTGTGTTACTTTTTTCCATATGATTCACATGGTAAGTGCATGTAACTTTCACAAATTTGGTGTAAAATTTGTGTATCCATCGCAACGCATAGGCAATTAAATGTTGACGAAGCAGATGTGGAGCTGAAGGCAGAGCCACAGGGGATAGGAATGAAGAGAGAAAAAAGATGACACATTGTCTTCTTGTGGATTAGGGATAAAGAAAGAGACAAACATAGGAAGAGAGGGAGCTAGAGGGGTGCACAATGGTAACTAGAGACGAGGAAAGCGGAAGGAAGACCAGGGTGACGCACAGTAGGGAGAAACAAAGTAGGAGCATTGCGTAGTGGTCGCCCGATAAGGAGGAAGCGTGAGAAAGACATTGTTTGATATGGCATAGTTGACACCCATAGTCACGAAATACTGTAATTTGACAATGCATTTATACGTCTCTTTATTATTTCGTAGCAATCTATGGACACCCTCCTAGTTAGTGGTAAAATGAAACCAAAGTTAAAGCTAACTTAGAATAAGACTTTAAACAAGATTACCGTACTCTGGAGTCCGGCGGATGAAACTACATTCATGTTACAATCGGATCTCCCAGCTCATTCGTGTTACAATCTGAAATGGACAATTGGGATCGCGAGATGTTAACTAGCTGAGAATATGAGATAGATCACTTGTCATTTCACCACATCCTAAATTTAGGGCATCTGATCAGTAATCTAGAGCTGGATTTCAGCCTCGAAGTCGCCTGTAAAGGGATCAGGTAAACCTTGTAACGAGGGGAATCCCAAGATGAACAGATCAAATCTCCCAGATACGCTTGCATATGACTATGTCATCAGGTAAAAAGAAATTGACAGAACAAATCACTTGTACGACTTGCGCGATCTCACGGCGGATTAGTCCCATGTATCGGCCGATTATTGTAATGCCATGCGGTCGGTGATAATTCTCCGATGTATTTTTCATGTGGCTAGTCAACGATTTGGAATGATTCCTAGTGATCATGAGCTGTATTTTAATACTACTTGATTGTAGTACCTACAATTATTTTTTAAATAGAACGATGTCAAATATATGGATCTTTTTGTGATGCGTGGATATGAGGCCCCCTTTGGAATGCAAGATTGTTTTTCAAATTCCTGCAAGAATTGCATTGTTTACTTAAAAATTCACATGAATTTTTGTGAAATTCGTGTGTTCCAGACATGCCTTGAGTTGCATTGCAGTCTCATCGACACGACGGAAAATGAAGGTAGTTCCATTTAGGAAATGAAAGCTCGTAGTATGCGGTGTGTATGTGTAGTGCCCATCAGTCCAACGATAAATTTTCCTGGGTCGCCACAAACTGAATCATAGCACAATTGCACAAACGGAAAAAAAAATCCTTCCTGTTTTTTAAGTTTATTTTCTCGTAGAAGCAATAAGGACAACAACAATTATTTGTACCCATGCTCAGCAACCGACCCAATTGCAACACTGTAAATACCACTTTTACTTGAGTAAAGATGACTCTTACTTGAAACGGAAAAGGTATCTTGTTCTTAACTTTGAATGTTCCGGCATTTGACTTGGAGCAAGTGGTGCCATATCCCACTTGTTTACTCTCTGAAAATCTCATAGCGCGTCTCACATTCGAATTAGGAAACAGGCAACGAAACATCGTCGTGCTGAGCACCCAACCGTCAGCAACTAAAATCAGTATGAACAAAATACTTAAACTGACCAGAAAATATAATGAAATCAAGCTAGGTTAACAATCCAATAAAATAAGGTTAAAATCAGTATTAACCTCCCCCATAACCTCGTCACCGCTAATAATGGGCGGCATCTCTTGCAATTATATATGGCCCCTCTGACTATAGACTTGAAGAATTGCTAGCCTATGTATATAGCCTCGTCGCATCCAATAGAGCTTGGTGTGCATCGCGATCTATGGACATGGACATGGAAGAGCCTCCTCACCTGTTCCTGTGCCCCATCTCCATGGAGCTCATGGAGGACCCCGTCACGGTGTCCACCGGCGTGACGTACGACCGCCGTAGCATCGAGCGGTGGCTCTTCTCGTACGGCCGGACCACCTGCCCGGCGACCATGCAACCCCTGGCGAACCTTGATCTCACGCCAAACCACACCCTCATGCGCGTCATTTCCTCCTGGCTCGACCGCGGCTCCCCCTCGTCGTCTTCGTCTTCGTCGCCGTCGTCGTTGTCGAGTCCGGTCCACGATCAGCTGAATACGCCGCTGTCGCGGATGCTGGAGGAGGAGCGGCTGCGGTCGGCGCTGGCCGACCTCGAGGAGACGCCGTTCAAGGTGACCGCACTCAAGAACATGAGGGGCTGCATGGCAAGCGACGTGGCCATGCAGAGCGTGTTCGTCGCCTCGGGCGGTGTCCAGGTGGTCGGCCGCGTGATGGCGCAGGCGCTGGCGGAGAGCGGGGCGGGGGGCAACTTCTCCGCGTTCACGGCGTGCGAGGAGGCCGCCGCGGTGCTCGCCGTGCTCCCGCTCTCTGACGAGGCGTCGGTGGGGCTCGTCCTTGCGCCGGAGTGCATGAGGCCCGTAATGGCGTTGCTCCAGCGCGGCAGCGCGGAGGCGAGGCTGCACGCCATGGACATCCTCACCAAGATCTCCAATGGCGGAGCCGGTGACTGGACTGCCGGCGTCGACGTCGACGACGTGCTCAAGTCCCTCCTCGAGCTCCTGTCCGATGAGGTCTCCACGCGCCTCAGCTCGCGCGCGCTCGACGTGCTCCTGGACGTCGTGGAGCGGTCGACGAGCGGCCGGGCCAAGGCCGTGGAGGTCGGCGCGGTGCACGTCCTCGTCGAGCTCCTCGTCGTCGACGATGACGACCGCCACGTTGCCGAGCGGATACTGCTGCTGCTAAAGCGCCTGTGCAAATGCCCCGAGGGGCGCCTCGCATTCGCGGAGCACGACCTGTCGGTGGCAGCCGTGGCGAGGACGATGCTGCGGGTGTCGGATCTGGCCACGCAGCTTGCCGTCAAGGTGCTGTGGCTCGTGTCCGTGGTGGCGCCATCGGAAAAGGTACTCGAGGACATGGTGCTGACCGGCGCCGTGGCGAAGCTGCTGGGGCTGCTGCACGTCCAGAGCGCCCCGTCGACGAAGCAAAAGACGGTGAGGATGGTGAGGATTCACGGGGGATTCTGGAGGCAGTACCCGTGCTTCCCTACCGACCTCAGGGATTACTTGAGGTTGCTTGATTGATTTGTTCATTGGTTGCTTTGTTTGTTTGGAGTAATCTGCAAGAAAGTGAACGAAAGCTGTGAATTTCTTACAGAAAAGTTTTGGAAATGTATCGTGATTACGGTGTAAAGAAACATGAAACATATACGTGAAACACAAATCATCTCTTAGGCTCACCTACTCCATGCTAAATGCTTCTATATATGAGACATTCCTAGATTTTTCTTTACACGTCACTCAAATTTTAGGTCTTTGAATCTAGAGGATTTGATCTCTCCTGAATTACTATACAATACCTATTCCCCCAAAGCAGTTTTTCCACGAGTACTTGGATGTCCCGGTCCTATCTTCACCATCAATGTGCTTTAGGATTCATGTTATTCACTTTGCACTGTGTTTTGCATTTTCGAACCTCCAATTGTGCAGTTTTCTAGGAAATGCGGTTTTAGCAATTTTATCATTTTAATCCCAATATTCACTATAACTATGACATGCATTAAGTGAGATAGAACAATCTATCTATTATATACTAAAAGTAGAATACAATAGAAAAAATAGAGAAAGATTAGAAATTCCCACACAAATGTAAAATATCCGACCGTTAATCTGGTGGACCCTTTTATTATTAGTAGACCATAACTGATAGATCTTCATAACTACATCTTAGTAGACCAGAGCTGATAGATCTTTATAACTGCACCTAAATAGATCACAGTCGATAGATCTTCATAACTGCACCTAAACAGATCACAGCCGATAGATCTTCATAACTGCACCTAAACAGATCACATCCAATAGTTCATAACTGCACCTAAACAGATCACATCCGATAGATCATCCTAACTGTACCTAAATAGGTGACTCGGTACAACGACTAGCAGGTCGGTTCGTGATTTGAACTTTTATTTCCTGTACTGATCTAATATCTCTAATATCAGGACGGATCGTGATTTGAACTTTATTTCCTATACCAGTCTAATATCACATGTACAGGTAAAAGAATAAATATAATTAAAAATGTTTCTCGTGCAATTAGCACTGATCTAATATCACGCGTATAGGTAAAAAAAGATAATTAAAATATCTCCCGTGCAATTAGTATTGATCTAATATCACACGTACAGGTAAAACAATATGGATAATTAAACAGATCACATCCAATAGATCATCATAACTGTACCTACATAGACGGTTTAGTACAACGACTAACAAACCGGCTCGCGATTTGAATTTTTATTTGCCGTACTAATATAATATCACGCATACAAGTAAAAAAAAGATAATTAAAAATATTTTCCGCGCAATTGCGCGGGACACTGTGCTAGTTAGCATAAAACCTGAATTGTTATTATTATTAAATTTGCTCTTTGATGTCGGCTGGCAGTAGCTTAAAGTCATGGCTCCTTGTCACGATTGGCCTAGTCCGATCATGAACTATGTATGACAATGTTAATACAAGAACTAGGCTTCAATTCACAATATCAATATGCTAATAAAAGATTAATTCTAAAAAATTAGCACCATACAAGCTAGAAAATAACTTAGCAATGTAAACAACATAGTGCTAAATCGATTAAACAAAACAATTAAACCTAACCAAGCATATGAACATAATTAAGATTAATTAGAGTCCAACCTAATATTTTATTGTCACACTAATCTTTTATTGTCACACACAATCTCACTAAATGTCGTTAATCCTCATAGAGCAATCCGATAGCCCACAACCATACAAGCCTCCCAATACTAGTATAGGAGATAACAATAATAATAACATTAGTATGGCTACTTGAATGGAATAAATAGTACGATGAAATACTCACGACGCGGATGACACTCAAAGTCACCGAGAAGTCAAAAGCAAGGCACGTCGAAGGCGTTGTCCTAGAAAACCTATCGCCGTTGTATTGCCACGGTATATTGACGAGGTTTCAGAGATACAATGCCAAACCTGTGAGATGGGCAACCTAAACATGCGGAATCGGAGTACGGTATTGAAGCAACACAAAACCAACATGTGCACCGTAACAGAGCATGCACTCCAACCGAGAGTCAACGAATTGGTTCACAATGTTCAACTTAATCCACGCTGTGCAAGGGCCTGACAAGTGCAGCAAGGCAGCACTCAGGCGAGCACTGCTCTTCACATGCACACCCGCTCGGCATTGGTAGCAGGCCGGCACTCCGCTAGACGTTGCACGGAGCCAACACCGCCGAGGTAGACGGAGGTGAGGACGTGCAGGCCGTCATTAGGTAGCAACACCTGAAACTGTAGGCGCAGCTGCCGTCGAAGCCAACTGAATTAGGTGTCGTCGTTGCCACTTGGATTAGATGAGAAAAATCAGGAGAGAACAACGAGAGAGACTCGTATGTATTGCTACCCCAGGGAAGAGATTAGATAGTATATACATAGGGGAGCTTCGATCCATCACGCCACATTAGGCGGACGATCGAACACCCTAAATAAGATGTTCCACCACATCATAGTTCCAAAAGTAAGCGATTAAAAGTGCATCTAGACCCCTAACTAAATTTTAGCGATTAATGATGAACAATTAAGAGACTAATGTAAACCCTAAGTATGTAAGCAGGTTTTCATCCTACATGTGAGATCCAACTGGCTGGCAACCCCTAGAAAGATGAAAAGAAGAATGTCGGAGCTCAACAGTGTTTTAGACCTAGTTTGCTAGGGTTTTAGTGATTTCATAAATCACACTGAGTATAAGAAAAACCGTACTATAAAAAAAGAGGTGTTGCAATTATTCCTTGGATTTTAAATCAAGCAACTCAAGGAAGGGATGTTCATTTGTCAACCAAATACGTGAAAGAAATATTCAAGAAGTTTGACATGGAGAACGTTAAGCCTGTTCGAACCGCATTGCAAACCAATGGCCACCTCGACTTCAGTGATGATGGTAAATCTGTTGATCAAAAGGTATATCGCTACATGATTGGCTCCTTACTTTACCTTTGTACATTTGGGCCTGATATCATGCTTAGTGCATGCATGCGTAAAATGTTTCAGGCTGCTCCGCAAGAATGTCGCTTAGTGGCCGTTAAGAGAATACTTAGATATCTTGTTCATAGCCCAAACTTAGAGATTTGGTATCTTAAGAGCTCTAACTTTGATTTTGTTGGATATTCAGATTCGGATTATGCAGGTTGCAAAGTTGATAGAAAAACACATCTGGCACAAGTCAATTTTTTGGTAGATCTTTAGTTTCGTGGGCCTCCGAGAAACAAAATTCCTTAGCGTTATCCACTGCCCAAGTAGAGTAGATCTCTGTGAGTAGTTATTGCATTCAATTATTGTGCATGAGGCAAACTTTGAGTGATTGTGGAATTGATATGAAAAATGCGCCTCTATTGTGTGATAATAAAGGTGCTATCATAATAGCCAACAATCCCGTCCAATATATTCAAACCAAACACATAGACATCCGACACCATTTTATTAGGGACCATGTTGCTAAAGGAGATATAGAGATATACTATATAAGGACCAAAAAATAATTAGCCAATACTTTCACCAAGCCACTAGATGATCATAGGTTTCGCAAGTTAAGGAATGAGCTAAATATCCTAGATTGTCGAAACGTGGCTTGATAGTTTGCTAAAGAGAGAAAGAGAAAGAGAAGGACTGAATGCTGAGAGGGTTAAAGTTGTAGGGTTGTTTTGGCAAAGTATCAGCACAAATCTTAAAGCAAGATGGACGGTGGGGATAAGCCCGAGATGTCCAACTACTTATGGAGTTGCATTTTCGCCATTCTCCCTCTCCTCAATCATAACCTAGCCACCGGCACCACCAATCTGTATGTGTTGATCAACACTTCTTTTCTTACAAATGATGTGTGTTGGATCTTGATTTGTTTTGCCGCTGCCCCACGTCATCTCCTATGCACCATCTTCACCTCTTCCACTGCCACACGTCTGTGTTATAGCATGATGCATCTTCACACAAAAAAAAATTTGACAACTTTTTGAAGCGAGAAAAAATGTATTTCGTTCATCAATGGAAATCCCCTTAAGGAGTAAATTAGATGTACTCATGTGCCGCACTTTGCCTCTTCGGGCCCAAAGATAACAAAAAACATAAATACAAGAAGGAGAGGGAGAAATTTGTCAACAATGTCAGAGAGGATATCAAAATTCAACACACCAATCTCACGAGAGGACCATAAAATTTTATCAAATCTCCATAAAAAATATCAAACTAATGTATAGGAATTGTCCAGCCTCATTGATGCATCCAAAATATACATCATTTATTTGCTCATTTGTTGCATATCTTCATGCTAAAATTCCTTATATTATGTTCCACTGAACTCTACTTATGTCTCTTTTGTATGATTGTCTCTTTTGTATGCTTGTCTCTTTTGTATGATTAACGATACTTGCTATTCTACTTGTGAGCATCGCATAATCCTTAGTTATTTTTGTTTTATTAGATTTTCTTCCTTTTTTTGGTAGTTTAAAGGTGGATTGGAGCTCCCATGGACTTAGCACGATGACCGGAGCCAAGTCGGGATCAATTTGGTGAAGTTACAACTACCGGATACATGAATCTTGGAGTATTTTCATAGTTGGAGGTTTCACAATATGCTCAAATAGAATATTCAACACATGGAGGTTGTGAACCTCTTCGATAAGAATCCAAGGGTTCAAAGGTCACCTCAATTGGAGTTCGTATGCAAATTTGGTGTCCAAAATATGAAACCCTGTGTTATGCTAAAAAAACAGAGCACAAGATGGGATACATTAATGGGCGTATGCCTGTACTAGGTATCGGGGCCGCGTGATTGAGCCACGAAAATCACCGTAACTTTCCTGCTTCAACTTCGATTAGATGCGGTTTGTTTCCTTGGATCCTTGAGAAGATAAGGAAGGTATTGGGATGTCTAATCCATCTCATAGTCCTTGGATCAAAGTGGAGTGAAGATCGATGATGGAGAAGGCATGAGAGCGTCTATATATTCATCACTGAGGGGGTAGCTGGCCCTAATCCCCATCAATCTCCATCTACCACTTGAAGAACACCTCCACCAGGTCCAATGCCAGGGAAGAACACATATACATTGGGGATCTAATAAGAAAGAAGGAGAGTGCCTCCACATCTGGCGCGGCCCTAGGCCGTTGTGGTGTGCCTCCTCCACACCACAGCGTCTCCATCACCACCATCATCCTTCCTCCCTTGGATCTCTCTATATTTGTGTACTTTGAACCTTGTTTTTAATGAGTCTTTTCCATTTTCATGAGCAATTAGTTGTTCCAAGGCTTTGGTAATTTAGTATGATATTGGTTCCATATTTGTGTTGTTGGTAGATATAGATAGAATCCCGTGTGTTGTTGTATGAGTGCACACGTACACAGTGTTTGTACCGAACATGTGCTATGGAATTAGAGGTACCGCGGTGACAAAAACTGCCTCAAAGCCTTGATCATCCTTTCGAGGAAGTTAGGAAACTCACTTGTTTTAAGCCGTAACCATGGAAGACCTTAATTGCGACTATATGCCAATTATACATTGGGTGTGGAATTGGTTGCGAGGGGTATGTACACGATGTTTGGCATATCTATTTAAGACTCTACTCTCATATTATAAATCCTTCATCCAAATTGAGCCTTTGAATTGCTGTTGAGCCAAGCCTAGGAACCGTTGTTGCTCATAAGTTTAGTATTTTACTTTTTTACATCTGTACTTTTAGTCTTTCTTGGAGTCCTTACTTTTAGTACTTGTTTTAGTTCTTATTCTAACTTTAACATTTGTTTCGCAATGCTAAAGTAGATTATTTCGGAACCATGGTTTTGATGCAAGCACATCTATGTTAGGTGACAAGCGTAGTCGTGGGAAGAAATGTAACTTTTCTTTGATTCAATAAAACCCTGGGATAATTACTTCCATCGAAAGATATTAGGGTGATTCGTACACTTACGGTCATCACTCATCTATAAAGCCCTGGCATTAAATGCAAGTTCTCCGCCTATATCTTGGTCCAAAACAAGATCTTAATTGTAGACAACCTTGTAATCAAGCGCGAGCCTCGCGCTACAAACGTGTACCTTTGCAACTGCCAACAAGAAACAAGGGTGCTTGTTTGCCTCTAGTGCTTCTTCTCTCGGGAGGGTTCGGTCCATGGTTCTTAACTCAGGGAATTTCAACACTCTTTCTCGTATTAAACGGACTTCAATATCATCATAGAACGGTGACAACATCCAAGCAATGCAAGAGAAATGAACCAAAAAGTGGGCTCAATAACATGATCATCTGCATCATATGGAATATCTTGAAGGAAACGAAAAGAAATTCAAAAATCAGGACATAACCAATAACCCACTTGACATCCATCGTGTAAATATTCGTCTTTGAACCAGTGGTACTACTTTTCACTCTTATGCAATTGAATGGAAGAGTCATGTCCTTTATGTTTGTAAATAAAAAAAGAGTCATAGAAGTGAGGCTAAGCACGCTTTAAACAATACCATACGGTCAACGTTTTATATTGCAAAATGGAAAGACCTAATAATATAATGTAAAGCACTTAACTGTGATGTTGAACGTAATGGGTTTATAGCCCTCTTCCCCTGATATTAAACTAAATGTATGTATTTTTCCCCTCAAACGATGCTTAGTTTGGAAACACTAAATTGTCCTAAATGAATTAAAAATCTTTCTAAATGAAGTAAATGTGTTTGAAAACCGAAGCTTTGGTCCTACCCCTTCAAGGACCCTTAAAATTCTATTTATCTACATAGGACGATCCTCCAAATTTCCTGTTAGCAATTAGTAAATGTGATTCACAAACAAGAAGGCGCTGCAGATTTGCTTCTCCAGGGTTGATCCTTGAAAATAAACCACAAGGGTCACGTATTCACATTACGCGGCCCTCACTTGGTCACTTGATCAGTTGGGGCCATGATCTCGAATGTTTTCCATGTGCCTGTCGCACGAGCAGTGGGACCAAGACGCAACGCTACACGAAGTTACGAAGGCAACCAAGCCAATACCGAAATACGCCATCTGGAGAGGTCTATTCTGCAAAAAAGCACACGAAAAGCTCCTGGACGGGGAAGACGACTTGGTGCCCGTGTTGCCCCGAGATCTAACCAAAACCCGCGTCCCACCCACCCCGTCCGGCGAGCTCCGAACCCCCCAGATCACCCGCTCCGACCGGTAGGTGGCGGCTTACCTTGTAACCGCGCGCCAGTTAAGCGTGGTTGTGCCAGGCGCTCGGGCGGTGAGCGGACGACGGGGAGACGATGCCGGTGGCGGCGTCGGCCATCTACTTCCTCAACCTCCGCGGGGACGTCCTCATCAACCGCCTCTACCGCGACGATGTCGGGTGCGTGCTGCCGTCCATCCCTCCCCCGCACCCCTCTCGCGTGCCTGGTTCTGGAGCGGTAGATCTGAGGCCCTCCTGGGATCGATTAATTCCGTTAATAGGTCGTAGTTATGTAGAAGGGTGGTGGTTACCTTGTGAATTTCGATTGCGTTTTTTAAGAGATAAGTTGAATTCTGTTTGGGGGAGTTCAATTGACAGCCAGCCATCGGTGATTGGTTCGTTGCGTGCTGAAATTTGGCCCTTCCCTTGGTTGTGGCTATCCCAAGTGATTTGAATTTGGAATGCGTGTTCCATTATCTACCTTGCGATTGTGGAGGCTACATGATTTTTCCAGCATTGGGCAAAGAGATCACGTACTGTATGATTTTTCCAGCATTCCAGTATGATATTTCGTTCGATTTCACCTGTGATGGTTTAAATGAAATGAGGCTGTGCTGTAATTGTAGATTATCTTAATAACAATAACAAGTGAATGTGTACTAGTTTTTTCACATTTTGAACTCACAATCGTGGTGAGTGAGGCACTGTAGACAAGCAAATTGCTGCATAGTTCATTTGATGTTTCCCAGTGGGTTTTGACAGTAGTCAAATCCTTATTTACTCTAAATTTGACTCCTAATGCAGCATCCACGCTAAGCTAGATCATCTTTCAAATAGTAGCCATCAACTTCAACTTAATTATACAAATAAACCTCGGATCATAGATTGCCAAGAAATGTTTAATATAACGGACACGTCTTGAGAAAGGGTGGACGATTATTTAAGTGCACATAATGTTTCATGACAATACACCTTTGTATATGGTACACTTTAGAAATTATAAATAGCCTCAGAATCTTTTTATACATACACACTGATAGTAGAAGACAACATCATTCATTACATCTATAAGGTATATCTTCAATATCATAGACATTATTTTATTAAGGGCACACCCTTCGTTGATTAAAGACATAGTTTTTCAGGCTTTGTTGATAAACATAGAACATGCATGTAACATGATGCTTTCTCCACGATGTTCCTATTTATTTTCTCTCCCTCATGCATTTATTCATTATCACCTACACAAGGTATCATCTGATTCATCTCTCATCTTTCCAACGCAATTGTGAGAGGCTACTCTCATAGCTTTCTCAGTTATCACCTCAATCTTTGTGCAAAGTCAAAATCGCCTATATTAGTCAATGGAGGGAAATCTAAGGATTTTGCATCAACGAAATGCAAATATTATACTCCTCCGTTCTTAAATGTAGGTCGTTTTAGACTTGAGCATAAGCAATAAGGAGTAAGCTCAAATGACCATTGTATCCTTCTCTTTCTTCAAGAGCACCGAATATTCTCTTACTCAAATGGACTCTCTCTCTCTCTCTAAGTAATCAAGTCACAGTTAGCTCATATATGCATTAAAAGAGAAGAATTGGGAAGGAGGCTCCCTTATTGATGAGAGTAATTATGATGGGGTAGAATTGGTAGAGTGGGAGGGAATGTGCCTAGAGAAGTGCAAAACGACCTACATTTGTATAAATAAAAAATGAAAGCCAAAGCGACCTACAGTTGAGAACGGACGGAGTATTTTAAAAGAAATAACTCGTGCATATTTGTTTTGCTTCTCTCATTTCAAATCCCCTGCTTTTGCTTATGTGGTTGCATGTACATTTGTTGACTAAACCCTATCGTGTTCATGTCTGGTTGTGCAGGGGGAATATGGTTGATGCATTCAGGATGCACATTATGCAAACAAAAGAACTTGGTACATGCCCTGTTCGGCAAATAGGAGGCTGTTCCTTCCTTTACATGAGGATCAGTAATGTTTATATTGTGATCGTGGTTAGCAGCAATGCTAATGTTGCTTGTGCTTTCAAGTTTGTTGTGGAGGTATGCAGTATCCGCTGTGTTATAAACACTTTTGGAATAAATTTTTTATAGCCTACACAGGCACATTATTATCTGGATGCATATAATATAAAGCTGAACAAGTCAACTGATGTTTTTTTCTCACTAGAAATGATTGTCTATGATGTTGTTTGTCTATTAATCTGTTCAGAGCAAAAGAATGTGCTACCCCTGTTCTCAAATGTATGTCACTGTGCTGCATGCAGTCAACTTTTTAAAATTTTGACCACTAATATGCACGAAAGTACATTGATACACTCAACGAAAATAATGTCATTAGATCCATCTCGCAAAAATTCTTTCACGCTATGCACTTTTATTATTTTTTATAACATATCATGGCCGAAAATCGTAGTCAAAGTCTTGTATTGGAGACTGTGAAAAGTCAAAAACAACATACATTTGAGAACGGAGGGAGTATTAGTTACTTAATGAGTCGGACGATTTTCTGAAGCTACCTGTTTAATTATTGTTCTGTGAAATCGCAAGAGAATATACAATCTGAGTCTGGGAAGTTTAGATGGTCATACCATCTAATGATGGCATCTGATGGTTGCCTTTGTTTGTCAACTAGAATTTTCTATTGCTAAAGGGTAACTGATGATGATACATCAAGAACCACTGAAGTCCAAAGGGTACAAGCAGGCAGTGATTGGTGGTACTGAGAAGTAGAAAATTTCAATTCTACATGGTGTGATGTTTATTGGAAATAGTCTAATAGGACTAAGTGACTAACAGAACCCTTTATGCTCTATATGATTTCCCAAGGGCCTGTTTGGAAGAGGGGGATTGGACTGGGAATTAGTTTAATTTGAACTTCAGGCCAAGATGATTCAGTAATGCAACTTCAGTTACTAATTCAATGCAGAGATCCTACTGAGATGTAGCCTCTATTTTTTTTCTGAATAGTTTGCTATGTCCTATCTCATTCGCTGTTATTTCCGCTGAAGATTATTTAAAATTATCAGGCAGTGGCTCTCTTCAAGTCCTACTTTGGTGGAACTTTTGATGAAGATGCTATCAGGAATAACTTTGTTTTAATCTATGAACTTCTTGATGGTAAGGGCACATCCTATATTTGGACTTTGCTTACTGCTTCAGTTTCCACCGAGGTTCATGGATATTTCTGTTTATTTGTACGATTGAGTTTCTGCTGACTGTGCAGAGATTATGGACTTCGGTTATCCTCAGAATCTCTCACCTGAAATTTTAAAGTTGTATATAACTCAAGAAGGAGTTCGGTCGCCATTTTCCTCCAAGGTCAGAAAAATATGAATTTCAAATTAACTGTTTTGGGTAAAAGATATTATAAATATGTACCTTCTCTTTATTTTCTAGGAAAGCATCTGAATCTTATTTCTTTTCCTCTGTACTGATAGCCTTCGGATAAGCCTGTTCCAAATGCCACTCTACAAGTCACCGGCGCCGTCGGTTGGAGAAGAGAGGGTCTTGTGTACAAGAAGAATGAGGTACTTGAATTAAATATGTATGGATGTTTCAGCTGTATTTGGAAAAAAGCAGGGCACTAGCAATTTATAGTCCCGGCATAGCATGTGGTGCTAGCAATGCTAGCATCCTGCATATATTTCAAAATGCATCTCAGTTCTCATACATATTGTACATGTATACTAATTTCCTGTTAGAACAATGACCCATACTTCCTCTGTTTTCTTTTCTTTGGTGCCCTTAATGTCATCCAATTATTTACATTCGTTTAGTACATTAAGTAACATTAATGGAGTAATCTTCTCTCTTGTTAGGTTTTCTTGGACATTGTTGAGAGCGTAAACCTTCTTATGTCTTCTAAAGGTATTTTGTGGACCAATCAATTTTTTGGTTATCTGCTCTGAGGTTTTTGGGGTCTTTCCTGTTGGGCTATTTGATGTTCATTGTTTACATCATCTTACTTTTCTGCAGGGAGTGTTCTACGATGTGATGTGACAGGAAAGATTCTTATGAAGTGCTTCCTTTCTGGAATGCCTGATCTCAAGTTGGGACTAAATGACAAGATTGGGCTTGAAAAGGAAGCCCAACTGAAGTCTAGGCCTTCAAAGAGGTATCACTTTCTTGAGTATTAAATACATACAGACAAACTGTACTCATCTAATTTAATTATTTTGCTGGTTAATATTTTTTACTGGCTTTAATTTTTGTTGCTGCAAAAATTGGCTCCTGATTGGTTGTGTCCTCTCCCTCTACAGTGGGAAGACCATAGAACTTGATGATGTCACATTCCACCAGTGTGTCAACCTAACAAGATTTAACTCGGAAAAGACAGTCAGCTTTGTGCCACCAGACGGTGAATTTGAATTGATGAAGTAATCTTTACATCCCTATTTATGCTTGTAATTTTCATTTTTTCTTGCTAATGATATTTACATTCTTTGGCTGGATTTTGATGGACATATTTTGTTTTAGATATCGAATCACGGAGGGTGTAAATCTTCCATTTCGGGTTCTACCCACGATTAAGGAATTAGGCCGAACACGCATGGAGATTAATGTGAAGGTAAATATCTAGATAGGTGAGGTCATAAATTCATAATCATGTTTCCTGACACGTTGAACCTTTGTACGCAGGTTAAGAGTGTTTTTGGTGCTAAGATGTTTGCACTTGGTGTTGTCGTCAAAGTCCCAGTTCCAAAGCAAACAGCAAAGACAAGTTTCCAGACAACATCTGGCAAAGCCAAATATAATGCTTCAATTGATTCCCTGGTGTGGAAGTAAGTGCAAGTTATCTTTGTCTAACATTTGTATTATACCGAGGACGATGTGTGGATCATCTTTTAATGGGTTTGGTACGGTTAACTGTTCAGCATAGTGTAAACAAAAGCTTCTTAATCTTCACCTGATTTTGGCCTGCTTAGCTATTAGCAGTGCTAAATTATGGTCTGTGGGTGCATATACTGGGACTTCTTACTCTTGATGAGCTTTCCTCTTGGCAATTATTGCACATTGACCAACTTGAACTAATAATTCACATTTCAAACTGTAGGATCAGGAAATTCCCTGGACAGACTGAGGCAACCATGAGTGCAGAAATTGAGCTGATATCTACCATGGGTGAAAAGAAGTTAGCAAACAGGCCACCGATTCAGATGGAATTCCAGGTTATATTTTACTTCCGTAGCAAGATGGCTATCAGCTTTCCTCTACTCCATTTTATTTATCTGCTCTAGAATGTATAACTGAAAAATATAATTTAGCAAAGAAATCAAGTATCTCATGGTTTATGAATGAACAAAACTTCAGCATAGACTAGATAAATTGATACTTACATATTTGTTGGCCTTGGAGTATGTTTGTTTGAGAAGCCTTCAAGTGTTTTTATGAAAATATCTGCTCATGCATCTTCATGCTGATATAATGTGCTATGTACCCTACTGATCATATGGTTATTTCGTTTTGACAATTTTTCTATGCCCTATCCTTTATATGCACCATCTGATGTCTCTTTCCTGTAGGTTCCGATGTTCACTGCTTCTGGTTTACGTGTTCGTTTCCTTAAGGTATGTGAATCAAATGCTAATATGAAACCATGTATCATATCTGTTATGCAAAATCTCATCTTATGATGCATTTTCCAGGTGTGGGAGAAGAGTGGTTACAACACCGTTGAGTGGGTTCGCTACATCACAAGGGCTGGATCATATGAGATAAGGTGTTAGTGACCAACAAAATGACCTGGGCTCCTTCGCACAGTTATTTCGCCGACATCTTTTACGGCGTCATGCATGATCACAAAGCACGCCATATTACATATGACCCAACTTTTCTGTAAGTTTGTACTTCCGCAGAGGCAGAGCAGAGCATACAGTTTTTCTCATGTTTCTTGTTTTCGTTTTGACATGGGATATTTATTCTTCCCTCCGTGTCCTGTTTGTGTGGTAGGCATATTTTTATCTGTATATTTGGCGGTAGCATTTGTTCTTCTTGATCAGTATACCCGTTGCCAGTTTGTATTACTTTCTTAAATGGATGAGTGAATTCGCTTGCATGACAGTGTATAGGGATATATTCTGAGAGCCTGAATGTTGTAGATTTGCTGTGCTCCATGTAAAGTGGCGGCTACTTCGTTCCCCCCGTTAAACTTTTTTGCGAGAGTTTATGTGAATGTTGATTGCCGTCCAAACCCCAAATAGTGTAATGGATCCCTCAAATGAGATATCAGATGGCTGCAAAACAGTTGCACTTGGACGGAAAAATGGCTTCTATATTGGAACTCATTAGAGATTCAGGGGCTCCGCTGAGGGCTAAGTGCTGGGTGAGCAAAAAATGAGAAGTACAACAAGGCACCGGGCTATCCGTCAGTAAAACCAGCTCGTGAGACGGCGTCATTTGGCTGAGAGGGAGGTGACGGAACACCGGCCGCCGGTGCGCGATGATTGTGACCTTGCGGGGTGATCCACGGTAGAGGACTGGTAAGCAGGTTCTACCCGCGCGTGGGACGGTAGCTTGGGTTCTTGCTGGCCTGCGCGTAATGAGCGATGAAACGGAGATAAAAGGCTGTGTGGGAGACGGTGGACACGCACGGGCCGACGCCGCGAGCGGCAGCGAAGGCTGCGGCGAGTGAGTGAGTGACAACCCACGAGGTTGGGTTCGGCCGGTCGACCGTGGTTTTATCCAAGGCTAAACCTCAACTAAAACCAACCCGTCTCTTTGATTCATACGATTGAAAAACCTGTAGAAATAAAAGAAATATAAGATTACAATAGATACTCTTTGAATCCTATAGAATAATAAACCATAGAAATTGGCACTAAAATGTGTTTGATTACAACATAAGAAAAATATTGAAACTTATAAACATGGATTGACACCTTATTTTTCTTTTCAAGAGGTTAGACTCAGTAAAATATTTACTCTGAAATTGAGCGTAGAATGGCTCATTGGCAAATTTTCTAAGGTTTATATAAGAACCAAACAAGCTCTGTGGAAAAAAAAATTCTAAGGATTTAAATTGTACGAAATACCTTCGATATTCTGAGAAGTGTTAAACCGCAGCGGATATGGCCTACATGCCGTCGTTGGCACGCACACGGCACACAGTCCAATACTCCATCGTACGTACGCTGAGTTCCGTTGCCTACACACTTATAGTTCCTGCTCGACTAGATTCCCGTCGCTGTTGACCAAGGCCGCCGCCGCCGCCGCTCAAGGACGCGTCTCAGATGGCATCTCCGGCGGCGCAGCTCAGGGACGCCGTCGGCGGCCTCGACCGCGACCCCTTTGTCGCCCTCCTCGCCAAGCTCATCGGCGAGTGCCAGCGCCTGCAGAACGACCCGCCGGCCCACGTCCCGCAGGAGGACCTCGTGGCACAGCACGTGGTCGACGCGCTCCGTCCGGTGTCCACGGACACCGGGGGCGGCCCGCTCCTCGTGCGGAAGGTGAGCTACACCGAGGGCCGGAGCAACGTCATCGTCGAGTATCCCGGCACCGTCCCCGGCCGCGTCGTCTCCTTCGTCGGCATGCACATGGACGTCGTCCCAGCCAACCCTAGCGAATGGGTGAGTTGCTAGCAGATGGTGTGTAAACCGATTTCTGAGATTCACGGTTCCTTTTCTCGAACAGATTCACGGTTACTGGGCGAAGGATTTGAGGGTTTGTTTGATTTGGTTGTGTCTCTAGCCGGAAAATTGGCACCTTGTTTTTGTCTGGTTATCTTCTATAGACTATAGTAGCTTAGATGATTTCGTGATTTGTTCTGATTTCGTTGATGGTAGTCAAAATTGCATTTCGCGATTTGTTAGTGGTTCTGGTGTGTTCTACTGTGGAAACGATCCATGTCTGGGTGATCCGATTGTTTCTCCGTTTATAGTGGTACTGGTCACTTTGCTGTAAATTTTAGAGAAAAGGTCCGAACACCTAGCTTATATCGAAACCTAGACTAACTTATCGTGGTTGTGACTTGCGAGTAAGGAATCAATGGCAACGTTAGCGGTGCTCAAATCTGCATATTGACAGGTTTTAGTACAAATTGTATATTGTTTCGGTGTCATGCTGGTTTGTGACGACTTAAGTGCTTCAGTGTTGTATCTACTATGTAAAGGTTTCTCTTTTCTCAGTTTGGTGCTGTTTGTTGTGTTGCATCAAGTACTTGATTTCTAACGAGTTGCACCTCAAAATTTACTCTTGGTTATAATTGGTGAACCGGGCTCCTCTACTTCTGCAGGACTTCGATCCCTTCTCACTAACCTTTGATAGTGATGACAAGGAAAAGCTTAGGGGCCGCGGGACAACAGACTGCCTTGGTCATGTGGCGCTGGTGACTCAGCTCATGCGTCGGCTTGGTGAGGTGAAGCCGGCGTTGAAGCATTCGGTCATTGCGGTGTTCATTGCCAATGAGGAAAACTCATCGGTCACTGGCATTGGTGTCGATGGCCTTGTCAAGGACGGGATGATGGACAAGCTCAAGACTGGGCCCTTGTGAGTATTGAATTGCTTGGTGCCTTGTTGGAATGGCCAATGAATGTGTGGGTAACATCCTAATGTGTGCTGGTTTGGTTGGTTCTATTTTGTGGCGCTGCGAAGGTTTTGGATAGATACAGCTGATAAGCAGCCGTGCATTGGCACCGGTGGGATGATCCCATGGCATCTGAAGGCAACCGGGAAGTTGTTCCACAGTGGCCTCGCACATAAGGTACTTGATTCGAACTTGTCCGAACAGTGCAGTTTGGTAGAGCGTTCTATAGTTCATAGCGACGTGTAATGATTAATTAACAATCTATAAAGCATTTAGTGAATTATTTGTAAATATTCAATATCCTATGATCTGTTTAATTGTATAGTTGCTAACATAAGCTAGCATTCTTGTGGTTATTACAAAAGTACCAACTTATCTATGTGCAGCGGCAATGAAAATTGAAGTCATGTAAAAAGGATAACGCAAGTGATCACTGATGGTAAAACGTGTTTTATAATCCAATCTGCTATTATACGACTGTTCTTTGCAACAGGATCATATTTCTCCCCAGGATCATATTTTTTGAGAAATGCGGAGACATCCTTTCACGATGTTAATTAAAGAGCCACTTAATTATCTTAGAGGACAAACAAGATAAAAATATATGTCTTGTGTTTTTTAAGTTGTCGGAAACAGCAAATTACAGCATTTATTTTGAAATATGAAAACATTATATCTGCTTTTGTTTTTGCTTCAGGCCATAAATGCCATGGAGTTAAATATGGAAGCACTTAAGGAACTGCAAATTAGGTTTTACAACGATTTCCCTCCACATGAGAAAGAGAAGGTCTATAAGTTTGCTACTCCGTCTACGATGAAGCCAACAAAGTGGAGCTGTAAGTCTACCTGTACCCTGTATTTATTGTATGCAAAACAAAATCATTGTGTGTTGTTGTTATTCATGCTCCTAACAAGTGGTGCTTTGCAGATCCTGGTGGGGGTCTTAATCAAATTCCTGGAGAATGTACAATTTCAGGCGATATAAGGTCTAACTCTTGCCCTGTGGTTCTTAGATTCCCTTTAATCGCACTTCAAATCAAATGTCTCAAGTTTTCATATGATTTGTACTTTGTACAGCATCCGTGGAGTCCTGTGGGAGCACACAGGGCCTTACTGAAATTTCATACGGAATTCCTTAGATTCCTATTAGTTGCACTTCAAATCAAATGTCTCAAGTTTTCATATGATGTGTACTTTGTACATCATCCGTGGGAACCTGTGGGAGCACTCAGGGCCTTACTGAAATTTCATATGGAATTCCTTTAGTCAATTGTGTGTTTACAACTTTACATAGAGGTAAAGAAAGTAAAATATTGTGATACAAAAGGATGGCACTGCTCAAAAATTTGTAGAAAAAAATGTGTTCTCTAGTGTTTCATGACATTCAAAAAAGATTTTTGTTGCTTCTATAGTTATGTTGTGTATTTATTTTGTTATTATACACAGAATTTGTAGAGGCATTCCTGACCATATGTTTCTTTGTTATATTACAGGTTAACTCCTTTCTATAGGTAAGCCCATGTCTCATGCATAGAATATGTATTGTTCTTTCCTCTTGCATGTGCTTCTACTGCTATCAAATGATTTGCTAAATTGATAGTTGTCATTGCCATTATCATACAGCACAACTTGTGTAGTGAAGAAGTTACAAGAGTATGTAGATGATATAAATGAGAGACTTGAAACAGAGCTTCCTACTCGTGGTTCAGTGTCCAAATATGTTCTTCCTGATGAAAATCTGCGTGGAAGGTGAAGCATTTTAACTTCATTGACTTTTACCAGTAACCATCATAATGGAGGATATGGTTGTCATTTCTTACTGTTGATTATGCTAGGCTTGAGATCACTTTTGACGGAGATGTGATGAATGGGGTGGCATGTAATCTTGAGTCTCGGGGCTTTCAAGCATTATGCGAAGCAACTAAGGAAATAGTCGGACACGTAGAGCCATATTCCATCACGGGGAGTCTGCCTCTGATTCGGGAATTACAGGTTTGAGAGGAAACTAATGTGCACAATTGTTTGCTGGAAGCAATCTATATGTACTAAAGCGAACTCATGATGGCACTTTTACAGGATGAAGGATTTGATGTTCAAACTGCCGGATACGGTAAGTACTTCAGCAAGAACTGGATGTTTCTCAATTTCTGTTGGTCACGTTATGATGTTATCAGTTGCACACACATATATTCACATCTTGACAGTGTAGATTAATTGCATTTACCGTTCATTTTCCTCGATTTCCATTTGGCGTCCTGTTTTGTTCTTCTGTTGTTACGGTGTACGTGAGATAGGTAAACTCTTTAGGTAAATGCTCATCAAATGCTGCTCCGCAGGCTTACTGAAGACATACCACGCGAAGAACGAGTACTGTCTGTTTTCAGATATGGCCCAAGGCTTTCAAGTGTTTGTGAGCATCATTTCACAGTTGGAAGCAGATGTATGAACCTTCTTTTATTGAGGAAAGAATACTTCCTTTGACATCTATGCCTGTTACTCGGTGATCTAATAATAATGTTCTCCGCGTGGACATTTATCTCTCGCACTAAGAGATCAACCTCATTTTACCGCATAGAATCAGATCTCGTTGATATGTTTGTGAGATCAAGTGAAGACCTGGCTCCTTCGTTATGCTTGGGCTCAATGTAGTGGACCTGTAGTTGGGCTCACAGGCCTGTTTGAGGTAGTAACTTATAATTTGACGTGGCCCAAAACGTAAAACCACGGGCAGTCCAACAGACAGCTGCGGCCCCTCGTGTTCCTCGAAAGCGTCTAACTTTAGGTGAGAAATAGGATGACCACATAGTTGCAATAGCTTGGTTATGAAACTGAGAAGTCCATAATTTTTAAACCAAGCATCAAGATCATAGGCCATTTGAACCCTAGTGTTCCTTATAAGAGAGCTTCTAAATAATACATCACATGTGTATGAAAACAATATATGTTAGTTTAACAAATTGAAAATACTCATGGAATAATAAAATATCATCAGGGGAATAGAAATAGAACTAACGGAACAAATAGATAGTCCTGAGAGAGCAATTAACGGCAGTAGTAATACACAAATAGAAAAAAGGTTAGCAGCACAATTCTAGCGTCCTCATGGAGAACCAAAAAAAAAGCGGAACAAAAAGTGCTCATGCAACATTTAATTAACGGAATAAAAACAAATAGGAGTATTAGTCGAACAAATTAAAAATTCATGGAACAATTCGCAGTTATTATGGGAACAAAAACGTTAGCAGAATAGAAGTGCTGGAGCAAAGTTTAGCGAAATAGAAAATGTAGGAAGAAATCAAATGTGCTACAGGTACAATTCACGCAAAAAAGTTTGCGGAACAAAACATGGTCATAGAACAAAATTTAGAAGAATAAAAAAGTAAAAAAAAATCAAATGTACTACCAGAACAACACGCATCTATTAGGGGTATAAGAAAAGTTAGCAGAACGAATCGTGTCCATGGAACAAAAATTACCATAAAAAATAGTTAAATTACGCCTGCCGAGCTACATGGCCGCGCTGCATGGATCAGGAAACCCACAGGAACGGCCTGCCGCGCGCCGTAACCTGACACTCACGCATGCACGTACTACGGTAACGAGTTCGGCCGGGCTGGCTTCCGCTCTAACCAATGCCTATATCGATCACGCACCTTTTCGGCTCTCAGTTTCTCGTCCGATGATTGCCCTGCGGCTAGCTCCTCGGGCCATGCAGCCATACATGTCGTGCATGAGCATCCGGTCACCGGCCCGTACGCACTCTGACACTGTGCATTCCCTCCTTTTGATACATATATGACGGAGCTGCATATCAAGGCACATGCATCGACATGTTCTGGGTTGCACTACCAAAATCATGGACTGTACGCAGGACTCCTATCTAGCCATACGGGCGAAGAGACGAAATAATGGATCGATGCACACGGGCCGGAACGGATTAGCCTCCGGTCCCCGGCCCGGCTGCACCAGCGTACCATATTTGTAGTGTTGGGACATGCATACATGAGCTGGTTCGGTTGGTTCTGTTGGCCGTGAACTGTCACGGTTTGTCGCATTGCTTGGACAGACCCACCCATGAAACCCCACCACACACATCATTGCACCTCAGTCCTCACGTTCGTGCCACCTAGCCCTAGTGTTTTTGTAGTTCCGCCGGACACAGCCTTCGGGTTACTTTTCTCATGCTCTTGTTCAGAACGTACAAGTCTCACAAGAAACAGTTCATTTCTACAGAACTGTTTCTATAAATAAAGGAACCGCATTCGAGACAGTAATATGAGTCTATTACTCTTATCATCTTATGCCCAACAGTGCTAGTCCCAGGCTTGCTGTGTGACCACACCAGTTTTTGCTGGCTACATATCAACGTCCATGAGCCCATGATACTCACGGAGCTGATCGATGTGTCTGTGTGGATCTGGCTACGAGTCACGCATGCATGGCACTATGGCATTCAGCATGGGTCTGGGGCCTTCGAGGGCAGGGCAGCATACAGTATCGTTTGCTAGCTGTTGTCGCACGCCGAGCAATGCATTATGCATATGCATGTGTGTGTCTCACCATCCACACACCAGTACACCACGCATGAGAAAAACTGATCCATCGAGCAGAAATATACGAGCGAGCGCGTAGGCGCGTCGCGTCTCATACTGATCTGAGGATCCGGCCGGAGGGCCGCGCAGGGAGCAGAGACAGAGGCAGCGACGATCACTGGTCCTGCGCGCGCGCGGGATGGAGCGCCGATCGAAGCCGCCGTCCTTTGGAACGCACGAACTGCAGCACGCACGCGTGATTGCTGGGTGATCTCCCTGAATCTCATGCAATTGTCAGAAGAGATGGCTAAAATGCCTATGCACACGGTGCGTTGCGTGGTTCCGTTCCATCATGTCCGATCTGCTCGTCTTGTCTTTCTTCTGTACTGGACACACACGTACTGTACATTGCAAATCAGTGTTTTTCACTGTCCCCGGCCGGAATAGAGGCTATAGTATTGCTCAGGCCGCATGTGGCACGTACATAATAAATGAAGAACGTCTGACCTGCAGCAGGTGATCAAGCTATAGTACTGCCTAGACCCACTTTTCTGTTTGGTCGTATGACTCGTACTACACGTTATTGCTGGAGTGACTTGACTTGCATGAGAACTTGTAAGAATTTGAGATGGCTTGTGTAGTGCGTACGACAGTAGATTTGTAAGAAGTTACGGCCGGGTGAAGGAAAAGTGGATCGATTCCCCGATAGCTACTGCGTATGATGCTATCCCATTTCGGTATATTCGCATGGAAACATTCCTGCTGTGTGAAACCCTAAAATTATGGCATTCGCTGGGAGATTGGCATAAAACTGAGGTTTGGCTTGAGGATACTAATTTTTTTTATGTGTTATTTTTTCATGACACATTGCACCGAGTAAAATATAACCCGCAAATTTTATAGAGACAAAGATCTCAAATAGCCCAAACTACTCTTTCTGTCGACGTACAAACACCGGTATCGGTGGTCCGGAAGGACCTCCTTTGGGATTCGGCCGGGGAGGCGCAGATCTACGGAGCTACGCCGGAGTTAGAGTTTGGCAGGATAGGAAAATAGATATTGCACGATGATTTACCCAGATTCAGGCCACCCTCTAGGTGTAAAACCTTACGTCCTATTTTTTTTTGTATTTGAGAATATGTAGAGAAATTACAATGAACTAGTAGCACCGATGCCCCTGTTCTTCTTCCTCTAGGGTTTGTATGTCTAGGGTTGTGTTGTCTAAATGGTTCGATCCAGGTCGGGTTTTTTTTGCATGGCCGCGGTTCTCCCCTTATATATCCGGGGGTCACCACAGTGGCCGAAAGGTAAATATCTTACAATGATGCTTGTTGCGGAAGAATTGGGCATGGGCAAGCCTACGCCGGTGGTTGAGATTCGCTGTAGCAGAACAGTGTCGGTCACGCCGTGGTTGGAAACCGGATCATCATGATGGCGCCGTGTCAGGAGATGAAGACTTGACGCCTCCTAACATGGGTTATGCAGTAACTACCCGGGCCCTACGGGCCAGGTGCAGAGGGCATGCGTATGGGCGTGCGGCGACGCGCCCTCAAAGTCAAAAAGGGTGTCAGACCTCTCCATCCCCTCCAAGACTGATAGCTGACAGGACTTATCACTTGGGGAACGGGAACCGGTCAGGACACCACCCCTTGCCCGAAGGGACCTGGAGTAGACGGGCATTTAATGCACCCGACACATGCATTAAATGCACATGTCGGGCTACGCGGACTGAGACGGAGCCCACAAAGGATGCTCAAGGCTCCCGAGAAAGGAGGCCCCCGAGCACGCCCTCTGGTGCGCTCCATCATCCTGCCGAGGCACTCGGCGCCCGAGCGGGGGCCGAGACACATTGGGTGCTCGGGGTGAGCCCCGAGCATGACTTCTTGACTCGCCCCGAGCTGGGGCCGAGTCGCCTTGGGTGCTCGGGATGAACCCCCGAGCACTTCTTCTTGAGTGCTCGGGGGGAGCCCCCGAGCGCTTCTGCTTTGGGTGCTCGGGGTGAGCCCCCGAGCGCTTCTGCTCGGCTCGTTCCGGGCAGGGTCCGAGTCGCCTTGGATGCTCGGGAGGCACTCTTTGAGACGACTCGTGGCACCCCTCGATGGGTCGAGTGGGAACAGTGCTCGGAGTGAACCCCCGAGCATCTCTTCTTAACTCCCACGTCCTTGACGACGTGGCGTCAAATTGAGCCTCTGCCAGCGGTTTAGGGGACCCTGGGCCCCGTAACGCCGACAATTTCAATCCTTCTTCATGGGCGGGAGGATGAGGCTGATACCCATAAATAGCAATTATGTCGCACCCCACCCCTACCCCCACCTCTCAAGTTGTTCTCCCTCCCTCTCTTGTTCACTCTACCCCTTCCCTTCTCTGGGCACATCGCCCCTTTATCTATCACCCTATACTCAATCATACCTCTTGAAGCCACCACCATAAAGATCAACCAATATCCACTATACAATTTATTTTTAAAAAATGTAGATTTATTGATCATCCGGCTTCTACATTAAGCTAACACACAACCTATATCCACTATACAATGACCCATTTTACTGACAATGCTATCGCAAAAGGACTGGCCTCGCATACTAGTTATATGTTGGCAAATTTTTAGGGATTCGACGTCACTCTCTTTGTAGGCAAAGCTCAAATATAACGCCAAACTATCTACCAGTGTTATCTGTCCGTAAATCGTTTCAGACAAACTATCTAAGTATCTATAGGTGAAGATATATATTGGATCATAGTGTTCGGATTATACCTCCTTGAGCCGCAAACCTTACTTCATGTCTACTCGTTGACGAGCTAGGGGCACTATTAAGTGAATTGAGGCAGCCAACAATATCGGAGTGCCTCAAGCATAGCATCGTGACGCGCAATTGACTGCGATGGGGTCACACTATGGAAGGGGAAGTACGGAGCGGAGAGAGGAAAGAGTTTTCTCTTTTATATTTTTCAAAAGGTTTTATTCAAGGGCAAAATGCTACAGTCGCTGTCGGCTATAACGACAAATAGCCACTATTTTACAGCATCCCAGGGCAAATATCAGCATTTACAGAGTTGAAATGGCAATTTTTGCCTCTGTACATATGATATCTGATCTTCTCTAGATACTATAGGACCACCACGTTATCGAACCTCTGTTTTGGGGTTGGACATGAATAATTTAGCAAGATGTGGCGCGGGAGGACCTTCCTCGCAACAGCACCTAAACGGCAGGTAGCGAGAGCAGGCCAAGGCAGAAGGGATTCATAGAAGGCGGGGACGGGCAATTAAGGTGCGTCGTCGCATGCGAGTCACCGATTTGCTAATATAACGATAGGTCAACCCGAGCCCGCGTGCGCATGAGAGCATGGAGCCGTGCATATCATTCCAACATGGCACCAGCAAAACGGCATTACCACGGCACCGCTCACTCGGACTCGGCTCGGCGGCCGGCGTCTCGACCTCTAGCCCCTCCGGTCTCGGCCGGTTCCCTCGCGCGCGTATGCGGCCATCCGCGTGACACCAAAACGCATTGATTCCGCCTTTGTCGCTCACCGTTCCGGGGACATGCATGGGCCGCGGGCTCGCGGGCGTCAGCCTCCTCCTGTGGCGTCCTCCAAAAACGGCCGGCACGGCGCACATGCCACTGTGCCTGGCAGCGCATGGCTCGCCCGGCCGTGAACTCGCAGAAGGTGACACACACTGCCTTACTGCTTCGTGTTGTTTACATGCATGGCGAGAACGAAAAGCATGTGACTCGATCGGTCCAGGCCGTTCTGTTACGTGCAGTGTCGTCCGGAGGATCGTGAACTGCGTGCCATGTTCCGGATGATCGCGGCCGTGGATGCGTATATACTCGCAATTCTCCTGCAAAATGAATGTGGGATTTGGCGGCGAGACTGGTCACTTGCTCCTCAGCGTCAGAGGGGGCATGTCGATGTCGCCCATGTAGGATGACGAGCGCGCCTTCGAGCTTGGGTTTGGACGTCGCCTTGGAGGGCTTGGCCTTGGATGCCGGTGCGCCTTGCCGCCGGCGCCGCAAGTAGAGGAGCGGGGGACAAGGAGGTTCTTGGCGTCCATCAACGCGGTGTCGTGCCATCGAGGGTCGGAGGGGACGAGGGACGGGGAACCTTAGGTTACTCAGATCGGTTAGGCTATTATTCATGTTCGGATCCACACCTCCACTTCTAAATTATGTATGTGTGCACCTTCGACTTGGAATCCGAAAGAAAAATAAAATACGAATTTACTATTTCTCAGTTGCATATTTTCAAATTGTAGTTGTATAAAAAAATTATATAGTTTTAGATATAAAAACATACAATTAACTATCTATTATATACTACAAGTAAAATACAATAGAAAAAATAGAGAAATGCTAAAAATTCTCACAAAAAAGCAAAACATCCGATCGTTAATTTGGTGGACCCTTTTATTATTACTAGACCACAACCGATAGATTTTCATAACTATGCCTAAACAGATCACAACAGATAGATCTTCATAACTGCACCTAAACAGATCACAGCCGATAGATCTTCATAATTGTACCTAAATAGTTAACAACCGATAGATCTTCATAATTGTACCTAAACAGATCACAGTCGATAGATCTTCATAACTGCACCTAAATAGATCACAGCCAATAGATCTTTATAACTGCACTTAAACAAATCATAGGCGATAGATCTTCATAATTGTACCTAAACAGATCACATCTGATAGATCATCATAACTATACCTAAATAGACGGCTCGATATAACGACTAGCAGGCCGGCTCATAAATGTACCTAAATAGACGGCTCAGTATAGGTCGACTCGCGATTTGAACTTTTATTTCTGTACTGATCTAATATCACGTGTACGGGTAAAAAATAAAGATAATTAAAAATGTTTGCTGCGCAATTAGTACTGATCTAATATCACACATGAGCAGGTAAAAAAATAAAGATAACCAAAACGTTTCCCACGCAATCAGTACTTATCTAATATCACGCGTACAAGTAAAACAATAAAAATAATTAAACAAATCACATCCGATAGATCATCATAACTGTACCTAAATAGACGGTTCAATATAATGCCTAACAGGCCGATTCGCGATTTGAATTTTTATTTCTTGTACTGATATAATATCACACGTACAGGTAAAAAACATAAAGATAATTAAAAACGTTTCCCGTGCAATTACACGGGAAACTATGCTAGTTAGATAGAAAGTTAATATAAAAAATTATCAATTTAGAAATAGTATTCAATCGACAATATCACTATAGCACGAAATGACGGATATCGGTTCGTATCCTACCGGTTCTTCGGCCCCACGCATACTGTGCGGCAACCTTGGAATGGGCGCGTCTCTCTCCTCTTCTTCGGTTCTAATACCACGTTCTAAGCTTGGACCACGTGGTCCAATTTGTCCGAGAAATCCATGTGATGAGCAACGATCTCCTCGAAAACCACGTCACAGTCAGCGATCAGTGATGGGTACAAATCTCTCGCAGCATAGACACGACCAAACTTGCGAGTGTATAAGAGTGTGCCATACAGTGATACAGGCAGCGGTCACCTTTTGGGACAGATCAGTCTCACCAAACTTGCGAGCGTGCAAGAGTGTGCCGTACTAGCTCCTTTTAGTATTGCTTTCTTTTCTGTGTCTAGCTATGTGCACGCTGGATATACTCCGTAAAACCTAGCTCCATGCTGGGAAACGCGAAGCGAAGTTAGAAAAGCCATCCAACTTTGCATGGTTCGAAGAATTGTATGTGCATCTACTAGCGTATACTACTTTATATCACGATGTAGGTAAGGTCTAACCATCAGTATAGAAAAAAGTACAACATCTATAAAGTTAAACTGATATAAATAAATTTATTATAAAATATACTTTCAATAATATATAGTTACTTTTACTTGAGACAACATATTTTTAATGAAACTGATAGTCAAAATGACACATTAAAGACTATATTAATATCTAAAATGAGGTATGTTGTGTCATGGAGATAGGAGTGTAAAATGCTAGCTGAAAAGCTGGCTAGATTCTTGCATAAGATAATAGTATTTGTGATCTTGTCTCTTTGGGTTCTGCACTGAACGTGTCCTCTAGTTGCTAGCTGTACCTTTTTAGCATACATGTGCATCTTCGCATGTATCATCATGTGTAGTAAACAAAGGCTAGTTTTTCTGTTTGAGAAATGCCGGACCGTCCTGAGAAGAAGAAAGTAAAGGACCACGGCTTAGTGAGAGCCATAACTTTAAACAACAAACAATGAAAACAGCTAGCAAGATCAAGAAAACACGACCATTGTACTCCGAATGACAAGGTTGTCCATAGTGTCACTCCACTTCATTGATAGGAAGAAATTAATTGTCTGGCCGATGTCCACCAATCTGGCAATGGAGTGACACCATCAGCAACCGTGGCCGAGCAAGACAACAAAGAAGTCCATCTCTAGATGAATCTATTTGTCATGCTAAATTGAAGCTGGAGGAGACTCACTATACTCAACTTTTTGATTGTAGGGTGGGGACCTTTCCACTGGAAGGGGGTGAAAGATCAGTTGGACAAAAGACTAAGCAGTTGCAAATGGCGTAATTTATCCTGTTGGCTCGATTGGCTTTAATCAATTCATTTTGAGTAACCTATCTTTGTTTATGATATCGTTTTGTGAGTTACCAAAAAGGGTGTGGAAGCGATTACATATCTATAGATCAAGTTTTTTTTGCAAAGCGACTTTCATGAACAAAAATATAGGTCGGTTTAATGGGACATACTTTGTCAACTCAAAGACCAAGAAGGGTTCCGTATTCAAAACTTAGAGCTAAAGAATGAGTTTTTGTTAAGTAAATAGCTTTTCGAGCTCTTTAATAAGGGCAAGATTTGGCAAGATCTACTTTGCAGTAAATACTTGCGAGGTAGACCACTCTCGCATGTGCATGCTAAGCCCACGAATTCTCAGTTTTGGAAAGGGTTGATGAAAGTTAAGTATAATTTCTTTCGATTTGGGTCTTTTCAGGCCAACTAGAGAGAGGAAATGAGGTTTTGGGAGGATAGATGATTGACAATACTCCCTTACGCACGATGTTCCCGTGACTCTATAATATAATCAGAAAAAACATGCTACAATAGCTTAACTTATGAGTATGGTCCCCCAAAATGTTAAGTTTGGTAGGACAATCATAGGCCAACATTTAGTGGCCTGGAATGAATTGGACCAAAGGTTAGCCAGGATTTCGTTAAATCTGGAGTGGGATGTTTTTCGATGGAACTTACATGTGTCTAGTTGTTTCTCGGTTCAATCCATGTATCATGCCGTGAGGAACTCCTAGTTTCGGTCTAAATGCTGACACTTATGGAAACTAAAGCTACTGCTAAAGATTAAGATTTTTTTTATGGTACATTAGTATATAGGTGATTTTAACTAAAGACAAACTCGCTAAGCGTAACTGGCAAGGGGACAAGCGATGTCGTTTTTGCCACCTTAACGAGACTATTCAACTTCTCTTTTTGATTATCCCCTTGCACAAGTTACATGGCACTCCTTTCAATTAATATTTTTGATTATTCCGCCATGTAGTATTTCTCATGTTTTTGGGGATCGACTCATGGGTGTGCCTAGGACTCTTCGGTCACTTATTTATATAGGTGTTACCATATTTTTTGGGTCCATTTGGTTGTGTAGGAATGATTCGGTATTTGACAGAAAGAAAGCAGGGTGTTTTCATGTCTATCAATTAGCTGCGATCATAGTCTTCTCTACAATTGAAGGATTAAGGATGACGTCTAGAAGGGGAGTGAATAAAAAAAATTAAACTTTTATACTAACTAAAACTAGAACAACCTACACGTGCTAGTTTTCAAATGATATTGCAAAGTAGAAAGACAACAATATCAACTAATCACACAATCCAAATATAAAAAGCGAAAGATGAGAAGATGCAAACAAGGTTGACACGATGGCTTGTTGTCGAAGTTTGAACTTTTGGCCAATCTGTACGTCTCTATTGAGAAAGTTTGATCTAGATCGAAGTCGGCACCAAAATATGCTCTTTTCTGAAAGGACTCACCTTCACTCTTGGTATCTCTTCACCTGCTAGTAGGCAAGATCCAGCCTTTAGAAACTCCCCGTTTCTTCACACACTTGAAGACTCTAGAGTGATGTCTAACGGCCTAGGAGGCACCAACCTCCAAGGGTAATAGGAATTTGATCTTCAGCTTAGAGGTGATCCCTTGCTTAAGCACTCAATGAAAATCCACTATAAATCCTTAAGATTTTTCTCTCTCAAAGTATCTCACAAGAAGGCAAAAGGGATGAGAAGAAATGAGAAAAATAGGATGTGGAATGGAAAGGATAGCCTCCACCCACGGATGGGGGTGGCTTATATAGACAGCTCTAAAAAACTAGCCATTACTCACAAGATATCTCACTCGGAGGTTTTGGATGTCCTCCGCTTGGAGGTTCTGGGATTTAAAAAAATAGCTATAACAGCGAGAAGCACTGCTCGGAGGGTGCTGCTCCATACAGAACAATTCAAAACCTCAAGAAAATTTCAGGCCCGAAGGGTCTGAACCATTCAAACTTGGAGGTTCCAAATGAACCAAAACCTTATGTCCTAAAACTCAAATTAGCTCGGAGGTTCCAAGAGATCCTCATGTGGAGGTTCCAGACAGCAAAACTTGAGCCAATGGAGTTTCCTTGGAGGTACCAAACCAAAAGGTTCGAGTGAAAGAATACACTGGGACAGGACCTAAATCCTGGCTCGGAGGTTTCGGATTGCCTTCACTTGAAGAGTCCGGACGAAGCTAGTCCTTCGAGACAGAGAGCCTATCCTCACTAGGATAGTCCGGACGGACCCTACTTAGAGGTTCCAGACTACATGGGTTCTTTTGGACAGAACCACTGAACGATTTCGGATATTCCGAACCAATCTCACTCAAAGGGTTCAAATGATCACTTAGCACTTTGGAGTCTACTCTCACACATTTAAACATTCCGGTCAACTAGTCCAGACATTCCGGATACATACTGAAGTTTGGTGTGGATAGAATTTCAGAAAGTTTGAGAAGGATTTTTCTTGAGTACTAAGCAAGTTATCTCCATCCTTACCCTTGAATGGTTCCCACTTGATAATACGACTGTCATATACTCAGTGTGATCATTAGATTGCTCAAAGGACTAGAAAAAAGTCCATAACCTTCTCGTTTACATGCCATCCTTTTCTCAATCTTTTTAGGAGTCATTAATACCTATTTCAACTTGCTTATGGGGCTAAAAACCTAATCAACAACTTGATGCATACATTAGTCCCTTAATCATTTTGTAATTAATCATCAAAACCCAGTTAAGGGACCAAGATGTACTTTCAATAGCGTTTGCATGACAGGAAGCCGATGAAGCTGGAGTCAGGAGATGGGAGTTGCTTACCAAGGAGTTTTATGTCCTGATTTGTATGGCAAGTGCCTAATAGGCTATGTCAAGACTAGGTTTTGTACCATGTGGCATTTCACATCGTTTTCGTTTGCTACCAGTTTCTAATGACTTTGTAATAAAAATTCAAATTGTGTGCATCATCAGATGCAAAGGCGGGGGAGAAAAAAATCTCTTCCATTGTCTAAAGAAAGATTGAAGCTGGAAATTGTCAGCTCGATTCCAGGGCGACGCCACCTTCTCTGGCAGGCCACCGGCCATCGACCCCGACTGCACATTCACGTCTGGCAGACGTAGAGGACATAATCTTCTCATCGTACGGTGCCTACTAGCGCCTCGTTCGTCGGAATCTCGCAGAAAGGCGCTGAGCCTAGGTCGCGCTCTTCACGTTGGCGAGGAGGTGGGGCTGCCATAGCCTCGTCGGCAGCCGCCTCCGCGCGCAGTGCAGTGGCAGAGGCAGTGACAATGATGAACCGGCAACGCTCAAACCGTTCCTGCAGCACGGCATATTCGAGCTTCTGGTGTACGTGCGCTTCAGCATGTGGCTCCGACAGGTGGCACTTTCCCTCGTCGGCTGTCGATGCCCCGAACACCCGCGAGCACGGCCACGGCAACACTGGCGCCGACGCATCCACCGATATGGAGGAGAATGTCCGCGACATCGTCGACAGGTGTGGCTATCTGATCAAGTTTGTTGTTGTTTGCTTGTGGACTGGAACGTCGAAAATGTTAATTTTTCTTCCACGCACCAAGATAATTTAGCTTTCAGTACTCACATAGGTCATGGGTCGGTGTATATGAAGGAATGTATACACCACTTACTCCTATCAAAAAGAAATAAATGTCGTACACGTAATTTGTTTTATCAGAAGGCTTAGTGATGTCCTAGTTCTAAATGTTGTCACACTAGCAATTTGATCTTGTAAAACTGACTTCAATTTTACTTCATTTCGAGTCATTATCTATTATATACTAAAAGCAGAATACAATAGAAAAAATAGAGAAAGACTAGAAATTTTCACAAAAAAGCAAAATATCCGATCGTTAATTTGGTGGACCCTTTTATTATTAGTAGACCACAACCGATAGATCTTCATAACTGCACCTAAACAAATCACAGCCGATAGATCTTCATAACTGCACCTAAACAAATCACAGCCGATAGATCTTCATAATTGTACCTAAACAGATCACATCTGATAAATCATCATAACTGTACCTAAATAGACGGCTTGATAGAACGACTAGCAGGCCGGCTCATAAATGTACCTAAATAGATGGCTCAGTACAGGTCGACTCGTGATTTGAACTTTTATTTCCGTACTGATCTAATATCACGCGTACGGGCAAAAAATAAAGATAATTAAAAATATTTGCTGCGCAAATATCACACATGCAGGTAAAAAAAATAAATATAACCAACACGTTTTCCCACGCAATCAATATTGATCTAATATCATGCGTACAAGTAAAATGATAAAGATAATTAAACAAATCACATCCGATTGATCATCATAATTGTACCTAAATAGACGGCTTAGTACAATGCCTAACAAGCCGACTCGCAATTTGAACTTTTATTTCCCGTACTGATATAATATCACACGTACAGGTAAAAAATATAAAAATAATTAAAAAAATTCGCGCAATTGCACGGGACACTGTGCTAGTTACTTCTAAGATATATATCATGGTAGTTTAAAAAAAATTATTTTGGCAGTAAGATATGTATGACGAATGTTTCTTTCCAATCCTTTTTGTTTTCTTGATCATTCAGATCTTCATCCTCTGTGTTTAATTGGGTTGCCGTTGTTCGTTTCATAGACTGTTGCATTTGGTGATCAAAAGAGGAGGGGCAGCAGCGAGCCACCGTGTGAAATTGGTATCCACGCAGAAAGTCCGGTTTCAAGCCAGGGCAACTGGATGGAAGTATCCACCTAGAGGGCAAGGACAGAGAAAGAATAGACTCCGCAGAGCCCTGAAAATGATTTTTAAAGTCTCTGTGAGGTTTTAACGAGCATTTAAAGTCTTAAGGTGTGTGATAGAAAAAAGCGTCAGGCTTCACAGGAAAAAAAAAGGAGATCGAGAGCCGTGGCGCCGACAATTCTAAGGCGTGTTTTATAGTTGTGTACTCATTATGTCCCCATCGCTCGGACAAACAGCTATCGGTACTATGGTAAAAAGTACTTCATTAACATACTAGACAAAGAAGGTGTCAGTAGGGTTCCATTAATCTTAAATTTCAGGTGAGCGTTGATTGATTGCTCTAGGGCTTATGGTCATTGCTCGCAGCACAGTACTAGGTCACGTTGCTCCTTGGCCTCCTTGTCTCCTTGTCATTTCCTTCACTGTTAATCCATGTGACCCTGGCACATCTCTGTCTTGGTTGTCCACCTCCACTGCTGTGACATAAGCATTTGGAAACCAAACTCTTACCGTGACATTGAGGTCTGCCCGCTGCAAAATCATTATGCACATCGTTCTTAATCACCTTGAGATTCTTCTGTCTATCCGTTGAGATCGATTGCACGTACAAATTAAATACAGCTATTTCTTGGTCATTGTAGTTAACCGCTCGAGTTGAACCGCTTGCCTTTTTCTCAAGACTTTTCAACCTGTCCTCGCTTCTGAGTTCTGACTTCTGACTACTCATCCAGCAGTAGCACATAGCGCGACGCACTGCACAAGAAACACAGTACATATGCTACAAAATAACTCAGCTTTTTGATCATTTGTTGCCTATTCCACTGGAGCAGGCCGAGAGAGAGAGAGACCTGTGCCACTGCCGAAGCGCACAGCTCTCGCCTGCGTCCTCCCACTGTTCTTACGCGAGCGCCCAAACCTTATCCCTTCCTTTCGTCATAATATACCCAGGCCACCACACCACCGGAGAGAAGAAACATACGCATGCCACCAACGCGAGGAGCTCAGAAACTCAGCCACATACACGGCGAAGTCAGCAGCCGCAGCAAAGGAGCGAGACAATAAGTAGAGGAGGGAGTGGTGGTGGACTGGTGGTACGAGACTTCGCCGTTCGTTGCCAAAAGCATCGCGACACCAAGAAGGCGCCGAGAGCGAGCGAGCGGGTCAGCCGGCCGTCCGTCCGTCCGTCGGCCATGGCACTAGTGGACGCGCTGTGCGCCTCCAGCGATGCCGCGCTCGTCTACGACACCTTCCACGCCGCCTCGGCCTCGGGCTTCCTCTTCGACAATGCCGCGGCTTTCTACGACGCCGCCGGCATTGTCGGCCCAGCGGCGCCCATGGAGGAGACGGGGGAGTTGGCAGCTGCGGGCGCCATGGCGGCGCCTGGCGAGAGGCAGGCGACGTCGGCGCCGGCGCCGGCCAGGAGGAAGCGGCGGCGGCGGGCGAGGAGCTGCAAGTCGAGGGAGGAGACGGAGAGCCAGCGGATGACGCACATCGCCGTGGAGCGCAACCGCCGGCGCCAGATGAACGAGTACCTTGCCGCGCTCCGGTCGCTCATGCCGGAGTCCTACGTCCAGAGGGTACGTACGCCAGCACCCGCACGTCTCTCATTCTCATCCCTTACATTCTTGCAAACTGACGTTCCTTCGAGCCAAGTCTTCCTCTCTTCTTTTGTATCCGTGTGATGCGCTCTCGTTCGTCAAACAAGAAAGCGGTGCCGGAGCAACTGGGGAGAATCAATGATGAAAGAATGTTTGTTTGGTCGAAAGAGACCCACATCACTATTGACGGAGGACTAATGGTGCTTTCCGAGGTCAAATGTACAAATATAAACATTCACTTTGTATTCCCTTTACTGCTTGGCCTCTTTGTTGAGGAAAAGCATCCATTCTTGGCTGGACACCGGCACGCCATTAATGTGTCTCCCTCTCCCTATCATTAACTCACTCATTAGTCATTACTCTTCTCTTGTTCTTGCAGAGAAGGCATTGATTGTTCCATGTACTGTTTTCCTGACAGAATTAACGCTTTCTTATCTTTAAAAAACATTGCAGGGTGACCAGGCATCGATTGTTGGAGGGGCAATAGAGTTCGTGAAGGAGCTCGAGCAGCAGCTGCAGTCCCTCGAAGCGCAGAAACGGACGTTGGTTCACCAACATAAGGCGAAATGTGACGCGATGCCGATGACGATGCATACTGCCAGCAGCGCCACCTGCGCGGAGTCCACGAGCAACTGCAGCAGCAGCGTCACCGAGGACGCGTCCGACGCCGCGCCCCCGTTCGCGGGGTTCTTCGCTTACCCGCAGTACGTGTGGTGCCACTCGCCGCGCGACTCCGCTGCGGCGGCGGAGAGCCGGCCCGGTCTGGCCGACGTCGAGGTGAACCTGGTGGAGACGCACGCCAACCTCCGTGTCATGTCGCCGCGGCGGCCGGGGCAGCTGCTCAAGATGGTCGCCGAGCTGCAGGCGCTCCGGCTCACCGTGCTGCACCTCAACGTCACCGCCCTCGACTCCCTGGTGCTTTACTCCATCAGCGTCAAGGTACGTCCAGTGTGCGGCTGCACTGATTTCAATTTTTTTAATGCTCTTTTGTTTTCAGTCTTACTCCTGCTACATTTCGTACACGTTTCCCAGTGAAGCACGTACCAATGCACTCGAGCCACAGCTAGCTCTCGCACGTTAGGCTCTCCGATCGAGTGAACCAATGCGGAAGTTTGCGTCTGTCTCTACGCATGATTTAGGAATCATGAGGTCACTCTGCACTGCATGAAACAGAGGATTATTTAGTGCATTAACCAATGCTAGCTCTGTGTTTGATTTGGTATCTCCAGAGAAAACATGTCAGATATTCTCTGCCCTTGGATGGATAGACCCGACCTCCATGGGTCCTCACATCAACGGAGTCTAGCTCGATGATCAAGTGCATTATTGTTCGAGGCGCATCACATTTTTGAAAACTTTGATCAGAATCCGATGGACGTGACAAGAGCCCTGGACACCTGAGTCTTTTCTTGCTCCCGCTCATACGATTTTCAGTGGCACAGAAGAGGGAGGTGTTCGCTTTTGACCGGAGATTTCAGTATCAAAAAGCTCTGTGCAGCTGTGCTCTTTTGGGCCCCTGCTTTGCTGAGCTGCAGCTAAGGACTTGTCAATGCTGGCATGTCTCCTTGGAGCGTGCAGTACTAGTAGTAGTCTAGTCCTAGTAAACACTATTCCTGGAAATGTGACACTTCATGAAAAAGTATCGGTCCTGTATTTGTCAGTTTAAATAGACAGAAAACACTGGCAGGGAGAATTTTTTTTTCCTCAATTGATATTGAGATTGGCATCGAGAAATGAGCAGAAAAGGCTATCTAGCTATCTTAGCTAGGCAGTGCATTCTGTACATCCCCTGCCCCATTGTGCTATTTTAGCCATGGCAGTGTGCCACCGTTCCCCTATGGAAACGAATCTACGGTGTAGGTTATGCCTAGGAGCAGGTTCCCTCATTCCCTGACCAGCCATTGCACATGTTGCCATGTTCAGTTTAACTAACTCTTTGCGTTGGAGTGTGCGCCGCAGGTGGAGGAGGGGTGCGGCCTGACCACGGCGGACGACATCGCCGCGGCGGTGCATCATTTGCTCTGCATCGTCCACGCGGAGGTGGCGTCGTCGCAGCAGCTGCTGGCGGCCGAGCAGTAGAAAGGACGAGGACGAGATGGCGGAGAAAATATGTGTTGAGCTATGTACATCTATCTGTACTGAGCTAGCTTGTGCATGCCCTAAGGATTTAAGGGCAATCATGTAACCCGTCGGATCTACTAAGATTAGATATTGCTGAAGCGGTGTACATCGCGGTGCTGGTTTCTTTCTGCGCAACGTTTTGGCAAGTCTGTCCAGTGGGATGTGGCGGTGTAGTGGACGTACCGCAGGTTGAGCTGCGAATCTGCAATGTTATGCCTAGCGATGGTTGGTCCAGTTTATCGACGCAAACATTCTTTTGCTATACAGTATTTCACATGTTTCCGTACTGGTAACATAGCGTCGACTCGACCTCAGACTTGCATAAAATTTGCATGAAGCACTTCAAAAATTCCTTCAGGTACTCTCGACGGGGTCTAAAGCAGTTTTTTTCTTAGAGTGAGGTGGCCTCGTGGCCTATCGAGTCTGTTCGGAACACATGACTTCACAGAAATTTCCTTGTAATAATTTCATGATAGAGCAGTTCAGTCTTTTTGGAACACACGACTTTACATAAATTTCGTTGTGATAATAACTGAAAAGGGTCTACGGAACACTCGAGTATTTTTTTTATTATAGATCACTCAAATTTTAAGCACTTAGATCTTTATTCAATAGATCATGCATCATTATTCTCTTACTTATAATAGAAAATTTATATAGATGAAAATTTAAGTGCGTTCAAAGTGAAAAAATACTAGAGCGATTATTAGCAATTTTCATAATTAATTTCATAATAGAGCAATACGATTGCAGTAGAAATCAACATTACCACATTAGCTTTGTATGAAAGTCAAGCGCCACCTCTTTGATTTGGGACGTTCCAACTTGTGACGGTTCCCAAACACATCCTAGGAGGATACTGGGTTAGGCAACAGACCCCTTAGAGAATGATACCCTCAACTATTCCATCAGGTTAGAAAGAGACATGCTACGGCGATGATGTTCTACAATCGGTGCCTCTAATTGTTTCTTTCCACGGAGCTATTTTTGGCTCCAACCTGAGGGACTTGCACGAACTTACAACTCGTGTAGCTAACGTTCAGTTATCGCCAGATAGGGATACTTTTAGGTCAAACTTGCAACGGTCTGAATAATTTTTGGTAAAATCTATGTATGCAGTCATGGCACGCTAGAATTTTCCGACTACAAACCGTTTATTATGGAAACTAAAGGTTCTAGTTAAAATTAAAATCTTTTTGTTGTACCTACATCAGGGGTCATATTAACAACAGATAATCTTCACAAACGTAATTGGCAGGGAAATAGTAGATGTTGCTTTTGCACTAATGAGGAAGCCATTCAACATCTCTTTATTGAGTGCCAGTTTTTTACGCTTTGCATGGCGAATTATTCATGCGGCATCTAATCTTCCACCTCCTGTAAGTGTCTCTGATATGTTTGGGAGTTGGTTGTCGGAATGGGGAAGAATTTAAAATCGCACATACCTATGAGGGCGATTGCACTATGTTGGTCTATTTAGCTATGCCGCTGCAATGATGTTGTGTTTGATAAGAAGAAATTTTCTAACCCCTTACAAGTGATCTACTCATATACACAGTCGTTGCGCTCCTGGTTATTGTTTTAATCATTTAGCATATGCAAGGTTGGAGGTAGTGATCCAGGAGCTCTTCACAAGTCATAGGTGATGATTTAATATAAGACTTTACGCTTCTTAATTTATCTCCGCAGGGCTGTTTTCTATCTCCATTTTTATCCCCTCGTTCCGGTTTACTATTTAGTCGTGCAAGTTGGTCTGTTTTCCAGATGTGTCTGGCCGGCTTGTCTTTGAACCTTGTGTTCTTTTGTAAGACCGTTGTGGCCATAACAATGTAAGCATCTTCGTATTATTAAGAAAAACACTAGCTTTAAGGAATAAAGAATCTTAGTTAATCAGAAATTCTGGAAATTGTCTTCCTAGCAGGAGAAATGAAACGATCACATCCATCAATCTTACAACCTAAGAAGGTGCGCGTACGTCTACAGGTAAAATGTTGAGACGATAGAAAGAAGAAAATGACAAAGGGGGAGTTGACGCCAATCAGCAAAATATATTAATTCTCTCCATCTCTGAAGGCATGGTACACATGCCAACGTATCACTTCTATTCTAAAAATAGATTCGCGATAGGTTTTGGTTACTCATCTGCAGTTAAATAAAATTTTGGAATTACTAGGGTAGTCGGAAGGGCCTAGTAGTAGGATATGTAGTTACAAGAATTCACAAAATTCTCGGGTAAATATGCCGAAGAATTCCTTGACAACATGCTAATCTTGCTTCGCAAACAACAGTCAAGGAATCAATTAGATAATACTTCCTCTATTTTAAAATAAAAAATACTTTTAATTTTACATAATCTCTAATATATTAGTTTAACTGTTACTTTTTGAATTAGTCTTTAATGACAAATCTAATGGTACCATTTACATCTAACCAACGTAAGTAATTGTTAATTAATTAGTGATCAAAGATAAAGAAGTTTGACTGCACATTTTCTAAAACAATTTTTATTTTAAAAAAGAGAGAGTATGAAGCAACATATGTATTGTTTGGTCCGTGTGACACCTCGGCCATGTCCAGTTGAGATTAGACCCAAGTAACCCTTATATGTGTGCAAGAGCTTAGGAAAATAATCTCATTGCTAGTTTAAGGGGAAGAATATCAACATATAAAGCCTAGGATTCCAAATCAACTAAGCATGGGTTAATAATTTTGTTTGAGTTAAATTAAGAAAAATACAAATGGTTAACTGTATAGTGCGTGTCCATTTATCCGATCTAAATGAGGTTAGCTCTAAGCCGGCTTTAAATCTAGAACGTTACAGTTTGTCAGTTTGGATTATTTACTAAGAATGTATCGTTCGTCTATTATTCTTTTAAAATTACCCAAGTGGTTACAACCAATCGAGGTCTGCCAAAAGATCCTGGTTCTACTTTTCTATGCTATTAATATAAGCTTCCTCCAATTCCTCGTAGTCCAGGAGTCGGAAGAGAAACTTAGAAGGAAAATGTCCACTAAGAAAATTTCACTAAAAGAAGATAATAAGGATCACATATAAAAACCAGCACTAGAGAATGTTGGAAGACAAAGTTAGCCGCGTACGTGGGCCACCTAGGAAAAATCTCGCGTTCTAATCTGGGCCTAGACGATCCAGTCGGCAAAGTAGTCGCTGAATGGGCTGAAAGAGTAAAAACGGGCTTTAATTGGTCGCCCATATGGAGTTCCCCACGATGAGGGCCCGTCTAGGGAAAAGTGGCCTCCTGGCAAGGGAAAATGCAGATGCCGGCCCGCATAAACTCGAACCAGGCCAGCAGATTTGGACCTCTAGGCTTCGCTCGAGTCTGCGCTGACCCATCGTAAACCCAGCCTTACTGAATGCAGAGCAGAGCCTCCCAAAAAGAAAAAAGAATTGCAGAGCACAGGAGCCTATAGCCTTCAGCAACCACGAGCTCTGCATTCAGCTGCTTCAGCTTCAGCTCTGCCCTTATCCTCTCTCAAAAAGGGTTAACCGATTAAATGCCACCGTAACTTTTAGATTCGAAAAGATGCCACTATAAAAATCCACATTGAAGAAATATCATTGCAACTCCTAAAATCTCACTTACATGCCATTACGTTAATTTTTGGACTGCATTGCCTCTTTCTTTTTCATTCTTCTTCCTCCCTCGCTCTTGCCATGGCCAGCCCTTTCAAGGTTTTTTCTACCGTTGACGGCCATGAGAGTTTCACTCACATCGCCTCCTCACCATAGCCACCATGCCCATGTCTCCTCCGAATGAGAGCTCGCCATGACGGCCATGACCTTCCTAATCTCCACTAATGCCTCTATCCTATAGATCTAGCGCCATTGGAGCTCAACCTCATTACCATGGCCTACCCCATCTCTCCTCTTGGTCACCATCCTAACTACCCCCACGTGCTGCCTCAGTAGTGGTCAAGCTTGAGGGTGGGGTTGGCCGGGAGAAGCAAGATAAGAGCAAGAGGGGATGAGAGGTGGATGGAATGAGAGTGAGAGCAGGAGAGAGGGGATGAGATGAAGTCTAGTGGATGTTGAGTGTGGTAGGGCATGGTGGCAGCGGCCATGTGAGAGGTTAGAAAGGTGGAAGGAGGGTGAAGGAAGATGGGGGTTTTGGTCCAAAAATGTTCATAATGGCATTGAGATAATTTATCATTTCTCAAAAGTGATTTCTTTTAGTGGCATTTCTCGGAGTCAAAGAAGTTGTGGTGACATTTTTCCAGTTAACCCCTGAAAGCATGATCTATTGGTAGCTAGTCCAGTCGGTCGAAAAGTACAATCCGCTATTATTTTTGATTTACTACCTCTGTTCAGAAATAGATGACTTGCAGTCAAACTTCTCTAACTTTAGCTAGAGATATATAACACTAATAATAATAGTTTGGTTGGGTGAAAATAGTATCATTAAAATTTTCTTATCCGATTTTACCATATCAATCGATTACTTTAAATTTGGAAATATAAATCCCAAATTCATGTCCTCGTCAGATCATATGTGTTTGAATTTCTTATACAATTTGGTCGTATCAATCGATTAGTTTGAGTTTGGAAATAAAAATCCAAAATTCATGCCTAAAGAAGGACATAATTCATAGTTTCATGTGACTCATTCTTGTCAGGTTGTTTCTTTGGATTTTCAGGCATAAATCATGAGCACAACTATTCACATTATTTTATTCAAGAAAAATATTAAAGTTCTGCCATATCAAAACTAAAATTAAATAGAAGGAAAATATTCAATTGAATCTAAAAATCCCCTCTCTAAAGGAGCCCATAAGCCCAGCCAAGCCTGCTCAGTCCAAACAGAATAAAAAGCCCCAATGGCCCAATTCGGATTAGGGTTACCCCTAACCCCTACCCCACCTCCCTCATTCTCTTTCTCTATCCCAATCCACTTCTCCCACCTGAAAAATCCCCAAATCACTGCCCCCACTCCTCTTACGGACTCTCTCTCTCTCTCTCTCTCTCTCTCTCTCTTATGATCCAGTTATCCCTTGCAGTTAGCTTCATCCTCGTGACGCTCCTCGTTGCACTCGCGTTGGCCCAGGTTTACCTCGCACCTCTAGTACGCTGGCGCCAGGAATGGCGAGATCATTGTGTTGGTATTGTGGTAAAAGAAGTTGTTTATACACCTAGTGACGGGCAAACCAAACGTGGGGATGCAGTGCTACTCTAGGCATCTAAGAGCAGATGTCGTGAAAGACATCGACTTCGCCATCACCTCCATGATGCCCAGGTGGCACATGGCGTTAGCAATGCAGCAATCCTGGAAGGCGAGGGAGCGGAGCGGCGAGGCAGAGTGAGAGTAAAAGCTGAAGAAGAGGAGGAGCAGGTGGATGAACTTGCGCCCCTACTTCCACTTGCCATCCCCACCGTAGCTGTGGAGGAGGAGGAACGGTGGCTTGGAGGACGGGGAGGCTGCAACTAGACACAAAGCATGATGGCGCATGGGCCCAGGTGGCGGAGGTGGGCAGGACAGATGCAGAAATGCGTGAGGAGGTGGAACGTGAGCAAGCCATTATGGAAGGCCACGAAAAGATAAGGATGCTGGCGGCACGGGAAAAGAGGGTCATTGAGGGCGCTACTATCGGACAACACCGGCAGGCTGCGCTGCCTCGTGCACCGGTCCATGCACCACCCGCCGCCATGGATGCCTGACTTCGTGCTCAACAATTTCATCCAAGTTATTATCATTTTATTCTTCTTTGTTTCCCGTTCACTGGATAACAACATTGCTCTTCTCTTAGTCGGATTGTTGTTGCTTGTCTTACATGTCAGTTCGTGTTCGTATCCCCTTGACCAACATACCGGCTATGGTTTGTCGATGATCATTGTGTTATAGGCGTCTTGTGTCCTCTTAGCTGTACGATCGACCTTTGCATTAGCGGCGTGCTGCGTCGTCGTCCTGGTCACCTGAGTGGTTGCATCTCTGTATCTGTCAGTGTGCTGCACTGGCGACGGAAAGCAAGGAAACCAAGGATGCCCCTTGCGGCGTTGGGAGTGGGAAATCGGTACCCATCGGGAACCCCAGTGAAGAGAATGGGCAACGGGTAGAACACGGTGACCACCGGGAGGACCCGGTCACAAGGAATGAGAAAGAAAAGTCCCATAAGGCCCTAAAATTGAGTTTTTCAGGGTCCCTATGTAAAGGATCAAGATGTCGGCCTAGAGGGAAGGGGTGAATAGGCGACTAAGTAAATTTAATCCAAAGTTAATCAATTCTTCAACTTTTGCGGAAATAAACTTGATTGATTAACAATGATGGCAATATTCAATATGAGTACTCAAATATACTAAGCAAGATAAATATGAACTATATAAAAGTACTTGCAAAGTAAGTGCGGAAATGAATGAGCAAGAGACAATGATTTGTTGCCGGAGTTCGAATCCTTGGGGGAATCCTACGTCTCCGTTTGGATAGCTCGATCACACGTGATCAAGAGCCGGTTCCCTCTCAAGCCTTTATCCCTCGAGGACGCCTTTGCGTCTCCTCGACTTCTTCTAGTGATTCTTTCCTCTCGGAGGCGAATCCCGACCTTCACAAACTTCTTGAGGCTCACCACAAGGATGGGAGCTCTCAAGGACTCCTAACCGTCTAGGAGACCCCAATCTCCAAGAGAAATGAGCTTGAGGAACACTTGGAGATGAATTCAATGCGTTGCTTTGATTGGATCTCAAATCACTCAAATCTTTCTCTTCCTCTCAAGGTTTCTCTCTTGGTGCTTGGAGGAGTGGAGAAATGCTCTCTTGTGTGCAGGAAATGGAATGGGCAAAGAGTTCCACTTGCTTTGGGCAAGGGGGCTTATATAGAGGCTCTTTCAAAAACTAGCCGTTTGAGCCAAACTGCCAAAATCCGGACCCTGGATTTGGGCCGGACCCTCTGGATTTTCAAATCCAACGGCTACCTCGTGAGGTGGTAGAGGGAACCTGCTGGAAATTTTCTCACCCGGACTGTCCGGATTTTACCCGGACCCTCCGGGTGGCCGGACCCTCCGGGCCAGTGTCCGGACTTTCCAGTACAGATCCGGACATTGGTCCGGACTGTCCGGGTCGGGGTCTGGCCTTTCCAGTACTGATTCGGACCCTGAGCCGGACACTCTGGGCTGAGGTCTAGATCTCTTCTGGAAAACCCAGACTCTGAGCTGGACACTCTGGGCTGAGGTCCGGATTTATTCAGAGAGGAGTATTTAGGATTTTTCTGTAGGAGCTTTTGGTGACTACGACTTTTGCTCGGCAAAGGCTCTCCTCGACCATGCTCATCGAGCCCCTCTTAATAGTACGGTGGTCCTAGACTCAATGTGACTTTCGTCACTCAAATGATAAAGACTACATCTAGAAGATTTACCACCATGTTCTTTTCCCTTTTTCTTTTGAAGGGTCGCCGATGCTCCTCTGTTTCATCTGTTGAGGACTAAAACCTACTTTTACACTTACAAGCGGTCATTAGTCCTCTAATCATTTGTCAGTAACCACCAAAACACATTTAGGGGTCTAGATGCACTTTCAATCTCCCCCTTTTTGGTGGTTGATGACAACACGATTAGCAACATAGATGGATATATATGAATATGGATTTGAAATGCTCGGATATGAATTGCTCCCCCTATTTGTATGCACATAGAAATTTTCAAGGAAGTATAATGTGCGTATATTGTTTTAATAACATGAGAGTGATTAGCTTTTACACGGATATGACATAAGACATTTATAATCACGATAAAAAGGCCATCACATGAAGCATGATATTTAAACATTTTGAACGGCATACATGCATGACTAGATATGAGAATAAAAATAGTTCAAACCACGATAGATTAACATAGTAGCATACGATTAACATAGTAGCATACGACATAAAACACAAATATAAGTTTTACAAAGCCATTTCAAGAAATCACGCGCAAGAACAAGGCTTCGTAATCTTAAACCCTTATTGAACCCCCGTCAACCTAATAGAGCTACTTCTCCCCCTTTGGCATCAAGACACCAAAAAGGGAAAAGAAGCGATGCTATCGACCCAGCTAGGAGGATGCTTCATCGTCGTCGTCGGGAATGGCGCCTGGAATTGATGAAGATGACTCAGCTTGAGCAAAAGGGTCCGGAAAGTTTTCCGGATCACTAGGCATGAACTCAGAACCCTCGGGAGACATGTCCTGACTCCCAGCAAGCCTCTGAAGTTTCTTGAGGCGAATGGCGTTCTTCTTTGCACGACGATTGACCTTCTCAATCTTCATGGCATTGCTCTTGCAAATGTTAAAGATGGACTTCAATGCTGCCATGATACATCTCTAAGAGCTGGAAGTCGATGGCTGATATGGTGGATCTCTTGTTGGCTTGTTTTTCATATCTCTGGTGGTGACTCCAACAATTGGCTTCTCTATCACTGGCCTATAGAGAGTGTGATGAGTTTGATACTCAGGCAGATCTCTAGTGATGGCATTGATGAAAGTCTAAATGTAGGGTGCAAGAGGAAGTGAACGCCTATCCACCATGGCAAGTCCGACCTCGTTGTAGATGAAGTCCATGACATCAATAGGAGTCTCATCCTTGGTATAAGCAAGCAGATTTATGGAGTAGCCACGGATGTAGGATAGATCTCCAACCTTGGGAGTGAGAGTATGGCGGAACAGTTTGTTCATCTAATCATAAAATGGAAGGAGCTCATTTATGTTCCCCAGAACTACTCCTCTGTAGCTAGAGCTGTATATGTTGTTTAGGTCACTGGGACGCATTGGATCTTCATTGTGGATTCTGATCACATTCTCATCATTGTCATCGTATACTGGTACACCTAGGGTAGCAGCAAAGTCACTGAAGTTCGCCCTGTACTTGATGTTTCCTGTCATCCAATGGAATGTGCCTTCCCTGTTGTTCTCAAGAAAGAGGGTGGCATAAAACTGAGTGATCATGTCATCATTCCAAGACTGCTGAAGTTGCATGATTTGAACAAGCCCCAATTGTTCACAAGCCTCATAGATCCCTCGAAAGTGATCCTCCTTTGACTTGATATAGTCAAAGTCGATTGCCTTCTGGGGGCACACCTAGGTCTTCAAGGGCCTAATGACTGTCTCAAAGATTTGCTCTTGAACTTTGGAGTGAAAGTTAGGATTTTCAGAGTCCCTTGGTCCATTGTAAAATCCCATCTCAGTTTCTGGTATTCTGTCTTGTTCATCTTCCTATAATTAATTGGCCTTTCTCTTCTTGCTGGCCTCTTTGTGTTTTTCTTGGGCTGGGAGGAAGTGCCTTCGGCATCAGTAGTCTTCTTCTGAACTTGCCTAGGAGCATTCCTCCTGGGTTCTTGAGAGCTTCCCAGTTTCTTGTCCCTCATAGCTTGACGGGCTAGCTACCCTCTGTTCATCACTAGAGCTCCCACTGTTAGCACCTGTGAAAATGATAGGTAAGAGCACAAGATAAGTGCACAAGGTTTGCAAAGGAAGCCAAGGATCAAGTGTTGCATTTGGAAGGTTTACTGATTGCAGCCTACCTAGACCCTCCGGATTGGGGCCGGACTGTCTGGACAGCCGGACACTTCGGGTTGAACCCGGACTGTTTGGACGGCCGGACACTTCAGGTGAAACCCAGACTGTTCGGGCACTCCAGAACAGGCAAGCCCACCTTCCGAGGGAATGGGTAGAGTGCAATCAATTCAACCTTTGTTTTGCAGCAACTTAGAGTCATATGGATAGAGATCATCTATTCTAACCCTATTTTCATGAAATCCATGGATTGGCTAGGAATAACTTGTAGATTTCATGGGATTTTGAAGGAGAGAGATGGCAAATCAAGGCATTACCCGAAGATGGTCTCATCTTGCCCTAACTCGGTGAGGATGGGCTAAGGCAACTCCGATGGGGTTGATTTCCGGAGATGGCTTCAAATCGAAGAGGAGAACTCGAGAAACTCGCGGATGAAGATGAAGAGGATGATGAGGCCTTCAATCCGGAGAAGATCCGGAGGCTCCGAAGGGTCGGAGAGCTCCCCGGAGGGTCCGGAAGGCGGCGGCTGGTGACTTTTTGGAAAAGAAACACCCCCTCCCGCTCTAGGGTTATATGCCCGCTGGACCCTACCCGGACTGTCCGGATTTTGCCCGAACTGTCCGGCTATCCAGACACTCCGGGATATATCTGGACACTCCGGGTTACCGAATCCGGACACTCCGGCCCAGATCCGGACTGTCCGACCTTCTTAGAGACAGATTTTCAAAGAGTTTCAAAAGCACTTGTGCATAGGATTTGAATGAGATTAGATGAGATGTTCAGAGAGATAGCACTAGGGATGACCTTACATACACTTGCCACATCCAATGGGTAACATCAAATCAAACGAAATAACATTTGGATGTGATTTAAGTAAATAAGAAGAAAATAGATATATAATTCCATGAGAGACTAATTTTGCTTTGAAATGAGAAACACATCGAATAGGAATTAATTAAAAAGAATTGTGGTGTTTCCACCATGTATGAGTCAATTTTAGCACTAAAGTCACTTATTCATTTGAGAATAGGACTCCAATATGCGAAGACTCAATTTTTGTAATTTGATCAATATGAACATGACATAATTACAAACTATTGATTTATTCACATTTATAGGATTGTGTCAATATATCAATAATTAAGACACTCCCCCTATATGTGCAATTACATCTAGAGCACGAAATCATCAAGGCATGATATATATGTGAATGCAAGAAGTCAAACCAAGTTTCTAGAATTAATGATATTAAGTTCATTCCTTAACTCACAAAATCTATTCTCATCTAGGGGTTTGGTGAAGATATCCGCTAATTACTTTTCGGTTCTTACATGACTTATCTCTATATCTCCCTTTGCAACATGATCCCTAAGAAAATGATGACGGATGTCTATATGCTTGGTTCGGGAATGTTGGACGGGGTTGTTGGCAATTTTTATTGCGCTTTCATTATCACATAAAAGAGACACTTTATCAAAATTAATTCCATAATCCTTCAATATTTGCTTCATCCACAACAATTGAGCGCAAAAACTACCAGTGGATATGTATTCGGCTTCGGCGGTGGATAGGGCTACGGAATTTTGTTTCTTGGAGGCCCACGAAACTTATGATCTACCTAGAAATTGGCATGTTTCGGAGGTACTCGTCCTATCAACCTTGCAACCCGCATAATCCAAATCTGAATATCCAATTAGATCAAAACTAGAACCATTGGGATACCAAAGCCCTAAGTTTGAGGAATGAACAAGATATCTTAGAATTCTTTTAACCGCCACTAAGTGACACTCTTTAGGAGCGGCTTGAAACCTTGCACACATACATACGCTAAGCATGATATCGGGCCTAGATGCACAAAGATATAATAAAGATCCAATCATGGAGCGATATACCTTTTGATCTACCGATTTTCCATCAAGGTAGAGGTTGAAATGACCATTTGTTTGCATGGAGGTTCGGATGGGTTTGGCGCTCTCCATGTCAAACCTCTTCAACATGTCTTTGACGTATTTGGTTTGACATATGAACGTCCCCTCCTTGAGTTGCTTGATTTAGAATCCGAGAAAAATTGCAACTCCCCCATCATTGACATCTCGAATTTTCTAGCCATCATCTTACCAAATTCTTCACTGAAAGTTTTGTTAGTAAAGCCAAATATAATATCATCAATGTAAATTTGGTATACAAATAAATCATCATCTACTTTCTTAGTAAATAATGTGGTATCGACTTTTTCAACTTCAAACCCTTTCTTGACTAGAAAATCCCTAAGGCATTCGTACCAAGCTCTAGGAGCTTGTTTCAACCCGTATAGTGCCTTATGGAGTTTATAGACATGGTTGGGGAATTTGAAATCCTCGAAACCCGGTGGTTGTTCAACAAATACAAGTTCATTAATAGGTCCATTTAGAAATGTACTTTTGACATTCATTTGATATAATTTAAAATTATGATGGGATGCAAATGCACACAATATGCGGATGTCTTCTAAGCGAGCAACGGGCGCGTAGGTTTCACCAAAGTCCAAACATTCGCCTTGGGTGAACCATTGCGCCACTAACCTTGCTTTGTTTCAGATAACTTGCCCATCCTCATCTTGTTTGTTCCGGAAAACCCATTTTGTCCCTATGACATTTTGCTTGGGTCTTTCCACCAAGGACCAAACCTTGTTGCGGGTGAAGTTGTTGAGCTCTTCATGCATTGCGTTCACCCAATCCGGATCATCAAGTGCTTCTTGGACCTTAGTGGGTTCAACACAAGAGACAAAAGAGTAATGCTCACAAAAATTTGCAACACGAGATCGAGTCGTTATCCCTTTGTTCATATCACCAAGAATATTGTCGACGGGGTGACTCGTTGAACACATTAATGAACTCTTGGATGGAGCGGAGCTTGAGATGTTCCAATTCCTTCTTCTTGCTCAAATGGTCCACCTGAGTCTTGAATGGAGTTGGATGGCTCAACTTGCATTGATTGAGTTTGAGCCTCCATACTCTCCGTTGGTTTAATCTCTCCAAGAGATAGATTCTTGATTGCTTGTGAAGGATCGGCGTCACCTACATCATTTAGATCAACTTGCTCTACTTGAGAACCGTTAGATTCATCAAATTGCACATCACACGACTCCTCAACACAACCGGTAGTTTTGTTGAAGACTCGGTAAGTATGCGAATTTGACCCATACCCCAACAAGAAACCTTCATCACATTTAGGAGCGAATTTAGACAATCTATTTTTCTTGTTGAGAATAAAACATTTGCTACCAAACACTCAAAAATAAGAGAGGTTTGGCTTATCTTTGGTGAGGAGTTCATATGGAGTTTTCTCCAAGATGCGGTGGAGATATAACCGGTTGGTAGAATGGCAAGCGGTGTTGATGGTTTCCGCCTAAAAGCGATCCGATGTCTTTTATTCATCCAACATCATTCTTGCCATCTCTATCAAGGTTCGATTCTTTCTTTCCGCCATGCCGTTTTGTTGAGGGGTGTAGGGTGATGAGAATTCATGTTTGATTCTCTCTTCATCAAGAAATTCTTCAACTTACGTGTTCTTGAACTCCGTCCCATTGTCACTTCGGATATTCTTGATCTTGAGTTTGAACTCGTTTTGAGCACGCTTTGCAAACTTCTTGAACTTCTTTTGCGTGTCACCTTTATCACTCAAGAAAAATACCCAAATATATCTAGAATAATCATCAACAATAACAAGACCATACTTATTACCTCCGATGCTAATGTAAGCAACGGGTCCGAAGATATCCATATGTAGGAGTTCTAATGGTCTTGAAGTCGTCATTATATTCTTCACGTGATGATGAGCTCCAACTTGCTTCCTGGCTTGACAAGCACTACAAATTCTATCTTTATCAAATGTAACACCCGTTAGTCCTAAAATGTGTTCGCCTTTTAGAGGTTTGCTCAAATTACTCATACCAACATGAGCTAGTCGGCGATGCCATAACCAACCCATGCTAGATTTAGCCATCAAGCAAGTCTCAAGGCGAGATTTATCCGTGAAAAAATCCACAAGATAAAGCTTGCCTTTCATGTGACCCTTGAACACTATAGAGGAATCATCTCTTCTAAAAACCGTCACATCAACATCGGTAAACAAACAATTATATCCTAATGCACATAATTGAGAAACAGATAGCAAGTTGTATTCGAGAGACTTGACTAGTAGCACATTTGAGATAGAGAGATCATTTGTAATAGCTACTTTACCAAGTCTCATTACCTTCCCTTTAGTATTATCCTTTAGTATTATCACCAAATATGATATTCTCATGAGGTGATCCTTCTCTTGTTAGTTGTTGAACCATATTCTCTTTTCCGGTCATGTGATTTGTGCAACCGCTATCGATCACCCAACTTTTTCCACCGGAGGAGTAGTCCTACAAAACAAGTTTATACCTTTGACCCATTTTTGTATGGGTCCTTGCAAGTTAGTCACAAGAATCTTAAGTACCCAAATGGTGCTCTTCTTAAGACCGCTATTCCTAGGTCCAACGTACTTAGCGTGGATGTTTCCATCTTTACCTTTCCTTAGGACATAGGAGGCGTCGAAAGATCCACCGCCAAATGTCTTACTCATTTGGCGTTTCTTTGTCTCATGTCCATTGAAGTGGAGTGTCTCCACTAGCTTACCTTTGCCATGCACGAACTTCGTCTTAGGATATTGTTGAGGCAACCAAGCTTTACCTTTTTCATTGAACTTTAGAGTGAATCCAAGTCCTTCATGATTGAAATTTTCAACTTGGTTGCTCAACAACTCCTTGAGGGTCTTACTACCCTTGTGACATTTTAATAATCCAAAATGAAGTTGAGACTTTAGTTTAGCATTTTCAATTTTCAAATCTTCATTGTTGACATTTGAGTTATTAGCACATTTTGAGCATGGCACATATATATGATCAATTGATGAGTTTTTAAGCTTCTCATTTTCAATGACAACATTGTCAAGCAAGTTCTTAGTTTTGAGATAACCAAGTTCTAATTGAGCATAATCTTCCTTTAAGCAATCGTTGGCTCTTTCAAGTTTCTTCTTAATAGTTTTGTTGTCATTAACAATCTTTATCATTGCATCACTTTTTAATCTTTCTTTAGTGAGTTCCTTCTCAAGATTAATATTCTTCTCTTTTTCATAAATAAGCAATTCTTCTTGTTTATCTAGAGTATCCATTTGATTATCTATTGTTTCTTCAAGAGCTTCAATAGTGGTTAACAAATGCGATATTTTAATCATGGTGTTTTGATCAATTGAGGTAATCATATCATCATCAAGAAAATCATCCTCACTATCATTATCAATATCACTACCAAGATTTAATAATGCGAGAGAGGACTTTTTGAGAGGTGATACCTTAGACCCTTTTGCCATAAGACAAACGGGTGACTCATCATCGCTTGAATTGTCGAAGAGTGATTTTGCTGGTGGAGAGGCTTCAATAGCTATCCCGGCAACACCATCGTCATCTTCACTTGAAGAAGAGTCGGAGTCAGAATTCCATTCTTCACCTATGTGAGCTTGAGCCTTGTAATCCTTCTTGGAGAACTTGCTCTTTTTGCAGAATTCCTTCTTCATTGACTTCTTCTCCTTCTCTTCATTCTTGTCCACTTTCTTGTTGGGACAATTTGCGATGAAGTGATCAAACTCACCACATTCAAAGCATACTCTTTTGGGCCTTCTTGTCTTGGTCTTGCCAAAACTCTTGTACTTATCACTTCTAGGACCAAAGCCGCTTCGCTTCAAGACCTTTCCAAATCTCCTGACAAATAGTGCCATCTCTTGCATTCCTTGTTGAAGTTGCTCCAATTGGGTATCTTCCTCTTCTTCACTTGAGCTCTCTTCAACAACTTGCTTGGCCTTCAAAGCTATGTCATTTTTCTTTGAGCTTGAGCTTGGCTTTGTGAGGGCACGGATCTCATGAGCTTCCTCGTCCATTAGGTCATAAGCGAGGATGCGCCCAAGGACATCATGTGGAGTTAGCTCATTGAAGTTGTCCTTCTCTCGGATGAGTGTGACCAAGGTCTAATTCTTGGGGGCAATGGCTCGGAGCATTTTCTTGACAACGTAATTGTCGGTCATCTCTTTGCTTCCAAGCCCTTTGATCTCATTGACAAGATTTTTTGAGGCGAGTGTACATGTCGCTTGGCGTTTCTTGATCTCCCATGACGAAACGGTCAAGCTTGCCCTTCAACAATTCTAGTCTTGACTCCCGAACGGTCGAGGTGCCCTCATGGATTTCCATTAGAGTGGTTCAAATTTCTTTGGCACTCTCAAGAGAGCACACCCGGTTGAACTCGTCTCTGCTCAATGCTCCAAAGATGGCGTTGACGGCTTGAGCATTATAGTGGATGAGTCTATCTTCATCGGCCGTCGGGTTGTCCTCATTTCCTACAATATAACCATCTTGAACTATTCGCCAAATGGCGGGGTTAAGAGATATCAAATGCATTCTTATCTTATGTTTTCATGATGCATAATGGGTTCCATCAAAGTAGAGTGCTCTACCGGATGATCCACCAAATGAATGAGTATTATAAACATTTGGGGGAGGAACATTTTGATATGAACGAGCACTACCACTACCCACCCCCGAATCATCATGCGACATCTTGGGCTCTCTAGGCGGTAAAGCCCTAACAAGAGAGACCTTGCTCTGATACCAATTAAAGGATCAAGATGTCGGTCTAGAGGGGAGGGGTGAATAAGCGACTAAGTAAATTTAATCCAAAGTTAATCAATTCTTCAACTTTTGTGGAAATAAACTTGATTGATTAACCATGATGGCAATATTCAATATGAGTACTCAAATATACTAAGCAAGATAAATATGAACTATATAAAAGTACTTGCAAAGTAAGTGCGGAAATGAATGAGCAAGAGACAATGATTTGTTACCGGAGTTCAGATCCTTGGGAGAATCCTACGTCTCCGTTCGGATAGCTCGATCACACGTGATCAAGAGCCTGCTCCCTCTCAAGCCTTTATCCCTCGAGGACGCCTTTGCGTCTTCTAGATTTCTTCTTGCTAATTCTTTCCTCTCGGAGGCGAATCCCGGCCTTCACAAACTTCTTGAGGCTCACCACAAGGATGGGAGCTCTCAAGGACTCCTAACCGTCTAGGAGACCCCAATCTCCAAGAGAAATGAGCTTGATGAACACTTGGAGAGTTTGGATCTCAAATCACTCAAAACTTTCTCTTCCTCTCAAGGTTTCTCTCTTGGTGCTTGGAGGAGTGGAGAAATGCTCTCTTGTGTGCAGGAAATGGAATGGGCAAAGAGTTCCACTTGCTTTGGGCAAGGGGGCTTATATAGAGGCTCTCTAAAAAACTAGCCGTTTGAGCCAAACTGCCAAAATCTGGACCCTCCGGATTTTCAAATCCAACGGCTACCTTGTGAGGTGGCAGAGGGAACCTACCGGGAATTTTCTCACCCGGACTATCCGGATTTTACCCGGACCCTCCGGGTGGCCGAACCCTCCGGGCCAGTGTCCGGACTTTCCAGTACAGATTCGGACATTGGTCCAGACTGTCCGGTTCGGAGTTTGGCCTTTCCAGTACTGATCCGGACCCTGAGCCAGACCCTTCGGGCTGAGGTCCGGATCTCTTCTAGAAAACCCGGACTCTGAGCCGGACACTCCGGGCTGAGGTCCGGATTTATTCAGAGAGGAGTATTTAGGGTTTTTCTGTGGGAGCTTTTGGCGACTACGACTTTTGCTCGGCAAAGGTTCTCCTCGACCATGTTTATCAAGCCCCTCTTAATAGTACGGTGGTTCTAGACTCAATGTGACTTTCGTCACTCAAATGATAAAGACTACATCTAGAAGATTTACCACCATCTTCTTTTCCCTTTTCTTTTGAAGGGTCGCCGATGCTCCTCTGTTTCATCTGTTGAGGACTAAAACCTATTTTTACACTTACAAGCGGTCATTAGTCCTCTAATCATTTATCATTAACCACCAAAACACATTTAGGGGCCTAGATGCACTTTCACTATAAGGTTTTGGTGGGCCTATGTATGAGGTGCGGAGCTTACTGAAGACATACCTATCTCTCTGCATAGTGGCATGCTCCTGGCCACACACACCTTCGGGCCTATTTCTGCATACGTGGCACGCTCTTGTGGTCGTTCTTCCCCTTGTGGTAGGCAAACTCCAACCTTCACAAACTTCTCGACTTCTTCACAACCTTAAAGATTTCTGAGCGCCGCCTAACCGTGTAAGAGAGATGCCAACCTACAAGAGTAATAGGAACTTGGTCTCAGCTTGGAGACGATCCCTTGCTTGGATGCTCAATGAAAATTCATTCCAAATCTTCAAGATTTCTCCCTCAGATTCTCATAAGAAGGCAAGAGGGAGGAGAGCAAGTGTGCAGCTCAGGATTTGGGACATAAAGGATTGTCTCCACTCAGGGAAGGTGGTGGCTTATATAGACTGTCCTAAAAAAGCTAGCAGTTACTCACAAAGAAACATCACCCGAAGCTTCTGAAAAACCTTGCTCGAAGGTTCCGGGGTTCAAACACGACGGCTAGTTTGGGAGAAAAATATTGTTCTGATGGTGCAGTTTGGACATACTAGATAGTTCAAAATCTTGGGAAAATCCAAGACCCGGAGGGCCCGGATTGATGACACTCGAAGGTTCCAAACAAAATGAATCCTTCTATCATAAGAAATACAAATTGACTCGGAGATTCCGAATAGACAAAAATAGATCTAACTTGGTTTCCTCGGAGGTGTCAGACCATGAAGATCTCAACAAAAATAGAGCATTGGGATAGAGGCTAAGTCATGACTCGGAGGTTCCGGACAAACTTTCTTTGGGAGGTCTGGACGAAGCTAGGACTTCAGTAGAAGTTTTGTTGTAACTCAAAGTGTCCGGACAAACCTCACTCGGAAGTTCCGAACAACATGGACACTCTAGACAAAGCTACTGTATGGACTACGAATAGTTCAGATGACTTTCACTCAGAAGGTTCAGGTGAAAAACGATCTTTGGACAGAAGCTTTATCTTCACTCCGAGTGTAATCTATGATCTGAACCTTAACTTCGCGTAATATCACGTACATACGATCGACTAGATTGTGATCCGATCTTTAATTCTATTGATCTAATATCATATGCAAACAACCTACTAGCTCAATACAATGGCCGCCTGGTGGATCGACTCACCGTCCAAACTTTAATTCCACGTATTGATCAAGTATCGCATACAAACTACTATCCGTCTAACGTACAAACCAATGATCGGCTCGGCGGTCCAAACTTTAATTCTAATATCACGTACAAATAACACATTCGACCATTATATGATGTTCTTGCAAATAGTATAATTATACATTCTACGTAAGTCAAAAAATAAAGATGATTAAAGACGTTTCTCATGCAATTGTACGGGACATTTAGCTGGTTTTGCTAAAATTACACACTTCTAAAATATAATTTTAAAATTAATAAATCTGTAATTTTAGATGACCCTGATTTATCAAAACTTCAGTAACTGATTATGAGCAAAACATTTTTTATTGACATCGAGAGTCAGATCTTGAGCAGCGCAAGACTTCTTTTCTGTCTCTCCCCGCAGATGCCATGTGGAGGCCTGCCACAACGACATAAAAAACACGATGTGTTGGACCGTCCAAACCAATCGTGTTTTACTTCGAAGTTACTCAACCGTAGGTTCGTGACTTCGTGCCATGCATCCTTTCAAGCCTCTGGTGTCGTGTAACAATAGTGCAGTGCTCTCAAATATTAAATCACTTCCCTATGTGAAATTTAGTGTTCATCTAGAATACTTAACATTTTCTGCGATGCTGAGTTGCCGACTAGCCTTTATCATCCTATACAAGGTTGCACAAACTTGCAAGAGCGACACAGATCGAATGCAGCAAAAGTCGCACTAAGTCTTGCGTAAATTCCACATGAGTGCACTCTGAACAACGGGTATGCTGCCCAGGTGTATGGATGAGTAAGCAAACAATCTAACCGAAATTTGCAAATTTCAGACGTTTGTGACCCCTGAGATTACTGTCTAAAGCCTCACAGATAAACAGCTATCGATCTAGCTACTGCATCAACCTAACCCTCAACTGGGATTTGACATATGAGTTACACATGTTATTAGAAGAACCCACACCTAACCACAGGATGCCCACCCACATTGTTGTACGTAACAGAAACTTGAATGGATGGGATGCTCCATTCGGCAGTCATTATGGGTGTATTTGGTAGAGTGCATCCCCTCATCTATTCTCTTCTCAACCCACTTTTCAGTGTTTGGTAGGATGTATGAGCTCTCTCAGCCATGCCCACCTCAACCCACCAAAGTCTCTCAGTCATGTCCAGGAGAGAACCCACAAGTGGAGGTTCCCTGGTCAGCATGGTTGATCTCAACCCACCAAAACCTCTCAGCAAAGCCTCTTAGCCATGTCTAGACCACAGATACAGCCCACCAAACAAGATCTCAACTCAGCATGTCTCAGCATATACAGGCTACCAAATACTGTGCAGTTGTATGCACTCAGCATGTCTAGACTCAGCATATCTTAGGAGAGAATAGCCATACTAAGGTGAGATTGGTACCAAACACATCCTATGAGCAGGAAGGCACTGGTCTCCTAACGTGACCAAACATCTGCGCAGCAGAACCAAATCAGGTTCGAGTTTAGCTTGATTTGAGGAATGACGTTGGAATGGCCACGGTTTCCATTTCCACACACATCCCCAAATGATTGTTCTACATTGACAACTAGTACAAGGTCTTAAAAAAAACTAGTAGAAATATAATGGCAAATGCACACAGAAGGATGAGGCAACAACTGAAATGGCCACACTTCTCATTGTTAAAAAAAAACCTTTGCCTAATACTTAACTCACTAATCCAGAGAGAATGCTCCGGAGCAGAATTCAATCTTAGAGAGAGAGAGGAGTGGCAATATGGAAGAAATCAGAAAAATCAATCCTATACAGTTATCCGGTAGAAACACCAAGCAGCCAAGCAGGTGCAGGAGATCTCACCAGTCACCAGGCATTGCATTGGAAGGATTTCTGCAGTATGCATCACATGAACTCAAGAACAAATCATGACGATGAAAATCTCCCGACTTTGACTTGGCTGGCACCTTGATCTCCACCGGAAGCGCGCACAAAAAGTATCATCACGGTCATGTGTTATAGTAGTTAAAGGAGCCTCTGAAAATTACTGCCTCACATTGGAGGAACTGAATCCTTTCCTCTGCCACTCTTGCTGCTGAAGCATGACCTCCCAGCCGGCGCCAATCTCTTCGTCGGCGCAGGGTTGGCCGCGTCCGGCAATGCTCGACCGCCGCGGCCGCCGCCGTCCTTGCTGTGCTCCCCGTGACACCGTCTTGAGGAGCCTGCCAGGAGGCCGCTCTCCCTGGCCACCGTCAGTTCGTCTTCCAGGCTGGCCTGCAGCACGTCGGCGATGGACATGCGGGCTTCACGGTGCGTGTCCGACAATGACGACGACGCCCTTACCGGCGGCACCGGCATGGCGCCGTCTTCTCTGATCTCAACGATGCCATTGGCGTCCTCCGATCTCCCTGGACAATCCTTCCCCTCCCGGTTGCCACCGCCGTTGCTGCTCACCACGTTCTGCCTGTGCGGCTCATCGCGGTCATGGCCCGAGTAGTCCTCGATCGTCAGAACGAACTCGTGGTTGTCTCTCTGGTCCTCCCGTGGCGCACGGCCCTCCGGCTCCGGCGACACCATGCCGACGGTGACGAACGCGATGTTGCAGCGGCAGAGCGGGCAATTGGAGTGGGACTTGAGCCAGGTGTCGATGCACGGCAGGTGGAAGGCGTGGCTGCACTTGGGCAGCAGCCTGAGGCTCTCGCCGTCCCGGAACTCGCCGAGGCAGACGGAGCAGTCCGTGCTGTCGACGAACCCGTCGCCGCGCTTGTACTTGCACACGGTGATCTTGTTGATCAGCGTCTCGTCCATCCCGTCCGACGGCGAGACGTTCCACGGCTCCTGCCTCCTGGAATCACCAGGCCCGTGGCCGCCGCCGCCGTCCCCGCGGCCGCCCGCGCCGGAGCCAAGAACCCTGTTCCGCAGGGAGCTGAAGGTGCCGCAGTACTTGGAGATGATGGTGTAGTAGCTGACGAGGAGGAAGGCGCTGGCGAGCACCCCGATGATGGCGATGACGAGGGGAGAGAAGGCGGGGCCGGAGGAGTCGTCGCCGTCGGCGCCGGGGCCGGCGATGTCGAAGACCGGCGGCGGCGGCGGCGGGAAGATGAAGTAGCACCACTGCGGGCAGTACATGCTGCACAGGCCCTGGGAACAATCCCTGGTTGGCTCATAGGGCACCCACGTCGGCTGCGGCCCAAGGGTTGTAGGAGGAGAATTTACCATTGCCGCCATGGAAGACAGAAGCACAGGAACAGCTTCTAGAGGAATAAAAAGATAGAGAAGAACCCCAAGAAACAGAGGAGTAAATCTTTACTCTCTCAGGGTCAGACCCATCCTCAGACTGCCGAGTTCTAGTAGCAGCAGAGGATCCTTATGAGTTTCTGGTCCAACTAATTGTGGTGAGATCGATGAGAGCAGCAAGAGGTGTGGTTGCCTGACTGCCAGTGCCTGTGCTTGCACCTTTGGTGCTGTACTGCTTTGTTGGTGTTGGGAAATGTGAAGAGAAAGGGGGGAGGAGATCATGAGATGCTTCCACCACCTGCAACTGAGTCTGAGAGGGAGGGGTTTCCTTTGAGTCTCTGCCGCTGCTACTGATAACCTGAGAAAAACGAGAGCTGAACCAGCGAGTGCGTGCTTGTTCGGAAAGCAAAGTATTTTTCGGATTGAGAGAACCTGAGAAGGAGGTGGTGGTGGTTGGGACCGGGGCTTTCTATTCCTTCGTGTTTTGGTGCCACAGGCTGCTCTCATTTCGTTTTCTTTTCCTTTCTCTCGGCCGGTGCTGTTCCTGTATTCTCCCTCCGAACTGGGAAAATTGATAAAATGCCCCGTTTTTAGTTTGCGTTTGATTTAGATGCCCCTCATGTGTCACTGACATGTGGGGAAATGGGGCATTTTATCAAATGAAAATGGAAAACGGGGCATTTTATCAAATCCGGGAAAATTGATAAAATGCTCCGTTTTTAGTTTGCGTTTGATTTAGATGCCCCTCATGTGTCACTGACGTGTGGGGAAATGAGGCATTTTATCAAATGAAAATAGAAAACGGGGCATTTTATCAAATCGGCGCCCGCCTCCTAATCGTAGGCAAATGTGAACGGTTTCGTTTTCTTCTCTGCTTTACCAGTACGAACTCATACCGCATCGCTGCTGACGCATCACTTTTATTGAGGTAGTTATTCCTAAGGAGAGTTCGGAGGGGGGATTTGATAAAATGCCCCGTTTTCTATTTTCATTTGATAAAGTGCCTCATTTTCCCACATGTCAGCCACACCTCCTTAGTTTATGATGAACAGATGAAGCCTTCCCTTGGAGTTGGCCTTTGGCAAAATATATTAACAACTAGTTTGGTGACCACAGACTAAAGATATTCAGTAGTAATATATAGACCGAACGTCTTGCTAATTAATTGCACATTGTATTTTGGTTCTTAGTTTAAACAATTAAAGGCAATGAACGTTTTTGTCAGTCAAAATCACGAGTAAAAGATAGATAACGTATGATTGAGCTATCAGAAAATGCAGTGGAAAAATAAGCGAACTTGCGGTTCACATGAAAAAATTACTGACGGTCACGGGAGTAACTTTCATGAAAGCAAAGCTGTGAAAGACCGTAGTATGTCCAGTCCTCGTCCTACCAACGCCTACATATGCCGACATACCATCCGAGAATCCTGAGGTCAATCTCACATCAATCATCATTTATTTCCTTCTCTCGCTTCAAGTAAATTAAGACAACGGCCGGCTGTTTTCTTCACGTTCAATTGTCCCTCTTGCGACACTAGTCCTTGCCTCTGTCAACAAAAGTCATTAAACACTTTCATTGGTACAACTGCGTGAGATCCTGGCCACCTAACCCTACTTCTCGGGACGAAATTAACCTTAACTTGACTAATCCACAGAAATACCTGGAGTCTTTTGGTTTCACAATGCAAGCATACACTACACTGTAAAACGTTACGTTGCATTCTACTACTGAAAGGCAGCCTAACTGAAGCCCTGCTGGTAGCAACCAAATTGTCATCACAACAAGAATGACTTTTTCTTTTAGATTTAACACAGGAAGACAGGACAAAGATTGATGAGTGTATAAGATTGGGTGGCGAGGAAAAGATAATTTGACCTGATGGACCAGATAGCGAACGCCGATCTGAATTAATCGGTATGTTGCTTTTATTTTGGGGCCTGAACACATCGTTGTCAGACATTGGGTCGGCAATGTGTGACAGCAACAGGATGAAAAGTTGATGACGGAAATTTTTTGGGGACATGCGGACCACGGAAGCTGTGCTGTTCCATTCATTTGAAAGAGGAAGACCACCTAATTGACCTCTCTTTTTGTTGGTAAACAATAGATGACCTTCGAATACCGCTCGGTTTTCACACACTGAATAAGTTCTGCAACGCAACAAAGTATCAATATGAAGTATTCCTTTTCTTTTTTTTCTCTCTCTTTTCCTTTTTGAAACAAGAGCACTTTTTTTAGAATCACAGGGCTGGAGCATTGTCTCATGGTTTGCATTTAAGATCCGTGATTACTGGGGTCACATAAGGTGGGTAAAGTGGGGAAAAACTGAAGAAGAGTAGTTTGTTGCAGAATATGAATTAAAGAACATTACAGATGAACTGAAGGAAAAGCAAGCATACGTGCGAAAGTATAAGCAGGGAATTAATAACAAGTGAGTTTATGCTCTTATATATGATACGCGTGAACTCTTTGCACATTTAAAGCTAATTCTACCCTCTGATCCTCTCATTACAATTTTAGCAAGCATATGTGCAAACGGTCGGCCCCTAGTCCTAACACGCGGTGTCTTCGTCTTCACTTCCTGTCCACGCCGCCTTGCCTCCACCATTTCTGTCTCACCCTTTCTGTCATCGGCACCGACGCGTCCACCGCACTTCCCCTTCCTCCACCATCGTCTTGCCACCTCCTCCACCACCACCTCAGCTAGATCTAGCCATCCACTGGTGTCAAGTCGGCACGCCAACTTCCCAATCAGGCGATCCCTCTAAGCCCAAGGGGAGGAGTATTACTTGTCCAGCCATCGGAATACCTGCCGTCGAGCTCGTCATCGTCAAGCTCACCGCTCAGTCTCCCCCTCCCTCTTCTTCTTCTTCTTCCCTCCTTTCTTCCTCCTTCCCCCATCTTCTTCCTCCTTCATTGAACGGGCGCCAACCAGTTGCTGTGTAAGACCAGCGGGCGACCGGTCGGGAAGTAGATTTCATTTATCAAAAGGAACAAAGATGCAGACATCTAGAGAGGGAAGTGTGAAACTGGAAGAACCGAGGTGGACTTATGGTGTTTTATTTACCTCATAAATACGGTTAGAATGATCATACTAAATTACAAAAAGTAGTAGCACTCATACAAATCAATAAAACGAAATTTTAAATATGAATTCAATCTATGTGTGGACAGACATGATGAACAAATTATTAAGAAATCTATCTATTATATACTAAAAGTACAATACAATAAAAAAGATAGGCTAGAAATTTCCATAATAAAGCAACACATCTAGCCATTAGTTCAATTGACCCTCTTATGATTAGTTGACCACAACGGCAAATCTTTGTAACTGTACCTAAACAGATCTTCATAACTATTTGTAAACAGATCATAACTGATAGATCATCTTAACTATACATAAGCAGATCACAGCCGATAGATCTTCATAACTCTACCTCGATCACGACTAATATATCTTCATAATTATACGTAGACAGGTCACATCTGATAGAACTTTATAGAACTTTATGACTATTCCTAAACAGATAATACCCGATAGATCTTCATAATTGTATCTATTCAGATCACAACTAACAAATTTTCATAACTACACCTAAACATCATTCGGCCATTGAACAAAAAAAATATAGGCTAGAAATTCCATAATAAAGCAACACATCCGGCCATTAATCTTTGGACCATCTTATTATTAGTTGACCACAATCAATAGATCTCCATAACTGTACCTAAACATATCGTAGCCGATAGATCTTCATAATTGTATGTAAACACATCACAACTGATAAATCATCATAACTGTACATAAACTTATCATAACCGATATATCTTCATAACTGTACCTAGATCAAGACTGATAGATCTTCGTAACTGTGCCTAAACAAATCACATCCGATAGACTTCATGACTTAACCAAAACAGATCAGCGCCAATAGATTTTATTAATTGTACCTATTCAGATCACAACCAACAAATTTCCATAACTACAGATAAACATTATCTTACATTGATAGTGTATCTTAACCATTAATACCCCACATGTCCTATCTAGTTTAAATTATGTGCACTGATCTAATATCAATGACCCGTGATATGAATCTTAACTCGAAGTATTGATCTACGTCACATACAAGTCCAAAAAATTAATGACCGGTGATATGAACCTTAACTCCACGTATTGATCTAACACCACATATAAGTCCAAAAAATTAGTAATGGTTATAGATGTTTCTTTCACAATTACATGGGACACTGTACTAGTTAGAGAATAAAGGTAAAAGCGTAAAGCTATCATTCACCAAAATTTGCCCTTCATGTTTCTCCTCACGTAGGTCACATTTTGAGTTGAATTTTTGTAAGATCCTTGACTACATTGTGACCTACATATCAAACCATATTTGTTGGGAACTTCTTACAACCATTGCACCGTGTTTTAGGACAGTAGTGCGACACCACATCACTACATCACAGACACCACCGCCGCTAGGAGAGAGAAGCCAAAATGGTTATGAAGGGAGCGGGCATCGACTTCCCCAGCTTTGGTGGAGGTGAATGCATGCCTCCAAACCCCATGCCGTCTGTAGCACCCGACACTCCATGGCCAACCACAACCCGGGGCCACCGCCCCGGCATCTATCAAAATTGCTACCCATTGTAGCCCACTGCCACCACCTTTTAGGGCCGCCATTCCCACTTCCACCGCTTGGTGTGCATACCTCAAGGCCGTGTGAGCTGGCCATCGTATAACCCTAGTTGCGTTGGACTATCATCCGCAGTCCAGGGCCACTGCCCCGACATCCACGCTTGTTCGAGGAGAGCGGCATAAATCGCCACCAACGCATGGGGCCTTTGCCACACCATTGAGACGTGCAGAAACCCGTCCACCGGTTGGACCCAACGTGCGCTTCCCAAGACCGCCACCCCGGCATTTGCCGCTCGCCCAAGCTAGATCCGCGCTGCACACCGCCCGATCAGCTACCCTAACAAAGATGGCCGCAAACCAGGGCTAACGTCCTGGTGCTCGACTGCACCAGATTAGCAATCAACCTAGCTTCCTGAGGCTGCCCCACGCACACCTTCAACACAGGGCGCCGACGCTGGCCACCGACACCACACACCCAACCGCCAGCCATTGGTACCACACGTGCAATCACACCAATCCCGCTGCCTATAGGAAGCAGGCCCACCGCCGATAGCCATCATGCCACTACCACGACCAAAAGACCCAATGTTATCGTGCTAGATCTAGAGCCGGCCGCTCCAGATTCACGCGAGCCTCTTGTGACGCCGGTCGTGCACCATCCTGCCACACCCAGGCGCCAAGCTGACGACCGGTGACACCTTCACGGTTGCACCAGAGCAACATACTGCCGTAGCCACGACATTACGCGCCGCCGGGCCACGAGATTGACCCACCTCGACGCCAACAGCCCACCAGCCACCAGTCGCGCCCGACGCCGCTAGAAAACCACCAAGCCATCATGCCACGCCGGCCCACCACCAAGCCGTTGATAGCCCCTAGGCCTGTCGAACGCCACTGCTTGTAGACATGAGTGCTTGCCCAAAAGAATCCCCCACCACCTTCGGCGCGTGGGCCCGTTGCCACCGTGGCGGTTGCCGATGGTAGCGGTGGTGCAGAGGGGCAAGTGAGGGATGGCTTGTGGTGGCTACGGTTTAGCACCCCGGTGTTGTCCAGGGAATGGCACGGGAGCGAGTTGAGTTACCTAAATGATACCACGGACTTCATCTTGGTAACATAGTTTTCAAATTTCTGTCAATCTGGTCCACTCTAGCTCTCTAGTTTATGATTTGTACGAGTTATAAATGATCCTATTTTACTTAAAGATCTGCACCACAGAACAACATCATGGCTATAGTGAATACATGCACACATGCGACACATGATTCAATTTATGGATAAGGATGCTATACAAATAATGTGCTCTTCTTTCTTATATACTCCCTCTAAATTGTAAATAGCTATCCTTATAGACATTGATGCGGTATCTAATGTGCATTCTTAATGGTTAGAAAAAATTATGTTTTAGAAATATTTTTCATAAAAAAAATATAATGATACTATTTTTAACTCACTAATCTATCAAAATTAGAAAAGTTTGACTGCACGCTTTGTAAAATGTCACATGTTTCCAAACGGAGGTAGTGTTTTTTTTAGACAGATGTCCTACAATGTTGTGGTATCTTTAGATTAGGAAATTGCACAGAGGATCTATTTGGGCCCAATATATATTTATTCTTATAAAGATCTGACTTGGTGGTCATCAAAGACACACAGAAACCCCTCCACCGATTGGACCCGAGGGCGTCCATCCCGTGAAGGACAAGGCATCAGACAGGTCGATGATCCCACCACATCCGTAGTCTAGGACCGCCACCCTCGTAGCACCGCCGCGCCGCTCCCCGAGGCCGCCGCCCCGGCATTCGCCCTCACCCGAGCTAGCTCCACACCCACGCCGCCTGATCCGTTGTCCCAACAAAGTCAGCTGCAAATCGGGGCCGCCGCCCCGGTGTCCACTGCCTCGACCTCGCCGAGGCTTTCCATGCGCCAGGGCAGGGGAAGCATGCTGGTCGCACCGGATTAGCAACCAACCCAGCATGTTGAGGCTATCCCATGCTTACTTTCAACACAGGGCCACCGGCACCACACGGGCAACCGCCACCAACCCCGCCGCCCACAATCAGCAAGCCCACCAGCAACAGTCGCCACACCGCTGCCACGGCCAAAAAGCCCAACGCTGTCACACCAGGTCTAGACCTAGCCACTCCAGATCCGCGTGAGCCTCCTGCGACAGCGGTAGTGCACCATCCCGCTACACCCAGCCACAAGGTTGACAATCAATGACACCCGCACAGTCATGCCGAAGTAGCCTCCTGTCGAAGCCACGACGCTGCACGCCATCGGGCCAGCAGATCCATGACCTCGATTCCGACAGCCACCAGCCACCAGCCGCGCCTGACACCATTGGAACACCACCAAGCCACAATACCACGCCAGCCCACCACCAAGCTGCTGCACAGCCCCGCAGGAGCTACTGACAGGCCCAAGCTCACCGAACGCCTCTGCCAGCGAACATGAGCGCCTAACCAAATGAACCCCTGCCACGCCCTGATTTTCTGAGCTAGGATTTCATGAGCTAAACCCTAGTTTGCATATATGCATATATACTTGATATCATGTTATTGTGCATATTTGGAGTTCTCAATGTTTCTCAATGCATGTCATTGCATGAAACATCGCAAATCACAAAACCTACAAGCGTATGACCCCAACATGTCATGTATATCCGTATATACTCATGAAATAGCCCTAACTTTCCCCTCCCTCGGCAAATCGGCAGAACCCCAATAACAACACATGATCGCATGGCTAAAACAAAGGTACTCTAAATATTGTTAAAACCCTTATATGACCCATATGGCAGCTCACACCCCAAAACCCTAAAAACCTAGCTCCATAACCCATTTTCCATAATAAGTCCTTTTAGTGCATAAACCCTAAAACCCATATCGCAGGCATTTCCTATGCTCTAAAAATTCTAGAAAATTTCCTGAAGCTGCATGAAACTCATTCAAATATAGAATAATACTTGGAGGACCAGTTCAGATATTTTGAAAAACAATTTAAATTGTAATTGGGGCTGAATTGACCTTTGTACTATAACCCATCGAAATAAAACTCAAAAAATTCTCATAAAATCATACCACACTCCGTATGTTATCAGAAAACCAAATGTGTAAAGGCATGAACACCTCCAGTGCAAAAATCTTGCGTAACCTCCATCGAGCACATTTGCTCTCTTGTTTTCCTTACGTGAAATCATGATCTAGCTTCCGAGGAAAGGGTCCTAAAAATTCCTGGAAGCTCTACTCTAACTCAGGAGCCTCCCTTCACTCTTACCCTCCTTGGTAAAACCTTCCTTCACTCTATCTAACCTAATGCCAATTCGTGCCGACACTGACATTCATGGTAAGCACCTACCTCGCTGTAGATTTTCGGTGCCAAACTTCGCTATGCCCTTTCCTTTAGTTATCTCAACTCCAGTGACATGGCGGTGCATGATTTTACGCATCAGGACTCCCTCAGACACGTGCTTGCCACTCGTGGACATGTCTGGTGCGCGCTCTGGCATGGCACAGGGAATGCACTGCGGCAAGGCTGCGCCCCCGCACTGGGATTCCTTCTCCTCCGTCGCGTCTAGTAGCACCAGTGGCGCCCACTTCCCCTGTGCTTCGATGTGTCGCAAAGGGCCGGCCTTATTCTTCTGTTGCCACCCTGTCGCCATGGCCGGCGAGTCCTCCACTACCTCCCTCGCCGTCTGACCTATAAAAGGGCATACCGGAGCCCCTTTCTTCCTCACCACGACTCCTCTCGCCCTCCTCAAACCTAGGCTACACCCAATTGTTCTCCAGCCCTCTCCATTTGCGCCCTTGCCCATACCTTCCGCCACCCTTGCCCTAGTAAAATCCCGCCAAGGCTGAGCCCCATTTTCCGATCAACCCATGCCATCGTGTTCCCCGTCGTCTCCCAGTCCTAAAACACCTCACAATTCCTCGAGATGAGCACCGAGCCCAAAACGCCCAATTTCTCACCGGAGGATTGGCCGCCACCCCGTCGCCGTCGAGGCCAAGCTGAGCCACCGCTCGATCCATCTGACGGGCGGGGCCGCTAGCGAGGTGAGGCTCTGGAGCGGTAAGCGCCCGCACCCACACTGCCAGGCGGACCCGAGTCCCTGGACGGGCCCGATGTCAGATTAGTGGAGACGTATTTCCACCATACGCCTTTGACGTCAACCTGTTGGCCAAGGAACCGATTTGGTTCAGCCCGAACCGCCCAATTCATTCGGTTCAGCCTGTTTATGCTCCTCCAGACCGGTTTTGCAGCATATACTTCCGGTTCTAAGCTCTTAATGATACTTAGAAGCTTTTGGCTCAAACACAATTTCTAAGTTCAAATCTATCCAAGATAAAATAGTGAGAAGAACCCATAGGGCATGACATGAAAATTTTATTCAAAATCAAATGTTGTTTAAAAATATTTCCAAAACATTCTTTGGCCTAAAAAGCAGTACTTTTCTCCAATCCTAACCTTTGATTGTCTATGTATTCCAAAGGAAGTTTGTTCTATAAAACTTATGCACCATATGACTTAGTTGTACTTCACAATTTCCGAATAGGGCTGGAATGCCATTTTGATTTTCCAAGAACAACTAGGGCATGCATGCAGAACCTATTTCAAATATACGTGGTCTTAACCACCTAAAAGAAGCTACGGGGTCAAGATATCCCTGTCATGAAGCTATTGAACATAGCGCATCTCATACTTTGGTTCTTATTTGGTGTTACCATGCATATTGCCTTATTCACGGTTTCTCAAACGTATAGATTCCGACATCCAGAACCCGCAGGAGGAAGATCGTGGGAAGCAACGGTATTATGACCAGGACTCGCCAGGCAAGCTCCTCCTTCTTTGATCATGTTGAACCCCATGCTTGTGGAAGAACTATTTTGTTTGCAAAACTTGCATGCTATATGTTAGAAACCCGTATTTTATGTAGCAATAGTTATAACCAACATTGTAGAAACCCTCGTCCGACCATTCTTCCTTGTCGCCCTAAGGAATATATATTTTGAGGAAATTATCGGAAACCTAAGGTAGTGTATATATGTATATGGCTTAGCCCCGCCGTAGCAAAACTAGGATTTCGCAAAAGAAATGAATCCCCAGAAATCTCAATGAGGAGGACTTGGGATGGACCTTCGTGTCCGATGGTGTTTGAAGGGATAGCAATGTCCGTGGGATGGGATGTTTCCAAAAAAGTTTTTATTAAACCAAAAACAAAATGGAGGTGTTTTGGATCCAGATTAGAAATAAAGAAGGTGTATGCGGAGTGACTTGTTTCAAGGTATAGCCCGACGTGGCTCGTTAATCCGTGTGACTCGGGTTTGGTGTGAAGTTTTTCTCGGATCAAATAAGGACCTAACCTAAGTGCCGCTTGTCCAAGCCTACCCGTACATCCACATGTCCCTTATGAGAAAGACTTGACCTAGTAGTCGGCATGGTACTAGTGTGTGGACCCGTTGCAATGTGTAGTGTGCAGATGAGGTTTCGTCTTCAGTAGAGAGGTTTCCCATTGTGGCATGAGGTTATGCTCGACACAAAGGTGGAACACCACTCTACTTGTAGTGATGACACTGATTCAAGTTAGGGTTGGTTAAGTCCATCTGGCGGGTTCGTCGCTAGTGCTATTCCGATAAAAAATCTCGTTGTAATAACCCTGCCAGTACACCTCGTATAATGTACCCATTAGCGCTCAGCAATAAGGGTGATTTACATCTTGTGAATAAAGCCGTACAACCTCTACAGAGTGTTAAAAATCTATTCGAATAGCTGTGTCTGTGGTTATGGACAACTTGGTTGGGCCACACCTTGGTTAGATTCTGTTTATGAAAACCAACATGGGTTATGGGCTTAAGGACGCAAGCGCAATGTGCTTGTAGGGTGGATTTGAGAGGCCCTCATGTGGGGTGGTGTCACACCCTGATTTTCATCGTCCGGATTTTCCGAAAACCTAAACCCTAGGACGCGTATATGCGTATATGTCTTAATCTTGCCATGCATTTGGATTTCAGTTTTCTTGAGCATGTCATTTCATGGGGAGCACTTGAGTTAGGTTGCACCGTCACGCAACGAACCCAAGTCGCAACCCCATCATCGCATGTGCATAAAACCCTGAAACCCTAAATCGGACACACGCACCGTATATGCACGAGCTGTCCGAACCCAAACCCTAAGTGGCAACCTGCTCATCTTTACTCCCGACCCTCCAAATATAAACCCTAACCTCCCCCATACCCTACCTCAGTCGTGCCGTCGCCCGAAACCCTAAAACCTAATCTGCCGCCCTATTACCTAATAATTCCTTTTATCGGGCAGAAACCCTAAAATCCATATTGCATGTGTTTTCTTCCTCCCAAAAATTTTGGAAAATTTTCATAAAATGTCTAAAACTTATTTGTCACCCAAATGTGAAATAATAATTGGAGATCCAGTTCAAAAATTTTGGATTACATTAAAATTTAAATTATGATCAGATTTCCACTTTGAACTACAACCCTTCCAAGTCATGTTCAGAAAAATCCCAAAAATTCGCACAACATTCACCATCAGACCAGGAGCCCAAATATGTAAAAATAACTCCATCCCCAATTCAAAAATTTCGAATGCCAGCTATCGAACACCTTGCTCCAATCTTTCCTTCTCCATGAAGTCATGTCCAATCCCCATTCTTTTTTTGGTCCAAACTTTCTACATAAGTTCTTGTCACCCTCAGGCACCCTCCTCCACTCTTTCCACCTCAGTAAAACCATTCTTCTCTTTCACGAAACCCTTGGTGCCACTCCATGCCAACACTGACGTCTCAGCTGAACACCTCTTTACCCTCCTCCGTCAGGGTCTAGCTCTTCAAGCTGCCTTGTACCGTCCGCAGCTGACTGGCAAGTAGTTGACTTTTCTGCCAAAAAGCTAGTAACCTAAAACCTCTTCTATACTTTAATCTTTGCCACACTCAACATTCAACTCCTTCTCCCCACTGCTGGCCATGGTGTTGCTTCTGGCCTTTGCCTTGTAGTAAATTCGGTGCCTACCATCTCTGCTCACCGTACCCTAGCAATTGAAGGTTTGCGGCGTGCTAACATGCATCCCTATGCACCAACAAGGGCGAGCGCGCGCTCTGGACACGCGCACCATGCCCGGCTATGCCGCTCTCTGGCACCCGCATGCCACCCCTTGTCTTCAAGCCGCTGGCACCCTCTGCCGTGCGCCATCGCAGCGGTTGCGCCCCCGCAACCTGAGGACCCCGCTCCCCGGCCGCCGAGCCGTCGTATCCATAGACGTGGCCGAGCTCAGCGGGCGCCAAGGCAAGTCCCCGTGTCCGTGCCTATATAAGGGAGCCTTGGAGCTCGCCTTCCCCCTCACCAACCTCTCTCCGAGCCCTGGAACCCGAGCGGCAGCCACCCCTACTCCCAAGCTTGCCATTACCATCCTAGCTCAAAGGTTTTCCGCCGCCTCCAAACCAAAAATCCGAGCTCTATGGGCAGCAATCGGAGATCTCCTCCTCGCTCTTGAACTCACCGCCGCTTGGCGGACTGATTTTCCGCCTCAATTTCCCCGGCTAGCTACAATGGCCGAATGCCCCAAACCTCGCCGGAGGCTGCCGCCGGCCTTGCTCCACCCCGAGCTGCAACGCCCTCAGTACTGCCTGTGTGAACCACTCGGTAAGTCAAGCGGCCGGGCCACCGACAGGTGGGTCCATGGGCCCGGCCGGGTAAGTGGTGGCACCTCACCCTCTTTCCGCCTACACGCGCAGAAGACGCATTCCTGCCTAAGTGGAAGCGTAAAACCAATTAAACCGCTGGTTTTTGAATTTTTCAGAACCGGTATTTCCCTGGTTCAACCTGTTCGAGGCCTAATTGACCAGTTCTTGACCAACTCCCAAAACAACTTTGAATCCTAAAAATATTTCCAAACTTTTGGTTCAAATCAAATTTCAAGATTTAAATATTTTTATATAGGAACAGAGGGAGTATCATAATCCTTTTAATTCACATCATTTTCAAGAAAATATTTTAAACTTGTAAACTATTTCAAAAATTCTCGAAAATGTTTCTCAAGCACTTTCAAACCCTCCAAGTCTCTGAACTCTTCTTCCATCTTGTTAAACAAGGGTTTCCAAGAAAGTAAAGTCTTAAACCGTGAAACCCTAACTTAAGTGATCCCCGCATAAAATATAGAAACAACAACTCTCATTTCCATTCTGTCTTTTCAATCATGTTTGCAAAACATGGCATAGATTCTGCATGGAGTTGCCCTCTTTGGTTCTTTGTCACGTTTGGATTCTTCTTGGCGTTCTTTGAAACGTGTAGTTGACGGTGTGAGGTACGTCCGTCAGGAGGAACCCGAAGCATCTCCGCATCCGGAACAAGACCAGAAACTGCTAGGCAAGCTCTCCATCCTTGATCATGTTGAATCCCAAGTTTACGAAATATATTTTGTTTACGAAACATGCATGCTATGTTTTATACCCGTTATTTTATGTAAAGTAGTTATGGCCGATGCATAGAAAACCCTAGCTCCGACCCCGTATTCCTTGTCACCCTAAGGATTTCATATTCCGGGGAAGTTATCGGAAAACTAGGGTAGAGTATGTATGTATGCTTAGCCCTGCGGTAGCAAAATTAGGTTTTCAAAATAAAAAGGGGAATACTCTCATATTTCATGTGGCAAATGTTTGGAAACGGACCGTCGTGTCCGAAGGAGTACGAAGGTAATATATCCAGGGGTTGGGATATTTTATCGCAAAAGGTTTTCGTTAAAACCTGAAAAACAAAATGGAGAAGATTTTGATCCGGGTCAGAAATGAAGGGGGAAAGCAGGAAGCTGGTTAAAGTGCGAGGCAAGGCCCAGCGTGGTTCTTGCTACCTATTTACGGAAGTGGTGTGAAGTCGCTCTCGGATCACATAAGGACCGAGCTTAAGTGCCGTTTGGCCAAGTCTTACCGTACGTCCACATGTCCTTTATGGGAAGGACTTGACCTAGTACCCAGTGTGAGACTAGCATGAACCCGTAGGCAGTGTGCAGTGTGCAGATGAGGTTGTAGCCTCTGTAGAGAAAAGTTTCCGCGGGAAAGCGATGGCTTGTTCGTCACAAAGTTGGAACACCAACCTCCTTGCAAGCGATGATACTGACTCAAGCTAGGTTTGGGACATGTCCTTCTGGCGGGTTCATGGCTAGGTTTACTCCGGTGGAGAGTCTTGTTGTACGAGCTCTGGTAATATGCGGTGCATAGTATGCCCAGGGTGACATACATTGTGTGGGTAAAGCCGTACCACCTCTGCAGAGGGTAAAAACTATTCGAATAGCCATGTCCACGGTCAAGGACGAACTTGGTTAGGCCACACTAAAGTAGATTGGGTTTCAAACCCTAAAATGTGGTTATGGGATTAAGGACGCGACCTGCCGTGATCACAGGGTGACCTGAAAAGTTCCCGTTGAGCCGGGAAGAGTGAAGAAGGGGTTTCCCCGTGGACTCAGGCAAACCCTCGTATCCCCGTCATATCGGGTGAGCTGAGACTCCCCGCTGAAGTGGGTGATTATGAGACTCTCCATTGTAACGGAAAGCAAGAAATGAATCCCGTCGTATCGAGAAGGAAAAGATGAACAAATATTCGTCTCGGAATACCATGGAATTTTATGAAAACCGCTTTAATATCTAATTATATATTCAATGCAAACTTACTTTCTCGCACAATACGAAACATATGTTAAAGCCATTTCTTGAAATCCCCCGCATGCATCATTATCCGCATCAAACTCCCGGTAGGAAGTTTGCGAGTACATTCAAATTACTCACCTGGCTTGTTATGTGGCCAGACGATGAGGAGTACCAGACCGGAGATAGCGACAGTGATTTCGAGACGTTGGGTTTCAGCCCCCAGTCAGTTGCCTGTGGTTTGGCATATTGATGGGTTATCTACCGCGTGTTTATTTCCGCTGCTGTTTTAAATTTGGCCAATAGGCCTGGCTTGTACTAAATAAAGACCAGTTATGGCTATTTGATGTAATGAACGATGTATTACATGTCTATGCTATCAAGTACTTGTATGTGCTAGCCACTGATCATGGGACTAGCACGGTAAACACAGGGGTTTATCCGGCCTCAAAACCGGGTACACCACAGGCGGGATGCATGAAAGTGAGAAGGAAGTCGATCTACGGTGAAGTAGACCCAACTATCTATGAAGAGTGAACGGCCGTGCCCGTAAAGGACGGCCGAAAAAGAAGGCTTGACAGACTGATATGCTATCTTGGCTCGGCAAAGACTGACCAAGCTTGTGAAAACTGCTTCCATGATCTATTTAGGTATTTCGAAATGAAAACTTATATTTTCGCACCACACGAGACATTGGGTAGTGCCTCTTTCTTGATATTATCGTGCAACCATACATCTGTACTATTCACTCTGAAGGGAAGTTTGCGAGTACATTCAATGTACTCACTTGACTTGTTGATTTGACCAGACGAGGAGTACCACTCTGAAGATAGCGATAGCGACTATGAGGCATAGAGCGTTACCCAGTCAGCTGCCTGTGGTTTGGCATATTGATGGGCGATCTACCACGTGTTTCTTTCTACTAGAGTCTTTAATTCGGCCAATAGGCCTGGTTTGTAAGAATAAAGACCATAAGGGCTATTTGTGTATCGAACTCGGATTGTATGACTATGTTACCAAGTATCTTGTGTGTACTGGCTACTTATCTCGGGACCAGTACAAAAAACACAGGCTTTATCTGGCCTTAAAATCGGGTACGTCATAACCCACCACCACCGTCTGGACAGGGGCCCACCACCGCTGTGATGATCGTCGACGGCAGCGCGGTTAGGGAGGGGCGAGGGAGGGAAGGCTTACGGCGGCTAGGGTTGGGCGCCCCAGTGCCACCTAGGGAGCGGCATGGGAGCGAGTTGAGTTTCCTAAGTCTTTACCATGGACTTTATCTTGGTAACATAGTTTTCATATTTCCGTCGATCTGGTCCACTCTTGACGGAGCAACCACTTTATGATTTGTACGAGTTACAAAGGGCCCTTTTTTACTTAAAAGATCTACATCACAGAACAACATCCTGGCTATAGTGAATGCATGCATGCAACGGATGATTCAGTTTATGGATAAGGATGCTATACATATAATGTGCTCTTCTTTCCTATATACTTCCTCCGATCATAAGTAGCTGTCATTTTAGTTATTGTCGTGGTCTCTAATATACATCTTTGACCGTTATTTTTTATATGTATATATTAGCAAAAGACTAGAAAATTTTATATTTCAAAAATATTTTTCATGAAAAATCTATTTTCAAATCGCTAATCTAAATATTTTTTAACTAGTAGTAGTCAGGATTAGAAAAGATTAATTTCACGCTTTCTACAATGTTACCTATTTTTGAACGGAGGTAGTACTTTTGTTAGGCAAATGTCCTACAACGGTGTAAATGCAATACCTGAATTTTTTTTATAGAACTTGTTTGATTTGTTGGACTAAAAACCATAGAAAAGAATTTTATAGATTACTTTATATGTAATTATAAAGGAAATTTTTTATTAAGTCGGCCCTCTTAAAATTAGTACAACTGGACCATGGTGATGTAACTCAGACTTCAGACAGTGAAGACGTGGAACAATCTCGTTGGTTCATAAAGGATAAACTAGTAGCATCATGGTATCGTAAGGATGAAACATAGTGATCAGATTCATGACGAGTGGCATAGTTAAATCATTGCTTTTCTTGAAAAAGCGTGGACAAGGGCAACTAAGTTCAGACTTTCCTTAGCTTTGATGAGGTGTAAAAGGACGGATCCACTTGCTGGACCTCACTTTACACAACAAAATAAAGATGGGCACTACGAAAAGAGAAAACGGTGGAGCTACATTGCACTGGCACATGCTACATCGACTGAGCAACTATTGTTCTCTTCTGGTTCCTAACTGTTTGAAAGCAAAATGGGATGGATAATGCAAATGGTGTAATGGCAACTGTAAACTGAAGAGTACAGATGGTGTCTCTCTCAGAAGAGAATGGAGCAACAGTAGCAGAAAGCAACATGGCAGTATACTTGAAGCAAAGGTACAATAATTACAGTTAGTTGGTGGTAACGTAATTAGTGCAAAACAGGCACGACGATTGGATACGATGCAAAGGTAAAAGCTGCAGAACTTGTGCTGGGCTTTCCTAAACATGGGGAGTTGCAGCCTTTCTTGGGCTTACCGGTGAAGCCACGGAGCTCTGAATTTCAGGATGGCAGCACGCATCAATTGCCAGCAACAATGCTCTCAGTACGCACTATATTTTTATAGTAAGCGTTAACATGGCAGCGGTAATTGCAACAAGTAATAACTACGAAAAAAGTTACCGTTCTGACGACCATGAGTATAGTTTTTCTTTTCTTTTCTTTTTTGATAAGTTTATAGCAAAGGAACCTATCCTTAGCTATCTAACATTATCAAACCACGTCAACAACACGCTTCTAGCAAAGCTGAGAAATTGCTCTCACCCCGACTACCATAAGCTTAAAGTTGTTGAGAACAGAAGCAAATATCATTCCAACTGTCGAGTATAATCAGGCCACATGAAAATTATGCTTCCGGTTATTCAAAAAAGAAAAGAAAAAGGCTATGCTTCCCAAAAAGCTGAGCATATTCTGCTCCCATTGCCTAACCTTTCTTAGTTTTCGGGTTCATGTTTGCTACTCCTAAGGCCCCGTTTGGCAAATTAGTATTTTTTCCCACTTGTAAATTGTTCACAGTTGTAATTTACTTGTCACCAATAAAACCAACAAATACAACTGTAATTTTATTCGGTGTTTGGGTCACTTGAGTTTGAGCTTGTAATTGGAAAGGGAGGAGGTCGACGGAGAAAGCCAGGAGCAGGGCGGCGGCGAGCGGAAGGGGTCTCCGGCGCAGGAATACGCGGCTGCGAAGGAAGTGAAGCGCAGGGCGTAGGGTGTCGGGGATGGACGCGGTGAGGAGGCGAGGGGAGCGGACCACCGATGTGCAGAGGAGAGGAGGCGGCAGCGGCGCGGCGGTGGAGAGGAAGCGGAGGGACTCCACGGGAGGGGAGGTGAGGAGCGACGGGAAGGCCGAGAACATGCGGGAGGCTTCGTCGGTGGAGAGCCCGTGGGAGAGGAGGAGGCGGAGGGAGGCATGGAGGAGCGGGAGCGGGGCGGAGCGGAGCGGGGCGGAGCGGAGCGCGGGGTGTAGAGCGAGGAAGAAAGGAGGTGGCATAGCCGTGGTGGCCTTCAGCTCACCGAGGATGCGACGGCAGAGACAACCGAGCAAAGGAAAAAATCAGAAACGGGGCATTGCGTTGAAGCTGTTGGACATCGCGGCCGGGGCAGGGGAGCTCGGCACGATGGACCGTGGCGAGAGGAGATATGGCAGCCGGAACATGAAATTGTTCGAGGCGAAATTCTTAGGAGGTCGAGGAGAGGGCACGGTGCGAAATAATTGGGCATAGGCTCACCGTGGAGAGAGATACGTCCTGGTGGAGCTCGTCGGAGCTAGGGGATAAGCTCCTGGTTCCGGCGCTGACCACACGATTGTCTGAGCATGGATACGGCTTCTCCACGTCCGCCCGGAGCTACTGGAGTGAGCAATCGAGCCAAGGCGGCTCGGTTCGCCGGAATCGATCGCGGCGGCGAGCATCGGAGGTGGCAGAGCATGGGCATGCGAGAGCGACGGGCATCGGAGTCGGATTAGAAAACGGAGGTGCGCAGCAGATTATTCTTTTACCGGTGTAAAAGGCAAAACCGTTGTTTGAGACCGGCCCAAAACTGTCCATCCAAACAACCCAATCCAGCCCAATGCGAATTTTTTTACAGGCCTGTAAAATACACCGGTTTGGGCCCTAATACCGGGCTTCCAAACAGGGCCTAAGTGATAATGTTACAAGTTACAACCTTTTCTCGTTTTCAAATAGTAATGTCAAACTTCATCTCCAAAAGCAGAGATGCTCGCACCACGTTTGGCAGGAAGGAACTGCGAACTGTCATTTGGATTATAGGTTTTTTTTATAAGATCACAGTTTTTATGAACTTTTTGTATAAATGTCATTTGGATCAAAGGAATTGTGCTACCAAATTATGATGGATTGCTTTTCTATGCGAATTCCAACATCCACTCAATCTCTTTTTTACACGGCGGATGCATTTTTTCTATGTTTTTCTTATGTTCTATCTAAATGACTATTCTTACAACATTTTTAAGGTCTGTAGTTCTCTGTTTTGCATTTGCATTTTTAAAAATTCCTATTTTTTTAATCCATGTGTTTTTCATACCTACGATCTAAAGATGCTCTAAACTGTCACGCTTGCACACGTCCCCACTCCGAGAGCAACAATACACTATAAGGTAGTAAATCTTAAGCTGGACAATTTTATGTGTTTCTACCTCCTAAACTGCATAACTGCAGCAAACATGCAAACATTTTTTTTTAACATCTGAACCGGGATAGGTTTTGGTGGCTTCTCACTTTCGGCGCATGGCGCTTGGTCGCAATGTCGCATCCCCGCCGTGCCAAGCGTCGCCAGCGCCGGGTGCACGGAGAAGATTGCCTGGCGACGTAACGGCACGGCCTCTCCCTTGTCAGCAATGGCGGACGCACCGGGTTAGAGGTCACAAGGCAGGGCGGCGCAGAGCGGATTCTTGATTGAAACTGACACACCTCCACCTGGGCTCTAGTTGGCTCGGGGCAGGGCGGACCGCCTTGGTTGGTGCGGGGATCAAACCAAACAAGCCCGTGACGTTCCACCATGGGCCGCATGCCAATAAATGGATATGACGTCTGGCACTAATTCTGAAGGCAGCTGCTTCATAGTGACGATTGGGCCAGAAAGGTGTCGACGTATTTAGCTCAGCCCACGAATTGGGCTCCGAAGTCCAAATATCTGGTTGCCCTGCTTCGAATAATATTGGTAGTTCTCTAAAAAAAAGAGAGATTTCTTTTAGACTAATACTGGTAGTTCTGCTAAAAGAAATACTAGAATAGTCCTGGTAGCATAGTACTCCAAGTAGAGTTTCGAAAAAGAGTAGTTACACATTCATCAGATGGGATTTCAGATTTAATGGTAGTGGGTACGGTTGGGGCGTGCAGTGGAACGTCAAGATCACTAGCTCTCTTCACGACAGAATAAGGCAACACCAAATGCTCAGGTCTCGCTCGAACAGTTGCTCAAGTCAGCGTGCGCGTCTACGCATAACGGGATTGTGTGCGCGATTGAGGTGTACTGCTTCTAGCATGCACTTGTACGAACTTGGGATCGTTGCTGGTCGATTTCGTGCATAATTCAGTCGGACCTGGTTGATACTGTCGGGGAATCGCGGGACCCACCAAAGTGTAGACCCACTCTTTAGAGGTTAGGTTTCTTAGGAGCACCTTTTGGTTGATCCTTACCTTACGTTTAATCTAGTAGGATAGAAGGTAGTCATTGTACCGATGGTTACTTTTGATCCATGAATTAATAAAGAGAACATTTCTCCTACATAGTATGTCCTCCATTTGCTTTATGTATTCGTGTTATTCGTGTGTTTATCTAATTCCTCAACTGCCGGCAAGTATTGTTGGACACGTTATCAGCACAATACTCCACCCCTGAGGCTCTTTCTAGGCTCACTTTACATCAGTCGAGAAGGTACAGATCGATGAATGTTGGCAAAACAAAATTTGCCATTTACGACAATTCCTGAGGGACTGGGCCAAGAGTACAAGTGGAATCTATTATATACTAAAAGCAAAATACAATAGAAAAAATAAAGAAAGGCTAGAAATTCTCACAAAAAAGTAAAACATCCGATCGTTAATTTGATGGACCTTTTTATTATTACTAGATCACAACCGATAGATCTTCATAACTGTACCTAAATAGATCACAGCCGATAGATCTTCATAACCGCACCTAAATAGCTCACAGCCGATAGATCTTCATAACTGCACTTAAACAGATCACAGCCGATAGATCTTCGTAATTGTACCTAAACAGATCACATCCGATAGATCTTTATAATTGTACATAAATAGACGGCTCGATATAACGACTAGCAGGCCAGCTCATAAATGTACCTAAATAGATGGCGTTGACTTGTGATTTAAACTTTAATTTCTGTACTGATCTAATATCACGCATACGGGTAAAAATTAAAGATAATTAAAAATGTTTGATGCGTAATTAGTACTGATCTAATATCGCACATACAGGTAAAAAAATAAAGATAACCAAAACGTTTCCCACGCAATCAGTACTGATCTAATATCACACGTACAAGTAAAACAATAAAGATAATTAAATAAATCACATCCGATAGATCATCATAACTGTACATAAATGGACAGCTCAGTACAATGCCTAACAGGCCGGCTCGCAAGTTGAACTTTTATTTCCCGTACTGATATAATATCACACATACAGGTAAAATACATAAAGATAATTAAAAACGTTTCCCGCGCAATTGCGTGGGACACTGTGCTAGTATATAAAAAAGAGAAACAACGACTCCTTGAGGGGGCAATAACACGTGATACTTCCATATGGTGGCACACAGGAAACATCGTAAACATAGAATTTTTCAATTAGAACAAGAGCAGGTGTAATTGTTGGTGATGAAAGGTTGCGTATTACATCACGAATTATTATAAGGGTTTATTCCCCCTCCCTCCCCCCCTCCTAAGAGGATTATTTTTATTTGATAGAAGATCAAAGAGATGATATTCCTCAAGTCTCAGTAGAGGAGTATGATATGCTCACACGTGAGTTCACTGAGAAGGCGATTTATGATGTTATTTTCCATATGGAACATAACAAAGGCTCCTAAATCGAATGGGTTTCCGGTCGAATTTGGTCAAAAGTTATGGGAGGTCATTAAGAATAACTTGACGTCACTCTTTCCAGACTTTCATTGAGGAGCCTTGCCTCTTTACAGCTTAAATTTTGGATTCATCACTCTTTCGTCCAAGAGAGAGGATGTCACCCAGATACAAAAATATATGAAAATTTGTCTGTTGAAGTTAGCTTTAAAATCTTTACCAATGTCAGTACCATTCGAATTAATGTGGTCGCTCAGAATATAGTAAGACCAACACAGACGGCTTTTATGACTGGTCAGTACATAATGGAAGGAGTTGCCATCTTTCATGAAACCGTACATGAGTTGCATCGCAAGAAGATGGATGGGGTAATTGAGAAAGCCTATGATAAAATCAAATGACCTTTCTTACAACAGACTTTGCGAATGAAATGTTTCTTGCCTAGGTGCTGCACTTGGGTGCAACATTATGTGCAAGGTGGCAGTGTTGGCATTAAGGTCAACGATAATGTGGGTCATTTTATCTAGACCCCAAAGGGTCTCCGCCAGGGGGACCCCATGTCCCCAATCCTTTTCAATATTGTTGTAGATATATTGTTGTTCTAATAGCTAGAGCTAAAGAGGATGGTCAGCTCCGCGGTGTCGTTCCTCATTTAGTCAAGGATGGAGTGTTCATCCTTCAATACGTGGATGACACTATACTATTCATGGAGCATGATTTTGAGCAAGCAAAAAATATGTAAATATTACTTTATGTATTTGAGAAATTATCCGTTCTAAAAAGTAAACTTTCATACAAGTGAGTTCTTCTTTGGCAAGGCTAAAGATTATGAGGGGCAATAAAAATAATTATTTGGATGTGAAGTGTGATCCCTACCTTCTCATTATATAGGAATTCAGATCCATTACCATAAGTTGCGTAATAAGGATTGAAAAGGGGTTGAGGATCGGTTTGACAAGAATCTTAGTACTTGGAAATGCAAGAACTTGTCCTCAAGTGGCCGTCTTATCACATCAACTCAGTGCTCAATAGTTTGCTTATATTCATGTTGTCCTTCTTTGAAGTGCCCAAAGGAGTACGCAAATGACTAGACTTTTATCCCTCCAGATTCTTCCAGCAAAGTGACAATTAGAAGAAAAAACTTAGGGTTACTAAGTGGAATATTAGTTGTTGACCAAAGGAACAAGGGGGTCTTGGGATACATGATTTAGAGTCAAAGAATAGATGCTTGATCACTAAATGGCTCTTCAAATTACTAAATGAGTATGGAGTATGGCAAGAATAACTACAAAATAAATATTTGCACTCTAAAACCTTATCCCAAGTGGAATGTAAGCCAACAGATTCCCACTTTTCGAAAGGACCAATGAAGTAAAGCATCAGTTCTTCCAACATGGCTACTTTGTTACCCACAATGGTACTTAAATAAGATTCCGGGAAGATGCATGGCTTCGTAACAGTCCTCTCCACGTAGTATTTCTAATATGTTTAGAAATTGGTTAATGGAGTTGGATAGGCCACTTAAGGTAAAAATACTAGTGGAGATGAGTGATTTATATTGGTTCTCATGGCTTTGCCGCAATTATATTATTTTTTTACAAGAAGAAAATTTCAAAAAATTTGTATGTCATATTCAGGGCTACCAATTGCCTCTGTACGTGGTCCTCACTGCAGCATGTGGAGCACAAGGCTACCTTGGCTAATGGGTGCAGTCACTTTGCGACGGTCGCTCGGGCACTATCTACCCAATTTGGGTGGTAAGCGAGCTACAAACTTAGTGATGATTGACCGAGCTTGTATTGCCTAAGCATATAGCTTTAGCTTCTCCAGTTCGGAGTTGAGAACTATGTACTTGGACTGTTGCTTTAATAAAATTATGGTTGTGTGCATCAATTGATGTAGAGGCTGGAGGCACCGCCTCCTTTATCTAAAAAAAGGTTCCCAAGTTCTTCACGCAAGGGAAGAATTCTGATGGGCCTAAAAAGGCGATAAAATGAAAAACAAGCATATTATTTCTTGAAAATGTCCATTTTTGTCTTTCAACTATTGTAAAAGTATTTTGGTCCCTTAATTCCAATACAAGACATTCTTAGTCCTTCAAGTGTCAAAACCGTTTAGATTTGGTCTTTTGCCCCACTAAAAGAGGTTTCGATGATGATGTGGCGACGGTTTCACACAGGTGGCAACCTAGTCAACACAAAAAATAAAATAAATAAATAATAAATTTGAAAAATAAATAAATTATATTCCATAAAGTTATGGAAGATTCGTTGGATTTTAAAATTCTCTAATTTGTTAGTTACTTTTCTAGAATATCCTTGATTTTCTTATTTTTCATAAATTTTCTTATTTTCCTTTGAACTTTCTACTATTTCAATTTCTGAAATTTTATTGTAAATTTTTATTTAGAAAGCTGCTTTTTGTTTAATAAGATCTTCAGGTTCCAAAAAAATATTTTTTTCATTTTTCAGATTTTTGAAATATTGTTTTGATTTACTTTCTGATTTTATTCAAATTATCCGAGTTTTCCACACAAAAAATCTTTAAATTTTCTGAATTATTTTTTCTCATTTTTATGTTTTTCCTGATTTAGCAAGGGACAAAACATAAATGGTTTTGACACGTCAGAGGTATTAGAGTTTAGAGATCTATCTTCTACTTTTGTAGTTCTTCGCCAACAACAACATAGAGGCGAAAACTATTAGCTTGGTCAATAAACTACAATGGTATCATTCACATATATCTACTTGATGTAATAACGGCCACGGTATAACATTTCACTCATCCATTCATCCTTGGCACAAAACAAGAAGGAATTTCCAAATCTTCGTGTGACAAACCATAAAGCCCACCCCCGCCACCCTGCCATGGAATGTGCAAGTACAATGGATCCATATCGCTTTCATTATCACGCTGCGAGCAATCCAAACCCAGGATGGGTAGTGGCGCAAATGCAATGCGTAGTCACAGCTCACTCACAAAGGCGCAACTGTTGGAAATAATCCAAACCATAATGCAGTCTTAGGCTAGTCTGATTAGGACATGGACAAGTGCATATACGTATTAGGCTTGTGGAGTTTTATTTGAGTCCGATTTGGATTTCTGTAATCACACTACTATAAATAAACGGAAAGACCCAAGGCAAATAGTCATGGGCTGGAAAAGAAAATTTCGCGTATGCGTGTTTGCGTTCTGTTTCAAGACATGAGCTCGTAAGCGATCTCTGAGTTTCGTTGAGTTGTGGCTGAGCACGTGCGTGATCCTTGGCTAAAACCCATCAATTGGTATCAGAGCCTTGTTCAAGGTCTCGAGTGGAGGCCGACGTGGCGAAGGCGTTGGTGGAAGCGACGACCGAGAAAATTGCTACGAAGGAGGGAAGCACATCTTTCCTTTATCCGATGCTAACGAAGAGCAACTACTCGCTATGGGCAATCAAAATGAGGGCATCGTTGCGCGCAAGCAAAGACATCGATGAGAAGAAGGATCAGATAGCACTGACAGCCATCTATCAAAGCCGCCCTAAAGACAAGCTCATCATGATCACCAAAAAACAGACAGTTGTGCAGGCATGGAAGGCATTGAAGACGATGCACCTAGGAGACAATCGCATCAAGGAGGCAAGGGTGCAAACCCTAAAATCCGAGTTCGAGAAATTACAGATGAAGGAATCAAAATCAATTGATGATTTCGCTCTTAGGCTGACGACCATCACCAACGACATACGAGCGCTTGGTGAGAAGTTCGAGGAAACATACGCCATCAAAAAATTCCACCGAGCCGTCCCCTCAAAGTTTCTCCATATTGCATCTACTATAGAGCAATTTGGTGATTTCAAAACAATGACAGTGAAAGAGGTCACTGGAAGGTTAAAGGCTCATGAGGAACGACTACAAGGGTACAGCAACAAAGATGAAGAGCATCTCCTGTTAAAGAGATCAGAGTGAATAGTAAGAGAGCATGGATGCCGCCATGACAAATCCACAATTCGATGCTATAATTGTCAGCAGTATGGACACTACGCACGAGAGTGTCACAAACCAAAGAAGGAGAGGGCGGAGGCGCATCTCACGCAGGCGGATGCTGATGATAAATCGACGATACTCTGACGGTGATGTGGCAGCAACAAAGTTAAGAGTCGTGTCTTAGTGTTATTTTTGTTGAGTTTGCATGGGCACAACACTAAGATGTGACTAGTGTATGTGCACATGTAAGTCGAGACAGGGTTGCGTGTAAGCGTCGATAAGGATCGAGCTTAGCATGTAGTGGGATATGGACCAATGAAGAGGTGTCTCTCCGTGAGACTGCATGAGACTAATGGTGTGTCTAGGCTGCATATATCACGCTAGATGCAGCAACGTGATTAGTAGTCTGGATCATGTGTTAAGTCAAGTCGACGAGACAGCAAGTTTGGATTAGAGGAGAGATTGTTAGAAATAATCCAAAGATTGTTAGAAATAATCCAAACCATAATGCAGTCTTAGGCTAGTCCGATTAAGACATGGACAAGTGCATATACGTATTAGGCTTGGTGAGTTTTATTTGAGTCCGATTTAGAGTCCTGTAATCACGCTATTATAAATAAACGGAAAGACCCAAGGCAATAGTCATGGGCTGGAAAAGAAAATTTCTCGTATACGTGTTTACATTCTGTTTCAAGACATGAGCTCTTAAGCGATCTCTGAGTTTCGTCGAGTTGCGGCTGAGCACGTGCGTGCGTGATCCTTGGCTAAAACCCATCAGCAACGCAAGGCAAAGCCTCCGAATCTGCGAAGGCTTAGCACTGCCCGTCCGATGCGAGACGACCCACGAATTGGGACACTGCCACACGAGGCGGCGATGTCGGTCTAACGGGTCAGTGTCAGGATGTCACGGTGGCCAGTGATCGATCAAAGTTAGGGAGCAAATGACATCACCGTTCGGAAAAAACTTCGAAGAGAAGTCGTGGGTCGCAATGGCATTGGGGCGCTGTGATGGTGGGTGGCAACATGAGTACGTCATGACATTGGCATACGGTGGGAGGGAGCCGTTTCCTAGTCCTGCCTCCAATAGACAGGGCATAAAAGTGTGCGCAAGAAATGTCGTCGAGGCATGCTCTATGCTACGAATAACCAAAAAAAGCTCCGCCACTTAAGACGAAGACATCGACTCAGTGCAAAGTGCAGTGCACGGACTGTAGCGATGCGCTGACGAGGCAGCTGCTAGCTACAAGCCTACAAGTGTCAGTGCACGCATTGTACCTTTGCCTCTGGTTCGGATTGGAAGCGACCAATCCGTTGCCCATGTCCCACTCGCCGGCAGCACTTTACATCACCGGAGTTGTGCGTCCATCTCGCAGAAAAACCACACTACCTAGAGCCGTGAGAACTCGGTCTGCCCCGCCGATAAATGCCCGACGTTGATCGGAGGAACGGCTTCTTCTGGACGGACAGCAACGGGGGTGCAGGAAAGTAAAGGCGGTGGACGACGGCAGGCAGCCATCGACGTCGGGGCTGCCGCTTTCGGGGACGAATGGCGGGTCTATCAAGTTAGGCGGCGTCGCACGACAGGACACGGCACGCCACGACTCGAACGCACAGCATCCACGCCGGGTGGACGAAGCCAAGTCGGCCACACGCCCCATGACTCATCGCTCCAGAAGATACCGGACCCGCTCGCGCGGCGCCCCCTTTCACGCGCGTGAACGGCCCAAACACGTGGCCGGCCTCGCCTCCCCTCCCACCCGGCCACACCAGCATGCCACTCTCGAACCCCTTCTGTCTTCAGATGGCTGAAATGTCACCAGATGGCCGTGCCGAGCATCTTCTCGGCGGCAACCGAATTGATGAGAGTGCTCCCTGCAGAATATCAGAGGACTGACACCGTCCTGTGATTGATTTTTTTCGGGTACCGCTGCCCTGTGAGTGAGTGAATGAATGATGAGCCACTCAATCAGATCAATCGCGTCCTGCGTAGCTGCAGCATTGGGAACACCAAAATATGGTTGTAGAATAAGCCAATAAGGAGCAGCATTCTTATTCTTTCAACATGGCTCGTGCTCAGCTCAGATGAACACCTCACTGTCTCCTTCCTTCACCACATTCGTGATACATCTATGTACATCTACTATATGGAGGTTATATTACAAGATTGCAAAACTTAGTCGTCGTTACGGAGTTGTAAGTAGCTAGTACTACAGCTTCACTGGTATTGCTAACTAGTCATAACTCAACTGAACTAAAACCTGAAACTGAAAGTAACACGCTATAGTATGTGTTTACTGGTCTTGCCCCTCTCCGGCATTACGCCGGCCGGCCTCTGCGACCGGAGGCACAGGGCTCGCCTTTCAGGGCGCGCGGTTATTACCTTCTTGGCTATGTCATGTATAAAGTACGCTACAGAGTGTTGATCGGGGAGGGCACTTCACTGCATGTGTTGTCCTGGCTAGAACTCCATGATGAGGCTACCGAATGGCGAGCGGTGCGGGATGCCCTTGCGGCGCTTGTTGCCGGTGCGGTAGCTGCTGGAAGTGGGCGGCGGGGTCGACGGCGTGAAGCTCTGCACGACGCTGCTGCCGCCGCTGGTGCTCGTGCACGAGTCCTCCGAACCCGACCGCGCGCCCTTGAGCGTCACCCTCTTCTTCTTGCCGCCGCCGCCGCCGTGCTTCTTCCTGGGGCGGTAGCCGCCGGACGTGCCTACAATCTGCAGCACAAAAGGATGCAATGTTGGTTACAAACTTGCAACGCACCAGACCAGAGCTTGGGTGAGAATTGAACTGATGGGGTTTGCTGAGTATGAACTAGCACGTACTTTGCATCCGAGGGAGCAGAAGCGGAAGGAGTCGAGCAGGCTGCGCTCGCAGACCTCGCAGGTGTTGGTGACTCCCTTGCCGGGCCTCGGCTGCGGCCGCTCGTTCAGGAACACCACTCGCGCGCTGTTGATGATGTACGTCTGCACGCCGGTGATGTCCAGCACCTTATGTATCTCCGACACCCGGATCACGTCGTGGTACGACGACCTCCGTATCTGCCTCCCCGCCCCCCGCGCATACGCGTCAGTCACCACGAAAACCGATAAGAACCGATCGAACAGGGGAAGCAGGATACACGAAGCCGGCATTGTGATGTGGAGAAGGCTCGCGTGTATCAGTCATTCAGTAGTGTACTAACCTGGATGGCGTGGTGGTCGCGGTGGTGGGCGAGGCAGAGGGAGCAGAGCGCGCCGTTCATGCAGTCGAGGCAGTACATGTTGCACTCGCTTTTGTGCGCGTCCGCATGGATCCTGCATTGCACGAAGAAGCTCGTCGCCAGCAACGGCTTCAGCCACGGCGGCCACCGCTGGTTCTCCGCCTCGTCGTCGCACTCCGCTCCTCCCTTTAAGCACACACCCAACATTCAATTAATCCGACACCGCCATTAGGACCAATCAAGAACCAAGAAACGTAGCAGGAGAAAAACATCAGCAATCAATCAGCTAATTACCATGGCACCTCTCTTCAGTGCTAGAGGGGATGCGTGATCTATTGCCATCTCGGCGCTGGCGAATCGAGGAGAATGTGGATGCTAGAGAGGTGGAAGAAGAGAAGGCTTGGAAGAAAGCAGTTAGTCGGGGGTAGAAGCGTGCGAAGTCTTTGTAGACGGGAAAAGTATGGAAACACTTGGTGGTAAGTAAACAAAATGAGTTTTCCAAAAAGAAAAAGTAAACAAAATGAGAGGAGACTCGGCGCGTATTTGATAGGGAGCTCACGGGCTAGTTCTTATCGACTCGTCGCGGATCCGGGCTGTTTCGCAACCCAGCAAAACATATGTATTGCAAATCATATGCAACTGTGAAATCCTAGCACAGTTGGCGTTATGTTTTCTGATACTATTTACATATCAACTGTTGTATTCAATTGGGACCCTATCACTACCTGTCATGGTTCCAGTTCGGGTTGCAGCTTGCGACCCGGTGCGATCGAATCCACTCTAAATAGAGCAGGGCTTTTTCAGTCGGAGAAGAACGGTGTGCTACTACACTCTTTCCATCGCTAATTTACATGTACTTTTTCGCTTTGGGATTAGCACTCGCTGCATCGATGCTTCTCCAGGAGATTCCATCGCAGTTGCCGCAAAAATATGTTTCAGCCCCGACATTGATAGACGGTGCAAAACAGTAAGCACACGTTTTCTCATCAAAAGTGAAAAAGGGGGACAGAAGTTACCACTAACGACGCCATTGCTGCACCTAATGTGTCACCTTTGTCGCCCCATTGGTCAGCCTCGCACGATTCTTCCTAGGCAAGTGGATCAAATTTCAAAAGGGATCGGATGCGTCCTTAGCCTTAGCCGTGAGTATAGTGCCATATATACTAACAATATCTTTTCGATGGCGCGGCACATCCTGAGATGCCTCGCGTTCTGGAAGCAGGGTCTCTCCTTTTTCTAGTGGCCGAACTTGTTTTCTGGCCGTGACACATGATCCCGACCGGCGATGGAAACCACCCATCCCCGGGTTCTCAGCGGTCCGTTCACTTGCCGTTTTGTACCCAACCCTGGTTGTGTTCTGGCATCACTGATTCGGCGTGTGATGCTACAGGCGTATGGTGGCTTGGTCACCCACTCCTGTAACGTCGAAACTATTTTCCTACTGCCTGATGCCGTTCCTGATTGGTACTTTGGTACCGTGTGCACATTGATCTCTACTATTGGGGGTAATGGGTTACTGAGCACACGTTTTGTGCATTGTGCGACGCTCTATTTTTTCGGTTCATGTGTGGAGAAACGTGTCAGCTGCACGAGATGTATATCGGTGTAAAATCCTGTGAATGATCACTGTCAGGTCACATCCCGAAAAGTCCAATACGCAGCATAAATTAGTCTCGCTGCGGTTATACGTTGCATCATCTCCTTGGAGCTGGTCGTAATCTCTTCGCCGATAGCGACGAACAATTACGATTTACAGACCAATTAACGAGCTGATTAGCCAGCATAATAAACGGGTGGGTCCCCAAGGCTCACGAACGAACAAGCAGGCGTTGACATGAAGCTTTGTTTCGCCCACGGAGCTTTTCTTTCGAGTTCAGTCCATTCTGCTGGTTTATTGGAGAGATGGACACATTGGCGTTGCTTGAAGCATCACGGCACCCATGCATATATGCATGGCCTCATTTGATGAAGTTTTATGTAATCTGGCCCATGGTGGACTTCGTTCATAATCTAAGTAATGTGATTGAATTAACACCCTATTTATTTCTGAACTTTTTGGCGTTTGCGTTATGTTACTGTTCGTTTCTAACCTCCACCAAGTCTGCAACTCTGCATTGCATGGCCGCTATCTGATTATTCTGGGATGGCATATTGGCACCTGCAGTTCGGGAGGAACCTCAAAAGCGGCTGGGTTCTGGCATGAAGGCTGATATTAATGTAAAGCTGTGCATGCACCGCATCTGCTCACTATGCACTACTGGCTTCAGTTCCTGATTCCTCCGGCGCTAAGTCATTCCGCAATCATGTACTCTAGAAAAAAAAATGAATTCTCTCAGTAGCGTACTGCATCGTACCCAAAAGATCCATCTAGAAAGATGCGCTTTTCCGGGCTCTTCTAAATGCTGACACATGGGTGCATCAGATATTCAGATTACGTTAAGATGAACTCCAGTTGCGAGCGCACTGTGGTCGCCAGTTCACTCAAAATGCTGTTCCATACCCAGACGGAACAGTACGTTCGTGGTTTTTCCGTAAGATAAGCAGCGTTTCATTTGTTTTATTCCAGTTCTACACTATATAGCACAAGCATGGGCAGTGGAAATCAATTAAGGCACTTAAAAATAGATTTTGCAGGCATTGCGTGCTGCTGCTTTCCATGGCGGCTGCCGAGCAATGCGGAAACGGTCGCGCGCGCACGACAAAATCGCCGCATTGTTTAAGCACCTGAAATCTGTGTTTTCTGCAGACTATTTAGTATAGTATTTAGTGCAAAGTGGTGATCCCAGTGCCGCTCACAATGCGATAGCCTTCAGCCAGGAGGAAAGAACCTGAAAGGCTGAACCCGAAGTGTGCGTTTTCCCTTTTTTTTTAACCAGCGGCTGCTGTGGATTGCTGAGACTGACACACGGATAGATAAACCAACCAGACAGAGGCGACGGCATGAATGATTGCTCCAGAAATGAGCTTTCTAACATGGGCTCTGTGCCCGCTTGACATGTAGGTGCTGGGTCTGCTCCCGATCTTAGTCTCCTGGAGCATCTCGCGTTCTTTTTTCCAGTTCTTTCGACTTCCTAAAAAAGTAGGGCGCTGATCGTGTGTGGCGGACTTTAGCTGAGCAGACACGGCGGCGCACAGAGGACGGGTTTGCTTGGTTAGCGGTACGAAGAAACGCCGGCGAGCTAGAAAAATGGTCGCTCACTCCTGGTATCGCTGTACGTGAGCTCTACCAGTCAAAGAAGCCTGAACTGTTCACTGGGCAAGGTAATGCAGTGCACTGGATATTTAAAAAATCTACCTGTCTAGCTAATCAGCAGAAACACACCTGACCATGGTGGGATGATTCACCCTTAAGTCACGCACCCCTGTGGGCTGCAGCTCGCTGGAAGTATGTCACGGCAGAGGAGCATCTTGCCACGTCTACTCAATCGCTGCATGCGTCTTTTCCCCAGGCTCCTTCGACGAGCTGAAAGCACATGTCTCCTCAGGACTCTCACCTCCCCTCCCCAATCGCACAATGTCACCTTGTGCTCTTGTTTATCTTTCGCATGGTTATGATATTGAGATCAGATGTCATGCCATGGCATGGCGTGCTCATTTACTACTGATTGTGATGAAATCATGAAAGGGGACTGGAACACTGCAGGTCTTCACGGCTGCACCGTCGATAAGCGGATTGAGCAGACTTATTATTATTATTATTGGAACAAACTTTTTATTTGGTCAGTACAGAAAGGCTACTATTCCGAGGCGCAACAGTCCATTGAGATCATACGAACATTCTGCGTCTTCTAGGCTTTCGATCACCATATTTACGGGTCACATTAAACAAGGGTTAGTTGGGCTTTCTTGGGCTGAGCTATCCGTCGTGTTTGTCATGGAAAACTAATATGTCCACTACACTCCCACATCAATCGTGGCCTCGTGGGGTACATTTTCTAACTACTTGTTTCACTGGACACCTGGAAATGACTCCGTGTATCTTATTCTGGACTGGATAAAGTATGATGAGCACCGCGTGACTGTTACACTTACGCACCCATGATTCATGTTGTTTTTGGATACTTCATGCAGCTTTCACTTCGGGGGTCCACTGCTAAAACGACCTTCAGCTCTAAATATGTTCTTCTTTTTTGCCTTTATTTACCTTGGAAAGACAGATTTTCTTTTTGACGGTGCAACGGCGGGCAAAAGCTGGCCTGAACCATTTTATATTTAAAAAAAAGGAGATTTTACAGAGGTTACATACAGAGAATAATTACATGCAACCGGTTCATCCTCATTACGGAAGACTTTTGCGTTTCGCTGTTTCCGGATGTTCCTAAGCACGGCGGTCACCACCGAAGAGTGGAATTTACAGCTTTGATTTTCGGCCCTCGGATCTTGTTTGCGTAAACTCTGAAGGTCGTTTCCAGAAATGATTTTCGGCCCACAGATGCTAGAGAATCCAAAAGGAGGCTGATAGACTGGATTGGGAGAGCAGAGACCCAAATTCGAAGCGAAACGAACAGGGCCCAGTGGTTCCAATAAGGGATTTGAAGAAATCAAGGAAAACCGAATGCTTCCCGGAAACGAGCGTTGGTGATTATCTAACATTTGTACGGTCGTTTGCGTGCACTCCGAAGGTTGTATCTGGAAATGATTTTCGGGCCACGGATCTTCGATGGAGCTGAGCTCATTCAAAGACATAGATGCGAAATGGAACGTTTTGATTTGGTGATTCTCTAACATTTGTGCAGTCGTCTGAACTCTGAAGTCAATTTACGCTACAAGTTCGTTTTCTTCTCTAAGCTATTGGTCTAGCTCACTTTACCTTCTAAATTATTTTTAGACTCAGTTAACCCTCTAAACTATTTAAATTGAGATTACATTATCTTCTAGCCAATTTCTAGAATGACAACATCACACGCCAAAGTATTTAAAAAATCTGAAATAATTTATACATATAGGTTATGGGGTGAAGTTTATACATGTAAAGTTTGGTTAAAAATTATGAGAATTTGTGACATGTGAAAAATAAAGAAATTTATATAATAATAAATTTGCATAGGTCGCAAAAAGTTATATTTTTTGACCAAAATTTACAAGTATATACCTCACCCAACAGACTACATGTATGAACTTTTAAAGATTTTTTCAGAACTTATAGATGTGATTTTATCATTCCAAAAATAGGTCAGAGGGTAAAGTACTCACAACTCAAATAGTTTAGCTTTTTAAGTGAACCAAAAATAATTTAAGAGATAAACTAAGCCAGGTCTATAATTTAGGGGAGAAAGGTTTTTTTATATATAATAGGCATCATTTTGGACATCTTTAGTTATTGATCTATTTTCAGAGCGAATTTAACCAGGAACGACAGTAGAAACAGTCTTTTTGGAGTTCTCGTGAAGCACCACTCCGAATGTTTTTATTTGCCACCTCTCAGCTGTATTTTGCGTCGATAAATACTGTGCATGCCCCACAGCATGATTGCCGTGGTCAGCTGCAGAAGATCATCATAAGCTGACGCCTCCGGGTAAACATGATCTAGCTACCTTCAAGAATGTCGCAGGGCTGTCTAAAAGCCACCTATCTAACCGTTCAGCGCATGCAGCCGCGCGCTCCCGGTAGTAAAGCGGCTAAACAACCTAGTAACCTGCTCCATGCGACTACGAGCCATAGCTCAACGCAGACGCAGCGACGTGAGAGCGAGATCACGACCTCGGTTAAGCATCAGGCACGAAGGGAACCGGGGATTAGACTAGTCGCGATCCCCGTCGCCGTCGTGGGGATATTTGACGCCGACCGCGCGCTTGGGACGTTGCGCCGTCTCGCCAATTGAATACACGGCCCGCGCGCCCTGCATGCATGTGCCGTGCGGTGCGGACGCGCACCTACTTGATGATGAAGGTCGGCAGGGTTCCGTGCCGGTGCCGCCGCGCACCAGCCGATGCCGCGTCAGGCCAGGGGACCGAGACGTGTGTAGCTGTTCGCTACGTGCGTCCTCGCCCTTCCTTGTTTGATTGGTTGGTTTTCGTGGAATGGATATCTTAAGCTCCAAGGTTTTACTACTGGGCGAGCGTGCAAAGGGTGTTACACAATGATGGGAGTCGACTGGCACACCACTATAGCAGTTTTTTTTTAACGGAACGTCACTATATATCAGTCGCTATATAAATTATTTCGGGTGATCGGGTCGCCGATGTTGTGTGTTGCGATAGAGAAAGGACAGATTCGAGATGGGGAGCCAGTGGGGCGGACAGGGGCAGCCCCAACACTCCCCCCTCGACACCCATCCTGAGTAATTTTGTTTTATGTTAATATCTACTAGTATTTATGTCTCTATCTAAGTAGATCATTTAATCTTGATCATCATTTTTTAGTTTTTTTCATGTTCAAATCCTAGCTCTGTCAAAGTTTCTTTAGCTTCTATATCTAAAGATACATACATCCCAAATCTACTATATACTAAAAGCAGAATACAATAGAAAAAATAGAGAGATGCTAGAAATTCCCACAAAAAATAAAACATCTGACCGTCAATCTGGTGGACCCTTTTATTATTAGCATACCATAACCAATAGATCTTCATAACTGTATCTAAACACATCACAACCGATAGATCTTTATAACTGTACCTAAACAGATCACAGCCGATAGATCTTCATAAATATACCTAAACAGATCACAGCCGATAGATCTTCATAACTGCACCTAAACAGATCACATCCTATAGATCTTCATAACTGCACATAAACAAATCATAGCCGATAAATCTTCATAACTGCACCTAAACAGATCATAGCCGATAAATCATCATAATTGTACCCAAACAGATTACATCTGATAGATCATCATAACTATATTTAAATAGGCAACTCAGTACAACAACTAGCAGACCGGCTCGCGATCTAAACTTTTATTTTCCATACTGATCTAATATAACACGTATAGGTAAAAAACAAAGATAGTTAAAAATATTTTTCGTGTAAAAAAATAAAAATAATTTAAAACGTTTCCCGCGTAATTGCACGGGACACTGTACTAATTTTATTAAAAAGTAAACTAAGATAAAACATTTTATCAAAGCGTCGAGATCCAAAGAATCCAGAGCAGTACACCCTAATTTGAGGTGTCGTGATCTCGTGCGTTCAACACGTGGCGGCATGGCAACGGTACAAGAAGTCCCCGTAGAATCGATTTGAGCATACAGAATTCAATCTCTGTCTATTACTACATATATTCCCGTGGATCCTGCAGCAGCATCGCAGTTAACAACACCGGAATCAACAAGGCACGGATGGAGACTGGAACGGTGATCCGCAAGTAAGCAAACAAAACCGGGACTGCAGAGTTTCTTGTTGCCCCTAGCAGTGCCGGTACGGCCAAACTGTGCGCTGGCCATTTTACACAGTGCCGCGTACAAGAGAAGTGGTTCCTGGAAATCTAACCGTGGTTTCTCGCGCACCCTGCACAATCAACTCGACCTCCATTTCACTCTCAGGGAGCCAAGCCTTTATAAGAAGAAAGGCTCCTTAGTCGCGTACTGACAGTGAGCCAAGCCTTCTTCAATCTTCAGTTCAGTCTACTCCCTGAGGCATCAGCTCCAGAATTAAGCACAGATTCGTTAAGCTTGCGAAGCACTTGGTGGTAGTTGAGATGCCGTCGTCGTCTGCCTCCTCTTCTTCCTTCTTTGACGTTGTGCCCCTCGACGGCGGGGAGACGTGCCGCCACGCCATGGACGCCTGCTACCTCTGCGCGAAGCCGCTGTCCAGAAACTGCGACATCTTCATGTACAGGTTTGTATCGTGCACCAGCTTGCTCCTTGAATTAGCACTTTGGCAGTTGCTCTAAGATCACCCAAATAATGTATATATAGTGATGTTTTAGCTTCTTAATTGTAAGTGGTATTCTGATCGTTTTTTCGCTCCGAGCAATAGAGGGGACACGCCATTCTGCAGCGAGGAGTGCAGGGCTGTGCAGATGGAGGCGGACGAGGTACGTGTGAGGATTAACGCCAAGCTTCTCAAGGAGCGTGCTGCGAGAAACGAGCAGTGCCACGGTACGTCTGCCTCCGAGTCCGGCAACATCACACGCGCGGCAAATGTGCCCGTTGCGAGCTAAGCAGTAGGCAGAAGGAAGCATTCGGTCCCCTTCTTTTCTTTGAAGACGATCATCCGATTGAGATGAACCGACAGGTTAGCTGAGGAAGGAAGCGAGCTCGAGTTTCTTTCGCTTTTTAGGTGCTCGCTTTTCGTTTGTATATGAGAGCTAAATACAAGAGAACTGGGTGTCGATCTACACGGGTGAAATCCCTGCCGGTATTTCTGTATGACCACGGGTACCCGGCGAACTATCCCAGCTGGTATTTCTGTATGACCACGGACAACCCGGCGAACCGGCAAACGGCCTGGATAAGAAAAGAAGTTGAATTTCGTGTATTTTATACAAATTTTGTTTGAATTTACTGTTTTTTCTGGTTTCATTTGAATCTGGTCATTGTTTCGTCAACTTTTTTTTTAATCTGGTCATGTTTTCTATGGGTTTCTTTTGAATTCAGAATTTGTTTGAGTAGTTTGGCCCGTTGTCGCATGAGATTTGATTCCCCAAACCTCTTGTTATTATAAAATTAATACAATAACTTCATCGGACATAAATCTTCTGATAGCCAACTCTAACCTTCTGACACAGTAACCATTAACTCATACTCTAATGATTATTATTATAATAAGAATCATGGTAGCAACCAGTTGATATAAAGAAAAACCTACAAAAGATTGGTTAGTTTCGTTTTATTAAAAATAGTCATTTCTACGTAGCAATGCAGACTAGCTTAAAGCAGTCGCTCCCACTAAAATTTGTGGATGCGAAGATTTATTGACTCCCCTCAACTAATTCTTAAAAATATGTGAGACATTGTCTGCGGTAAACCTGTTTCAAGAACTGTTTAGGAAAGTTTGTGATCTCCATTCTGCCGACGCTTGGTACTGTAGACGGAATCTTGAACATCATTGAGATAGTATTTATTTGATCAACTGATGGACTATAACGGGGAGGAAGATTTGGATTGGTCTCTTTCAGCACAAATTGGATCATTTCGGAGGCAAGATCCAATAATGAAGAGCGCGTTGATCGGTGATTTGAGAATGAAAGGTTACGCATCTCCCTCTTTGTTTGGTTGGAATTTGTTTCGTCTGAGTGAGGAATGGTTAAGAATGATTAAGAAACACTTGGCTTAATTAAGCATCACCCCGAATCAGTATTAATGAAGAAAATATGCTCTGCCTGAGTGTGCGGGGCACAAATATGTTGCCAAATCGCGATTACGCGTACTCCATTATCGCAGACGTTAAATTTTTTAATAATGAAAGAGAATGCTCTCTCGATCACTGAATGTATACAGACTCATTTTGTTACGTAGTCAGCATGATTAAAATGACAAATGGCTAAGGGGTGTCATAGACCACATAAAAAGATTATGTATTACAGAGTTTATTAGACAATCGTCACCTAAATCAGGACATAAATCTCCTAATAACTGGCTCGAGTTTCATAGCGTCATTCACCATCAACTCTGGATCCTGCAATCATTGTAGTAAAGACCAAAATCCCAGCCAACTGATACATGAGTAATTAATCGGTATAGGATTAAATAGTTTCTTTTTGTCAAAAATAATATCGTTTTTGCATAATCAAATTGATCAACATAAAGCCGTTACACACACTAAAATTAAATGTTGTATCAACTTACTTAATCCTTTTAGTCGATCCCTGAATATATGAAGAATAATAAAGGATGGTGAAATACTAAATGCAATACACATCGAATGCTAGGCGAAACGAGCAAAGGGACAACAAAAAATTAGATGCTGGATAGATTCAGCTGTAATGCAAAGACAACATTGTTAACTTCCTTGCTAATTACACTTAGTCAGGTTATCTTTAATCAAGATTACCCCTCTACTCAAATAACATAAAAGGATTTTTATTTTTAGGAAAACTTTAAGCTTTGGCAAATGTTTACATCAAAAACAGAGGTGAGAGCTAATTAGTTTGAATGGACTAAATGTACCAAAAATAGCCCTGAAGTGTATAAATTCCATCTGAAAACATCCAATTCTGGTGTTGGGGCAAAAGTGGACACCCGCAGCACGAGGTCATTCCATGCCTTCAAATTGGGACCAACTAGAGCTCACCGAAAAGAAACATTAAGCGACATACAATGCATGACCGTTGCTAAAGTGGCATGTTTGTCTCTAGCAATATTATATAACTTGGGATACTTTGTACATAACAGAGTGGCGTCAACCCAAACATCTTTCCAGAAGCGTACTTTATTTGCACATTTGACCTGAAAAGAGCCGAATTAGAAGAATTCTCTTTTTACCTTCATCAAGCCCTTCCAAAAGTGGGAGTCAGTGGGCTTGGCTTGAGTGAAAAATAAAGGTTTGCCCGTTGAATTTATTACGGATTAACTCTTGTCAAACCCCATCGTCTATCAAAATTTAAACAACCACTTATAAACACTTGTTTTTAAAATCTAAATCTTAGATGTCTAGCCCTTCTTCGTCTTTAGGTTTGCAAAGAATGGCCTTTTTGGCCAATCTATATTTACGCTTATGGTTGTCACTTTGCCGAAAAAATCTAGATCTGTAGTAATCCAACCGCTTCCATACCCCTTTCTGTACTTAAAAAATGGATAGCATAATCATAGGAAATTTACTTAAAACCTAGTTAATAAGAACCAACCATCCCCCAGAAGACAGATTCTGACCTCTCCAGCTACTTAAATGCTTCTCAAAACGATCATCTACACCCTTCCAATCTTTGTTACCAAACTTCCTAAAAAGAATGGGGATACCAAGGTACCTGAAAGGAAAAGTCCCAACACCACGGCCGAAATGATGTGTATATTGGTGTTCAAAGTCCTTGGCCTATCCAAAACAATTTAGCTCACTTTTGTAAAAGTCGATTTTAAACCCCGAAAGCTGCTCGAAAACACATAACAATAATTTCATGTTGATGGTCTATTCAAGGTTATGATCCATTAATATGATTATATTGTCGGCATATTGTATAAGGTGGGGTTGTTCCCCACCTATCTGCCCATCTATTTTGGCTCGTTCAATGGTAATTGTGAGCGTGCCAGCCACGATATTAAATAAAATCAGGGACATTGGGTTGCCTTGCCATAGACCTTTTTAGATCCGGAAGAAAATGCCAACGTCGTCATTGACCTTGATGCCTATGCTACCTCCTTCAACAACAAAAAATTAGCCTAGGCATTCCATACAAAAGAAAAACCTTTCATTTGGAGTGTTTGGCGGAGAAACAACCATTTTACCTTATTATAGGCATTTTTAAAATTTATCTTAAGGGCAAACCCATCGAGTTTCTTTCCATGCATCTCATGAATACTTTCGTGTAAAATAACTACTCCCTCCATAATATATCGGCCTGGTAGAAAGGCCATTTGATTAGACCGTGCAACCTTCTGAGCTAACACAGCAATGCAGTTGGTGCCAAATTTGGTGAAAATCTTGAAGCTAACATTTGAAAGATAGATGGGTTTCTATTCTTTAATTTGGTTTGCATCAACCTCTTTTGGAAGGAGTATGATGATATCAAAATTAAGGTTGTGATGGGGTAACTGCGTGCGTGGAAATTAAAAAAAGAGCCGTCAAATTTCTCTTGATAACCTCTCAGAAGATTGATAAAATACGGCTCGAAAACCATTAGGACCCATGGCTTTGTTATGTTCCTTTTAAAACATCACATCCCTAATCTCTTTTCTAATGAATACCTCAGTAAGAATGATATTTTTCTCGTCCAAAACTTGAGAGTATCATTCGTCGTGGACCCGATCACGGAAACATGTTTAAAGGTCACGAGGGCCAAGCAGACTCTTGTAGTAATTTTTTCGTCCCCTCTTCGTCGTGAATACTAACCCTTTGTTCGTCCTTAGGAGCTACTGCTTACTCGCTGGACCATAAAAAGATTAACAGCTGGCAGTAAAAATATTGATCGCCCCATCATTTTGACTTGCCGAGCGCCCGAATTCGAGACACGATGGCAGTTTGGGTCGGTTGGAGACCTGGACACGGTGTCCAAGAAATATTGGTGCGTAAAGATAGCCTGAAATTTTGATGTTTTTTGTCTGGTCAGGCTAGCTGGAGACTAGAATGTTTGGTTCGTAACCTGATCCTGGTAGATTATGAAGCGGTAATATAAGGGTGCATTTGGTTGAGCGACTCAGGGTGGATGGGATACGGCGATCCAGTTTTAGGTGGTGGGGTGATCCAGTTTTTTGTTTGGTTGAGTGGTGGGGTGAACCAGTTTTTTGTTTGGTTGGAGGGGTGAGAGTGGATGGGGTGAACCATTTTTTTGTTTGGGGTGAGAGTGGATGGGGTGTTCCTTCACAGCAGCAGAGGGAGAAAAGGTGAGAGAAAGCAGAGGAGGTGGCTCGGCCGTGGCGGTCGCCGGCAAAGGGAAGGGGATGGCGGCCGGGAGACCACGGAAACGGGATGGGGGCGGCGCGGGGAGTCCATTCCCGTGGTCACCGGAGTGCGGCGGTGCTCCGGTTGCCCCGGCGACGAGCGCGGGCGGCGGCGGCGGCGGCCTCGCGTGGGGGCGGAGCTAGGGCAGCGGAGGCGGCGAATTGGGGGAGGGGAAATGGAGAGGAGGAGGAGGAGAGGGCTCACCGGCGGGGAATCGGCACGGGGTGGCCGGCGGAGGGAGATCGGGCGCGGAGGTGCGGCGGCCGGAGTTGGAGGAGGCGGCGTAATTCCAGCGGTAGGGGCGTCGGCGCGAGCTTCCGAGGACGGAATCGGCCGGAGGCGGCCCGGTGGCGCCGATTGGAGGTGGCGGCGGGAGCAGCTAGCGGCGGGGAGGAGGTCGCGGGGAGGAGCGGCGGGGCGGGGAGCGGCGGGGCGGCGGGGAGCTAGCGGGGGCCGGCGGGGAGGAGGTCACAGGGAGGAGCGGGGCGGAGGTCGCGGGGAGCGGCGGGGCGGGGAGGGGCGAGGCGGCGGAGCTTGGGCCGGCCGGCGGGGATGAGCAGATGCGGGAGGCGGGTGGAGCAGACGCGGGAGGCGGGAGGCGGGTGGAGCGGGGGGGGCGCCCGGCCGCGCGAGTCGACCGATTTTTTTGGCTCGCGCGGTCCCGATTTTCACCCGAAGATTCGCCTGGGGAGGCCGCCCCATCCAGTGCATCGCGCAACCAAACGCTCGCCCGACCCCCCAAAATCGGACCGCCCGTTTCCATCCGGGGGCACTCCTCCAACCAAACGCACCCTAAGTCATTGCCTTAAACCGACTCCAATCAGGCCCTTAATAATCACTACAATCAACCGGACGCATACAACATCAAGAGAAAAAGCTAGTCCCACCAGATCCAATCGGCTCCTTCGAGAAAGAAGAAAGCTAATCCCCAGTCAATATTGGATCCAGCAAGCCAAATCCCACAACCAACCAGGGGGCCGCCGGAGCTAGAAAGAGGCGTAAATCGACTCTCGGTGGAGCAGCGCAGGTCTTGCATGCGGCGGCCGCAGAGCTTCAACGCCGAAGCTGGACGTCGCGGCAACACGATGGGGCCGAGATCAGAGAGCTTCGACGCAGCGGCCGCGGAGCTTTGATGCGGCGGCGGCGCGAGCTGGACACAACGGCGACACGACGAGCCGATGCCGGAGCTTCGACGCGACAGCGGCAGGAGCTACTCAAGCTGCAACAGGGCAGCGACGGGGAGCAAGCTCATATCTCCTCTTTTACTTGCATTTCGTCTATAGATCAATCAACTGGATTAGCCACCAGGCTGTTGTTGGCGATGACCAGGGGCTCAATTTTGGAGGCCTGGGCCTGAGAAGCTCGCAAGCAGCTCCCAGGGACGCTCCCGGCCAGGCAACGTAGCCCCAGGGCATGAACGAAACAGCCCCTATGTGACACCATTTGTCAGCCACACGTGCCACCATGGACAATACGGCAATACTCAAATTAATACACTGTGGTGTAGCGTGCGTCTACGATAGACACGATACCTACGAGGCTACCGATTCGGCGAGTACGAACCAGATCTGCGAGACTGCAACCTGTATCCCTCTTCTGCTTCTGCAGTTCTGCAGTCCACACGGGCGAGAGAATAATGAAAGAAGGAAAGGAACAGCCGTCTCGGCCGCATCGCATCATCAAAAACCGACACGCGGGTCCCATGTGACTGGCCACTGCACGCCTCATTCCCGCCCCGCACGTGCGGGGGCAGCCTTATCTTTCGAACCCACGCGGGATCCTCTGCAACCGACGAGGGAAGTTGCTCCACAACCGTGTGTTCCCAAACTTCGGGGAAATGCTAGTCCAATATCACAGTCTGGACTATCTGTGGCACATGGTTTGCTCTGTAAACAAACTAAATTTAAAGTTTACGAAGTTATATTCTGTTAATAACAGAAAACGTAAAAGTAACTCAACGTTTAGCCGTTCTGAATGATCTATACTTGAACAATTATCATACGGTTTCTGCAGTTGCTCCTCAACCGCAGAAGATCCCGGCGCAACTACTGTCCAGCTCTACCAATGGCGCTCTCGTGAATACCCACAAACACCGAGCCTACTATCCGTACCTGCAAAACCACACGCCGTTAAGCCTCGGTGACCCCTTATTATACACGCCGTCGCTCCCTCTCTTCCTTTCTACAGCGACGCTGTGAGTTCGTAACGCACTAACGCCCCCTCATCACTCAGCAGAAGCGCGACGCAGAGAGAGGGAGAGCGAGTGAGAACCACCGCACGGAGCGGCAGAGATGAAAGCGGAGAAGGCAGCGGTCGCCGTGGCCATCGGCGGCGGCGCCGGCGCCGGCGACGAGTGGCGGTGCCGGAAGCATCCTGCTGCGAGATCCGGCGGCGGGGTGTGCCCGTACTGCCTCCGCGACCGGCTGCTCCGCCTCTGCCCCAACTGCGCGCGCGTGCGCCCCTGCCCCTGCACGTGCGCTTCCCCTTCCTCCTCGTCCTCGACCTCCGGCGATGCGGTCGGCCGGGTCCACAGCCTCATTGAGCGGGAGCACCGAATCGCGAGGTCGCGGTCCGTCGCCGCGTCGTCCTCCGCCGCCGTAGCCTCTGTCGCTGCCGGCGGCGCCGACGGGAGGCGGAAGGCGAGGGTATGGGGGTGGACGCCGTTCTGGAAGGCTGCGGCGAAGGAGGGAGGCGCGGCGGAGGAGGACGAGGAGGAGGGGATGGGGCTAGCGAGGTCTAGCTCGGTGTCCGCGACCGCCGTGGAGGCGAAGGCGGTAGCGGCGAAGGCTGCGGCGGCGAAGGCACGGTGGGGGTGGCACTTCCCGAGCCCAATGAAGGCGTTCCGGCACCGTAGATCGTCGGCGAGCATTTCGGAGCGGGGGTGAGATAGCTTCAGAGTGACTATAATTAATTAACTATATGGGGGATTAGAGGAGGATTTTTTTTTCCTTTTCTCTTTCCTTTTCCTTTTCCTTTTCCCTTTGTGGCTCGCGTGCTAATTTTATGATGATTAAGTTAGATCAAACTCGAAAGCCTTTGATTTGGGCGTAATGTGCGGATATATACCTTTGGGTGGTGGTATTCTCTCCATGTGTTTCCTCCCCCTTGTAGTGTGTTTGTACCTTGTACCATCAAATTGGACATTTTAAGCTCCCCGATTTGATCTGCACTACTTTCTGCCATGCGTGGATTTGTAAACTGAAGCAGGTTTTTCTTTCATCCTTGGTTGGTTGCCATGGCACCACCAAGATAATTGTAGAAGTCCCGGGCCCGACCGACAGATGGGGCCATGACTGGCTTGGCAGCAAAAGCATCGATAGCACTTGCTAGCACGGTAGTACTGATAACTTTAGCTTGCAAGAGGAAAGTGGCATCAGCGTAGGGTGTCATTGCTCCATTTATTTATGTAGGAGTACTAGCCTGTGTCTCGTGCTGCTTTGGGTGGAGCAGGTTAGGACTAGGAATAGTTGCACGTGATGTTCTTGGCTCGCCGACAGGTGGGCCCCTAGGCAGCCTACGTGCCTATGTTACAATGTGGAAAGAGGAGCCCTGCCCTGTCAACCGCCGCTGCACCTGCCTCCAGAGCAGACGCAGCATTGAGCAGTGGTTTATGATTTTTGCCCTTCCCCTCCTCAAGCACAGTGCCGCCTACTGGTTCATCGGTTGATGCTTCACTTCCCGTCTAAATCGAGCTCACTATTTGCAACACTGATGGCCTGATGCGGTAATCATTAATCAACAGCTCAAGCTTTGTTTGTGGAATCTTTCGGAGAAGAATGCAGCTCTCCCGAAAGGCAAGATCTCACTAGCTGTGTCACCAATCGGTAGCTTGTGAGGCACACGTCGCCTACAGCCCCAAAGCGTCCGGGAATGCGAACCCTCTGGATTGACACGGAGGCCGCGTCCTCCCGTTTGGAGCGGTCGCGGTAGGCGCCACGTCCTCGTCACCTCGAGTGTGGATTTGCGATGGGAGCCCGAGCGAAGTGCCGTGCGCGACGACGAATCGCGACGTGCCTCTCCCCTGCGCCGCGTTGGATCCATGCGACCCGCTGTGCCCGCTGCGGCGCAATGCCATCCCATTCTTTGCTGCTCCCTTGTTACTCGTCTCGAAGCAGCAGCGCCGGAGTGTTGCGTTATGCAGCTGGTTTCTATCGTTCCAGTGGAAAACAGATGACTACACTGATGCGCAGCAGTCCGGCGAGGATAACGTTACGTCTGGTCCGATGTCACTGTAAACTGTAAAGCCTATTGTCCCCGCGACATGACAGTGTCAGCAACGTTAAGGTGCAAAGCACTGCCCCTACCTAGGTTAGGTGTACACGGTAGATGCATCGCGTGACCACCTACTGACCACAGCCGTCTGGCAACAAAATGGACCAATGCAGCTTTTGTCCATGGATGAGAGCTTTCAACTGTACGTATTTACCACATCATTCATCTAACCGAGGTCAAGAGGGAAAAGGAAAAGAAAAGGGAGGGACAAATGCCTTCTGACACCACCATGATATTGCCTTGCTCATCAAGCCTACAGTACGGCAAAAGCCCACGCCCCTGTCTGATCCTATCGGCCGTCCGTTTCCACTCGATATCGAGGCCCTACTAACATGAGCCCAAGCGTGGAACCCGTACGGTTTGCCACTAGCCAGAGAGAGATCTAGAATCAAGTCCATGTTTCCGGACTATATGAACAGTTAAACTATTATGTTATTAATAGTACGATCAGAGCACAACAGTCTGCGATTATTTCAGCTGGGAGACAAAAGCTGGTACAGCGTAAATGACAAGATTACACGTTAACACGCTTTACAGGTCAAAGCACTGACGTTCATGAATAGAATACGTTGATTCAGAAACAAACCACTTGATGATGGCTGCAAGGTTTGCACAGGAAGGAAAGGTCAGTAATTTAGTTACTGAAAATTCGGGTCCAGGAATGGTCCTAAAGATGTTACCAACTCATCCCCGTTTTGAGGAATAGGATGAGTTTGATCTATCACCACCCGAATAGAATGAGTTGGTCCATCACCACCAGACACCTTGTTTAGCACATGGGTAGTGGGAAAAGGAGGAATGAGATTACCTCACCAAATTCATGCATGGAATGATCCATGAGGAACCAATCCATGCTGGAACCGAACACCCGCATTAGCTGCTTCTTGGCTAAATGCGGACAGCAATCACCAGGATTAAGAAATATACAAGCAGATTCTCCTTGGCTAAATGAGGCTTCTCCGTTCAGTCCAAAATTAGGCTTTTCTGTATTATACCTACTTCCAAGCAGCTCATAATTACAGGGAAACACTGAAGCAGAATTGCCCTACTTAATCTATACTACTGTTATCAAAACTTGCATACAAGTCTTTGCACTACTTAGTAGTACGTATACTTGAATAGAGATTTTGAAATGCTAACACCAACATAATATATATGCTCCATTCATATTGTGGGCTGATGGTCATTTTAATATTCCAAGGTTTGGTTCCTGCGGTATTTACTGTATGTCTTGCCTCTATGCCTTCATGGTGGGTGATTGACATGGAGATGGCCCAGTGGTAAACACGCTTATTTCTAAGTATTCAGTTTCTTCATCATAAATTTTCTGATGGCACAAGAACTTCGTTTCTGTACTTCTAGTACAGGGATTTGATTACACAACATGGGGTTTTCTTTAATTGAAATAATCTTGTCTATTTGTCTTCTTTTTAGCTGTCATTCATGCTGAGAACCATTTTTATATTTGTGACAAGTCAAATAGTCAACAAACAAGAATTACAGTTGGGAAGTGCATACATGTATCTCTTTCTGGCAGAAGTGCAATGGTATATGATAGAATCCATTGCGGTGTTACAGAAGAATAAATAGATATCCAATTAGCATCAGAGATACCAATGAAAAAGTTCAGGAACTAACGAACTGTACCTATTGATCAGTGGGGCTCCCATTCCCTCAAATGTCGGGCCCTGGAAATCACAAATACACAACATCAACAGCCAGATACAAACAAAACTTTCCGAAGTGTGCATGCTACCAATGGTAATCCAGACAATAGGAAACAAAATATTGTGCTCAACTGAATTGTCCTTACCATTTCGAAGAATGGTCTATACCAAGGCCATTGCAGGTCAGTATCATACCCTTAAATCTTGCGAGGTACTCCTAAAATAGAGGAAAAGACAGCAAACTTAAATAGAAAGCACGTAAAATAAGAATGTAGTGTCAAGCTAAAAGAAACTCTTACACGTGAAGTATATTGATTGATCTCATAACAGCCAGAAAAGTCATATTCAAGTCGTGTAACTGGATCACTTAAAACTGAAAGACGTAATATAGTGAATTAGATAATAGCAGATTAAGAACTGTGTATAGTGGAGTGCCACCCATTCTTATGTAGGGAGTACAGAGGGATGAAAAGATCATCACTGTCTAAATAATACAGAACGGAACTATACCTTTGTAAGCTTCATTAATCTCCTGAAATTTAGCTGTGACATCATTCTCACCCTTATGCTTGTCCGGATGCCACTTCTGAAGATGAAACACCACTTACAGTGAGTTGATCTATAATTTTCTTTGCTAGAAAACATTATGGTATTGGTCTGACGGAAAGAAGCTGGACATCAGATTACCAAAGCTAATCTTCTATAACTCAATTTGATAGTGTCATCAGATGCATCGTAATCAACCTCCAGAACCTTGTAATAGTCCTGGCATCACAAATGAAGTCTATGAAATGAATATGATGGATAATACATAAACAAACAGGTGACAACATTTGATGAATTATGGCCACTTCCCTAAATATGAATGGTGTGATAGTCCACAGGATCACAGCACAGGTGAGTCATCGATAAATAGTGCATATTAGGTGTATCTGTATCAGTCTACAGCGCAGGTGAATTGTAAGAAAAGAACCACGTCGCAACACAGATCAACAAGGAGTGACCTTATGATAATCAAGAATGTAGACACAGATTGACAAGGAGTGGCCCCTCAAAAAAGATTGACAAGGAGTGGGCATATGACAAGGGTGCCCATATGATCCAGAATATAGGTAAGTGGCAGTAAAGAGGGGTAAGAATACGACCTTGAATTGCTTAGGTGGGTTTGATGTTAACCTCGTCAGTTTCTTGCTTACAAATAAACACACAATCATATGCTGAATTAGCGAGTTGTTCACACCCTTCTCGTCATCCACAAGGCCACAACCATTAAAAAGTTTAACATTTGAATGCAAATTCTTCTAGTAGGTAGCACTTGCTAAGAACAATATTGTCAGCCAAAGCGGCAAATTTGTAAAGAAACCTACTTTCTACAATTCAGTACAAGTTTTGCTTCAAGCACTAAGGTGAGCAGCTTGATTAGGTGAATAATCACGGCCAATGCATCAATCAGCTTTCTAACACAAATGGAGACCAGGCTATGTTAGAAAGAGTGAACCTAAACAGGCGTATTGTCTTAGGAGCTCAACGAGAGAATTGTTTCAGCAAGATAGCAGAACTGACAGGCCCAACTCACGCTAGTTCAGAGCATACATCAAAAGCTGATCACTGCGCCTAGCAAAATTAAAAAAATAATAGTCACCTTGCAAGCTAACCATATACTCATGATAGTAATTGCTTGGTTCGTAACAAACCAACTTTAAACAATGCGGAGGGACTGTGTTGCACTCATTTTGGCCTGCTGCATTTCTCATCAGCACTTAGTTTAAGAATGAACTAGCAAGCATTTGCGTCAATTTTGTGAAGAAAGATGAACAGAAAGCCGTCACACATGCTACACATGGATAACAGCCGATAATTTTGGAGTTCGGCCACTCGCCCCATAGTTGAGTATGCCTAAAATTGGCCACAGACCAAACAGCACTATGCTCTCCACTCGGGAGGTCAAAGCAAAGCAATAGTACTATACTAGAGCCAAAACTATTTGTGGCATCACAGTTCACAGTATCACACACACAAGAAAAAGTTGCTCCAAAACAAACCGACAGAAAAAGGGGAACGTCTATCCGCCTTTCGTGGCCAAGTACACAACGATTACTCAGCTCGTCCAACAATAGAAGGAACGGCCTCGCAGCCGCAGCACAACATCTTTTTTCTTCCAAACAAGCTGCGTCAACCCAAATCTAGCGTACTCTACGCGGTCGAACTGGAGCTACAGATCCACGAACCGATCCTACCGAAGCTAAATCGCTCGATCTTTCTCGGGGAGCGCAACAACAACCGAAGGTAATCTCGGGATCGCGGGGGTGTGCGGTGCGCACCTTGTGGAGAGGCTCCTTGCTTGCTCCGTCCATGCAGCGTAACAATTCATCACCCCTGGCCTCTCTTTTGCCTTCGCCTGTTTCTCCTTGTTTCGCTGTGCGCGTTGGGGATTCCGGATTCGGCCTCGCCAAGGGGAGGAATCGCGAGAGCGGGGTTGGTGTGGTGGTGTGGGATCCGAGGAGTTCTTGTCCCCTCTCCTCTCCTTTTTTATTTTCCTCTCTTCTTTTTCTAAGAATACAGTGATGGATAACAGGGGGACGTGGTGACGTGGATCCGACCCGAGCACCTGTCCTTTCGTGCCGCGGAAGGCCCCGAGCTGGATGTCTGTTCCGTGTGTGGGCTTGCTGCTACAGGCGCGGGCTTTCGTGACATTTTGTATTAACTGTTGCAAGGAATAATTGGGACAACTTATGGGTTAAAAGTTATTGAAAAGTCAAACCAAACGGTTAGTTTTTTGGTAGTTTATATCAACGATAGCTGTAAACTAGCTTTTTATAATGTGCTGAAACTTTTGTGCTCATTTTTTAAAATGATGTAGATACTTTAGATTAACCAAAAGTCATATGTTCACTCTCCCACCACCACAGCAGTTTTTCCAGACAACCAACTAATAACAGTTTTGTCAACAGCCACAGCTCAACCAAACAAGCCATTATCTTATTCGGCCGAGCACATATTTCTTCCTCTTCATATTACAGCATGTTGTTCTCTGATGTGTCTCGTCCGGGATCAGCTAAGCTAGCGAAGAAACGCATGACAGAATGCAAAATTCCGATTCCCAGATTGGAATACATCACCGTTCGACGAAGGACAACACAGAACACACTTAGGGCCTGTTTGGTTAAGTTATGGCTGTTGACAAAACTGTTGTTGGCTGGCTGTCTGAAAAAACTGTTGTGGCTGTGGGAAAGTGAACATATAGCTTTTGATTAATCCAAACAATCTACAGTATTTTGGAAAATGAACATTGAAGTTTCAGCATGTTGCAAAAAGCTGGCAGAAGATAGCTTTTCTAAACAGCTGAATTTGCATTGCAAAGCCCACAGCTACCGTTGGCAAAAACTGCTAAAAAGCTGGCCGTTTGGTTTGGCTACAGCTTTTTCCAGTGAAAAACCTAACCAAACACACCCTTACTAATTGTTCGCAAAGAAAAAAGACACCCTTGCTAATAGAATGTCGCTGAAATTTATAGGATGAGTTTTGCACTTGCACTCTACAGAGTTACAGGGTATATCTGACTATCTGAGAGGGAGCATGCTATTCCCCAACCAATAGTCATATTGTTGAAACAAAGTTTGAGGAGTATTCTAAGAAAGCTGCAAGCCTATGCCAAAAAAAGAGTCAAAAGAAATGGACATTCAGCAAAAACAAGCGTGCAGTGTGTGTCAAGTATCATTTAACTACACCTGTATTTGTCAAGTCGTACAGATATCATCAGCATGTTCAGAAACTTCAGAGTTGGAAAAGACGGCGTCCCAATATCACTTACGGGTGAATCTTCACATTAAACGGCTGGCGTACTGTACTCGAGGGTATTTTTGCTGCAGCTGGGGCCACTGCACGAAGAACTGATCAGCTATCCGTAGCTTGTACAACAGCAATCCACTTAAGGAAAGCTTCCTCACTCTAGCAATACTTTCAATGTAGAAAATGGAGGACCATCCCAAACCAAGCACCTAGAAAAACAGAGCAATCCAGAACTCAATGGAAAATAGAAAGTATTGCATTGACTCGAAATTAGGACCAAAAATCAGCGTGATGATTGGATTTATAGCAAGATCTTTTTTAGACACAGAATAATGCAATATTGAACTCCTAGTTTCTGTTCTATGACAACCAGAAAAGGCACTACTCCAAGTCTTTCAGCAAATCAAGCATTAATCTTCTAATGAGACAGTATAGAACCTAGGATATGAAGCTACCTTCAGAAGGAAAGCTGAGGCACACAGAGGAATGCATGTCCCTGGACCATTGCAAAATATCTGCAGGGGTATTACAAGCATTTAGTACAATTGCGCTCATGCTGCATAATGGGTGCTAATAAATTTGAAGAGTACACACCACTTGTGGTCTGATTCTTATGATTAGCCACATAGCATGCAAAATAGCAAGCAATGTTGTTGCGATGGAGGTAATGTAAGATTGGCCTACTTCCCGACTACGGTATATCTGCATGAAGTGGGCATTCTCAAAGATCTTCTCTCCATCACCCTGAAAAAGCATCATTCTACTTACAAAAATTCTAGCACATCATAATTCAATTTAGCAAGATAATTGACCCGCACCTCAATCAGTGACTGCTCATAGACCTGTGCCTTCTGAAGGCTCATGTTGTCAGTAAGTGCGGCCACATAGTACCTTGGCGTAAACCTATCCTTCTGAAGGTTGGTTACAATATTCATCATTTCTGCAGTATGCCCTCCTGCGAAAGAAACACGGAAATTAATAGGTGTTCCACAATGTTATGTTCTCTTGTGGGCAGTTATCATTGCATGAAGTGGCAACCTAGTGGTTTCCCCAAGAGTGTGGAAGGGCAAGAGTCCAGTAAAATAGCAATAATTCTAGTGCATACGCTAATACTTACAATTGTGCTTATGTAAGTACACAATGTGATCAAACGTATAGACAATGAACATGCACCTGCTTATTCCTAAGAAATAAAAGTGTTGCATAGAGAGATCAAACTACCAAAACATTTAGGCAATATTTAACTATAATGAGACATAAAACTGTGCAAGCCATATAGGTTAGAAACTTAGAATGAAATGCATACTAAGTTGAGACATAGTGATATCAGCACATTGGCAATGACAATATCATTTGCATGCGAAGGGGGAGGAGGTAGAACATTCAGGTTGCAACATAACCGAGTTCAAATATATAACAAAAAAAAATCTATATTCTGTGAAGAATCTGAAAAGGCTATGGTCAAGGCTACAAGAAGTGACCTCCTAACTCAGACAATGATCAGTTGACAGCACAATGGATGGTGTATTTATCAGAGTTGCATGAAGACAACAACATTCCGAGATCTACTCAACAGACACCAATATAAGCTAATTGACAAACAACCTCAGGTGTTTCAGTATTTCACACATTCTGAATATGATTATTTGATCTGTCTTATGAATGACCAGCATTTTTTATGGATAATATAGACTGAATTTGATCCTAGATGAAATTTTTAATATGTTATGCCTAAAATATAATTGAAGTAAAAATATTGGTATCACAAGAATTGCTTATGAAATACACCATTTCACATAAAAGAATTCTGGAGTAGACAACTCGCTATGAAAATTAGTACCAATAAGCAGAACTGCTGCATCACAACTGCATACATGTCCTGGTGGACTAGTGTACGGTGCTGTTGTTCGACAAATTACGATTTCAACCTACGGTTAAGCAATAAATGTCGATTATGACTAAGCCCGTGAAGGAGGAACGCACAGAGGCAAACAATTCTACATTGGAACCTGCAGCTACCTACTAGTATTAAGCATTGACATCTCAGAACTCAAGACACGCGCTTCGGAAATTGTTCTCTGTAGCAATATTGGTATTTGACGGACAAGACGTACTCACCCGACCCGAGGATGATGAGACACCGCACTCCAGCGGGATAAGGCCTCGACGGCGGCAGGCCGCTGCGGCAAAGCACGTAGGCGACGCGGACGGCGAGCAAGGAAAAGAATACCGGAAGGGCCCAACACGCGGCCGCGAAGGCGTCGAGCCCCATCTCCGTTGAAGCGGCGGAGACAGGGTACGAGATCCGAGCAGCCGAGAGCGTAAGCGGGAGATCTGGGACGACGGAGATCCCTACGCTGCGGGGACCGTCGAGACTGGAGGCCGGGGCCGCAGAGGTGAGCGGCGAGCCGGAGAAGAAGGCGACGAGGGCTTCGGGCGGCGGGTTGGTCCGGCTGGAGGAGAGCTCGCTGGTGTGTGGGGGGACTCCGGGAAGGGAGGGCCAGCCGGCCAGGGGTTGCGGCGGACGGCTCCAGTGGATGTGAGCCTTTCGACTTGGCCATCGACAGTCTAGATTAACCGACTGTACTCTATTCTTCACAATCTTAATCTGGACTGTTGATCCTT